>OZ024911.1:8380659-8703159 GCA_964017125.1 Flabesymbios commensalis | reverse complement strand
ATAAGATTTTTCAAATCCTCTATTAAAATATCAACTTCTCCTATAGTCAAATTATCAACTACAACATTATTTTATATCTATAAATTATAGCACAATGGTTAAATCACAGAGATAAGATTATCAATACATTATCACATTTACATTATATAAAACAAAGTAATGATGTCTTGCATCATGTATAAATATAATGAAAAGTAAAGATAGATTGAGTTATTTTCCTATAATATTTAAAAAGTCCTAGACAGTTTGAAATAGTTAAAACAAAAATAAACAAAGCTATGTAATGCGATGTCGCTAACAGATTTCACATTTGTTTTGGCTTATGTTATGCGTGACCATTTATTTATATGTAACTTGAAGTGTAACTTGCAGAGACGTAGCATTGCGTGTGCATTCAGGTAGAGTGTCCCAGATCCTAGAGGCAATATAAGCAAATTAATTTAGCCCATGCCTTGTTGATTTATATAAAGGCAGGTGAAATTTAGAAATTTTTATTGGTGTTATTAGTTCTTTCCAATAGGTAGGTCAGCCAGCTTGTTTTTAATTTTGTATGTCTGGATCGCTCTGTTTCTTTCCCTCCCCAACTTCGGACTTGTCATTTTTGGTTTACTGAGAAGATAATCATAATCTGAAGTGTAGTCGTCATAAACAAAACGCAGCCCTCTCTTCTGAATTTTTAAGTGTTCCCCACTCCACAAAATGCCATTCAATGCTACAGAACTGGAAGTGGTACAATATGAAACAGTGAAATATTGTCATTCTGTGGTTGACACTGATATATGGTAAGATTCGTTTTAAGGCATTTAAATGTTTGCCAGCTTTTTTACAGATTTAAAGTGTAGGTGAAGTAAAATGAGATGAACTATACATACAGACGGTGACCACAAAGATTGTATGACTGCTTCAACTTTCACCATTAATAATGAATAAATTAGTCTAAAGTTGATTAGACATACATCTAGGGCCTACCTCACGACCACGCCCGGCTTGTGTCTCCACAACTTATATTCTTCTGATAAACTACATTAAATATTAGAACCTGGAGCTATTTTGATCACCCTGGACTTAAGTCAGTCTTAAGCTCACGGATTGGTTGAGACTTCATCACGTGTTCATAGTTAAGACAATTTGTTTGATTTGAATCAGTTTGTGAAACCGGTGCCTAAATCATCATTATAAGGAGGGGTGATGGGTTTAACGTGTCGTGTCTGTTTGGATATAATTCCTGTCATGATGGGTTATGACTTTAGCTTTTATGGGTCGATCCGTGTCCTGGAGAAAACGAGGGATAATTTAGATCCTGGCATCACACCTTGACCCGTGCTGAGACAGAGTCAGATAAGTGACCACAGCAACCACAACACGTTGAACCAATGGTGGTCTAATGTTGGCCCATTGTCATCGACGCTGAACCTACAGTAACCCAACATCGGTGCAGAGTATGGTGATTTCACCTACATGTGAAGTCATATCTATCTGATGGTCACGGTTTGTTTGACGTCATATGATATGGATAGAGAAAAACTGCGTGAGATTATCTGCCGAGAAAAAAACAGTTATTCAGGTGACGTGGATGAAGTAGAGGATTTACCCCTCAACATGTGGATCAGAGCGAAACAGGAAAGCCGGTAATGTGAAGAGTGTGAACAGATGCGAAAAAAAACTGGCTAATTTAGCACCTTGTTGCCCTAGACTATGAAACTACATTTAAATCATATTGGTCTATTTGTCTATAATACTACCACTTAAATATACATTTCCACAGAGTAATTAAAGTTATGTTCTTTTCAATTCGACATGTTTTTACATTTAACACCTTTTGGGTGTAGCTTCAGTGCTGTGTTCTTTACTTAACATTTGTCATCCATTTGAATATGGCATTGCTGAAACGCTGAAAAGGAAAATATAGTCACTAAAAATCTGAAATAACTTTGTTTTCTTCTGCTTAATTTTGCAACGTTGCATGACATATATCTCGCCGCCAGCGAAGTAGCCTACCATTTGTTTATTGTAATTACCATTCTGATCCATATACGTATACCATACGTATACCCTATACGCCATATATCCATGTGATTTATTCGACAAATCAGATTAAAAAGGATATACACGACCAGATAATAAAGATAAATGATCAGTATGAATCAGATTGCGCTGAGACGGCAATAATCCAGCCTTGGAGAGATGATAATTAAGAGGAATGATATGTACACATTGTGTCGATGTCGATTTTGGTTATAAAAAATATCCCAGTCGTCAATAAACAAAGTGTGCTTAGCTAATGACGGGATTTGTGTATTTTTATCGCTTGAAAGAGGGATTTAAAACAGGTAAATCTGATTAGAAGAGAACTACTACATGGATTCTGCTATGCATGTTAATCACTTTTTTTATCCCGAGCGAATTAGAAGCTTTCTGCTGCACTAATCTACGTAAATTGAAAAAATATTGCAGACGTAATAATCACAGTAGCTAAGACAACTTAATCTTGATATAGGAAAGCAATTTCCAAGTTGTAGCTCTTTATTTTGTATAGAGTGAATAATCGTGATCTCATAATACATGCAGCAGAGAATGGTCACATTTCAGAAAAAAACTACATTTGTCTTCAAATTGAATTCACCGAGTATAATGTTTGAGATATAATCACATTTTACGTGTCATGGACTGAAATAACTATAAGACGTGACATCATAGTGAAGGTGAACGTATTGGAATGGGTTTACAAGCCAGGAATTCATCATTGATTCATAGTATGTTACATAACGTACATATCAAACTATACACTTTGATTTGTTAACCGATTATAAGTTACAAAATGCTGATATAGTCACGTTTCACGTGTCATGGTCGGACATAATATAAGACATGACATTACAGTAAAGGTGAACGTATTGGAATGGACTTACACTCTGGTATTCATGATTGATTCATATTATTTTACATACTTTATTTCTCAAATTATTCATGTTGATGTTCGAAGCGAGCACCCTGTGCTATGTACATTACATACTTATATATGTGGTTTGATTTTTTATCGTCTCTATATGTTTTTTGTATTTATATGAAAATAATATTAGTAATGAATGAGCCTATTGATAACTAAAAACAATGCTTGAAAACGAGAATGAATGGATGGATGAATGGGTGGATGGATGGATGGATGGATGGATGGATATGGATGGATGGATGGATGGATGGATGGATGGATGGATGGATGAATTGATGGATGGATGGATGGATGGATGGATGGATGGATGGATGGATGGATGAATGGATGAATGAGCTTCAACTTTACATTTTCATCTACGTAATCGCAGTAACTTTGTATTCCCTATATACATGTATCTATGCCCGGAATAGTTTTCGCTTATTCTCAGTCAATTGTCATTATTTTCTATTAAAGCGGCGACTGCCGTCAAACCTTTTATTGAAACATATTGCATACCTCAATAGCTAGTCCACTACAATATGCAGTAAATGACGCCCCTCTCGAAACCTTTTTAATTTATCTCAGAATTACAATATAATACTTGTCAAATGATCTGATTTCTGAACTAGGCTACTTTTGATTTTTTGTCAGTGTAGTCACCGCATCCCTACTGTGCAAAGTGTGACGTCGTTTCATGCACTGCTATCTTGTCTGGCAATTCGTGCCGATAGCTTCGTTTTAATTTTACAGAACACTCAACACATCATAGAGGGGGAGGGGTGGCTGCAGACAGACATCTGTGTGGTTGTTGTCGGGGTTTGAGACGCATGTGTTATCGGGGTTATTTAGGGGACAATGTACACCGTGCTCTGTGTAACTGTGAAATCAGCGCTTGCAAAATTACATAATCAGCACAATTCAATTACTATGGTTAGCAGGTGGTTCATAGATAGTTAAGTCGATTCTGGGTAGAAAACAGTGATTTATGATACGTGTCCAGTTTTAGTGCTGACCACAAATAGTTCATCGAAGGGATTGAACTGCTACTTGAAACCTCACTTAAAAATAGAAGAGTTATTTTACACTAAGTACATTATGTTCTCGACTTATGCAATGTTGACCTTTAAAATGGTCATTTAAAATAAAATAATACAATACAATACAATACAATACAACACAATACAATACAATACAATACAATACAATGCAATGCAATGCAATGCAATGCAATGCAATGCAATGCAATGCAATGCAATGCAATGCAATGCAATGCATTCTTTTATTTTGTATTGTATTGTATTGTATTGTATTGTATTGTGTTGTATTCTATTGCATTCTATTGTATTATGTTGTATTCTATTGTATTATATTGTACTGCATCGCGTCGCATGGTGTTGTATTGTGTTTTAACGTATCGTATCTTATTGTATAGTATTGTACTAGCATTAAATCGATCTTATTTTTTGAATCTATAACGAAATGAGCTACTTGATACTTGTGCCTTATTCCCGCTGTGATTGGCGTAAAACTGTGTATGGAGGGCAGTGTCATCTCACTCATCTCACCATCCTCAGGAGGTTCTGCTGGCCCAATTTAGCCCGTATGTGCACAAAAGTGGCTTAAAGCCAGATTCATTTCATTTACTCGTCAGATAACCATTTGACCTCCAACCTGGCGAGGCAGCACAGCGAACAGAGGATATTAAAGTAATGTTTTTTTTATGTTTGCCCAGCATCGTAGATGGTAGACAAACATTGAAATAACTTTGATTCAATGGCTCGTACTATGTTAAACAATATACCCATCGTTTCTGTAACGCATTGGGCCAGCGTCGCAGACGGTAATTCAACATTAAGGCAACATCGGTCGGATGTCGTGTGTTGTCTAGGATAATGTTACTACTTCTCCCCCAGTAGCTCCACTCAGTGTCGGATCCAGACGGTTCACTAATGATAATTCACATGATATGCCACAATCTTCGCACAGGACACTCGTCACACAAGTATTTTTACCTATTTATTTTTGTCACTACATTTTGACAAAAAATGTATGTTTATTTTTCATACATATTGGTAATTGGATAAGACATTTATAAAGGCCACCTATCCAACTCCTGATACAAATGCACTGACGTAAATCAAAGGCAGATGATTATATAACTTTCAAAAGTATAAGAGTAGTTCTGTCATATAATGTCGTTCTGTATTTTCTAGGTGGGCTCGCTAACGCCAAACTAAGGTGATGAGCAAAGTGGGAAAGTGATTGCGCAAAAAAGGATGGTCTCTATGCGACACGTTTTTTTGCTGATGGCTGCATGGATTTTCAATGATATCTTGCGACTGAACGTAAACAGCGGCCGGAAGGAATGAATGAAGGGCCAAACTGGAAGGGAAGGTCAACGACAGGAGAAATGTCACGAGTTCACGTCTATCTAACCATTTAACACTCCTGGGGCCCACACAACTAAACATCTTAAAATAACGGGTGAAGAATCTCATTTTCCGCATGGAAATGACAGAAAGTTCATCTTAACATTTTTAATGGAAATGAGAGCAAGTTAAGATTATCCTAAATTTAAGATGTTTAGTCACCCTGACGTCCAGCCTGTATATTATATCTATTTACTCGTCTTGAGGTGTGAATTGTTGTCAAAAATCCGAAGGCAAGATTTCATTTAATAAAACACACTATTTCAAAGAAAATACGCCTTTATTGTGATGTATTATTATTATTCCATTTCTATGAGGCTACCCATACACACAGAAGAAGTTTGTAAACAAATGAAATCAGCGTAATCATTGCATTTACAGCTGAAACCTGTTAAATCAAATCAACAATTGGAATAGTTTAAGGATTGTTAAATGGTCAGTTAGGAAACTTTGAATACTTGGAGCGGTAATAAAACATGCTGTGTTTTTATTGATTGTATTTCAGCCTGTATCGCCTTCTCCTCGATAGATCACATTCTGATGATGGCCGTCTCCACGTGAAGGCAGAATAAAGGAGCACAGGTGATAAATCATAGTTGCTCTCAGTCTGTGGTCTAAGTGAGAACATAAGGACGTCGCCACTGAAACATGCAACTGCTAATCAATCATATACAAAGTGAACGATCTCAAGCTAGATCGCAACCAAAATAAATTCCATTAAAATCGAGAAATTAGTTTCTTGAATAATTTAATCTGTGAGATGTATCTTTCCCATGAATTGTAATATTTCTCGTCATTTAAAGCTGGGAATTGCGTTGGCAAATCTGGATTGTATGAATGAGTTAATGAATAAAAGTATGAATAAAAGGATAAATGAATGAACAAATTAATGAATGGATAAATATTCAACGAATACATAAATAGATCAATAAAGAACAAAATATATGAATGAATAAATAAATTAATTAATTAAATAATTAATTAATTAAATAATTAATTAATTAATTAATTATTAATGAAAAAATAAATAATGAAAAAATAAATAATGAAAAAATAATAATAATAAAACAGATAAACAAACAAACAAACAAACAAACAAACAAACAAACAAACAAACAAACAAACAAACAAAAAACAAACAAACAAACAAACAAACAAACAAACAAACAAACAAACAAACAAACAAACAAACAAACAAACAAACAAACAAACAAACAAACAAACAAACAAACAGATATAAAAATAAATAAATAAATATATGAATGAATGAATGAATGAATGAATGAATGAATGAATGAATGAATGAATGAATGAATGAATGAATGAATGAACGAGCGAGCGAGCCAGCCAGCCAGCCAGCCAGCCAGCCAGCCAGCCAGCCAGCCGGCCAGCAGCCAGCCAGCCGGCCAGCCAGCCAGCCAGCCAGCCAGCCAGCCGGCCAGCCAGCCAGCCAGCCAGCCAGCCAGCCGGCCAGCCAGCCAGCCAGCCGGCCAGCCAGCCAGCCAGCCGGCCAGCCAGCCGGCCGGCAGGCAAGAAAGCAATCAAGCAATCAAGCAATCAAGTAATCAATTAATTAATTAATTAATTAATTAATTAATTAATTAATTAATTAATTAATTAATTAATTAATTAATTATGTAATTAAGTAATTATTTAATTAATTATTAAGTAATTAATTATTAATTAAGTAATTATGTAATTAAGTAAGTAAGTATGTAAGTATGTATGTATGTATGTATGTATGTATGTATGTATGTATGTATGTATGTATGTATGTATGTATGTATGTATGTATGTATGTATGTATGTATGTATGTATGTATGTATGTATGTATGTATGTATGTATGTATGTATGTATGTATGTATGTATGTATGTATGTATGTATGTATGTGTGTATGTAAGTGTGTATGTAAGTATGTATGTATGTGAGTAAGTATGTAAGTATGTAAGTAAGTGATGAGTAAGTGAGTAAGTGAGCAAGTGAGCAAGTGAGCCGGTGAGCCAGTGAGCAAGTGAGCAAGTGAGCAAGTGAGCAAGTAAGCAAGAAAACAAGCAAGCAAGCAAGCACGCAAGCAAGCAAGCAAGCCAAACAAGCAAGCAAGCAAGCAAATCAATCAATCAATCAATCAATCAATCAATCAATCAATCAATCAATCAATCAATCAATCAATTAATATCAAATCCAGAATGAATGAATTAATGAATCAATGAAAAAACGAACGAATGAAGGAATTAATTAATCAATGAATCAATGAATCAATTAAATGATGAATGGATGAATGACTGAATTAATAATTGGATGAATGACTGAATTAATCAATGAATGAATGAATAAATGAATGACTAGTCGAATGATGATAGATGATATGTTGGATGGGGAGATGGATGGTGACGATAAACCGCTGAGTCGATATGTGGATGAATACAATGAATAAATGAAATGAATGAGTGGGTGGATGGGAAAAATCGTAAGACCAATTTACAGTAAATTCATCATCATCACTTTATTCCATAGTCTGCTTCACCACATGCCGGATAACTTTTGAAATTACATTGGTTGCTATGTAACGTTTTAGTGTCTTTTTATATTCTATTACATATTATAGACTATTTTCCAGGTCGCTATTTGTTTGGTGTGTTGGGGAATGACGAAAAACACCGCGTGTTCATGATTAATTATATATGGTTAGACATTGTACCAATATTACTGGACAGAGACATATAGACCTATGAAGTGGTGGACAGCGGTGTGCGATTATCTGCTGAGAAAAAAAACGATTATTCTGGTGACGTGGATAAAGTTGTGGATTACCCCTCAACATGTGGATTAGTACAAACAAGGAATAGCAGCATCTTCCAACAATGTGACCAGTGCGAACAGAGGAGAAAATAAACTGACCAATATAGAGCCTTGCTGGTCTAGACTATAAATCTACCTTTAGGACATGATTGTCTGTCCGTGTAGAATCTTGCCACTAAAACATCAGCATTTGCAATTTTCTGAGCGTGCGCCCTGGTGCAGTGGTTAAAGCTGCCTGATTGAAAAGTCGGAGACCCGGGTTCAAACCCCACTCTGGTCTTCAATTTTTAAAGAAACAAACTGTTTCTTCCCTGCTGGGGAGCCTCCGTGACCGAGAGGTAGCGTGCTCGGCCTCAGACCGACAAGGCTCGAATTTTGAATCCTGTGTCCGGAGGGCAGCGTAAATCAAGTGTAACAACTCTAATCAAAGATCTAGGCTGGACTGATTTACAAACTGGAAGAAAGAACTTCAGGCTGACAAGCCTGTACACAATTTTAAACGGATTAATCGCTGTTCCTGTCAGTGACCTCTTAACCCCAGCAGACGAAAGAACTCTTGGTGGGAATCATTCAAGCACATTAGAGCTAACACCATGCAGGGACAAAATTCCTTTTTGTAGAAAACCATACCCGATTGGAATCATCTTCCACCAGCTGCTATTGAATCTAGATCAATAGCAGCTTACAAGAGCCAACTGAGCGATTAGTCTGGTCGGCCGATCAGCACCATCCCTCCACCTGATACTCCATTGAGGACCGCTATTAAAGAATAAAGATCTCGTTCACCCCACCATCCTCAGGAGGTTATCCTAGCCAAGTTGATCCTATATGTGTACAAAGTGGCCTAAAACCCCATTCATTTCATTTATTTTTACTGAAACATAAATGCCCCATTCGCACGTTTTTTAGATTAACTTTTAACTTTTGCGGCATAGCTGCAGTGATGTACTTAACATTTTCCATCTATTCGAATCTGCCATTGCTGAATTGCATAAATAGAAAATATACTCACTTTACAAAAAAATAAGATATATATTTTGATATGGAAAATACGTTTTCGTTCTGTTTTGAACGTCGTACACAAGGAAAGATTTTAAGTAATTTATTTCTCCCGCTTTTTTGCAACGTTGAAAGACACATGGCCTGCCGCCAGTGTAGTAGCGGTAGACCACCATTTGTTTATTGTAATTATAATTGCAATGCATCCACGTCCGCCATATATCTATGTGAATTATTCAGCAAATCAGTTTAAATCGGATATTCACGAACAGATAATATAGAGAAATAATTGGTGGGAATCAGATTGCGCTGAGAGACGGCACGAATGCTGCCTTGGAGAGATGATAATTAAGAGGCATGATCTGTAGACATTGTGTCGATGGCGATTTTGGATATAAAACATGCGGATCGTCAATAAGCAAAGTGTGCTTAGCGAATGCCGGGATTTGTGTAGTTTTATTGCTTGAAAGAGGTATTTAAAACAGATCAATCATATTAGAAAATACATCGTACAAGGATGTTGGTAATAATGTATACTTACTTTTAATATCCCGAGAAAATTTGAAGATTTATTCTACACTAATCAAGGTAAATCAGACATGTATTTAATTATCTTAAAAAAAATAGGGTTGCCCAAAGTGGCAACCTAATTTTAACAAAAAAAAAGGTAAATAATGAAACAACAGTTTTTACTTATAACAAAAGAAATAACTGAAACACACACGGGTGGATGGATGGATGGATGGATGGATGGATGGATGGATGGATGGATGGATGGATGGATGGATGGATGGATGGATGGATGGATGGATGGATGGATGGATGGATGGATGGATGGATGGATGGATGGATGGATGGATGGATGGATGGATGGATGGATGGATGGATGGATGGATGGATGGATGGATGGATGGATGGATGGATGGATGGATGGATGGATGGATGGATGGATGGATGGATGGATATGCTTATAATGATATACTTACAATTTAATTATGAATTATGATGATATGCGAATAATGATATAATCACAATTGAATTATGACATCAACTGGCTCCAGATTTACACAGTCCATATTACGGTCTCATGTGGTTGTGAAGTGTGTCGCGTCTAAAAAGGTGAATATGTCAAGGAAAATAATCTGCTAAATACGATATATGTTAAATACGATATTGATTATTTTCCTTGACATATTAAAATTTGATTAAGGAGAGACTATTGAAAGACCGACTCATCTTCACAAAATGCAAATGCGATTCTATGCGCCGGGCTACAGTATGTTGTAGGCTCAATCCATCCATCCATCCATCCATTCATCCATCCATCCATCCACCTATCCGGACGTGTGTGATACTTTACAGCCTACAACATACGGTACATACATTTAGACATTGCCAGCTTTCTTTTACATTTTTCTCATACCATGTTCATGTGATAAAGCTCATCTTTTGTCTCAGGAGAGAGACTCACTATGCCTATTAATAGCCATATGTGTTTTGAACATTCTATGCAGAAGAATAACACCATAGTGATAGAAAAAAAAATTGTCCAGATCCTCCCCCATGTGTGGGTGGATTTGGACATGGCTGGGGAGCAATTAGACATAATTAGAATCAATAACAAGAATCTTGAAAATCACCGTTTTTATTCATTGAGAGCCATATTATCTGAGCCATTTTTCAAGTTTCCAAAAGTGTCGAAATCCTCCCTGAATCTTCTGTCCAAATGCACCCAAGAGCATGAAAATCTGTAAATAGCCCAATTCTCGAGCACCAGAGGCATTTGCCATGAATTGAACTACACAAAATGAATAACACAGACATATTTAGGGTGAAAAAATGCACCTTGTGTCCGAATCTTCCTGGGTCTCCCCTACTCATGTTAATTCTGCCATACAAGCCCTGACTGATGTTTCATACACAACCTGTGTGCCACACGAGGACGTTTCACGCGTACGACAATAAAAGGACATGGCAAACACCCTTAAGTTTATGTAGTATATGATACCAAGAAGTCCTTTATTTTGGAATTAAACATTGCATAGAATCGCGTCAGATATAAAAGGTGAAGTCTCAGTGAATTATTATCGTACTCAGGAGATGGGTGAGGAAATACATACAGATATGGTAGAGAAAACCGTGGTACAGCACTCATTAAAAAAGAAAGCTCAGATATGTCACCTCAGCAACACCAATACCATCAAGATAAGAAACAAGGTCATATACATGAATTCTTAACTCCAGAGACTTGTAGCTACAGGACAGGGTACTGCATGATGACTCACCAAGATAAGATACGAGGTCATTCACCTAACCCCTCTTCAAAAACTTTTATCTGCAGGACATGGTGCTGATAACTCACCAAGACAAGAGACGAGGTGATTTACATTAATACCTAACTCCTCTTCAACAAACCTGTAGCTGCAGGACAGGGTGAAGATAACTCACCAAGATAAGAGAAGAGGTGATTTAAATTGATACCTAACTCTTCTTTCAGAGACTTGTATCTGCAGGACAGGGTGCTGATTACTCACTAAGATGAAAGAGACGAGGTCATTCACATTGATACCTAACTCATCTTTCAGAGATTTGTAGCTGCCAGGCAGGGTACTGATAACCTAACACATGTATTTCAGTACGAGCTACATGTATGTAGCTATCCCTCAACGCTATAATAGTAAGTTTACTCATAGAAGGGCGAATAAATCTATCCTAGCTGATGTACTGTGGAGTCACATGCCTGATAACACACCACTACCTAGAATTACCATTCAATATATATTAGATAGAGGTACCTTACTTCATACAGTCTATCTGTATAAAGGAAGCGCATATGAAGAAACATGCAAGCATCAAGTAAAGTATGTCAACAACCACTATGGAACACCAATTGTTGTGTTGATGTAGTTCACCAGAAACTCTCTAGTATCTATGTAGGTGCAACTGTACAAGTTTCAGGCTATGTGGTCTTTAAGGAGAAACGGGAAGATAATTTCTAACATGTTTAACAAAGAGATTTGTTAATAGTGCAAACTGCCATAGCGGCTTCAAGAAAACACCAAGCCCAACAGTCGTGGTTGGCGATGAAACAAACCCACTTATTGGTATGCTTCCATGCCAAATCCACAAATTATAATATAGACCAGAGCCAAATCAGGGGGGAGATCATCCACCAAAATGCTGGAGTCTTGCATTATTGAGAATAACAGTTGGTCAAGAAGTGTACAGAAATGTGTCGTTTATGCATCACATTATTGGATGATATACCACGTCTGGCGTCGGGGCTGGGGTTGGTACAACAAAGAAGACGAGCCTGCGAATCATAACAGATAAAGATCCAGCTCTAACGGATCTCATTAAGATCAGTTACAAATGCAAGACTTGATTCGCTACTTCCATAACTGTATGGAAGTATGTGTGTTTATAGGATATCATTATTTAGCTATGGCTGGCATTTGCTATATTACTGTTAATGTTTTAGTGCAGCCATTAAACGGTTATGTTTATAGGTGGAGTTGATATTGTTCATAGTATGTGTAAATAATACATGCTACGTTATAAAACATGTCATTTTCAGGGTACCATGACAATTGATTAGGAATTGACTGAGAAATCGACGAAAATCATTCACCACGGTTAATGTGAATCCGAATATAATCGCACTGTTTTTAATGTGGAATTATTTTCCTGATATGATCATATGCATCCCCTTTTCACAAACAACCCTCGACATACTTTATTTTGTAGAGGGAAGGAGGGTGTGGAAAAGGGGCGCATATATAAAGGGGCGCAAATACAGCTTATCTCATATACTTTAGGCCCACTGAATGTGTCAACAGGTTCATCCTAATATTTTTCGTTAGGGGGGCCACCAATTAATCTCCAGGGGGGGGGGGTGCTGGAGTTTTTTGGGATATATAATTTCGGGTAGACTCTGTGTGAGATAAATAATTTACGTCAAGAACTGTTATATATCAACATGTAAAACAATTTGAAATTTTAAGCGCGCCGCCGAGCTTGGTTAAAATAAATCATTTGTCCGTGACAAAAACTCCACCCCCCCCCCCCCATTGTAATTGGATGGAGGCCCCCTAGTGACTTTCGAAACATTAACCACTGATACAATAACATGTTTATAATAGAGGCGTAATGATCAGGTCATTCCATAATGATCAGGTCATTATTAATCAAGTTATATTAATATAATATATAATATTATGGTCATGTTACAAAATCAAAATTCGTGACATTTTAGATGATTTCACATCCGTTATATCAAATATTTTAATTTCTGGTGTCATGCAAGAGCATGCAAATCTGTAAATAGCCCAATTCTCGAGCACCAGAGGCATTTGCCATGAATTGAACTACACAAAATGAGTAACACAGATATTGACATATTTAGGGTGAAAAAATGCACCTTGTGTCCGAATCTTCCTGGGTCTCCCCTACTCATGTTAATTCTGCCATACAAGCCCTGACTGATGTTTCATACACAACCTGTGTGCCACACGAGGACGTTTCACACGCACGACAATAAAAGGACATGGCAGACAACGTTAAGTTTATGTAGTATATGATACCAATCAGTCCTTTCTTTTAGAATTAAACATTGCATAGAATCGCGTCAGATATAAAAGGTGAAGTCTCAGTGAATTATTATCGTACTCAGGAGATGGGTTAGGAAATACAAACAGATATGGTAGAGAAAACCGTGGTACAGCACTTATTAAAAAAGAAAGCTCAGATATGTCACCTCAGCAACACCAATACCATCAAGATAAGAAACAAGGTCATGTACATGAATTCTCAACTCCAGAGACTTGTAGCTACAGGACAGGGTCCTGCATGATGACTCACCAAGATAAGATACGAGGTCATTCACCTAACCCCTCTTCAAAATCTTTTATCTGCAGGACATGGTGCTGATAACTCACCAAGACAAGAGACAAGGTGATTTACATTTATACCTAACTCCTCTTCAACAAACCTGCAGCTGCAGGACAGGGTGAAGATAACTCACCAAGATAAGAGAAGAGGTGATTTAAATTGATACCTAACTCTTCTTTCAGAGACTTGTATCTGCAGGACAGGGTGCTGATTACTCACTAAGATGAGAGACGAGGTCATTCACATTGATACCTAACTCATCTTTCACAGATTTGTAGCTGCCAGGCAGGGTACTGATAACCTAACACATGTATTTCAGTACGAGCTACATGTATGTAGCTATCCCTCAACGCTATAATAGTAAGTTTACTCCTATAAGGGCGAATAAATCTATCCTAGCTGATGTACTGTGGAGTCACATGCCTGATAACACACCACTACCCAAAATTACCATTCAATATATATTAGATAGAGGTACCTTACTTCATACAGTCCATCTGTGTAAAGGAAGCGCATATGAAGAAACATGCAAGCATCAAGTAAAGTATGTCAACAACCACTATGGAACACCAATTGTTGTGTTGATGTAGTTCACCAGAAACTCTCTAGTATCTATGTAGGTGCAACTGTACAAGTTTCAGGCTATGTGGTCTTTAGGGAGAAACGGGAAGATAATTTCTAACATGTTTAACAAAGAGATTTGTTAATAGTGCAAACTGCCATAGCGGCTTCAAGAAAACACCAAGTCCAACAGTCGTGGTTGGCGATGAAACAAACCCACTTATTGGTATGCTTCCATTCCAAATCCACAAATTATAATATAGACCAGAGCCAAATCAGGGGGGAGATCATCCCCCAAAATGCTGGAGTCTTGCATTATTGAGAATAACAGTTGGTCAAGAAGTGTACAGAAATGTGTCGTTTATGCATCACATTATTGGATGATATACCACGTCTGGCGTCGGGATTGGCAGAAAAACAGCATTGACACTCCTAACCGCCAGTGCAGTATTTCGGGAACATTGGGCTAATTTTCAATGATCTGAATAGCTCAAAGGCTGACGTGATATCTACAGGTGAAGACGCTCGAGTCGCTTTATACGAAGGTAAACCTGGTGGGACGCTTGGTCATCTGAGACTGCAAAAGTTTCATCAGAAAGTCATAGTCAAGTCCCAAAATTTTATATAATACCACATTTTTTACTAATTTGAATACACTGATTTTATTGGACTGGGGTTGGTACAGCAAGGAAGACGAGCCTGCGAATTATAACAGATAAAGATTCAGCTCTAACGGATCTCCTTAAGATCAGTTACAAATGCAAGACTTGATTCGCTACTTCCATAACTGTATGGAAGTATGTGTGTTTATAGGATATCATTATTTAGCTATGGCTGGCATTTGCTATATTACTGTTAATGTTTTAGTGCAGCCATTAAACGGTTATGTTTATAGGTGGAGTTGATATTGTTCATAGTATGTGTAAATAATACATGCTACGTTATTTTTGTCTTTTTCAGGGTACCAGGACAATTGATTAGGAATTGACTGAGAAATCGACGAAAATCATTAACCACGGTTAATGTGAATCCGACTATAATCGCACTGTTTTTAATGTGGCATTATTTTCCTGATATGATCATATGCATGCCCTTTTCACAAACAACCCTCGACATACTTTATTTTGTAGAGGGAAGGAGGGTGTGGAAAAGGGGCGCATATATAAAGGGGCGCAAATACAGCTTATCTCTTATACTTTAGGCCCACTGAATGTGTCAACAGGTTCATCCTAATATTTTTCGTTAGGGAGCCACCAATTAATCTCCAGGGGGGGGGGGGTGCTGGAGTTTTTTGGATATATAATTTCGGGTAGACTCTGTGTGAAATAAATAATTTACGTCAAGAACTGTTATATATCAACATGTAAAACAATTTGAAATTTTAAGCGCGCCGCCGAGCTTGGTTGAAATAAATCATTTGACCGTGACAAAAACGCCACCCCCCCCCCCATTGTAATTGGATGGAGGCCCCCTAGTGACTTTCGAAACATTAACCACTGATACAATAACATGTTTATAATAGAGCCGTAATGATCAGGTCATTCCATAATGATCAGGTCATTATTAATCAAGTTAGGCATAATATTATGGTCATGTTACAAAATCAAAATTCGTGAAATTTGAGATGATTTCACATCCGTTATATCAAATATTCTAATTACTGGTGTAAATGGGATGTTCAGGATGTTCAATAAAGTGTCCATATAATTCCCTGGCCCTAAAAACGTAAGGTTAGACATTAACATCATGATTCTTCACTGATTATTAGCCGGGATATCGCCAAAATAAGACTCAGTCAATTTTCATGGTGGCAATTTTGGATTTATGCAAATCAGGCACTCTTCCACTACTCCGATTTTATCTGACTTTTAATATGTTGTTTTATGATAATTTATCAGACTTTTGGTAAAGGAATAATTTATGTTGCAATTAGTGGTGGGTTGACCCTATTTTTGACATAGCTGTCCTGGACTAGTAATTTGTCAAGATAAATACGGGGAAAATTTGCTAACATAACAGTACAATGTGTACGAGAGCTCATAATTATATTAGTTTGCCAAACAGTATTGGGTTTTCACAATAACTTAGATTTATTTTGCGCTCAAACAGCATTGCGTTTAACATGTTTAAAACATGTGTCTAACAGGTTTTTATCCTGAATTTATTTCACATATCATATTATCTTCCCATCAGAAACTATAAATCCCTGATGGAAATAAGGGGAGTACATTATCGTAAAAACAGCCTCTGCTTTATACACGTTCTTATAATTTAGAAAACACTGCTTTTACCACGGCACAGCATTAATTACATGACTAGTTTATCATATTATTATCTGGAAAACATACCACGACATGAGGAGAATGGTAATATTATCCAAGACGCTTCTGTTTTACATAACATTGACCATGTTTACATCTCTTCTACATTGACAGGATCTGTAACCCTTGAATCTCTGAATTGTCTGGGGGGTTTTTGTTTTTTTATTTGAGGCTGGGATTGCTAACATTTACCGGTACAACTTCAAATTAACATCTCCTTTACTAACTTATTTTTATAAAATAAACGTTTACCACAAAATATTTATCAATTTAATAGCTGATGAGTTGGTGTGCGTCTTGAAAAGGCATACATACTTCTAACATGCCAAGGGTTAATTAATTTGCCTTTTGTGAAAAACATTACAATAAATCCAGATTTAGGCCAATTACTAGTACCAGCGTGCTATTTTAGACCACCATTTTAATTCATAATATTTTTGACAAGGTGTTCTATTAAAATGTCATATCCAAAAGGGAATTGACAGTGATATGTCATTATAAAGTGAGCGTTTACCACACAATATTTATCCATTTTAGTCGCTGTTTCTTTTGTGTGCATCTTGAAAATGCATGCATACACATAAGGGTGAATTAATTTTGCAATTAAAACAATACACTGAGTTAGGACAATTACTAGTACTAGTATGATATGTTAGATAAGAGTCAATGGACTTGCATCTTTTTAATTCATACAATTGTTCTACTAAAAATGTCTTCTGAAATGTCGCGGGAGATGTGGACATGTATTTATAAAGATGGTAAATCTGGAGTAAGATTTTGTAGATTTCGTTGGTGCACAGCAGCACCTGTTTAACGTCAGACCATCGCTGTATGGACGTCCCTGCTGCGGCGTATCATATAACCAAGGGCAAACTAAGATGAACGCTAAATTGATGAGTAAGTGGTGATGGTCATGCAGCCCCATTAAGCCTCTGGTTTGATGAGCATGTGGTCTGCTAATCTCACACGTCCATCATTCTGACACCCAGTGATCTCAGACGTGTTGGTCAAGTCCAGGTCATTATGAGGCATCATGGGCCACACCCAAAGACATGCTGCACTTACCCCTCCCAACACCAAGATTCTTCTCTCTAAATATCAGGAAGTCGCCTCGTGAGATTAGTATCTCGCCTCATGAGATTAGTAACTCGCCTCGTGAGATCAGAAACTTGCCTTGTGAAATTAGTAACTCACCTCGTGAAATTAGTAACTCGCCTCGTGACATTAGTCACTGACCTCGTGATATTAGTGACTCGCCTCGTAAGATTAGTAACTCGCCTCGTGAAATTAGTATCTCGCCTCGTGAGATTAGTAACTCGACTCGTGAGATTAGTAACTCGCCTCTTGAGATTAGTGACTCGCCTGGTGAGACTAGTAACGCTCAACATAGGGGCTATTCAGCGCCACTATTCTATCGTGTAAACCCAAAAGGCAGTAACTTCTCAATATAATAGTAAGCTGAATACTGCAGTGTATTATTCACGGCATGTCTCATTTTGCTGGAAATAATGCTTCTGTCAGAATCGAGCTCGTAAAATTATTATTATTGCACGTAAATTATGAGATTCCCTTTTGAAAAATCATCAATAATTTGCTACAAGAACTAGATATACCATGGTAGCATTTGTTTGGTAGAAAACAAAAGTCTACATAGACCATTTCTCATTTTAAAATGACGAGGACTTGAAAGTTCCCTTCCCTCAGTAGAAGTTTAGACAAGGCATTGATTGTCACCGCATAGACACATCTCAATTTCCCGTGGTGTGTACCATATGTACCATCATCTCGTTCCCTCGTATCGTGTTCCCCATTGAGTCGCGACGCTGGGACAGCATTAAACCAACATTGATTCAAAATGCTTTTTCAGAAGCGCCTGCAGTTGGTTAATTATAATTTAAATGCTCTTTGGATAACTTTCTGGTCAAGACCTATGCTTGTACAAAAAATATGAAGTTTATTAATTAATGGCAAGGTATCCATAACCATGACACATTATGTTCCGTTCTTGTAGTATAATAGACTAGAAGTACAGTCAATGTGAAGGCAACATATGCAATTGAAAACTAATTGAGAAGAAAAAAATCTTCCAAAATTACACATAACAAAAAAGTCACATGTATTTCCCATTAATGAATGATTACATAATATGTATTGGTATGAGAAAAGACATTCTTCACGACAACATAATTACTACATGTTTAAGGCAATATCTATTCACTATTGGGGTACTGAGGTGGTTTTTAGCGGTATCATTAATTACCACCTTGGCAGCTCACTATAGGGAGTCGTTGCATGCTGCGTGGCATGGTAATAATCAACTAGTCCACAACAACCATCCCACAGAAGCTGAAGCCTTAACGAGTCTGGCCATACTCTTTGGGTGGATTGTCACTGCGTTGTTGTTCCTCTCAAAGACGCAGCTCTCGCATCAGAGAGCCTTCATTTGAATGATAGTACTATACATCTTTACTAAACACCAGTGCGGGTTTAAAAAAGGGGAAAGCACCACAGATCAAAATATTTTAGTTTGTTTGGAGACGTATATTCGCCAAGCTTTTGTATATCTAGTATTGCAGGCTCAGCTTCAACCGGCGAGCCCGAAATGAGTGTTCGTCGGTCTTCACTTTAATACTTTCAATAGGAGAGGTTCTGAATACCAATGAGCACAATCTTAAACTTTGGTTGGCGATCAGATCCAATACATAAAGGTACAATCGTCTCGTAGATCCATACACAATACAGCCGTAATCCAGTTTGGATCTGATTTATGACTAGCATACACTTAGTAGGGTTGCCCCGTCACCACCCCAGTCCTTGCTGGATATAATTTGCAACAGATATAATGATTGCTATACTTCTTTCAATAATATATGCAATTTGCGGTATACAATCTAACTTGCTCCCCAAAAAAATACTGAGGAATTTGACATTTTATTCAACAGGGAGTGGTTGTCCATATGAATTGAGATTATGTTATTATGCTCAGTGTGTAAGCTATTTTTTTTAGATAAATGTACACCGAATTTTTTTGTGGAGGAACATTATTTTACAAATAACTACTTGCAGGCCTGTTCATGGATTACAAATAAATAGCAAAGTCGTCTACATATAACGCATTTTCGATGCCTGCTGGTAAAGCCTTGACTTGTGAACTGTTATTGTAAATATATTTGGCGATACAATGCTACCTTGTCAGACACCCTTCTTTTGCGAATATAGTGTTATCTAAGCATTTTCTCCCATTTAAAAAAACTATTTGTGACTTTTTGTGGATCAAGAAATATTCCAAATGTGTGCAGATTTTTTTTACAAAACCTTCACGAATATACGTCTTCAACCAGTGGTGATTTTACCTTTTACAAACCTGCAGTGGTATATAATGATAATTTATTCTGAAATTCTTGAAATCCGCTGAAAGAGTATGGCCGGACACACGGAGGCCGCATATACGCTTGGATGGTTGTTGTAGACTAGTTGATGATGTACCATGTCATGCAGCATGCAACAGACGTAACAACTCCCTAGTGAGGAGGCCAATGTGGCATCAAAATTCTTTATCAAAACACACAAAATAAAACCAATGTTGTCCCAGCGTCGCAAGTGAACGGCTCCAGGAAACACTATAAGGGAGAATGTGATAATGGTACGTAGGCTACATGCCTCTAAAGGAGCGAACATATTGTGAGCGACATATTATCAAGTTGTAATCAATAAAATACTGTTGCCCGTCGGGAACCTACTTAGACATTTCCAGACCCCCCCCCCCCGCAAGTTGAAATTATAATCAACACCTGGAAGGTAATCAGGTACTTGTGTAAGCATCGCCAGTGACGACCACTCCACTCTATCAGACGTTAGTTACATCATAGATGTGAATGCCAAGTATAATCGTTATAAGGTGTTTAATGAGTCACAATGCCCAGAGTGGGTTTGAGTTGGACGTGACAAATGTCTAGATGAAACACTTAGAAACGATTGTACTCATATTTGCATTCTATCCACTAGCCTAGTTTGAATTTTATGTAGATCAAGTTTGAATTTGAAAGATCCTGAGGACTCCCATTGTAGCCTACTTTTATGCCCTCAAATAGATTCACAGTCACCAAATTCACCTAAAATGACATATTACATCAAATGTTTATCGGATAATTGATGCCTAGAATGACATTATTGATACTAGCACCACCTACAAAGATCACATGCAACTATTAGTAAAATTAACTGAATTAAGATTTATCAAGTTCATAACAATTCGTCAAAGTGATGAACTGTAACCAACAATCAAGAACCAAATACTGAGACTAATCAAGTTCATATCAATTCATCACAGTTCATGAAACAGTCCCTCGTGAACTTTCATGAACTAGCCATGGACCGAATTAAAACTTATCAAGTTCATAATAATTCATCAAAGTTCATGAAATTTGCTCATGAACTTTCATGAACTAGCTATGTTCTGAATTCAGATCCTACCAAGTTCATACAAATTCATGACTGTTCATGAAACTCTCCATATGAACTTCATGAACTAAATCATGAACAACATTAGTTCATGAAGTGCTCATTAATATTCATGATTTGTCATGAAATGTTTTGATGAACAGTTTCATGAACACAGTTCATGAACTGGCTTGGTTAACCATTGATTAATGTTCTCGAATGTTCATGAACATTCATCAACGCTCATCACTTGACGAAGTTCATCTCACTGGGGCGAACTCCATTTCGTATAGCCCAAACTGTATCTGAAACTAAAGGGTGGATCCACAGATTGCGAAGATACAAACATTTTAAGCTCGTTTCCAGCTACGTCGTTGAGATGTTGTGGGAATGCTTTCCAAATTAGTGTGTAGATCACTCCAACGCACCGCCATGATACCAAACATTGATTTCCCTGTTCAAACACATTTCCCAATATACGCCCACATCTTCGCGATGTAAAGCTGTCCACGATTACATTTCCTAGACCCACCGACGTAAACAAAGCAAAACATTTTTTTTTCGAAGGCCTCCCATCTTAATATTAAATAGATTATATATATATACAAGTTCTCCAATTTTGATTTTTTAAACTATCAGGACAAAATGTCGTGCTTATTAAATATACTGTGTAGATTAGTGTAGGCTAATCTAATGTAGTGTAGCTAGACAGGTCAATGCCATTTTTTTCCTGTCAAGGTTTTCTCAGTGGATTCAGTTGTTTGAAACCATACTATTTGAAATAAGCTTCTGGGCCTCCCTAAAATATTTCTCAAATCCAATATGGCGGCCAAAATTCAAAACGGGCGCAAATTACATAGATTTGTAAATAATGTTAAAAAAACAACCTAAATTAACGGCCATATCGAATTTCTAACTATTGACATAACAGGTCTAGAATTAAATGAAATAACTTATTTTCAACTAATTTGAAAACACTGATTAAGTTGGAATAGACAGGTGGCAAAATCTCAAAATAAACAGCACGGGGTGGACAGAATAGTGGGAATTGGTAATCACATCAGCCAATATCTACTACCTATACTTAAAACACATTTCAGCCTGACGAATTATCTATATTAAAAATTATCTATATAGTCAGGTCGCCGATTGATATGTACGTGTTTGCTCGTCCACCTGAATTATAATTTAATGTCTGTTTTTTTTATTCGTTTTATCCAGCTTAAAAATGGAACTACTTATCTGATCATCCACTATTCATTTATTTCAGTGGCATTTTTCAGTAAGACAAGAGTTAAAATCCTCAAGACAATTGTTGATAATATAATAATAACAATATCTTAAAACTGTATGAGATTAATGTTTATTAATGGAAATTACAACCTCCGGTTTTATATATGATACAGTTTATTATCAGTTTATTATCAGCCAGGTCACCTTCTGTGGTTTGACATTTTGTGGTTTCTAATTTGCTGCTTAAACAACCTGAGCACGCAACCAGCTCGTTTTACTTTGCGTGGCATTATTATAAAGGTGAGCGGGTGAAGACATGGCTTCTCAAAATACGATCTAGCGTCCGCTCTCATGAAAATGATTTAGATGATTTCTATCACAGATTGAATATTTCGCGATATTTGAGCGAAAGAAAACATATCCGTATGGACTTTCATAATTAAAGAGCCTCTCTTTGTCAACATCATGTTTTAGCAGAATCCCAATATCCATGTAAATTTCGTAGTTATTTCAAGTATTCAAAAGCTAGACCATTTAACATGTATTAACTCAAAATGATGAAAACATTTTTGAATGGCTAATTCTATCCCTGACAATTGTATATTTACAAAAATATATCTGTTGCAAAAACACCACAGTACTGTACTTTATCCTCAGTTCATATCTCCCGTATGATTCACAGCTAACCTTTTCACTACCATACATGACGGAAATTTCCGTCGTCATTCGTCAATGAACGTAACCATAAAATGACACAAATTGTTGTCAAATATATACTACATTTATGTATTTTTCGTCATTTGAAGCTGGAAATTGCGTTAGCAATTCCAGCTTCAAATGACGAAAAATAGAACTCATACACCAGTATATCTGGATCCCGGCCTGGAAGTCAAAGGGTTAAGGAATCGTCCGTCGACCTCTCTGATATGGGCAGGAGAAGCAATCTTTTACCATGGAGGAAAAAACCCAAAAAAACACCAAAATTATTTATATATAAAAGAGGAGACGTGTTGATGGTGGCAGACAAATTATATCTATATTTACTGCTGGGCTAATGTATCCCGTATAATTCACAGCTCAAGGATTTCCCCGTCGACATATCTGGTATGAGCAGGGCGACCAATCTAACACGTTGAAGGAAAAATTTCCGGTGACAAAATATTATATTGAATATGTGAAGGGAGAGGTTTCATTGATTTATTTGCTCTCTGTATCGCTCGCTCGCTCGGTATGATTGTGGGTCACTCACTGGACAGAGACAGAATGTGTGAGATTTTCTGCCGCGAAAAGATGGGTATTCTGTTGACGTGAATAAAATAGAGGATTTAGCCCTCAACATGTGGATCAGCACCAAAAAAAAAAAATAGGATGCTCTCATTTCTCCAAAGTTACAATGGAGCACATTGTATCTGAGCCACACGTTCTGGGCTTAACAATGAGTGCTTAGTCCCTTTCATTTCCATTTATAGCGCGGAAATCGACAAATTAACGCATGTGAACAAAATATTGTTGATGGATTCAACAAGTATTTTGTAAATAGAGGACCTTAGTTAGCAAATAGAAGCTGTAGTTAGGTAACACTGCTGCTTCATATATTGCTACGCATAATGTTGATTCTATTTACATCACTCAAACTATAATAGTCTCATTTTTGTCATACTTTTATTGTCCGAGGTTGCATTATCAAAAAAGTGTATTTGCACAGATTTCTAGCAAATGATACTTCAAACGTTACTTTTCCATTATTGTACACGCGGGCCTTCCAGATCTAAGCGAGCAGAAAACAACAGGACATCATGGATATTCAGCAAAACAAATCAATATTATTAATAATAATAATAATCAGTAAAACAAAAGATTACGAATTGCAGAAATTTACATATTATAATATATAGTATGATGCGGGAAGATAATGTATTCTAGCTTTTAAAAAAAAGTAGCAAAAAAGCAAAAATATAGACACTACTATAACAATATTTAATTAAGCTATGAAGGGTATTTACACCTGCTGTAGACAATACCTGTAATATTAGGTATTTATACTAACCCATTGAGCATAGCTCATCCGCCGTGGGGCCCTCAAATACTAACATACAATGAACTTATATTGATATTAAAAACAACATTGTACTATATAGTATGATACGAGCAGATTATATATTCTAGCTTAAAAAACAAAAGTAGCAAGAAAAGCAAAAATGTAGACACTACTGTAACAATACTAAATGTAGCTAATTAAGCTATGAAGGGTATACACACATGTTGTAGACAATAACTGTAATATTAGGTATTTGTATACACATATATACAAAATAGATGTGACCATTGATGCGACATACAAACATACAGGAATATGAAGTATTTATATACATATATACAAGCTAAATATGATATGTAAACATACAAACAAAGCAATTACAAATATAGCAAAATTGCGGACAGCGTGTATACTACTCGTATTGCAAACAGATTTAATAATATTGTATGTACTACATGTGTATAATAATCTAGCTATTTTTAAATTCTATATTCGCGTATGTATTATTTTAATGTTACTGCTTTACGGGCTCGATCGGATGTAGAATTCCATATTTTTGAACCATTAAACCTCAGGCTCTTGTGATGAGCTGCTGGTACATGAATTGTATTACTTGTTTTGGATATCAAGGAATGATTTAAATTTGTACATGTTGGTTCGAATAAATTAGATATATAGATAAGGGTAAGGCTATTTAGAGCTTTAAATACCATTATGGCTTGTTTTTTTGTAACAATTTTGAACAAGTTCCCCATTTAGGCTGATAAAATAAAGAACTCACAAATTATTGTCATAGAATGTTGGTCCACTGTCTTAACTGCAGGCACAACTTCCGAATGTGATATTAATCATCATTAAGGTCAGATTGTGTTACCTTATGTAACTGGGGAGCTATTTCAAATAATATACATACATGTCCAACTAGCATTTGTGTTTCTGACCATAACAATATTACAAGAGAAACATCGACTGGAAAAGAAAAACCGATTGCTTAGTAATATGATGTGCTTGCTAGTTATTTGTTATTGTAGACTATGCTCTTTAAATCTATGATAAATCTATGATAAAGAAACCAAAAGACAGTAATAGATTTTTATAGAATGTTAGTCCACTGTCTTAAACGCAGGCACAACTTGCTATGAATCCTCACCTAAATATCCGATTCTGTTATAATGATAATAATAATACAGCTTGATAGTTACAACATATCTTAGTCAGTACATAATAGTCTTACTAACCGATCCGTAATGAGCCAGTGTAAATGTATACGCGTGTATAGTATTGTTTGTTCTGCAGTACACATTACTGCTACCATTAGCTGTATGACGTCCCTTATACTATCACAGTAATGGTTCTTCCAATAACCGTGCATTGTCATGACATTCGCCCTTGTGAATAATCTAATGTACAGTACTTATTATTGTCTAATAATAATTGTTATTGTCTAATACACAGTACTTATTGAATGGCGGCGCTGACAATTGTGAAATGAAATATGCTGTATAGCTTCGTCACTACATTTTCAAAACGAAAATAACAACACTTTTTTGTCATGCAAATTTCATGTTACATTTTTATACATGTTACTTTTTTCAATTTGTGCTACAAATTGACTACCTGAACGCATAGATGAATTAATGGAAAGACGGATGGATGAATTGATGTACGGATGTACGGACGGATGAATTCACTCTCGCTGTTATTATGGGATATGACCATGACCTTGCTTTTAGGAGTGGATTCGTGTCTGAGTCGCAGATTCTGCTGAAGATGAGGGGATGACCGGAGAGATAGTTCACAGACATCTCTCATGGTATACGTGACTACATTTGACCACCTCCTTAACCCTGAAAGCGATCCATTTGAATACCTAGGTTATGGGGTACGGCCACTATGACTAGTTTACTCTTACATTACGGGGATCGACTTTAGACGTCAATATCTGACGTTTATAAATTCGATCCCCGCGCTGTATGGGTTAATCTGAACCCATGTCCATTTCACGGTCACACACT
This sequence comes from Flabesymbios commensalis, assembly GCA_964017125.1. NCBI lineage: Eukaryota > Metazoa > Annelida > Polychaeta > Terebellida > Flabelligeridae > Flabesymbios > Flabesymbios commensalis. The sequence goes on along the minus strand of OZ024911.1, from coordinate 8,676,499 downwards.
TCACACCCAATAAACACGAACCATTATAAGTAGTATGGTTCATTGTTGGGACAGTGTCGAAGACGGTGACCCCACATTGAGGCACAATAGTGTGATATGTCTCGTGTTCAGTCCAGCATCATAAGACGTTGAATCATTATTGGCTTAATGCTGGTCCAGTGTGGTAGACAAGGACCAACATTCGTCCATATTTGAAAATTTGCGAAGAAATTTGCTGAGTAAACTGCGGAAAGAAAAAAATGATATCTTACTCTTTATACCATGAAGCGTCAGTTTATTGACCATTTTCTGGCCACTTGTAGTAATAGTCGTTTTCTATAGTAATTATATGTTTAAACCGTTTAAAAGTCATATATTTATTTTTACATTAAAATTTTACTTGAGATGTAAATTACTGCCTCGATTCCAAGTTGTTTAGGGCGGGTGCCTGGTGCAGTGGTAAAAGCTGCTTGCTTGGTTGGATAGTCGGAGATCGCGTGTTCAAACCCCACTCTTACATTCAAGTTCCAAAGAAACAAAATTATTCACTCACTTGCAAAAATTTAATATTGTGGAAAACCTCCGTGACCGAGAGGTAGCTGCTCGGCCTCAGACCGCCAGGGCTCGAATTTCGAATCCTGTGTCTGGAGGGCATTGTCATCTCATTCATCTCACCGTCCTCAGAATGTTCTCCTGGCCCTGTTTAACCTATATGTGCACAGGGGTGGCCTAAAACCCTATTCATTTCATTTCATTTTCAAAACTTGAAAATTCCCATATTTAAATTTATTACAATAATTGTCAGCAGGTGGACATTTTTGTCTCGAGCCTTATCAAGTTTTTTTCTACGTCTCCATTTTACTTTTCCACCCATGTGAACACAGTAATGCCCTATTTATACATTAATCGTGGTGAATGGTTTTCGCTGATTTATCAGGCAATTCCCAAACGATTTCACACGCATTTTTTTTCAAATGTATTGCGGGACTTTATAGTAGACATAGAAATTTACAGTCACGAGCAGCACTATATGAATACGCCCCATCAGCTGGTTTAATGCTAGGCCACTGTCTTGGACGCCGGCCCGTCATCAAACCAGCAGGGGCTGAGCGTCCTGTGGTTGACATGTTATATGATGTTGCGCCAATTACAGCTGAATAGTGAGAGACACAAGTGACAAGTAGCTCATTTCTTTATAGTTTAAACAAATCAGACACATATCATGCCAGGGCAATACGAGACGATAAGATACAATTCAGTCCGCAGGTAACCCTAGCATATATAATACGATATGTCGAGCCAATGCTGTTTTGAGTTTTGATGCTGGGTCAGCACCGCAGACAGTGCACCGACATTAAAGCAGCATTGGGTCAACATCTCGTGATTGCTCGTCGATCTGAATTATATTCTATTATTTTTTTTTATTATTGTGTCTTATCCAGCTTCAAATTGGATTATTTATCTGATCGTCCACCATTCATTAATTTTAATGGCGTTTTTCAATAAGCAAGTGTTAAGACAAGACAATTGTTGATGATATAATAATAACGGTATCTTAAAACTGTGTGAGAATAATGTTTAATAATGGGAATTACAAACTCCGGTTCCATATATGACACAGTTTATTATGAGTCAGGTCAACACCTTCTGTGGTTTGGCATTTTGTGGTTTCTAATGCGCTGCTTAAACAACCTGAGCACACAACCAGCTCGTTTTACTTGACGTGACATGATAGTAAAAATTATCTCGTTTCACTTGACCTGACATAAATTATAAAAGGTGAGCGGGTGAATACATGGCTTCTCAGAATACGATCTGCTCTCATGAAAAGGATTTAGATGATTACTATCACAAATTAAATATTTTGCAATATTTGACCGAAAGAAAACTAAAATATTTTTTTTTAGAAGGCCTGTTGCTGAAGCAACATGATATATGTATGAAAAAGTCATAATTAAAGAGCCGCTCTTTGTGAACATCATTGCTCAGCAGAATCCTAATATCCAAATACATTTCGTATAATTATTTCAAAAGCTAGACCATTTGACATGTAGTAGCCTAAAATGATGATGTCCCTCTATAAACACATTGCACTGGAATTTTATCAAATTTTGTCAAATCGTTTAACTTTTGAATATAATTTTGATAAATGTTTACCAATACTGGGATTTGATTTAAAATGGCATCTGAACAATTTTTGAGGAACCAGTTCATATTCATATGCCGAAAACATTGTTTGAGCGGCCAATTCAATCCGTGACAATGGTGTTTTTACAAAAATATATATGTTGCAAAAACCACAGTACTGTACTTTACTCTGAGTCTATATCTCCCGCATGATTCACTGCTTGAGTAATTGTCCGTCGACATCTCTGGAGATCCAATCTTTTACCATAAAGGAACAAATTTAGCTGAAAAAAACAACCCAAATTATTTTATAAATATAAAAAAGAAAACTTGTTTTCATTTGGCAAACAAATTATATCTATATTTACTGCTGGGTGTGTGTCTCACCTATAATTCACAGCTTAAGGATTACCCTGTTCACCTCCCTGAGCGACCAATCCTACAAGGTGAAGAAAAAATCTCCGGTGACAAAATATCATATTGAATATGTGAGGAGAGAGGTCCCATCGATTTATTTGCTTTCTGTATCGCTCGCTCGGCATGGTTGTGGTTTCAGTCACTGGACAGAGACAGAGAGTGTAAAATTATCTGCTGAGAAAAAGCGATTATTATGATGACGCGAATAAAGTTAAGGATTGACCCCTCAGCATGTGGATCAGGAAAAAACAGAAATCACTAGATTCTCTCATTTCTTCACGGACACTAAGGAGCACGTAGTATTTAAGCCATTCGTTTCTGAGCTTAGTAATGGGCGCTTTGTCGGCCTGATAACCATATACATATATAGCCCAGGTATGTACTCTACTATCCATTTATAGTCGCCGATACCTTTTAACTGCTACGTTATCTTCTTTAAATATTTACCCGTTATATTGAGCAATATTGATATTGAACAATAGCAACGTAACATTCTGTTGTACGGGCTGTACCTGTGGCTGAGGTTCATGTTGTAAATTAAATGAAATAAATGCGGTTTTAGGCCACCGTTGTGCACATGTATGCTCAACTAGGCCAGAAGAACCTCCTGAGGATGGTGAGATGAATGAGCAGACAGCTTTAACCAATGCACCAGGGCCCCCGCCCCGTACATGCAGGCTTACATGGTGCAGTGGTTAAGTAACCTGCTTAGAAAGGCGGGGTATCGCGGATTCGAACCCCGCTCTGGCATTCAAGTTTCAAGTAAACGAGATGTTTCTTTGTCGCTCACTCGTAAAGATTCAACATTGTGGGGAGCCACCGTGACCGAGAGGTAGCGAATTCGGCCTCAGACCGCCAGGTCTCGAATTTATAATGTTGTGTCTGGAGGGCAGTGTCTTCTTAACCTGTATGTGCACAAAGGTGGCCTAAAACCTCATTCATTCATTAAGTACATGTATAAATAATACATCGATCCTGTGGTGAGAAAGACTTTATTGATATTTGATGAGCATATTAAATACGACACTATGGATTGTTGTTTTATGTCAGTTTATCTTTGATGTACATGTATATATTCCATGCTGCTGTCTATTTACATCAAAAGTGAAACATATATAAAGTCTTAATTAAATATATACCACACTTATGAATACATGTAGCACTACCACTATAGGTTTTATAATCATCAAGATAATTAATTTTGGTAGAGATTTGCAGTCTTTGACTCCCATAAAAAACTATGTGAGAATAATGTTTAATATTACAATCTCCAGTTTTATCTATGACACAACTGATTATGAGTCAGGTCAACACTTGTTTGTGGCTTGACATTTTGTGGTTTCTAATTCGCTGCTTAAACAACCTGGGCACGCTACCAGCTCGTCTTACTTGACGTGTCGTTAAAGCAAAGGTGAGCGGTTAAAAATACATGACTTCTCAGAATACGCTCAGGCGTTCGCTCTCACAAAAAATGATTTATGCTTCCTATCACAAACTAAGTGATGTGCGAATATTTCACAAATACAAACTGAAAAACAAAATAAAATACATGCATTTATCGATTAATCGATTGCTAGATTAATGGATAAATGGATGGATGGATGGATGGATGGATGGATGGATGGATGGATGGATGGATGGATGGATGGATGGATGACTGGATGGATGAATGGATGGATGGATGGATGGATGGATGGGTGGATGGATGGATGGATGGATGAATGGATGGATGAGTGGATGGGTGGGTGGATAGATGGATAAATGGATGGATAGATGGATGAATGAATGGATGGATGAATGAATGGATGGATGGACGGATGGATGGATGGAGGGATGGATGGATGGATAGATGAATGGATGGATAGATGGATGGATGGATGGATGGATGGATGGATGGATGGATGGATGAATGGATGGGTGGATTGTGGATGGATGAATGAATAAATGAATGAATGAAGGAATAAATGAATGAAAGAATGAAGGAATGAATTAATGAATGAATGAATGAATGAATGAATGAATGAATGAATGAATGAATGAATGAATGAATGAATGAATGAATGAATGAATGAATGAATGAATAAATGAATGAATGAATGAATGAATGAATGAATGAATGAATGAATGAATGAATGAATGAATGAATGAATGAATGAATGAATGAATGGATGCATGCATGGATGGAGGAATTGTGGATAGATAGTTAGATTTATTGTGGATGGATGTATGAATAAGAAGACAGATGGATGGATCTAAACAAGCCAGTAAGCTTGTAGTCACGTTGACATCAGATCGTCAGAAGATTCTGCCTACATGCGACAGCGACACTGTGCTTGCTAACAAAGTGTCTGCCTTTTTCTGCAGCAAGGTCACCAAGATCCGCGATGCTTTGGATAACATGACTATAGAGGAACCCAGGATTATCTTACCTGAGGTGTCCTACTCACTGACCACCTTCCAGGCAGTGTCGGAAGCGAGTGTTCGAAAAGTAATACTAAAATCACCAACAAAATCATCAACCATGGATCCAATACCTACATCTGTGTTGAAAATCCCACAGATACTAGATACATTGTTGTCTGTACTGTCAAAAGCAATGACTCTTTGCTGTCGGGCTGTGTCCCCATCTGCCTAAAATCTGCTGCTGTCACGTCACTCATTAAAAAGCCAAATCTTGATAAAAATGATCTGAAAAACTACCGACCAATTTCGCAATTACCTTCCCTTTCGAAGGTGTTGGAGAAGATTGTGTCTGCTCAGATGCTGGTGTATATGTCCCTGAACGATTTAAACGAGCCACTACAGTCTGCCTATAAGCCTGGACATTCTACTGAAACAGCTATTTTGGGAGTGAAAAACGACATCGACCATGCTCTTGGCAACAGGAAAGGTGTGCTTCTGGTTTTGCTTGATCTGTCAGCTGCCTTTGACACGGTTGACCACTCCATCCTGCTCAAACGTATGACAACCTACCTGGGCGTGTAGGGCCGTGTCCATGAGTGGTTCAACTCGTATCTCAGCGGACGTACCCAACATGTTGTGGTGAACGAATCAAGCTCCGACCCTATCAGTCTTTCTGTGGGAGTCCCTCAGGGCTCTGTCTTAGGGCCCCAATTATTCTCTATCCTTATTCTCTATACCTTTAGGTAAGATCCTCCGTCGGCACAGAGTAAAATTTCACATCTACGCTGATGACACTCAGCTATATGTGGAATTTGACCTCCAAGATATGTCGTCTTTCAAATCATAGTCCCTCGTCATTACAAGGCCAAATTCGCTGCCCTGAGCCCCTGCCTTCGAGTTGGAAGCACACCAGTATTTCCTAGTCAGACAGTACATGACCTGGGTGTGACCCTTGATGCAGAAATGTCCCTCTCCACTCACGTGGGAAACATGATCCGCAGCATGTACATGCATATGTGGCACATTAGCAGAATAAGGCACCACCTCGATGATACCACACTCGTGAAGGTAGTGATGGCACTTGTAATATCACTCCTGGACTATGCCAACTCAGCCTTGTATGGTGTTACAGACTGAAGAAACTACAGCTTGCACAGAACAATGCTACCAGGCTAGTAAGGAAATCGAAGAAATACGACCACATCACACCTGTCCTGAAAGACCTGCATTTGCTGCCAGTCAAGTCCCGCATCATTTTCAAAGTCATCTCCAATGTTCATTCAGCCATGCACAGTGACGCGTGCCCATCATATATACAGGAGCTAGTCACTCACTATGCACCTCCGAGAGCTCTTCGGTCTGTCACTGATGGTATGCTTCTATCTGTACCATCTACTCACCGGTGCCTAGCAGCTGGTGACAATGCTTTCAGCGTTTGTGGCCCTCGGCTATGGAACGATCTCCCTCTTTCACTCGGGGAAACCCAGTCACAAACAACTTTTAAAAGAAAACTCAAAACTCACCTTTTTAATCTTCATTTCGGATCATGAACTTTTTCCAACATCTATATGATAGAAATTTCATAATTGTCAGCGCATAGAATTGTATATAATAATGCGCTTTATAAGTACACTATTAATAATAATACTAATAATAATAATAATAAATATGTTGGCACATTATTAGTTTCCTTCCTCTGCTTGACACGTGTGTAGCCAGTGACCAGACATACTCTGATACCTTCCTTCAACAAACTCTCTCCACAGACGTGAGTATAGTGACAGAATAAGCTGACATAATTCAACAGGATATGGATTATGTTTTATTTCCTGTTGGTAATTTGTTTTTACAAGTAGAACACGTGCATGTTGCCATCTTGATCTTTGCAAATTTTCAATTTCACTTTTCTTAAGGTTGTCTTGATAATAGTTACATATTTACAATTTAAACGTCACATATGATGTGTCATAGGATGTGACGTTTAAATTGTATTTTTTTAATATCGGTGTTGATAACGTGACAACTTAATTAACGCACTTGTTAGTCTGCCTTTCAAATCCAACATACACACAACAATTCTGATTAATTAAAAAAAACATTAACGTGATTTATTCATTTTTTTTAATTCTTTTAAATTATATATACGTTGCATTCTTTGTTTGTTGGGTTTGTAACGCAGTAGTACAGGGGCCTGTGTCACGTATAATATTAAAACTAAGTTTATATCAACTTGTTCCCATTTACAATATTAGGAAAGCTCGGATTTTTTCAACAAAAATCTCATTCATTTAATATTTCATTGATCAATTAATTTCAGAGTGTGAATGAATGAATGAATGAATGAATGAATGAATGAATGAATGAATGAATAAGTGAATGAATGAATGAATGAATGAATGAATGAATGAATGAATGAATGAATGAATGAATACAGAAATTAATGAATGCTTCAAATAATGTAACAATTAAAGAACGAGCGAACGAATGCTCTAAAAAAATACTCTTTATTTTTTCGCGGTCGGTGCTTTTCACGCTCCGATTGGTAGTTTTAACAATGTGATTTATCTGACTGTTAGTATAAATCTCGGCGTACTGCAGTTTGAATTAAAAATCGAAAAAACACAAATATTGTTCATTTCTCGTGAATTTCGAAAAATACTACATAAGGAAGAGTGCTTTACTTGCTCATATCGCAATCCCAAGCGTTGGTCGGTACATATAGATGATTATTTGGACACAAGATAGATATCAGGATTATTATATCATACATGTTGATGTATTATTGTGAATGAACTGATTATAACACAAAATAAAAAATACTAAAGTTATCCTTGAGCTCTATGAGCATGATAAGACTGCATATTAACATTTTACAAGTTTAATCAAATCATGTTGATTGTTGACAAGCACTGTTGACAAGCTGATCTGTTGTTGTTGTGAATGGACTGCTTTCAAAGTGTCACGACGGCCAATATTTGCCATAGAAAAACACATTGAAAAATATTATTTGTTGCAAAGATCCAAGTATAAAATATAAAAATGAAATTTTCAGCTACTAGTGCTGAATATTATGTAATATTTTACAGGCAAGTTTAAAAAAATACAATTCCATTGACATTGATAAAATAGCCCGTGGTGGATGGATAATCAGATACCTAACGATCTAATTTGGCAAATACCTTAAAACTTGATTTTAAACAGAAAATGCAATCCGTGAGAATTTTGTACTTGAAGCAAATACGTTGCAAACAACGCCAGGGAACTGCATTTAATCTTGAGTTCATGTCTTCCGTATAATTCAGGAATTTAACAGGAAGGAAAAAACCCAGCTGCATAAAAAAGCAACTTGTTGATGGTGGTAAACAAATTAGATCAATATTTACTGCTGGGTTCATCTCTCCCGTATAATTCACACCTTAAGGATTTCCCCATCGACTTCTCTGGCGTGAGCAGGGCGACCAATCTTACAAGGTGAAGGAAAAATCTCCGGTGACAAAATATCATATTGAATATGTGAAATAAAATGAAATGAATCGGGCTTTAGGCCACCTTTGTGCACATATAGGCTAAACTGGGCCAGGAGAACCTCCTGAGGATGATGAGATGATTGAGATGACACTGTCCTCCAGACATAGGATTCGAAATTTGAGCCCTGGCGGTCTGAGGCCGAGCACGCTACCTCACGGTCACGGAGGCCCCCACAATACTGACTTTCACATGTGGATGGGGAAGAAACATTTTTTGTTTCTTTCAAACCGCCGAGACCGGGAACCGAACCCCGAACTCTGGCAGCGGTGCTAACCACTACCCTAGGGCCCCCGCCCTGAATATATGAAGAGAGAGGTTCCATCGATTTATTTGCTCTGTGTATCGCTCGCTCGGAATGATTGTGGGTCAGTCACTGGACAAAGACAAAATGTGTGAGATTATGTGCCGTGAAAAGATGATTATTCTAGTGACGTGAATAAAGTAGGGGATTTACCCCTCGACATGTGGATTAGGACAAGAAAAAAGCTAGGATGCTCTCATTTCTTCACAGCCACAAAGGAGCACATAGTATCTAAGCCATACGTTTCTTGTCGTAATAAAGGGTGCTTTGTCCGCCTGATAACCATACGCACGTATAGCTCAGGTATTCCTTTCATTTCCTTTTATATTCATCGAAACCCTTTAACTTTTACAGCGCGGAGATCGAATTTAGACATCAGAATCTGACGTAGACGATCTGATGATCTCGGAACTGTAAGCAGAGATATTATAATAACGAGATATGCCACTCTCATTGGCTGTATACTTGACAGTACTAAACCGGAAGTGTTACTACATGGGCGAGCCAGATGCCGGTTTGGAGGAGTACATTTCCCAAACACAGCCTAAAAAAACTACATGTTATAGAGAAGCCGTGTCGGTACCGGTTCAGAAAACAGGCCAAAATAAACATTACAATGGATGACAACATTACTATCACCTCATTTTATTGAAATAAATGTTTAATAAACAAATTCACATTGAAAATTATACTTATAACGTCGTATTTTATGAAGTAAAATAGCAAAACTGTACAAGTAACCGACTCGCCTATTGCCGCCGATTGTTTGTCAACCGATGGATCGAGTGAGGAGTGACAACACATTTGAGCGAGCCGGCGGTAACAGTGACAGACAGCTAGAAGTTGTACGCTGGCAAACGGGCAAGTGACAGTCGGAAAAATCAATAATATGGATAATATAATCTAACAGTTAGTCTACTACTTTATAATAAAAAATATTGCCACTAAATTTGAGGCTAATTCTAGTAATTGGATCTTCCGATTTCATGGAATTGTCAACAGGGAGTGACAGTGACAACAGCTAACGTGACTGTAGCGGGGGACTTTAGGCCTATAGGCCCTACGGGAGAGGGAGGGAAGTTGATCCACGAGGCAAGTATGGGCATTGGGCACCCCTTCTATTGCCAAATATTTTTTAAATGTAGACTAGGGGGCCTATAACGTTAGACCTAGTTTTGCAAATTTTTGATGTGTATTTCATGCATATAATTTTTCAGTACTTCAAGATATAGACTAGACCTAGGCCTAATTTAACTTGAGACCAATTTTGACACATCTACAGGTAGACTAGTCTATCTTTTCTAATAGGTTATAATGAGTCCATAATTCTAAAATGAATTAGGGTCTACTGACATCAGACAAGGTGGTTCACAGGGTTCAATTTAAATAACCAATATATATAGGCCTTACGGATGCATGTGCCCGTAAAAAAAAAAATTAGGGGCGCATGTGCTATTTGTTTTTCTATTTTTTCAATATTTTGACTTTTTTCCCAAATTTAGTTACGTGAAGATATATAGGGCCTACTGAAGCCTTGTCGTCCTCTCTGAAGCCTGTTTCAGGCAATGGGGCTATATATAACTGCACATGAATAAAGTGTTGATATCCCTCTTGCGCATCTCGACCAAACACCTGAAACTTGAATGCACAACACCCCTAAACAAAAAGATTCAATTGGCCTGGATCAACCCCCCCTTCCTGCCTTACCCTCCCATTTGATAAAAAAGTAATCCAGACAGAAGTTACAGAAAAAAAATAATAATTTGCCTTCACCCCCTACTTTTTTGTTCAAATTTGTTTTGAAACACCCACAGCCCCCCCTGGCAAAAAAATCAAATTGGCCTTGTCTTTCCCCGCCGGTAAATAAACGTCCACAGAGGCTACTGCGTCAAATGAAAAAAAACCTAAAAATAAATATTTGTTAAAACCCCCATGTGCCCACCCTGCCTGAATTTTTTTAATTGGCCTGTACACTATCCCCCCTTCCTGCCTTATCCTCACATTTGAAAAAAAGTAATCCGGGCTGAGGTTATAAAAAAAAAAAAAAATTGCCTTAACCCCCCCTATTTTTGTTTGGAACCCCCCACTCCCACAGCCCCCCATGGCAAGAAAATGAAATTGGACTTGACCCCCCAACCCCTCAGTCTGACCCTCCCCGTCCGTAAATAAATGTAATCCACAGAGGCTACTGCAATAAATGAAAAAAAGACCCTCCATGTGCCCACCCTGCCTGAATTTTTTTAATTGACATGGATCATCCCCCTTCCTGTCTTACCATCCTATTAAAAAAAATAATCCGGACGGACAGACAGACAGTCAGCCGGACAGACAGACGGACAACCCGACTACTTAATGCCTCTGGCCGCAGGATGCCTCCGGCCGCAGGCTGGCGGAGGCATAAAATACACCATAACTACTATAAAAATGAGAAAAAGTCTAAATTTTAAACTTTTTATTGACAATGGTCACTCAAGATTCACTTGAGTAAAATAGACTATCAATTTGTGCCATGAAACATTTTATTGTAGCACTATTTTATGTTATCAAATATTTTCTTTAAATCTAATTCAACCTTGACAATCTCAACATGAAAATTGATAAGCAACACAACTGACATTCTAAAGTCAGCAAGAAATATCTCATTTCACCAAATACCTTCAACTTGTGTAAGCAAATATAAAGTGTCTTATGTATAATTATTAAATATAATCAAGAATGTGGTTGTATATTCTTGATATAATATGTCAGGTTATCCAAATTGAGGTGGATTATATAATTTCAGGTAAATGATGCATTTGTGATACCACAGTCCTTCATGGGTTATATAAGTCATTATATACAGTAGAGCATGCTATGAGCAGCCACTTTTATGAGCAGCCAACCTCCTATGGGAGGCCACTAGGTCATTCCTCAAAATGATCCTTATCAATGAGCTTGTGGGAGAAATTTGTCATCATCATCCTGGAAACCATATGCATTGCACTGATGGATGCACAGATGTCCACAATTTCTTTTCTTCCTACAAAGAAATTGATATAAATACAAAACCAATACAATTTTTTTTATGTACATACAGTAATAAAAAAATATTTATGACAGTGTAATAGTACATACATGTATATAATCATAAGGGAATGACCATTTTATTTCCTGGGGGAATTATGAAGGGCTAAGTTTATTTTTACACACACCATTTGAAACCAGATTTGTTTCTCAAGAATTTAAAGTCAGCGTTAACAAATGCATAAATAATTTATCGGGTGATATTTGTGCACTTTTATTCCTCCAAATTATACAAAGCCATTTAAGTAGCAATCATGTCGTACAATATTTTATATTTTACTTCAAGCATTGTCATGATTACCTTTTCATGAAAAATGATAAATGGACATGTTCCCTCTTTTAAGAGGTGAATCAATATCTTTTGAAAGTTATTCAAGCAATTGTCACGCACAAACAGGTTGTGCCAATTTATTTTCTCAGCCAAAAGTGGCACCAGATTTAACCCTGGTGCTGCTGAATTGTTTGTGAGTATTTTTAATTCATTTGAAGCTGGAATTGCTAACACAATATCCAGCTTCAAATAAAATGAAAGAAAAATAATATTATCTATGAAAAATAGGCATCTCCCAAACTGAATTATTTGAATAACTGAGCAGATACCAAAATATATGTTACAAATTTGTTTGGTATTTTTTTTTATTACTCTAAAATTTGCTTGAAAACTTATAAATACAGTCTTAGCAGCACAAGGGTTAATTATATCTTACAAAAAATCTCCCTGCATAAATAAAATGTTGATTTAAATGTCTTTATATAAGGAGGACGTAGGGGGGGGGGGGGGGGGGGTTGTCAAGTATTTCTATCTAGAATGTCAAGTAGGCCCTACATGTTACATTTCTCTAATTTCCATTAGAATAATAGCGAAGGTAAATCTTAACTTTTCTAATTATTGCATTGCATTATTATTGAATGTCCGACAAGACTTATTATTATTATTTCAATTTTACGAGCCAATGCCCGGTCCTAGCCTACCTCACATAATAGATATCCTAATTATTGGGTAGATCAGATGATCATTAAAAATCAGTATTTTTATTTTGGCTTCCTGATATGAACATATGATGTAAACATGTCCATAGACTAGAAATGCCTAACTTTTAAAATTTTTGTGTTGCGCATTTACCAGTTGAGCAGATCTAAAGACAAAATTTGTGTCTTTCGTATTTTGGACATGCACATCCGAGATAGGAAATCTGGAGTTTTGTCTTTATATCTTGCTTTACCATGTTTAACCTGTTTACATACCAAAGACTAGAACTATTTAAAAAAAAATGTGTGTGTTTTTTGCATGTCTGAAATAAGAAATCGGGAATTTTGTCTTAATATCTCGCTTAACTGGTAAATGCGCTAGACCACACACAAATTTAAAAACTTGCACAATTCTAGTCTATGGACATGTCCACTTTATATGGCCATATTAAAATGCGTAAATTAAAATACTGTTTTTTTTTTAAAAGATTTTAGCCTGATTGTGTCGTTTTCACTTTGCAGGCCCTATCTTGTAATCATAGTCTAGTCTCTAAATTTTCCAACTTTATGACCAACACAGTCACACCATAAACCTTCAATTTATGTCATTTTGGGGTTAGGGATATAGGTACCCTATCCAAATTAAGTCAAAATAATAGACTAGGCGTATGATATTTATAAATTATATTTGCTATTTAAATTGCATGATAGGATGAGGTCAATTTTTTTGGTCAAATCGAAAGCCAGAATATCTTTTCAGAAAATCTTCCAAGACTTTCGCCCACGATATTATTGTGAATTTCAGGATTGTCACCGGGGAGGGGTGGGGGATTTTCAATTGAACCACCCTTAACTTTCGCTGGAAATATAGCCTACTTTTTGTCATTATAAATTTTATAATTTCTAAGTTATGAACCATCCTCGGACTTGTCACAATGGAAGTACGGTACCCCGGTATGTTTACATGAAATAATATGTGCCCAAAAACACCCTTTTCAAAAGTCTGATGATCCTGGGCATGAATCAGTGAATGGGAAGTAGGCTAGGCCTAGACTAGAATCACTAAGTTAGCCTATTTAACAGACAATGTTCACAGACAACTGAACTGGCCAATTTCGAGGCCTATTATCAATGGTAGACTAATGACTTCTAGGCCTAGACTAGTAATTAAGTAACGGAAGCAAAGTAGAAGTGGTCCGGCTGTGATACAGGCCTGTTCTGGGGGGTCAGAGGGCATGCTCCCCCTGGAAAATTTTGAAGAAATGAGTTTTTTTACTTAAAAGTGGTCCGGCCAACGTCTTGCTTTGCTACTCACTGAGCTAGACGGGGGGCCTGTCTGGCACTGCACGCTTCACTGAATCAGCAGTGGCAGCGTTCAAGAGTCAACTGGTTGACTAAATCTACCAGCCTTTCCCCCCTCCAGCCTGATACTCCAAATAGGAGGTGCTGCTGGATATGATTTCAAAGTTCAGTGCCATGGAGTAGGTACCGTAAGTGACCATCTGACACACACAGTAACCACTGGTTACTGGTACTGGTAGGCTAACAGTAGGCTAACAGTACACTGATACTGTGACACTGTCACTGACAGGCGACCACGTCACTCATCAGTTATGTCGCTTAAATTAATCGTGACGATGTAGACTACATATATTCTACCAACAAATATGTACAGACATATCCTACAAATATAATTTGGTGGATTTTATTTTAATAAACTTTACTTTTTCTCAAAAAAAATGTATTTTATTCACACAGGCCAAAATACCGATCGCCATTTCTGTACATTATCGCCCACATTGATGGCATCGGTAGGGTGGATGTTTAAATCGTTTTCTGTGTATTATTTTGATAAAATACAATAATTATGTATCACTTACCTTTCTACGAAACTACAAAAGATAAATGAACTCAAATCTGGAACATTTTCCGGATTGTTGGATCAACCAGCGCGCACACAAAACTCGATGTGGTTGTGTTGTTTACAGTCATTGTTCCGGTCGACTTGACAGGTGCTTCACAGTAATATTACTCCTAGGCGGCCAGGTGGCGCTCCCACCCATTGCGGTAACGGAAGTAGCACTCAGTGGCATATCTCGTTATTATAATATCTCTGCTGTAAGTGTAAAATAAGTGTATATATAATGGCCGTAGACCATAACAAATGTATTCAAATGAAGCAGAAAGACCTTACTAAGTCATGCATGGTAATTTTTAATTGAAAAAACCTTTCGGTCTCCATGGTTTATCCAAAAACATTTCAGCGTTTTAACCCTTTCAAGCCTGACTTTACATTGTCATCTTCATCCACGACAAGCCGCGAAATGCTGCCGCAATTCGCGGCTTGTAGTGGATGAAGATGACTTGGTGTGGTTTAAAAATTAAACAAAATTACCACATATTGGTAAACCAGTTTCATGCAAATTTTCGTTCTAAAACCCTTAGCTGTAGGACAATTAGGTCTGTTTTCAGAGATGTAAAATGATGCTTTAATGCATCGTGGGGGGCTTAAAGGGTTAAGGGTTAGCACAAACTCAGTCTTGTTTATTTGACATTATAGAAAAGGCAGAGGCTATTGACAGGGTGACCCTGTTTGTTTCAACTGTTATTGACAGGGTCACTCTGTCAATAGTGCATTATAACTACTGCTGATAGGGACACCCTGTCAATAGCAATTGAAACTGCAGTATTGACAGGGTGCACTGCAGTTTCAACTGTTATTGACAGGGTCACTCTGTCAATAGAGCATTTAGAACTACTGCTGATAGGGTCACCCTGTCAATAACAGTTGAAACTGCAGTATTGACAGGGTCACCTTGTCAATACTGCAGTTTCAACTGTTATTGACAGGGTCATTCTGTGAAAAGTGCATTTAGAACTACTGCTGATAGGGTCACCTTGTCAATAACAGTTGAAACTGCGATATTGACAGGGTGACCCTGTCAATACTGCAGTTTCAACTGTTATTGACAAGGTCACTCTGTCAATAGTGCATTAGAACTACTGCTGATAGGGTCACCCTGACCATAACAGTTGAAACTGCAGTATTGACAGGGTCACCTTGTCAATACTGCATTAACAAACACTGCTGACAGGGTCACCCTGTCAAAGGTGATATTTTATGCATAATTGACAGTGTGACCCTGTCAACAGTGCATCAGAATGTGTTGTTAGCAGGGTGAATAACAACCAATCAGGAGCCAAGAAATTTGCAACCGATCAGAGCCTGTCTTAAATCAGTTTTATCCTGTCAGCAGTGGACGTGATTGTGTTATTGACAGTTTGACCCTGTCAGCAGTGGGTGTTGATGTCTCATTCACAGGGTGACCCTGTCAGCAGTGGATGTTGATGTCTTATTGACAGGGTCACCCTGTCAGTAGTGAGTGTTGGTGTCTTATTGACAGGGTCATCTTGTCAACAGTGGGGGTTGATGGCTTATTGGCCATGTTGATACACGGTTACTGGGATACGTATTTATCAATGTTTAATAAATAAATCCATAAATAAATCAGCCAATTAATAAAAAAAAAATTAGATTTTTATTTTTATTTAGAATCAACGTGCATCACATTCATTATGTATAGGCTACAAATAACCCAGTCTTTTAATTCCCCTTACTTTTGTGGATAGGCCTACTAACAATTATTATACAATAGTTTATCTATATAGATAAGTCGAGTAAAAGAGTAAAATACATAGAACCGGTTTGTTATTAATAAACATTCTTCCACATAGGGGCCTGATATTCTTCTTAATTGAACGGCCAAGACGCTCCAACATTTTCGAGGAACAGCCACGGATCCATCTTGGTGAAAGATTTGAAGTCTTCGTGGAGTTCGACCCTATAAAAGGATCTCGTATTGCTTCTAACAGGTTTTTAGAGCCAGTACAGCGTTGAATCGACCAGATTCGCCCTGCAGGATTTAATTTGTCTATATTTCTAGCTCTGGAAGCAATGTCGTACGACCAACACTCGTTTGCATTGGTGTCGGGCTGCTGCAAGCCTAAACCTGAGGCCATGCGGTTAAATGAATATTGTCAGAAGAGTGAATATTGCTTTTCGTCGCTTTCTGCACAATCATGGCAATATATGACAATATATATAGCGACAGAAGGAAGCCCAAAGTTGGGACTGTACTCTATTCTTATTGAATGACTTCAAGGGTTCTTTATTATGCACAGTACCATATACAACACTGCAAAGTTCAGACCTTAGAACAGTTTGGATCATTGTATATGCAAAACTTCGATGACACAAATTCGACCCGACCAAGATTCGAACCCAGTATACCTTGAGCCACAACTTGGCCTTATGAGCCATCGGGGCCGGCCAAAATTATGTAGTCAGCAGCTTGCATGTCCTAGAGAATGTGTTTTAATAAAAAAAAAAAATTGATAGGGACACACCCCTATATATACCCTGCCGGTGCCCGCCCGATAACCTATACACTACATGGCCCCCGGTTGGATCCCGTTAGGCTACCTACGAGCACCGGTCGGGCCTCGGCAGCGTTTTCAGAAAATGAGGACAAGTCTCCTCTGATAGCCGGCCGGGCGCCCGCCGGGACCTGGCAGGTACCCGGCAGGGTATCTGTAAAACATGATTTGATCATGCCCACAGTGCCCGGGGCCCGCCAGGGACTTAAATTACGGCCGTGCTCACAGCTCGGGGCCTGTGCTAATTGACCTTTAGAAGCATTATGTGTCACTCTCATAGGGGACACCCTTGCCACTAAGTTATCTTCTTTAATTCTCCACCCCTTACATTGTTGAAAGATTAGACGAACATATTGAATACGATTGGATTGATGCTTTATGCACTTATCTTCGATGTACATGTATATTGTGAAAATATCTCGCCCGTCGAGCAGACTGTGATGTATTTGTTATAAGTATCATTACAATACCTGCATGGATTCTATGTAATGCGAAATATGCAGCAAATCAAATTAATTCTTGAATGAATCATCAAATCTTCATGGTAATTCACCTTCTCGTAAAAGCATGAAGAAAACGCATAGACAATAGGTTTTTAAACTTAAAATCATCACAAATGTCTTAGTTATGTCTTACCCATGTCTTACCCATGTAATGTGTCTGTGGTCATTTTTAATTTTAAATTCTTTCAGAGTTGGACTGACTTTAGACGTCAGAATCTGATGTCTACAGACGTCAGACTCTGATATCTAAAGACTGTCCCTGAGATCAAAGGTTAACATGCCCTGTCAGTGGGTACCATGACTGAAGAAGATCCCGTGCCTTCCGCTCCCCAGCCATATTTCATTCTGACTTCTTCCTGAACAAAAGGGAGGTGTTTTTACAACAACTCTTTGGTGTGTTAGTTGCGTGCCAACAAGATTTTCTCGATTATGCAGGTTTATTTCCAGACATGGCACCATATTGGATAATAAGCGCAGTCTACGGGGTCATTTTTATTCAGGCTATTGTGCTGAATTAGAATCACTCAGTCAAAGGGGAAAAAACACAATTCGATAGATTAGTAGAGCGTAATGTACGCGGTAAGCCAATCTACCCTGATTTATTTGTCTAAGTTAGTGCTAACATACATTCATGGCTAGGATCTTTATTTATACTTACATTTTTTATTTCAAAGATTGTACGGTATGTAGTTCTGTATTATGAAAATACATAACTACAACAACAACAATAATAATAATAATAATAGTATGTTTTGTAGATTTATTATTATTTGAGCATCCAACAAAAAAAAAATTGTTATAGTATTACCTGCTACTCTTGATTCACATCAAAAATAAAATAGATAGCCCTTTTGATGACCTTGTGGGAAATTGTCCACTGTACTGCGTGACACTTATTTGTTATTTGAGCCGTATTCGTACTTCTTAGTATCCCAGCAAACACAAAACATTTCTATGATATTTATGCAACGTCGGCTCAACGTCTTCGACGTTGGTCCAACATTGTATAAATGTTAGACACATGTTTTGTGTTTGCTGAGATGACACATCTTTTTTAATTATTTCTTCACGACAACACCAGTTTTTCTGAAGAAGGTGTATTAGTAGTCTGTCCAGTCTGTGGGGTTTTTGCTAATTAGTTTGCCCCAGTTAAAAAATATTCTGCCAACTTTCCACCTTTTTTATAGCTAAGTGAAATAAAAAGCGTGTGTTAATCAAGAATCATTAAAAAAATAATAAACGAATATGTTTTGTCGGGTAGAATACGAATGGAATAGTGCAGGGGATAATCGTGGCGAGGGCCATATTTGGCTTTGTTGTAATAATTTCGTCTTTTCCTGCTTGTCATATCTTTAATAAATGAATCCGTTATTTACTGAAGACGTTTTTGTTAGACTGTTGGATCATTGTCTGCGAAGATGGTCCACCAGTAAACCATGATTAGATCAACATATCTTCTCTATTATGTATATGTACTGGCAATAGAGTTATTTCAGCACATGCTTAGTCGCAGTAGTGTAATAGTTTACCCATTTAGGTTAGATATGAGCGTCAAAAGGAATCCAGACAGTTGGGAGTGTGATCCGTCCAATCATATTCCACACTCTGGGTGAGACAATCAGTCTAAGTGACAGTTTAGAGCTGTTGCCCGTCCAATCATAATCTAAAAGGCCCATAATCTAATCACGTGGTGGCACCTGAGATGAGAGACCTTGACCTTGACTCTCAGAATACAGCCTGTGGATCTGTGTGAAGGTGACCTATTTGACATAACATTTACGTGGTGCTTTCTTTTGATCTACGGATCACCTCTTTGACCCTGATGTGATGCTTTCTGTTGATCTGTGTTGATCTCACCGCTTTAAGTGTTAAACCTCCTAAAGACTGATGTTTATTCTCACACTCTGGGCAGTGCATTTCACTGTGAGACGTATATCGGTATCAGCCTATATCACACTCTAGCTGTAATTTGAGCTGCAATGTAAGGCAGTTATGTCATGTGTGGCATGATCATGTGAGAAAATACAAACATTTTTTTCTTTTTTCGTGTGATATGGGAAAATATAGCACATGTCCAATGTCCATGGGATGATTGGACGAGTGCTGTGTTTTTTTCGGATACCACACTCAAATGAACACCGTTTGCATACCATCTCATCCTTTGTGCACCTTGATTTGTGAATTACTGTAAAATCTGGGTGTTTTATAAATAATTTATGGTGGTCAGACAATTTTTTTCAAATCTGAAAAGACTAATAGCTGAAAAAAACTAAAAGGTTTGTAATGTCAGTTAGCACTTTTCATGATTATGCAGTCACATATACGTCAACGTAATACTTTTGTAGCTTTATTTCTAGACAGACACGCTGTGCGGCGTCGTAGATTGAGTAACCAATATCCACGTCATAAGTGGTGCTGAAAACTATAATATTGATATGTTATGCTATTTGATATTTGATTGATATAGTTATTTTTTCCACATCAAGAACGAGACTTTGAACCGTCGCTGGTTTAATGCTAGCGTCGTACACGATGGCCCAACATTAAACCAGAATTGGTTTAACATCTCGTCTGTGGTGATTCACTGATGTCTAGCCGGTCATCACAGGCCCGTACGTGAGACAACCCTGGGGGACAGATTCAATTCAGATTCATTTCAGGATAACCAAAAGGACTGTGTATGAAAGGAAACATTTCGCTTACAAACATTTCCATGTTGCAATAGCTACACGGGCGTTATCGAGGATATATATCGATATTTCACCGAAACATCCACAACGGAAAGAAAGAATTACCTCAATATATTTAGCAATATAGAAATATAATTATTAGCAATGTAAGTTTTTTATTAAATTTGTTGGTGCATTTAACTCGTCCAATAATTCAAGTTTGAACATGACATGTATTATGGTGAATAAAAAAAATGTAATATAATATATATATAATATATTTAAAGATACAATTAGTCAATATGTAAATAATGCATTTAATTTGTTACAACTAACCGTTTGAGCAGCATTAGAATGTTCCTTCATATTCGACGCAATTTTGGTATTTTTAGTCACATAGAGATGGAAGTTACTTTACTGTAACTATCGCAACAATTCGCAACTCTAGGTGAGAATTACTTGAGCAAGTAACTATGGCAACAATTCGCAACTCTAGGTGAGAATTACTTGAGCAAGTAACTATGGCAACAATTCGCAACTCTAGGTGAGAATTACTTGAGCAAGTAACTATGACAACAACTCACAGCTCTAAGTGATAATTTCTTGACCTAGTATCTATGGAAACAATATTTACAGCTGAACATAAATGCGATGAGGTGTATAACTGGATGGTCACCGACTTAATGTTGTATCCCAACTCACAACTGTAAGTGGCTAAAATGTACCTGGAACGATTCTGAAACCTTTACTGAGTTTCTAGCTAATTGTCAAGTATTGAGAAAAGCTAGCATGTTATTCAGAAGTCGAATTAATCATAACATTCTGATGACAACCTTTGCAGTGATGTAGTTCCAATATCAAACATATTATATTCTGCAATAAAAAATTGCCATATTTTTTCGCTAGTCTTTGGTCAGATCGCAATTGAAATATAAAACATTTGTTCTGGCCTTTTGACATTTCAAATACAATGCTTGATATATGTCTTATTCGTGTTATTGGTGCCGTAGTATGGATATTTCTTTTCATAATACATCTTTTTGGTGCTTTCAATCACTTTTTCATGAGAACAAGAGCTTCTCAGATGTGATGAGTAATTATTCTGTCTAATCTGGCTTTGACTGAGAGGCGCTTACGCTTCTTTTTTGCTAATTAATTCCGCCCCATCAAGTTTCTTGTTGTAGATAAATGAAAGAAAATAAAAATAGTTTTTTACCCTAAATTCTAAGAAAAGTTCTACAATTTAATGAACAAACTGCATTGTGTCAGGTTAAATTTGAAAGCAGTGTTCTGAATACAATCATGTAAAAATATAATTTAAATATTGAAAACAATTGTTCACAAACAGGTTACAGCTACATCTTCGTTATTTCGATTTATTAGATTTAGATTTTTAATGGTATAACTGGTTTTATCATCAATAATAAACATGTTGTTGTTGTTGTTTTATTGTTCTCGCAATAATATTTTTTAATATGTCTGTCTGGCTGAAAATACATCAAACTTAGTAATTAATCGTGAACTCTGCATGTACCCAGTAAGCACAACACATCTCTATAACATTTGTACAAATGTTATGCAAATGTGTCCATCAATTATCTGTACTCTGACATTTCATCGTTTTTAATTTGCAGCTTCTAAACAAGCTGAGTACGACTGAAGCTCGTTTTGTATGACATTTGCTTGTATAAATAAAATTAAATAAATGACATTTTAAAGAAAATACTGTGTCGCGTTTGCTTTTAAGTTGTAACTAATTCAGATAATTACAAACTAAATATTGCTATCAGAAGTTTTTTATTGTTGTTTTATCAGACAAAGCTTATTTTGCGATATTGATTCAACCTACATAATGTCCATACATTCAGCTGATACGCTAATGTATATGATTAGATGGATGGATAGATGGATGGATGGATGGATGAATGGATGGATGGATGGATGGATGGATGGATGGATGGATGGATGGATGGATGGATGGATGGATGGATGGATGGATGGATGGATGGATGGATGGATACAGGGATGGATGGATGAATGGGTGGATGAATGGATGGCTAGATGCATAGATGGATAGATGGATGGATAAGGGGACGGATGAATGGGTAGATGATGGGTAGGTGGGTTGGTCTACTGATTGGTGGATGGTTATCTGTATGGTGGCCACACATGTCCAAACTATAGCTCATTTACCATGACGTTAACACAAGTCCATCTCACATTCACTTGTTCTGCGTCACAAACACATGTACATAATATTTTCAAAATAGAATATGTAGTCCACGACAGTATATGTACACAAATATATTATATTCGTGCACATAGACTGCTGTGAATTACATGATTTCGCTGAATGGATCAACCCACGGGTAAGGGACGACACATGAATTATGATACTGCACTTGTCAGACCGCTTAGTGTCAAAGTGTAGATGAGTTGCTGTCTCCTAATGTCATTACACTGGACAATCGTCATATTCACAGTCATGACGAAACCCCTAATTTTGGATCTTGGGTGAAAAGAAAGTACCCGAATGCCAGCAGTTGAATGGCCTCTTATTTCATGGAGACTGCCTAGATCGCCCATTTGACCTGACCATTTGGCATACAACCTGAAAACACCATACCTATTCATTTCCCAGGAAAGAAGGTAGCTTTACTGTTTAGGATAAAACCCGAGGGGCTCTACATTTTTAGGCCGAGGCCTTTTCCACAGATAAAAATGTAGAGCTCCGAGGGCTTTAACTGACTTAAACCACATTCAACCATATACTGAGGATCCCTCATAATCAACAGCTCGGTTGCACCTGATTGATTATAGCACCATAAGCCTACCATAATAATTGGTTTGTACTTGATCAACAGTAACTCTCCATTCCCGGCTTAGAATATAGTGGTCGGACAAAAAATAATGTAGTTGTGTGTTTTAATCTTTGCCAAGCTTCAAATCTAATGCTATATCAATTTTCAACCAATCATACATAGCATGGGCAACGTCTGCAGCAAACAGGAGGCATTGGCACATTTTTTACCTAGGCGTATTGTTATCCCACCATCTACAGCGCTGGACTAAGATTAGTCCAATAGCGGGTCGATACCTCGTGTTTGCTGGATCCTCTTGTAAAAACGTCCATTAATCAATTATCAATGGGAAAAATCTACGAGCGCGGGAATTGTATACTCATAAAGTGTAAGGTAAATGCATATCACTAATAGTTATGGCATATTATTCAATACTTGATATTATTTTTATTATTAACATATTCACGGTCAACACTCGTTTATTATTATTTATTATAATCGCATTCATCAGATATATTTCTCCATACAAGGCTAAAAATGGATTATGTTTATATTTTCTCACCGAGCAACTCACACATGTATTAATGTAAACACTCCTTTGTATTTTTACTTTTTGTGTACCGAGCTGATGCAAAATAAAAATGCTACCACAGTAAACACAAAACATTTGTAGGACATTTTAACAATGTCGGACCAAAGTCGTAGAAGTTGGGCCGGCGTTGAATAAATGTTATACAAATGTTTCGCGTTTGCTAGGACGATTCCCCAAATTTGTCTGCTGTACTTTGTAATGCATTTCTCGGGATACACATTTGGTCCGGCTTAGCCTATCTATGCATAATAGAAAAAATACATAGATCCAGGCGGTCAAGCCTCGCACTGTAAATGTGGATTGGGAAGTTTGAACCTCCAGGGAGTTTAAAGTTAGTAAGAGGGCAACGAACGAGGGATATCCACGTCAAACAATTTCAACAACATTTTTGCAGACGTAGCTGAAACAAGCATGCAAATTAAGTGTAGGTCAAGTTTTGATGATTTTAATAAACTGAGATGATCGACCTGAATAATCTCTAGAGCACTGATGTCGACTACAGTAGACATTCTGTGTTTTATTAGCACCTACATATGAGCTGTTCAAAGTAAAATATGCATTACATTTTAATACACTGATATATATTTGGACTTCATTTTACAAATCGCATACATTTTCAGTCACTTGACTGAAAATATAAATTGAATAGTTCTACTGACGTGCAAAGTCGACAGGCAGTAACTGCTTACTTTACAAGTAAGCAGATATTGCGTTTCGGCTTTGCAGAACAGTCTAGTAGTTAGTCGTAAATATGAGTGTGAAAAGGAATGTGTACATGTTTTGGGCGAAAAATTCAGTTTTAGTAACATTTGGGGCTGTTACCGCCCCATCACAAACCAAATACTCCGCTAATCTAATCACATGTTGGCACCTGAGATGGGGGACCTTGACCTTGAATTGCAGCCTTTTGATTTGTGCCTAAGTCACCTTTTTGACATTTACGTGATGTTTTCTGTTGATTTGTGTCGATCTCAGGGCTAAATTATTGAATATGAATATTTACTCACTTGAAGTTGTGCCTCGCTGACGCGATCCACAATTTCAAGTGAATGAAAATTATTCATATTTGGCTTAATAGAGGTTAGCTTTTTTCAAAATATTGCTGATTGGTGTCACGTTTTATCTTTGAAGTCAACTGTTGAAACTTGCAGGACATGGGTACCCCAGAATGCGAGTTAATAATTCCATCTAAGCTCAAAGCTCTTAGATCTGGCTCTTAGCTGGGCTTCAGGTTTGCAAGCTAACTGACTTTATTACTGCGGGGATTGCGAAACAGTTGACCCCGAGAATTTGTATTGCCAGGACAGCCAATGTACACTCCACCAATGTTGGATCAATGTTGGGCTAACAGACGTTGGGCTAGCATTAAAACATCATCGGGTCAATGTCTCGTTTGGGTAGTATCTTGTAATCAGTTTAGTTGCTGATAATAATACCGCCACCCTGTAATCTATAGGCTACTGAAGGCCTACAGCCCTGTACTTTTTCTTTGTGTTAGAATAATTTTCGGTGATATTTAAAATGTAATATTGGTAAATATAAAACTGTGAATTAAAATAATTGATCTGTTTTCTAAATTGATTTCATTGCTCAACATGTTGAGATTACAAAAATGTCAGATATAGATAATTTGTTAGTGCTAAAAATGGCTGCCATTTTGTTTTTCTATTTTTCTAAAATAAACGATTTATTTTTGTGCCATCCACTCAAAATGTGTTTAGTACAGGTAATATATAATGGCTGATATTACTAACCCCTAACATGCCATCCCGCCTGCACAGCTTATTTGGCCCCTTTTGAAATGTTGCCACCTGTCTAGTGCTCTCCAGCTCCTCGTCAAACTAGCACACTAGCTGTAACCCTGGGCCCGTATTCTCGTACAAGTTACGATATATCGTAGGCTTCTGACTGGTCGAGATGGCCATCTCGACCAATCAGAAGCCTACGATATATCGTAACTTGTACGAGAATACGGCCCCTGTTACGCACTCTGTGTCCACGTCCACACCAGCTGATGTCCACGTGGACACAATCAGTCCTGAAGGGTTGGTTCATCAATGGATCCAGTGACTTTGACTGTGTGTGGGTGTCCACGGCTTTAGCACCTTTGCCTATAGCATGTATTCCATGATGAGGTGATATGTAAGAGGCGTGCTTTGATCCCGTCATCTATTATTGGAGAAGATGTATCATCTGCTCCATTCTCTGTCCTTTCCTTGGCTTCCCTGAAAGCATAAGTATTGTGGTGATGGAGTGAATGAGTCACTTGACAATATGATTATAGTAACGCTTGTCATGAATAATAGGCTTACTACTAATATAAAAAAGGTAATGATACATTCCGGCGGAATAATAAAACTCTTAGCTTTGGTGTTGAGATAATTATTATTATACATATAAATAGATATGTATTGCTGACGGGAAATCTGAGTAGATTTTTGCGTCATTAAAAGCAACAGTACATTGTATGATACAGTGCATAATATGGTAAAGTAAAATGTGGTGTAAATATATGTACAAGTATCAAATGATTACATGTTAATATTACATACATGATAAATATATATTTTGTTAAATATGGTAATTCCGTGAACCACATAATTTTTGTTTAATTTGAGACGTAACATTTGCAAATCTTGATTTTCAAACACACCTTTTGTTTCCAATAACAGTGATTTAATCGGCTAATAAATAGAAATTAAAACTATTATAGCCGAGCATAACGCTTAAGAGGTTATAGTTCTCGGCTCAGTTAACCCTTTAAGCCCTCACGATGCATTAAAGCATCATTTTACATCCCTGAAAAAAACAGACTTAATTTTCCTACAACTAAGGGTTTTGGAATGAATGTTTCCATGAAACTGGTTTCCAATACATCCAAACCACATTAAGTCATCTTCATCCACTACAAGTCGAGAATTGCGACAGCAATTCGCAGCTTGTAGTGGATGAGATGACTATAGTAAATTCAAGCTTGAAAGCGTTAAACAATCCTACTTGTTTTTGACGGGTGGATTATAATTTCTAGTCCGACAAACAGGTAAAACATAAAGGTAAGTGGCTTACGATGTGATATAAAGTTTAACGACTTATATATCGACGTTATATTTTATTCTGTGATCACTAAATCTAGAAAATAATGTGCCATTTCAACTCCCCAATGAGCTTAACATACCGTTAAAATTTCGACACTACTGCCATTTCAGGCCTACAAGGTACTCATTTACACCGAAGTGAAGTACGTAATCATGAAGTACCTAGGGATACAACATCGAAAGAACGATGTCCCAGAGTCGCGAGGACAAAATTATGATAATTATCGCACCAAGCTGGGATTAAACTCTGGAGAGAGACGGCAGTTATAACTAAGCGGAATGTTTCACCAATCTAGTCCTCTCTCTCTGTGTAATGGATGACTGGGATGTAATTTATTAACAGATCGTCGCCAGTTTTGGTTCCATCTTGTGATTATTTTTTCCGTGAACAAATGAGAACATGCAGTTAATCCTCTACCTGCCAGAACGATCGTCTTTTCACAGCAGATAAGCTCAGTATTTGTCTAGCAGGATAGGGCCCTGGTGTACTGCTTAAATCTGCCTGCCTGTAAAGCCATTACAATTAATAATAGGGCGAAAACGACAACAATAAAAAAATGATTTGACCAATTTCTGGAAGAAATAATCAGGGCAACCCAAATAAAAACTTTTGACTAATCGTATGAAAGGTAATTGAGGGCGATGAAAAAAAACCGAGATACTTGGATCAATTCACTTTATTTCTCTAAAAATGAGTTGCTTTTCTTGGAAAATGGCAACCTCTAAATGCGCACCGGGCAGGAATAAACACGCGTTTTTAGCTGCTTCTTGTTAAAGTAGCAGGTATTAATTTTTATTTTTTGCTTCTGCAGGATGACTTACACGCAACACGTTGTCACCGGTTTATGGATTTTGTCGTCTCCATGACACGTCTTTATTTTGTCGTCTTCAGTGACACGTCTTTATTTTGCCGCTCATTTCTCCACCCTTGCATGGCACGCCATCCTGATAAATCTCTTCCCAGACGCGCTGAGTGAAAAGATAATTTGTCTGGTCTCAGAGAGGACATTCAATACAGCGCTGCTTCTTTTTGTGAATTAGTTCCGCTTTCATCCGTGGTTTATAGCAAAATTGATAACGGCACGTGAGGATGGTGAGAAATAAATGAAAAGAGCTGTCTTAAATATGTTGTGTTGATATAAAACATGTTGTTCCCCGAGATGTATTGACGAGACAATTATTTGGTGTACTATCTCAGAACATATCGAGTAATGTACAGGGAAGATTCGGGGAATAATCGTCACGACATAGGAAAAGAGTCCTTGCTGTTTTTTTAAAGGCAGAATTATCGATGATTCTTCGTGTGTGAAAGACGACTATGAGAATAGAAAAGTAGTGGTGAAGCGATGACGTCTTGGCAACATCATAATTATCTGATCTTTAAGATCCATACCTGCAACTGGAACAAAAGTGAGGTAGTAATGGCATGGATATGGATGACACAAATTTCTGCCGGTGTGGCTGCTGTGAATATTGTCATTTTAAACATGGATGTTTAGTAAATTCCGGTAAATATTATACCAATAAGTTATATGAGACAGTTCTGTCTTGCTGAAATAAAAGTACAATACTGCAGCAATTGTAGATGAAATGTATACTATTTGTTGGTGATCGTTTCATACATAAAATATTTTAAAATCAATAGAAAATGCAGTACATATATATTTACATGACCTTCTATAGGATACCTTGATTTTCGTATGAATTTCTGCTTCCCCTCAGTCTGAAGTTGTCAGTACAGAACAATAATAAGATACAATATATAAACAGATACAAAAGTGTATGACTCTGAAAGACCAAGCGATCTGTGGGCACCATTTTGTCAGGTGATCAGGTCAGGTGTGGATGT
Organism: Flabesymbios commensalis; assembly: GCA_964017125.1. NCBI lineage: Eukaryota > Metazoa > Annelida > Polychaeta > Terebellida > Flabelligeridae > Flabesymbios > Flabesymbios commensalis. The sequence continues at coordinate 8,647,766 of OZ024911.1, read as the reverse complement.
AGATACATTTTTACAATGCATTGAATTTCCGATCATTTATGAGAAACTAAATTTATGTAAGTCTTGTTTTTTCATAATGATAATTAACGAGAATTATTAACTACAATTATTGTTTCCTTCAAAAATATTACACAATAGAGTGTTTTTTTCCTTTGAAAGTGAGTAGATTTTTCAACACTGTTTTAATTTATTTTAATTAATTTGATAAGAACAATGATTCAGTGATTTTGTTAGTGTATCCATAACAGGTCATTTTAATTTGAGTACTTCTATTATAAATAGCTTATATAACTTCTAAAACATTTGGTTTAACTCATCTTTGCTCATTATTTGCATTCCTATGTTTATTTGATTAAACATAATAAGGTTAACATTAACTTGTTTGACTTTGCTGTCACTCGTCCTTTACAGGGAGATTACAACAATTACACTATTTCTGAGTCACACTATTTGCACTGTGCATTACTACAAATAAGAAACATATGTCAGATAATCATTGTGGCAAATATATCGCTGAATTAGAACTCACAGGGAACATTATCGACCGGCTCCTATTACATTCTCTTTGACCTTGACCTTTAACCCGACAACCTAAATATTCCAATAATCAATTAAATAGTGCCTGGAAAAGACTTGGCGCGCAGAAAACCCTTAGAAACCATATGTCACACATTAAATTCAAAGAAACAGTTAAAAAGGTATACGTATGATATATTTAAGGTGCCCTTCTTGGATTTTTGCTTTTTGTGCATTTCCTGCAAAGTTGTACACCTAGGTTGAGTTCCTGAATATATGTAGATAAGATTTCCGTCGCCCAATATTTTACTGCAGGCCATTTCTGTTTTCCTGAAATGGTTGTGGTTTGGCTGCCTTGGTTCATGTTAATGTAGTAAAAATCGAATCAATTTTTTAAATTAAAAAATAATTGTGTCTTTGTTTCAATTCTCGATCATGCGATGTGATGTAGTCAGTTTTCTGTCATTGTCCTGAAAAACTAGCAGTTTATCTGCCTGTAGTGTCTAGTAGTCTTAGTGGACACTCTCTCCGCTAGATCACACCTAAGTATAACTCATTCGCTTCTTGTCCAAACTATTGACCATAACAATACTTCTAGCTTAGTGGATATATCACTGACTTATCTGTTGCAGCACCATCACTGTGATGAATATCTGCATCAGTATCATCACTTACAACCTCTATTGATGACATATTATCATTATTCTGGGGCTATGCATGCCTCAAGTCCTGTAAACTAGTGTTATGTTCCAGATATATATGTTATATTTATATGCTAGGCCTAATACACTGGTGGATTTACCAAGACTAAATGATTTACATAACGTTTCATCTTTTTTCGCGCATCTTGCAATTCATCAATCTCATTCATTGATTTATTTTGCCATAAAAGGCGCTTTCACACTAACTAAATATTTAACATGTATTGTTCAAATTGTTTAGTCCAACAATATTTTCACAAATTGCAATAAAAAACAGTCGATCAAGGAGAAAAGTTTAGCGTTTTTTGACGACCATGATTAAAACTAGGGATGTGTCGGTCTCTATTTAAACTTTGATTTCAATGGCGCGAAACACGTTATCAAACTAATCGTGACGAACAGCCGCACGGACGGACGACGACGCCGTGACGGCGATATGATGTCATGTGATATTTGACTGAAACCGAAAAATTTCTTGATCGCCTTTGAAATATGTTACTCTCCACAATAAATGCTTCACCCTCAAAGCGCTAAGTTGTCTTGTGTAAATTTGCACCCACTCGAATTTGTTTTATGATTGTGTGGTGACTACTTGCTAGTTTACCCGACTGACATAATATATACATGTATATTTTACTTAATATTATATTCAAATATTTTTATTGTATATATATATATATATGTACTTTATTGGTCAAAATAAATCTTTCTGTCTGTCTGTCTGTCGAAGTTGCGTCTCGCTTCCGCGACCCACAACTTCAAGTAGGTGAACATTACTGGTATATGTTATTTTGAGATCACTATTTGTACATTTTGACGTCTAAAGACCTACTTTATTCCCAATATCAGTGATTCCATCGACTGAGAAAACAGATTAAAAACGATTATAGTCGTGCCCAAAATGTTAATATTATTTTTGTGTTTACACATTTCGCACCAGCTACAGTAGATCTGATAATATTCACAAGGTCATAATTTTTGCAAGGTTTTAATTTCGCGAGAAGGACAAATTCGCGAATTCAAGACTCTGGCGAGAACTATTATTATTATAATAGTGCTACTATAGAAAAATCAAAAAAATCGTGAAAAGTCCCAAAATCAGAATTTCTCGAAAATTTAAACATGCGAAAATTACCATATCTACCGTATCTTCCTTGGATGATGTTTTGTATCTGTAGATACAAAATCAAAGAGTGAAGCTCCACAAAACAGCATTTTTTTTACTGGTTGCTGCAGTTGTTTTTCCCGGCGGGGTAAAAATATATACCAGGTGCAACAGAACAGTCTGTGTTTTCTGTCATCTGGTGACTAGTGGTAATCATTGCGCACTTGGTTGTGAGGCTGGGTGGTTTTTTGCTTTTATTAGTAGCAATTATTGCCTACTTGTGCGGTTGATTGGGTGCCTTATTGGTTTTTTTAGGCATCCAGGAAGGTGGACAGGTAAATTAATAACATCTGCTTTATTAAAACTTTCAATAAATTACATCTTTCCGAGAAAATACTTTCTTCACAAACGTACTGAGTGACAAAATAATCTCATTTAGTGATGTGAAACCTCTTTGCATCCTTGTAACGTTAGTAAAGGCACAGGTGTAGCAAAATGATATCACATCTACAGACTTATCATCCGATTAGTTACATTTTAACACCTGGTCACTGGAGCTCGTTTGGCATTTCAACAAAAAGCTTATAGAACACTGCAGTCATGTCGGCGCTTGGAATTTATAGTACTCATTGCCATGTGTGTATTTACAGACCTATATAACCTGAGTGGAGTGAAGCATTTGAGAGTAAAGTGCCGACGTTGAAAGAGGAGAATACTTTATTTCTCTGGAAAGCTGCGAGGTTAACCCTTTCAGTGCCGGGTCCTCCCTGAAAGAATTATATAAATTATAATGGTCGTAGATATAGATATTCCAATGAAGTAGAAAGATTTAACTAAGACATGTATGATGATTTCAAATTGATTTGGTCTCCACGATTCGTACACAAATAGTTTATTGTTTTTTTTATAAACAAACCACTACATCATTTTCTTTGTCCGACTACTACATCCTAAGCCTGGAATGAAGAGTTATTGCTGACCTGGTACAGACCCATTATCATGGTGGGACTTATATGGCATTATAATCAGTCAGGTGTGACCGAGCTATTAATTACAAGGGATCCTCATTTTGATCGCGTGTGTTTTAAGTCAGTTAAAACCCTTGGAGCTGTATACATTCTTAGCTGTGGAAGAGGTCTCGGCATTTTCCACAACTAAGAATGTAGAGCCCTCGGGCTTTATCCTATACAAGGGTTCAACCCACGCGACAGACAACGAAAATTGCAAACCGCCACGCTCTAAACATACTAGTGGTCAATTCTGCGCCTTCATCTGGTGTTTTATCAGACCGGGCTGCGCTTTGTTCTCTCAGATAAAATGCTGAGTAACTACTATCTTCTGCAGACCAGACTTGACAGATCTACAAACCAACAGCTGTGCATCTGACAATAATAGTATATAACATCCCTACGATGTTTTTATTCTGTAAAGTTGTATCAGGTTGAATGGAAAAAATCATTATTCAGTTTGTATAGTTTTAGCAGTTACTTTTTCATTCTGTTCACATTTCAACCACTTTGACTTTTTTGTTAATATATACCAAGCAGCCACACGCAGCAATGAATAGTAAAATCAAAACACAAGTATTCGTTTTTTTCAAAACTATTCTTAAATAGACTATGCAACATTTCTGTCTTCACCCTGACAAAATAGTCTCTCTTTGTAGTGTCTAGTAGTCTTAGTGGACACACTCCATGTTAGATCACACCTATAACTCGGTGGCTTCTTGTCTAAACTATTGATCATATATCAATACATCTAGCTTTGTGGAAAGATCACTCGCTTATCTGCTTCATCACCATCACTATGATGAATATCTGTTTCTGTATAACTACCACCAACCTATATAGATAAAATATATCTTTATTCTGGGTCTATGCATTCATCATGCACAATAAACTAACGTGATGTTCTATATATATATTATTATTCTGGAAGATTTAAAACGACAAATGAATTATATATCGTTTTATCTTTTCAAGCATCTTGCAATTCATCATTTCATTCATTCATTGATTTATTTGCCATCAAAGGCGATTTCATTCTTACTTAATTTAATCTGTATTGGAAGATGACTGTATGACTTCACCCACTTGACGATAAATGGACATCCCCCTGCAGACGGGTCTCGCTACCGCGACCCAAAGCTGGGTGACTGGATGGTTTATTGGTCAGAGTCGGACGTATAAAGACGGTCCCCGCACCGAAAGAAATCAAAATATGTTAATGGCGGTAGGCTCATAACATAGGTATTCAAATGAGTCGGAAAGAGTTAACTAGGACATTTATGATGATTACAAATTAGAAAACACTTTGGTTTCCATGGTTTATGCTAAAAATATTTCGGCGTTGTACGGGTTAATTTATAAAAATTTCACGTTGTCAAAGTGGATGGATATGAGAGTACATATCTGGGAGTCCCGCTGGGAGTTAATACACTGGGATTTGTCTGTATTTACAGCCTCTACTTTTGTAGCTTCACATCATAATAAACAAGCAATGAGCTCGTTTTGCGTGACATTTGAGACGTGCCATTAGAGTTAACCCTTTGAAGTTTGAGTTTACCGTTGTCATCTCCATCCACTACAAGCCGCGAATTGCTGTCGCAATTCTCGACTTGCAGTGGGTGAAGATGATTTGCTGTGGGTGAAATATTAAACAAAATTACCATGTATTCATCAACAAGTTTCATGAAAATTTTCGTGCTAATACCCTTGGTTGTAGGACAATTAAGTCTGTTTTCAGGGATGAAAGTGGTGCTTTAATGCATCGTGAGGGCTTAAAGGGTTAAGTTGTGAGCAGGTGGAAAATGACTTCTGGGAAAACACTGTAGTTACATGTACTTTTTGTAGCTAATTTTCTCAACAGATGCCTCTCTCTTTATTACAACACGAATAGGGATGTCGGTGCAAAACCATTCGCCATGGTCCTGGTATTATTTTATATGATTATAAAGTTAAATGTATGCAAAAGCAAGAGGTAAGAATTTAAAAAATAACAGTCTTTTTATATTTTTTTATTTTATTTAGCTTTTAACCAATACATATATTTAATACAGTTACAAAAATATACACATTATATCATTATAATATTATATACACCATTGGTCGTGCTGCGCTAGAACAGGCTTATAGAAGCCTCTCCAAGCTAGGCAGCAACTATATTCATATTCATGTATGTTCAAAAAGTATAAGCATAAACGTATAAAACATAATATGCTTATTCAAACACAGTTTGTAATTTTTATATCATGTTTAATTTTAGTTACATTTATATTTAGACATGTCGTTTAATCGTATTTATGGTGCTATGGTAATGGGGATGATTGAGTTATCATATTGGAGTATTTTATAACATCAACACGGGCGGTGATTGAGACAGCACTATTAACAGCAAAAGCGGATGAAAATTAGCGTCGACAAAAAATATTGAATCACGTGCAGAATTTTTTTTTAATCATATAAAATCGGTTTATTTCCATTCACCTTGGGATGGCAATTTTGACAGCGAGTATTTTGTTAAAAGTTTATTCAACTATTCTTTACGTTTTAGTAGTTGCTATATTCTTGGAACATTCAAACACACGTCCATAAACTCCCGTATAGATGGCACCAGGAGTAGCTACTTACGTTAAAAGTAAACAGTCGTTCGCCGTTGCCTTTGCATGTGTGCTTTTTATATCTGCCAATCAGCCGTAGCTAGTTAACCTATACACCGAGGGGATCGATTTTAGACGTCTAAATCTGACGTATCCATGTAGACGTCGGATTCTGACGTCGAAAGACAATCCCCGGAAAGAATTAAAATATTTATAATGGCCGTAGACCCATAACAGATGTATTCAAATGAAGCGGAAAGATTAAACTAAGACATTTATGACGATTTCAAATTGAAAAAACTCCTTGGTCTCTGTGTTTTTTAAAGATATTTCAGGGCTTTAAGGGTTAACCCTTTAATTGCCAGTGCCGCATATATTCGGTTTTTCATTTTTTTATAAGCACATTAAGTACCACATTTTAAACATGTTAGTGATACAATGTGACATCAATCAGCACTATTTGAAAACAGCTGACATTTTGTCTAATATGAATAATTTTCATTCACTTGAAGTTGTGGATCGCGTCAGCGAGACACAACTTCAAGTGGGTGAAAATTCGGATTGAATAATTTGGCGGTCAAAGGGTTAAGCAGTTCAACTAAGTAGTTACTGCTGCTAGGACAGAGCCGTATCCTGGAAGTCTCTACGGTGTATTTCTTCTGTTAATTGCTGTTAGTCATTCTAGGACAGAGCCGTATCCTGGAAGTCTCTATGGTGTATTTCTTCTGTCGTTTCTTGCTGATAAATATAATGGAGCGTAATTGCGGTCAACTCTGCGCCTCCTTCGTGTGTTTTAAGACAGCGAGCTGCGCTTTGTTCTCTAGATAAGCTGTTCTGTAACTACCATACTGTCCAGACCAGACTCGACGTATCTGCATACCGACAGCTGTGCGTCTGACAAAAATAGTACAAAACATCACTACGGTTTTTTTCTGTAAAGTAAATTTATTAGGTAGAAAAGAAAAGTCATTATTCGCCTTGTTTTGGTTTTAACAGCTATATTTTATTTTGTCAATATTTCAACCACTCTGACTTTTTCGTTGATATATATCAAGCAGCTACACACATCAATAAAAAGAAAGATCTAAACACAAGTATATATTTTTTCAAGACAATTCTTAAATAGACCATACAACAGTGTAATTTTTATTAATGCTTTTTCTATAATGCTTTTATAATAATGCTTTTTCTATTCTATAAATACGATGAACATAAACATATTTATTATGGTCGTATACACATAACACATGTATGCAATGAGGCGGAAAGAGCTAACTAACCAAGACATTTATGATGATTTCAAATTGAAAAAACCCTTTGATCTCCATGGTTTATACAATCATATTTCAGCGCTATAAGAGTTTAAGTATGCATCCATTCACTGATTGCTCATGTGTGTAGTCTGAGCTGATATTTAACCCTTTAAGCTCTCACGATGCATTAAAGCATCATTTACATCCCCGAAAAAAACTTCATTTTCCTACAACTAGGGGTATTAGAAAATTTCCATGAAACTGGTTGAGAATGCATGGTAATTTTCTTTAATTTTTCACCCACATCTAATCATCTTCATTCAATGATTGTAGTGGATGGAGATGACAATGGTAAATTCAAGCCTGAAAGGGTTAAGAAGTTCAAGGTTAATACTTAATCAATATTTAAGTAAACGTTAATGACGAAATGAAAAGGTTATCATAAATTGATCGATGATATAAAACTATTATTTTTCACATGTATATGCCAGTTGATACATTAAGGCCACGTCTAGTAGTGGATGAAGTTGACAATGGTAAATTCAGGCCTGAAAGGGTTAAGAAGTTCAATGTTAATACTTAATCGATAGTTAAGTAAACGTGAATGACGAAATGAAAAGGTTATCATAAATTGATCGATGATATAAAACTATTATTTTTCACATGTATATGCCAGTTGATACATTAAAGGAAAAAGCCAGCGAACTGTCATGTTAGATTCATATCAAATAACCAGTGTTTCTGTAGCAAACAATGCTGCATATGATTTATTTACTGGTTTGTGATGGGAGTATACAACTAAAATATGTCGGAAATTGGACTTAATGTGGGCGTCCATCTTGGTTCCTTCCCATTACTTCATACAGTGGAATTATGCAAATGATATTTAAATGTGATGACGTTGACCAAGTCCCAACCCTCATGCCGGTTGAGCATTCAACATGCAGTTTAGCAGGTCACTGTGGACAACACCTACTTTAGTTCCTCAAATGCCTCTTATAAATTGTTATATATGCCAATTTGATAACAGTTGTCGAATAATATGTATGTTATATAATAAATCATCTGGTTGCATGTGACTGTTATATCGCTATTTATTATATTTTAAGTGTTATCTGAGCGCACCCTCGGCCCTTCTTGTAGACATTGCTCTCATCACAGTGAAATGATGTGACAGTTGGTTGAAAACATGTTTGCGAATAAAAATAAAGCCCGCCCAGAAGTCAATGATAATTCCTGGTACATTTTTATTATATTATCTGACCGAGAAAAGTTGTAAAAACCCTATGAACAGGTTTAAAAGGAGTCAAATAATCATTTTAAACGGACCCCCGTCCCCGCCGATTGACACTGACTTGACAGTGTTGACTGAGACCAGTCATATGAGTATATAAGAATACGCCTACAAACTAATACACGGCCATAGGTCAAATTCAGAGATTTTCCCGCTGATGCAGTTTTAATTCTAGTGTCTTTACCTTTGTCCTGCCATATTAATCACATAATATAACCACAGCCAGATGTCAAATTAAAATTTCCGTAGCATTATTTTTCAAATGTAATGTCCTTATCTCGATTTGAATTATTGTTAGTCTATCACTGCAGAGGTGGACAAGTTGTCACCACATGTGGCGACAGAAGCAAAATATTTGTGATGTAAATAATAAAAAAATGACCATTCAGAGCACCTAAAAATAGTCATTTGTGGCGACAGGACTCATTTCGCCTGCCCACCCCTTGACTGACAGTCTGTAAACATACATATGTGGGCTCGGCGTTAGGGCCTACAATATCAGTGTATAAATAAAATCATTGGTGATGGGCAGCAAAAGGTCTAGGCCTACAGTAGGCTACATATTATAACCACGACGACCGGATTTGCCAGCATTGTAGCAATGTTATCTTGGAAGCCAAAGGGCAGTCTCTGCTTGCTTGTAAGGTAAGCAGATAGACCTAGGCCTACTGTTTTTTTTGTTTTATACGGAAATATACTGATTGACTGTCAACTCAGGTCGTGCAGCCACTCTTTTTATTTGATAACTTAATTTCAGCTGACAAACTATAGGCCCATATCATGCATATAGCAAGTGCGTATTTTTACTCTCATTTTGTGCAGCAGTTGTAAAAAATGTACGTAGCCTAGCCCAATATGCGAATTTAAAAATGCGTCAAAATAAGGGGTCAGTAGTAACTTACCTAATTTTATGGGTTTAACTGTCATAATGATAGATGGTATAGTCTTTTAAAAACATGGCTCGTTGTTCCCAAATAAATAGTGCACCCATTTATGATCTATTGTATCATAAGGGAATATACAGTTTATATTGATGTCGAGACAAACATTTGGTAACGGAGCTGACTGTATTTCGTGAGAAGTAGGATTTTTTTTTCATGCAACATTTGGAACCCGTCCATCTCTCTTAAGAGTGTTTTTTTTGCAATTTGTCATAGTGATACATTACAAAATATTTTCTATTTGGAAATTGTCAGTTGACCCTTTTAGCGCGGGTCCGATATATCTCAGGCAGAGTGTTTTTTTGAGTATTTTTGTCTGTATAATCAATGTGGTCCGGCAGGCATGGGGGTAACCTAGTTTTGGTTCATACAAGTGTGTTTCTTGAAGTTGAAGAAAAGTGGATATTTTAAATAATATTTGCCAATTTGACCTTAAAATGACCTAGATGTGAACTTGAAATGACCTTGGTATTATGGACCAGTAAAGCATCCTCCTTCCCATGTTATTATTTGCGCATAAGCTAAGATCCTGATAGTGTCTTCAGACAAATCTGACATTACAAAATATCTGATTTTTTTTAATCTCTCCCCAGGAATTCAGCGGTGGGAATGCAAGTGTGCCCAGGAATTCAGCGTTAAAAGGGTTAGAAAAACAACTTTTTGAATACCAGCTTCATTGACAAAAAAAATGCAGAACAAAATTGCGAACAGAATTCAGTCTTTATCACCAGATGTCCCAGATAGATCATAGTATATCAACATGTTCATAGCACACCCTCCTCCCCTGCCCTCAGCATACACTTTGTACACTTATGATAATGTTGATTAGGCTACTAATTTTATTGAAAAAAGTCTGGTAATTTGATCTCAAATAATAATATAGAGCTTATATACCATTTTAAGCTCCAATTAAATTGCCAGTCGCACAAATGAAAAAAAACTCAGTTTGGTAACGGAGTTGAACTAAGGATAATTGAGCAGTTTCTGACTAGACAAGTAGGCCTATATATTTTAAAGCTAAGTGTTTTTTTCCTTTTTGAATCTTATGTAATACCTTATTTCTGACCAATTTAAATGCACTGAAGGAAAACGCTCTCAATAACCCACCATGGCCTATCACCCTCACACTCACGTCATCATCTGTCTATCATTTTATCTCATCAATTGACTACAACGTTTTTATCGTATTACAATGTCACATAAAAAACCTTTTGTGCTGAAAAGTGACGAAAAGCAAAGATTTACTACTACTACTACTGCACTGATCCCAGTGGTATGGCTATTTTTACGATTCAAGATCATCTAGGGGTCAAAAACAAGATGGCTGTCGTCGGCCATCTTGAATGTTAATGTTTTGGTATAATAGCCGTTGATTCTTATGTAATACATAATTTTTTACTAATTTAAATACACTGGTCCCATTGGTATGGTTATTTTTTTACAATTCAAGGTCCTCTAGAGGTCAAAACCAAGATAGTGGCCGTCGGCCATCTTGATTTTTTAACTAACACAATAACCATATAATCTTGTGTAATACCTCAATTTCGCCTAATCTGAATACACTGATTTCATTGGAATGACTATTTTTAAATTTAAATGGCCATCAATAACCAAGGCCATTTAGAGGTCACAACCAAGGAAACCGGCTATAACGACAGTCAATATTCAATTTTCAATTGTTGAAATAAAAGTATTAGAATGCAACTGCATACATTTTCCTGATATTTTTAGACGTTTTTCAGTTTATACAACGATCCAAAACAATATATGGCCATTAATAACCAAGGCCATCTAGAGGTCACAACCAAGGAAACCGGCTATAACGGCAGTTAATATTCAATTTTCAATTATTGAAATAAAAGTATCAGAATGCAATTGCATCTATTTGCCTAATATTTTTTGACGTTTTTCAGTTTCTTCAACAAAATCCAAGATGTCCACCATAATTCCATGTCACTCTCTAGGGCTTGAACGGCTTCATGGGTTTGTTTCATGTTAGGTTTAATAGAAAGACCTTATCCTTGACGTGTGCTTATAATAATGGGTGGGACACCGATAATAAATCTTTTTTTACGTTTTAGAATTTTAGCAAACATATCAGTTTCGCCAATTTTTTGCTATTTAATTTTGTGATCTAGCTATGCAGCCCTAATTTTATCTTTTGGTTATGCTCATTGGCCCTGAGAAATTTGTCTCGAGAATCGTGTTTCTTTTTTTATTTCTTTTTAAAAAAATCCAAGTTATACATCTGACCAGCGTGAAGTGGCCCTGTAGAAATCTAAGCTAGAGTCGGTCTCGCACTGTATTTATCTATGATTGGGGTATTTTGGCTGCGAAATCTATGTGGGGTGGGTGGAGACACAAGCATGCATTGATCAAACAGCTTTGGGTAAATGTATTGTGTTTGATGGGTCGTCACATCATGCCCTCCATGCCCTCATGCCCTGGGAGCCTGGATCATGCCTTCCACCTTACCTTCGGACACAATGTATTTTTGGAGAACAACAAACACTTTGTACCCATTGTAAAGAGCACAAGACAAAACAGCTCTAAGTATATTTTGATTCTGAGACTTGTTTTTTAACCACACAATATTATATAAAAATACAATATGTTAAAAAAAATACATATCATTACACCAGAGATGGCATTTAGCCCTTCTCTGCTCTCATTTGATTACTATGATTACATTGTGATTGAATTTGAAACAGTAATCGACTTTTAAATAAAATTGAATCAAGATGAGGAAAAAGAGAATAATTAGATGGGGGGGGGGGGGTGATGTGTATATACAGACTATTAAAAAAAATATGAGGTCACCTGTTGGGATATATTTACGTTGAGTCTATTATTTTATAGGTTTAAATGTAATCTGCAACAGAATATCTATAAGTTCTGAGAAATAGTGTTATACTTATAGTTGCATCTTTAGATTGTTATATTTTCATATATGTTCAGGACATATATCCAAAACTTGTCATATTTTCATATATGTTTATATATATCCAAAACGTTATTATTTTATATTTTCAATATATAATATATCCTCATTGTGCTTTAAACTACTTCGGTAAGTCTTGATTTTTTTATGAAAAAAATAGTTTGTCACTTATCATGTTACTGACAAATGTTTACCAAGTCAATATTTACATCTAGGCATGGAGGCCTACTTATAATAATTTAGATTAGATACTGCTATGCATTATAATTGACTATATATAGCGAATTTCTTTAAAATCACCACGTAAAAAAAAAAATTATTTTGACTGTTACAAATATATAAAAAAAATGGGAAATATGAAATCAAATACGATAAAGTGTCACATTGACTTCCTGACTATAATTTTTTATGATCAAAATGTTGTCAAAATTTACTCATTTCAGCAGTACTTTATGTTAGTTTTCAAAAAAAATTGTCAATGGGATAGTTTAATTAATCAATAGAGCAAGAAAGTGATTTTTGTGAAAAAAATATAAATGCTTTATTATAATTACTATAACATCTGTTGATATAATTTGAAATGATGAAGCAACCATAAACAATATTCAAATTGATATTAAAAGACTGTAGATTTGCATGTGTATTTGTGATCAAACAAGGAGGTTTTTAAAGATAAGTGTCATTTCTGTTGAATTAAAATTATGCTAACGTGACGTTTTTGTTGACACTTTGTTAATGTCACGTTAGCAACAAAGTTACTAGACGCCACCTCAATGGCTAGAATTTGTCTGCACCCACTCAAAAATAAGTGTTGGTTTTAGATTATTGCATTGTAGAATGGCTAAAAAAACTGTATTTCGATGGTTCGCAATAAACAGCATCATCTAACGTGACATAACTTAAGACTCTTGACATCTGATGACTGTCAAGGATTTGACATCTGATGTCGTATCGTATCGTACTAATAAAGAAATACAATTAAAACTAAAAGATGTAGGGACAACGAAACAGCTTCAGGTGAAAATTAAAAGACGGAAGATTATATTTATGATTAGACAAGTAGGCCTATATATTTTAAAGCTAAGTGTTTTTCTTTGCATTTAAGTCATGATAACGCGACATTTATTTTGACATGTTGCTAGTGTCACATTAGCAATAAAAGTCGCATCCTTGCCCAGAATATATATATGCAGCTAGAAATATTTACTAGAATGGCTGGTTTCATATTGTTGCATTGTAGAATGGTTACGGGATTTTATATATTGCTTTTTGGAATAAACATCAAGTGCTAACGTGACATAAGCCAATGACACTTCTCAAAGTATTCTGTTGTTAAAGAACATTTCCAACCACTGATTTATTACTGGATATGTAAACACAATTGGACTGAACACAAATCTTTGTATTTCACATTTGTACACCTTATTTTTGAGGGATAAGAAGAAGGATCTATCTCACTCACCCTATAAATGACACTGTCACGTTGACAGTTCCAGTGTCACACAAAATGGCACATTAATATATGAAGGATCAAAGGGCATGTCACGATACACTAATATGTGTCATGTTTTAACAACAAAGGTGACCAAACTTATCTAACCTTCGCACATTTTTACGACTGCTGTGGCTCATATACAAATGCAGCCTATGTTCAGTGAATTGTGTGAATGGACAAAGCAATAGCCTGCAACTTTTCCGGCATCTTGCCATGATGGTAAGTAGTCAGAAAAGATTAATCTTGTTCATATCTCAAAGCACTTATGAGACCTGAACGAATTTAAGGACTCGACACTGTCACGATAGCATTGCAAGATATGTCATTCCTTCTATTTATATGCATATTTCACAACTATATATAAAAAGATGGCATTTTTATATCAAAGTATCGTGGGCCTACACTTTCAGACACATTGGAAAGATTTGTTATGTGTATTTCAAAGTTTTTCCTTCGTGCTAACGTGACGAAATACATTGACACTCAAATGTCACTTTTTTGTTGTTTTTGCACACCTGTGAAAGTTGAAACGGAAGTTCTTATTGTGATTCTGACATGCACATAGAGTTTCATAGCTATAGTATTTATTTTAGGCGTCTATAAATATTTTTGAAACTTGGTCATCTCATACGTTTTGCATCATACAGTCAGTCTCAGGATCTTGTCGTCACAGTTTAAATGTTAAGCGCCTCACCCAATTTCATTATCGGGAACATTTTTAAAAACCCCAATTTAAATATGAGCAAATTCTATATGACCTGGACTACCACCTCATAGAGTTCATAGCTGTAGGATTTTTTCTAGGCGTCTATAAATAATTTGAAAACTTGATCATTTCATGCGTTTTGAATCACATGAAACATTCCTACAAGAATATCGATATATAAAAACAAAGACCTTACAGTGCCTTGGTGCAGTAAAACATATTTTAACAAGAGGACTGAAGTCCTATATCATCCCCCGCCATAAATTGGGTTAGACTTTTTGCGGTCACAAATATTTAAAAAGTCGATTTGTGGTGGCCATTTTAAATTTCAGTAAAATCACATGCACATTTCCAGATGGTGGGTAATGTGATTGTACAATGTGAATTATTACTGATTATAATTTTTCAGTTTTTGCGCCCACAAAAATATGAAGTTTATCCATGGCGGCCATTTTGAATTTCAGTAAAACCTTAAAAAAATCACTTGCACATCTCCATATCGTGGGGAATGTGATAATTCCCGACTTTCGGTTTTGGAATTTTTGCACCCACAAAAAAATTTGGAATTGACCTCTAGCGGCAATATTGAATTTTGGTAGTATCTTTAAAAAATCACTTGCACATCCCCATGTTGCTAGGAATATGATGTTAAAATTTGAAAAAAAAATGACGAGACAAAAATTCAAGTTGATCTGTGGCGGCCATTTTGAATATCAGTAAAACCTTAAAAAAGTCACCTGCACATCTCCATATCGTGGGGAATGTGATAGTAAAATTTGAATAATTCCTGACTTTAAGTTTTAGAGTTTTTGTGCCCACAAAAAATTTTGGAATTGACCTCTGGCGGCCATTTTGAAATTTGGTAGCATCTTTAAAAAATCACTTGCACATCCCCATGTTGTTAGGAGTGTGATGGCAAAATTTGAAAAAAAATTGACCAAACAATTTTTTTAAGTTTTTAGGACCCCCCAAAAATTAAAGTTGATCTGTGGCGGCCATTTTGAATTTCAGTAAAACCTTGAAAAAGTCACCTGCACATCTCCATATCATGGGGAATGTGATAGTCAAACTTGAATAATTTCTGACTTGTCTGAGATGATCTATAGACTAGCGTTACACTTACAGTGAATGATAAAAACATCCATTATCGCCCGCGAGTGAGAGGCACAAAATACACTTAAAATACACTTAAAATAATAAACAACATCTCTAAACAGCTAAACTAGGTCTGCCTACATGGGCCAAATGATTAATGTAATTGTTGACAAACTGTCAATGTCTTGAAGTTGAACTGAATGCAGAGTAACGTACCGGAGCGAGGGGCTTGTTTATTTGGCTGTATCAGGGTAGTCTATGTAAACATGCTGCCTCCAGTAGACCAGATCACAATAGGAACTATAGTGGCATTCACATTAAAAATCGCATTTTAGGGGGATCATATGGTGTTACTGATTCGCTATTTACGTGGAAAGTACTCACAATATTGACCTAAAACTATGAGTCAGTATAAAACATATGTTCTACCATAACACAACTTATTTTCATTTGATTAGTTTGAATAATGCCACAGATGGAAAGGGTTAAAATATTACTTGATATAGTTACGGTCCGCCACTCAACCAAATAAACAAGTTATGTTCACTGCAGCCGTTCACACGTGTACACGAGGACAAGTCAATTAAGCCTGACGGGTTGAGTAGGTTGTTTTAATTGTTAGGTATGCAGGTGCGTTGTATAATAATCAGGCTCTGTGATCCACTTAGCCTATTGTGTATGCTAGTACCAGCATGAGCTGATTAGCACCGCCTTGCAGGTGAGGGGTGGCTGGGGCTCCTGAAGAGTGGGTAACATTACCTCCATGTGCAATTTGATCACGCAATTACTTTTCAATTATCAGTTTCAATAGTTGAATGTTGTTGTAAAATAATATTTACTTATTTAGCGTCAATCACAGATGTAGGCTATTACTCAATGTGAACATGGTAAATGGGAAGTGAACATAATCATTGATTTAATTTCACTTCCTTTCAAACAATAATTTCATGCCAATATAGGCCTTATGTAAGGTGCCTTACTTTATTTATTTTTATTATCAAATTTGATATGTTTGTATATAAACATTTTATAGACTTTATTGATTTGATTAGATTTATTATAGTATAGGCTTATGTATAACCGGTAAGCAACAATTAGCAAAATGTTGAACAAGATAAGTGAATAGAATGAAACTATTTTCTACAACGGTGCAATATAGGCTAGGCCTAGCCTACTGGTAATGAAGAATTTCATCATCAACATAACAAAATAGCTCTACACCGATTGATTTAGGATATCTAGCCTACTTATAGATGTTGAATTCAATAGCTTTTATATAAAGATAAAAAAAACACGCCTATTTGGTGATGACGCATGGGCCCTATCCCAGCAAACATGAGACGTTGCCCAACGATGGTTTACTGTTTGCAACGCTGGTCCAACGGTAAACCAGCGTTGCAAATTGGTCCAACGTCTCATAAGTTTGCTGGGCATAGGCCTATATATATCGCCAGAAATTCACTAAATGAGTGACCGACATAGCCTATATAATATAGGTGATTGATTGATGTTGACAATACAAATTATTGGTATATTGTGGCGCCAGGCTCATTGGCTAACTCAGGGCACGGGTGTATCGGGTTCGAGTCCCGCTGCGGCCGATATCTTTCCTTGGTACACACATGCAGTGACCCAAACTGTTCAAATTCGTGGGATAATGACGACAGAAACGTATTTATAACCGATTTGCGCCGCATCAAAAAACTTATAAAGAAATAAAGAAAACAAAATGACCAATATGTCAAAGTTGACATGTAGCCTAAACGGTCAAAAATATATGTATAATGTCTTTGATTATTGATGACCAAGCATAAATGGATATAAGTCCAATAACTGATGAGCATTATAATCGCACCTCACACGGTTCACATCCTCTACTGCAGATGAAACAGGGCTATAATTCGGCGACGCAATTTTTTTCAGTCACAATAGGCTGGAAAGCGAAATGGAGAGTAAAGAAATACAAGAGAGCCAAGAAAAGCAGCAATTATCATGATTATGAAAAGCGAGAGACAAAAATACCAGAGAGCCTGGCCTAAATCATTAAAAGTAATCTCGACCACAAGGCCTGAAAATGTCCATTAAGACTTTTCTATGACTGCGCGGGCTGTGGGCTGAGCATGCGGGCATGTAACTGAAATGTTACTGATTCTATGAAAAAAACTATTTTCGACCTGATTATTCAAGGGCAAGTCTTTGATATGATCGTCCAATTTTGTACGGGGTCAATCTGTGGCTGAAACCTGTTTCAGCTACTGGGGCTAAAGGTACCAGTCCACCTACAAAAGTCGAAACTTGCCTGGTACATTGTTAAAAGTTTGAATTGCTAAAATATCATTAGATTAAAGCATTTCAACAATTCAAAATAACAAAAACTGAAAGAATCTTGATACTCCTTGCAAAGTTTGAATTTGGCTAAAATTGGGTGGTGGGCTTGTTTCTTTTAATTGATTAGTTAGTAGGTGCTTGGTCTTTGTGCACAGGTTGTAGGCCCACTCCCATGAGGTAAATTAACCCAAGAAGTAAATATTTTGAATCAATGATTCGAAACCTCGCCTGAAAAGGAGGGGCTTCTTGGGCATTTCTGTAGGCCTTTTGAGCTGTAATCCCACGGGCTATGCTCGGCAATTTTTTTATGTTCCTAATCGCAAGTTATCTTCAAATCCCCCTTGACATCCTCGAACCCACACCCACAACTCTCGACCTTCAAGCCTCGACCCACAACCCCTTCGACCCACAAACCCTCGATCCTAGACCCACAACCCCCTCGACCCACAACAACAAAAGCATATTTTTATTTATCCCATTATATGGTAGATCTATTAACCAAATATTTCTACTTCAAGTAATCTATATCTGGACGCTTCAAGTTCCGAAGTTGTTCGGAAGTCCCCACGCTCCCGGGACTTCAAGTCACCCATATGGGACTCACTGCAGGCAGTTAAATTAACTATATATAATTATAGTCAACATAACTGTTAGGGGGGGGGGGGGCACTATTCAATCTCCGGGAGGCGGAGGGGCTGGATTATATATCCGCGCCCCGGTGGTTCCCTGAAAATGTCAAATTTGTACCATTAGCTATAAGTTTTTTATCTCTTCCTTTTCTTTGAAAATAAATGATAATTCCGTCTTGCTTGTAAATCATTGTGTCTCTTATTTTTCGTCATCTGGGTTTCTGGAGCCTCTCTTGCAGGCCTACAGTTAGCCTTGTCGTCCCCTCCCAGGCCGTGGATTGATGTATTTGCTTTACCCGAAAAATTCACCAAGGCGGTGACTGAGAGCGAACGCGACCCCAAGTTCCGATAAATGTCCATAACTTTTTAGTGACTGTGCGACCTCTGAGCTGAGCATGCCGGCATGGAACTGAAATGTTGCTGATTCTAAAAAAAACTATTTTCGACCTGATCATGGCCCGTATTTTCCGATATGACAGTCAAAGAAATGTCCCACGATTTTGTATGCAGTCAATCTGTGGCTGAAACTTGTTTCAGCTACTGGGGCTAGCCTACAGTGTCGCATCTTCAAGTGTCTCTCACTTTCCAACACGGTGGTATTTTTAGTCACTCTGATATATCACTGTTTATCACGCTCGTACCACCATATGTACATGATAAAAATTGAGTTTATATAAAGGAAATCACACGTATATAAGATAAGTGTACAGTCAGGAATTTCTTTGTGATTTTTCTAAGGTTTAGTTATACCGTATTCAATCTAATAATGCCCATAATCAAATAAACGCTCAGTGCACCCCTGATTTGAAAATAAAACCCACGATATAGCATGTAGTCTACACTATATATGATAATTAAATAATAGCCTAATCTAATACTCCACCACCCCCTCTAATCACGTACAGGGGGGGGGGGGGTTCTAATTAATATGAAAAATAAAATGTAGGTATGGGCCTAATAATTTATATAGGCCTATTATAATTAATATTATCTCCGTTGGGCCTAACTTTTCCTTATAAAAAATGTCAACCCAAAAATTGTTTTTTACATAGATCTAGGGCCTCATTACCGGTAATTTTGTTATTCATGCAGGCTATAACAGTTTCTGATAGTTTCCATATTTGTCTTACCGGTATAGCCGGTAGGCCCTATGTATACAAAAATATGAATTAAAGTCTGCTACTTTTCTCATAATCATAAAATGAGCTACATAAAAAGCTACAACCTATTATAAAGGCACATTATAACTGATACCAGATATGCCTTATATAGTCCCAAATGTGCCTGGACGTTTAGGATACAACGGGAACAGGCACATTTTGGAAAGTGCATCACGGCAAATAGGCCTAGATGCCTTTATCTGATAAATCCATAGAAATATATTATATATATATTTTGTGTGTGCTACCATGCGTGCAAAACAAGCGTTGATTGGAACAGGCACATTTTGGAGAGTGCATCACGGCAAATAGGCCTAGATGCCTTTATCTGATAAATCCATAGAAATATATTATATATATATTGTGTGTGTGCTACCATGCGTGCAAAACAAGCGTTGATTGTCATAGTTTATTTACTTAACATTAAATAGTTCTCCAAACTATTCCCATTTAGAATGCTTAAATTGCTAGCGTAGCATCAGAATGACCCGTTTGCTTAATACGCCAATGGTATAGAAAATGAGAATGTAGACCCCCGCGCCACCCAGCCGGGAGATAACCCTCGGCACCTTTTAAAATGAGTGGGCTGAGCCAAAGTACCAGGATTACAGCCCATGTGCACAAGAGGAAAGATCAACAAACATGCTGGGCGGAATTTTGGGAAGATGTTTTTTTATTTTCTCACTTCACAGCCAGTAATCACACTGAATTGAATAATCGTCTGAAAATAAAATCGCCCCATCATACAAAGTAAGTGAATATGTAAAAAAAATCGACTAAAAACGGTAAATATTGATATAAGAGCGAAAAAGCATCCACCACGGTGAAAGGTGAATCCGGGTATAGGCTATCATGGCCCATGATAGCTGCGACTTGTCACTGCAGTCTACAACAGCCTCTACTGTTTTAAACAAACACAACTTTTGTCGTTAAAAGGGATTAATTTTATACCGAAACGATGCAGATGCCACTGGGGATAGAAATCGGAGTAGGCCTTTTCTGTGTATAGGATAGCGCATGTACCTCTAGCGCTAACCTGCAAAATACGGGACGTTTTACACGCGACCAGCCACCAGACTACAGAGACTTGGTCACATGATCACACCCTCTCTGAAGGGTCCCAAAGTTCCAGTGAGAGGTTGGGACCTACCCGACGTAGGCACCCAGCACAAAATGGCAGAATCCAGTGGGGTGGAATAATGACCACTTTATTTAATATTTGACACGCATAACAGTTTCTTGGCCTTTGTTTCAAAAGGGGATTATTTAGCTGAATAATATATCTGCCATTTGATCAGATTTCTGAGATGACTGGCTTATTCCTTTAAGGCCACGTCTAGTAGTGGATGAAGATGACAATGATAAATTCAGGCCTGAAAGGGTTAAGAAGTTCAAGGTTAATACTTAATCAATATTTAAGTAAACGTTAATGACGAAATGAAAAGGTTATCATAAATTGATCGATGATATAAAACCATTATTTTTCACATGTATATGCCAGTTGATACATTGAGGCCACGTCTTTCTCCAGTATATATATAACTCTCTGTGGACATGTAAATATCTTCTCCAATCAGCCTCCAGTCTGATTTCTCAGAGATCGATATCAGGGTGATTCAGAAAGTACTTCGTTGGCATATATATGTGACACTGTGGATGTACTGCTCATATAACATCCAAAACAACTGGAAGTTATTATTTATCGCGAAGTAACAGTTTTTAAATATATATACGTTTATTTATTTGCATATACTTTATATATATACGTGAATTGTGAGGTAGCTTAGTGAAGCTGAGAATAAAATATATTCGTGAAAATTTAGTATTTACGTAGTACACGTTGTTGAAAACAGATTTGCTCGGTATTTACTGCTTGGGTTCATGGCTCCCGTATAATTCACAGCTTATAGGGATTTGTCAGTATGGTAAGGGTGGAGCAAACTAATGTATAACATAAATAGCAAAGTGGTGTATTGAGAATGGAAATGAGACTTCCAATCTACAAACAGAGTTTCTACAGTCAAAGGCACACTGCGCTCAAATGCACACTGCGCTCAAAGGCACACAGACAGGCAGTAGTTTATTTGGTAAGAACGCAATTTATAATAATATGCATCAGATAGTTCTGCCTGGAGTTTCTAATTCAGACATCCTGATAGATATATTGTAGTAACAAGAGCGTGATATTTTTTTGTTGTTGTTGCCTCTGCTAATAAGAAATACATATTTTCAAAGATCAGCAGTTTGTCTGTTATTATCTCGTATTTCATAATGTACTGGTACCAGATCTAAAACCAACGTCAACGATGCTGACCCAACATTCAATAAAAATTAGTTCAATTTGTCGAATTTGCTGGAATATAACTCAATGCTGATTTTGTGTAATCCCATCATCTGGTATGTCATACCAACATTAAAACAGCATTGGATCGATATGTTTTGTGTGTTGTGTGGCAGACGCTAACTCTACATATAGAATGATGTAAACTGCACAATGAACACGCTAAATTCTCGCTTTACATGATGTGGAAATATAAGATTTGGCATCAGAGTAAAGGTGAATAAGCGAAGACGTGACTTCGTGGACAACCCAAGTTGTTTATCATGTTTAATTAACATGTCAGTTTTTTACAACTCCTTTAGACGTAGTATCTAAAAAAAGAATTGAGCTTCAAACCACCTTTGTGCTAAACTGGGCCAGCTCTGACTTTTTTTTAAATGAACTATATGACACTGCCCTGTAGAAACTGGATTTAAATTCAAGCTCTGTAGGTCTGAGGCAGCACACACTACCTCTCAGCCAGAGAGGCTCCCCACAATACTGACTATTTAAGAGTGCACGGGGAAGAAACAATTCCAGAGCGGACTTGACAATGTCGGCCTAGTGGGAATTAAAACTTTAAGCCCTCATGAGATTGCGAGAGCAATTCGAGGCTTGACGTGGATGAAGATGATGATGTGTAATCAGTGCTCCGTAATAACATACTGTAGATCTACACGATACAAAGTTTGAATCGCTGTCATTCGTAAAGCTGTGCCCAGAATTCTACTTTGCCAACCGATCGATTGCTTAGTGAATTGATGCGTCCTTGTGTGATTCAAGTTTTATATACTGTAGATCTGGTAATATTCGCGGGGTTTTAATTTTTGCGAATTTCGCGAGGGGGGGACAAATTCGCGAATTTAAGAATCTCGCGAAAATTATTATAATGAGCGCTACCTATCATTGAAATCGATAATTCGCGAATTCTAGTCAGGGCTGTTAGTGATATTTTGTGGCAAATTCTTCCAAAGCTACAAAATTTGGCACATATATATAACAGATTATACTCTTTCGATTTACGATGGATGCCAAGAAAGAAATCGCTCAGAGCCGGTGTATTAGCAAAATCCAAGATGGCCGCCATTCAGATTTGAAGTATATCTTACTAAGGATACCCAACGGGCTGTGACTACGTGATATATCGCTATGTGTTATAGTTATGGCCAATTTAGCTACTTCTGATGTTATTTTATTTAAATAACTGGATTTGCTTACGATTATTGAACAAAAAAGACAATTTTGCAATAAAATGCTTCAAAATAATTAGGTTTCATATTAGATCAGACGAGGATGGATGTAAGGTGTCACCCGGAAGGGGAATTTAGACCACTATTTTTTTCACATAGCTGGACTACTCAGGTGCCAGACTGCTTTACTGAAATATGACCAAAGATGTACGTGACTTATGTGCGATATTGGTCCAATTTTGAGAAAATCGAGGGTATTACACACTTTTGCCAACTGAGTAGTCAAATTTTGAGTTATATCAATATAACTGACACAGGCGTTTACACGGATGTCCCATATTGTGTGTCAGATCATTGACAAATGCGCCAGAGAGCTTTCAGTTGGTATTTCAACCCCTAATTTTGTCATACTTTTTCTGTAAATAGTCAATATATTTTCTCTCAGCTGATTTTTGTGTGATATAAATATTTATTTTTAAACTAAACAGTGTCTAGAACTATTGTTGACTTGAAATAAACCCATTTGGAATAAAAGAAATAAAGAGTTATGTGAACATACTACATCCGTGTTTGGTTAGACATAATAATTGGCGCACTCTTCTTCAGGCTCTGGAAAATTGACCATATGTAACATTTGTGCCCAATGAGTGGTCAAATTTTGAGCTGTATAAATATATTTGATATCAATGGAAAGCTACTTTCACATGGATGTAACATATTTTTTGTCCGATAATTGCAAAATGCACAAGATAGCTTTATGTAGGTATTAATTTCAACTATTCTTCATACTTTTTCAGTAAATAGTCAAAGTACTTCACTCTCAGCTGATTTTGTATGTAATAAATGTTTGGTTATGATTCAAACATGTACTATAACCCATTTGGAATAAAAAATAATGTGTTTTTTCAACATATTACACACTTTTTGGGTTGGACGTAAGAGAATAAACCGTGTTTCACATTTTTTGCCGAATGAATACCCATATTAAAAAATGTTTCAACATTTTTTATAGCAGTTGAAAGTCACTATAATGGGCTTTAACGTGGATACATAATATTTATATTTCTGTTAAGTATGAAATGTGCAACTAAAGCACTAAGTTTGTATTTTATTCCTCTATTTGATGAATTTACAGCGTTTTTTAGTGAACAGACTTCATCTCGCTAACTTTTTTTGGTATAGATGTTTGTTTTTACAATTACATTTTCTGGAGCCATTTTTCAAAACTGATCTTGACCACTGAAGAAGTGATCACAGCCACCTTAAAAATGATCTAAACCACTACAAAAGTGATCTTGACCACTAACGAAGTGATCATAGCCACTTTAAACGTTATCTGAGCCACTACAAATGTGATCTTGACCACAAACAAACTGATGTCAGCCACGCAAAAAGTTGTCACAGTCACCTTAAAAATTATCTATGCCACTACAAATGTGATCTTGACCACTAACAAACTGGTGTCACCCACTGAAAGTGATCTTGACCATTAAATAATTGATCACAGCCACTTTAAAAAGTTATCTCAGCTTCTACAAAAGTGATCTTGGCCACTAACAAAATGTTGTCAGTCACTGAAATGTTATTCAAGCCAATACAATGTGATTTTGGCCACCGAATAAGTGATCACAACCTGGTATCAGCCATTGAAAAAAGTTATCTAAGCCACTACATATTGGCCCCTGACGAAGTGATCACAGCCACTTTAAAGGTTATCTCAACCATTACAAAGATGATTTTGGCCTCGAACAAATGTCAGCCCCTAAAAAGTGATCTTGGCTACTACAAAAGTGGTCTAAAGAAGCCACCACAACCACTCTAAAAGTCATCTCAGCCACCACGAGGGTGAACTTGGCCTTAAAAAATATGAACTGAAGAAGTGATCAGAGCAATTTTATAGTGGCTGAACTAACTTTTAAAGCGGTTGTGATCACTTCTTCAGTGATCAAAATCACTTTTACAATACCCAACAACATTTCCCGAATTTACAGTGAGTATTTCAAAAGTGAGACCTTTTGACATGCAACACAATTCTGAGAATAAAGCGAAAGGAAGTTAATGGGTTTGTAAAGGGGTGTAGCACACGTCAAATGGCCCAATTTTTGAACTATATAATATTTTCAGGATATATGGCAAATGACTAGAAAATACTGTTGACAAAATTTTACGAAAATCGCTTGGGAATTGACAGAGTAAACATCAAAAATCTAACTTTCATTTTAGACCATCCTCAACGTTGGACAGACTATACTCTAGGCTCCTCTGGCTCACATGATGTAGTGGCAGCATCGAGAGCCTACACATGTAGACTACATTTTAGAGAATGATAGTCTTGGAAATATTATATGAATCAAGTTTTCATATTGACCATGCTATACTAAGCCATATATATTAGCCAATATATATTGGCAACAGGGATCTCTATTTATATTGGCATGCTAATATAATTAATGTATATGTCTGAAAATTATTGAAATCGTGCAGTTATTTGACATAATGTGGACAAGATCTGAGAAAGAAAACAAAATCCTAAGCGCCCAAATAAAAAACTAAACGATACCAACGTACACTGATTCCACACGGCCTGATCCACTGGCAATTACTGCATGACATAAACTATTTATTTTTAAACTATGTATATTGCAAACACGTTATATGTATACTTTAGTACACTTTAAATAATACGTAAATAATTTTAGTGCTAAATATGTTTACTTCTGCATGCTATGTTGTAATATAATTCAACTTTTAGTTGCCAATAAATGTTATAATTATGTATGTACATATGTTATAAATAACATTCAATTACATTAAATGTGATATTTCGGGGATAAATCTGATGAAACGTTGTTTGTTACTAAGGCATAGAACTAAATGAGGATGATCGCGTGGTTCCAGTGACAGGTATTTCCGTATTGTATCATTCCTTCTATCAGGTGTCGCATAAACTTTTTGACGTCAAGGTACTAAATCAATGATGTTCAATAATCAATTAACTATTTATCATTGATACTGTTTATTTATTAATGCCTGTGATCATATAAGTGTTGTACTTGTGTGGAAATGATTGAAAAAACCAGTAGTCATTTGACATAGTATAAACAGATCATGATAATTAAGCGTTGTGCCAATAAATCACTTAAAATGTGACATTTTGGGGGTGAAATCAATCAAAACTTATGAAAAACATAAGGATCGTCAATTTTTATGCTTCTCAGTAGCGAGTTTTAGTTCGTGTAATTTAATTCATTATATTGCCTAACTCTGATATTGCTAATATCTAGTGGCGGCTATTATGGATTTAGCCCCTACGATGCCTTTCTTGGCATCTACCCAAAATCGATCAAGTAGGGCTCTGTCGACATCTGGGCCAAATTTGGTGGCTTTGGAACAATTTACCCCAAACAGTCCATGTATTGCCCTAGCAGCCCTGACTATTCTAGACTTCGTAAAAAGTACCAAAATCACAAATTCGCGAAAATCTAAACACGCGAAAATTACCAGATCTACAGTATCTCATTGGAATTATGCCTTGACTTAAAGATTCATAGGTAGTGCAAGAGCATTAGTGAAAAAAACACAGGAACCTGGAATAAAATTGCAGAAAGCTGATTTTTCAGGAATGATACCTGGACATCTCCCCAGACGAATTCCGAAGAGGCCCCAAAAATCCCCCTTGTGCATTTTTTTTAATTCAAGATGGCCGCCACCATGTAACGCCATTTTCGAAAAACAGGGGTATACCCTAATTCCTTACCTTTGTAGCTGGAAAAAAAATATTTTGGTGTCTCTACTTATGTTTTAAGGCACAAAGAGTTGATCCAGAGGATCAGAAATGATATCAGCACTTATCTCAATACCAAAAATCCAAGATGGCCGCCATATTGTTCTGATTATGTTAAGCGATCTCTTAAAAAAACACGAAAATATGAGACATCTATCTCGTTGTTGAACCTAAAATGAAATTTTTGGCCAAACCCATGGAATCTAGCACTTATTTAGATCACCATTATTTTATTATATTGAATTTATCAACATAAATCCCACATAGTAGTTAATTTAAAATAACACTAGGTAACGCCATTTTTTTAAAGGGGTATACCCCAATTCCTCACTTTTGAAGTTAAAACAATGCTTTTGGTGTCTCTACCTATGTTTTAAAGTACAAGGAGGTTATCTAGATGATCAGAAATAATATCAGTACTTTTCTTAATACCACAAATTCAAGATGGCCGCCATAATATTTTATCAAGAGATCTCTTAAAAAACCCGAAAATATGCGATAACTATCTCGTTGTTGAAACTAAAATGTATTTTTTTAGCCGAACCCATGGAGTCTAGAACTTATTCAGATGACCATATTTTATTATATTGAGGTTATCGACATGAATCCCACATGGTAGTTAATTCTACCATGGTGGGTGACGCTTTGGAGTGTTTTCGAACTGTTTTCCCACTAGAAATGTAGATTGAGATTTGTCAAGTTAACAAATTAATCTCCGGTAAAAAATGAAATTATTGCGTTTCATTCATCCGAGCTGTCAGTTTCTACATGTTTGGCCAATACAAAAAGAGCACATCGTTGTACAATAGTCTAGATTTGTGAGACCCCCCCCCCTTTGAACAAGCCACTCTGCACTCGCAACTCATTCTTTTTAGAACTCTTTCTGGAGCGACTGCTGTTTCAGTTTGCGTTGATCACAAACGACCACGAGAAAAAATCCGTTCCCAGACTGTAGATTCCACCCCCTCCTGTACAGAAAAATATGCTCTGTATCATAATGGAGTTTAAACACGAGGCATTCATCCAATGCTGTTTTAATATTGGCTGACCGTCTTCGACGCTGGCCCAAAAATTAAACAGAATTGGATTAATTCCCCGTGTAGGTGACGTTGAAGGGAGGCTTTCCAGAAAAAAATCAATTACAAGATAAGACTTGCGCCTCACACGTTACATGTACATGACATCTTTGATAATCGTCCTGTAACAATGCTCTTTTAAATACTTACTTTTGTCCATGATCTGCGAATGTCAATATGTTTAATATCATGAAATATATAATTTAAATATCAAGATATTACATTTTTAATATTAGGATATCTATATTTCGTAATGAAGTTATGCCATTGTATGGTGTTGTAATGAGATGATTTTACATCAGAATATCGGAATATGACATTAAATTAATTGGATCTTTAATTGGATCCTTTTATGTCACGATAATAGGAGGACAAGACACATTAACGTCATGATATTGTTGTGTAATGTCCAAATATTGCTCTTTATTATAGTAAAATGACGTTATGATGTCTGGATACAGCTTATAAATGCAGGGTAAGGTGGTTAAGCATCACGGTATGGTATTAAAGTGACAGGATATTTTAGTGCATTGTCACGATATTATTATAATATCATAATATAGCATATTAACATCACAATTTGACATTTTAGTTTAAGAGGAAATGAAAGTAAGAGAGGGTAAGGACACATGCTGTTCAAAGAGCATGTGTCTTAACCCTATCTTACTTTCCATTTTATAGAATCTTCCGAAGTGCTTTTGTTGTTGGCAGTTTTGGAGTATCGGTATTTGAGCAATGTAGAGGCCTTTACTTACTGAATTATATTGCGATATATATGTTGAACTGACTTGTGCCATCCTGATATTGGAATTTTCTATGTCGATTTTGTATTACCATATGGTAACGTGCGTCTCTCAACATAATGTTATTGAAATGTTATACCTTGACATGACAATATAATATCCTGCCATTAAAATGCCATATCCAGACTTTAAAGTGACATATCCTGACATTCTATGGTCACATTAAAATATTGTAGTGTCATATTCAGTCATTATAATGTCACATTAGAATGCCGCCAAGCCCGTCATATCTTGATTTGATAATGTCATATCCTATCATAAAAAATGGAATATCTTGACATTCGAATGGTATTGTGTGATATAAAAGGACAAAATTTGGACATTATAATAAATACCATCTCATGACGTTAAAGTGTCATATTCTGATAAATTACAATCCAATATCCTGGCATTATTATGCCAGATCCTGACTTCGAACTGTTTTTTATGTTTTCCCTATTTTAATGTCATGATCCGACAAGTATATTATACAATATTCGATATTAAATAGCATGTTTGTCATTATAATGACACATCATCACATTACAATGCTATATTATGACCTCAATGTGTCATTTCACCAATGTATAAAGTCATATCATAATATTCAAGTACCATATCCTAATATTCAAATGTCACATCCTTACATTAAGATAGTGATGTTAAAATGATATATCACGAAATTGTAATGCATTTCGTGATAATATGATGCCAGATCTTTTCATTTTAATACAACAACGTGATGTTTAGCCACTATACACTGCCTTTATAAAGCTTTTTTGAGCCATCATAACGTGATTCTGCTATATCAAACACCAATGTTTGGACATTATATTACATATTATGATATTAAAGTGTCATATCCTGATATCATATTCATATATCCTGACATAAAACTATCATATCCTGACGTTAAACTGTCACATCCTCTAATTTGATGTCATATTCTGACATTTAAAGGTAATATCACATTGCAATATCATACAATGTAATATATTTATTACGTAATACACTAATATTCAAATAAAATATCTGAATATTCTAATCTTTAATCCAAGGTATTTATTACCATTTTCAGGAAATTGACCAAATTACGTAGGCCTATAGATGGCCAAACTCTGCCAGTAAAATGATGTGATTTGAAACATGTTCTTATTTAGTAGTACGTCGTACATGTAAATAACCAACAGTGTCGTAGGACACGTGTGCAAGCTGGTGTAATATTGTACTTAGCTCTGTTATTATGTACATTCACACAAAATTAGCTAATATTCATATCCTAGAATAATCACAACTAAAACTTAACCAAAATCGATTTTTTTTTTATATAGGCCTACTATATAAAATACCTACATTGAAATTAGTCGTTGGGTGTTTTTACGCTATCTCAAGCTTCAAATGAATGAAAATACCCCTATATTTAAAAATGAGACATGTTAGAATTTTTAATCAATGATTTCTGACATATGATATTTTGTAAATATGATGAATCTATATTTATATTCCCATATAAAAAATCAGTTGGACATCGCTTAATCGTGGCACCTGCGCTAAAAGAGCTTACCAATATGGCAGCCATGTTGGATTTTGTGTTGATATGCACATTCTATTAAAAAAATTGGTGATGAAAATATATTCTAGATTCCATGGCCCTGAGAAAAAGGTACAACAACATGATAATTATGGCATGTAAGTGATTTTCTGAAAGGGGAGGAGACGATTGACATAGTGGTCGCAATCCTAGATTTGTGGAGATAAGAAAAGGAATGATATCATTTCTGATCATGTTGATGAGCTTTTTGTGCCCTAAGACATGTGTAGAGGCACCAAAAATATTTTTTTTTAACAGCAAAAGTGAGGGATTGGGGTATACTCCTGTTTTTTTTTTTAATATATGACGTTACATAACATTAAACTATGTAGGATTTATGTTGATAAATTCAATATAATAAAATATTGGTGATCTAAATAAGTGCTAGACTCCATGGGTTTAGAAAAAAAATACATTTTAGGCTCAACAACGAGATAGTTACCTCATATTTTCGTTTTTTTTAAGAGATCGCTCAACATACTCAGTATATCAATATGGCGGCCATCTTGGATTTTTGGTATTGAGAAAAGTACTGATATCATTTCTGATCATCTGAATGGACTCTTTGTGTCCTCAAACATAAGTAGAGACATCTAAAAAAAAATTCTAACTGCAAAAAAAGAGGAATTATGGTCTACCCCTGTTTTTTCGAAATGGCGTTACATGGTGGCGGCCATCTTGAATTAAAAAAAATGCACAAGGGTGATTTTTGGGGCATCTTCGGAATTCGTCTGGGGAGATGTCCATGTATCATTCCTGAAAAAATCAGCTTTCTGCAATTTTATTCCAGGTTCAACCCTAATGCTCTTGCACTAAGGTGAATTTGATCATTTAAAAAGAGTCAGCCTCACATTTGTCATGACATTGTGTGTATCATTGTACACAGATCAGCAGCATATAGAGTTAGCTTTAGTTATTCTGCCCAACTATGGCGCTGAACCATGTCGTTGCATCTGACTCGGAATACAAATGAGAGATCTGGATCATGATAGAGCACAGTATCTTGATTTTTTTTGTGCACTTTTTTTGCAGATTATTTTTGAGCACTACTTTTTTCGCGGATTTTTTTGTGCACTATTTTTTTACGGATTTTTTGATTCTGCACTTTTTTTTTAGCGGATTAATTTTGGGCACTATTTTTTTGCAGATTTTTTTGTGCACTTTTTTGTTCGCGGATTTTTTTTTGTGCACTATTTTTGCTCGCGGATTTTTTTTTGTGCAATATTTTTTTCGCGGATTAATTTTCTGCACTATTATTATTATTTTCGCAGATTTTTTTTGGGTGCATTATTTTTTTTCGATGTTGTTCTCCTTGAAAATAAAACGCCATATAATTAACTTTTTAATAATCATATGACATAATACATTGCTGAAAATACCATCCAATGTTTGGCCAAATAGTGTTGAGCGTTGATGCTGTTTTAAATCAAACTATTTTTAGGCTCGTATATTATGTTTCAATTTTAATTGCTTAATATATACTACAGCACTATAGCTTCGCGCACGCTGGTATTATGTTCATTACAAGTATCTGTATGTATTATGTTTCAACATTAATTACTGAATGCTATACAACTGTTCACTTCGAGCATGAAGCGTCAGTTGATAGACTCAGCTCATGTCTAGAGGTTTATCTAACTCTCTGTAGAGACGTAAGCATCTTATCCAATCAGACTCCAGTCTGATACTCAAAAAGATCGATATCAGTCTGATTCTATCAGGAATCACTTCTATTTGTCAGCAGCGGCAGTCATGCCAAGTAGACACGATATGTGTACCCAATATTGGGGCAATGTTGGGCTACCGTCTGCGACGCTGGCCCAACATTGCACACGCACAGGATGAACGTATCGTGTTTGTAGCTCTACCAAGCAGACACCATGTTATCTTACAATGTTGGCAAAATGATGGGCTGGCGTCGTAGACGGCGGGCCAACATTAGTCCAACATTGGGTGAACATGTCGTGTTTGTTGGATACATACCAGGCAGACACAATGCGCTCGGCACGATACAATGCTGGCGTAGTGCTGGCTAACGCCGCAGACGGTGGGCCAATATTAAAACAACATTAGTAGATTGTATCATGTTTATTACCAAGCAGACATCACATCATCTCACAGTGTTGGCTTAATGCTGGGCTGGCGTTGCAGACGGTGGGCCAACATTAAGCCATAATTGGGAGATCGTTTCTGTTGAATATATACCAAGCAGACATATACATTGAGCATGAGAATTTTGTTTTTCTTTGTAGCCTATCTAAAGTGACCACGGAGCGTAAAACTAAACAGCCATCACGGTAAGTTATAAATAAATAGCCATCACGTTTCATTTATTTAATCCCTTTGACTCATATTTTGATAAATAAATGACAAATAAACCCATCAAGATTTATTTTATATATTTATCACTGTAAGACGGTCATTTACAACCACCAGTCACTAATATAATCAATTTAATCATTTCCATTAACACTTAAAAACACATTTTATCATAAAATGGGTCGATTAGCAAGCTTTGAAAAGTACGACCTAAACATTGACAATTCTAATTTATTTTCGTACACTTGAAGTCGCAGTGCTTAGAAATTTTAATTACATAACGTGTGGGGTTAAAAATCAGCGTAACGTGAAGCGACCGGATTATAAAAATAGATAGACATGAATCAGATTCGTTTGAGAGAACGGACTAATCCTTAATCTAAACACGCACGGTGACATTTAGCATCAATATGTAGTCTTATTCTGAGAGATGGGATTAATCCTTAGGGAGAGATGATAACCTAAACACGCGCATAAATATGAACGTCTTTTTCTCAAACATTTATAATTGCAGTCCGACGTGATCATTTTACTTAACATAGGAAATTGTAATATTGCAATAATGAAATTCATAATGAACATGGATATGTCTATTAGTCTACTACATCTCAGTTGTTGAAAACAAGGTCTTCATATGGTAAACATCCTGAATTCAAACTACATAAATACATCCAATTTGAATGTCTACATTAATACATGATAATTAACTCAATACTAAATTACTACCAGTTTATAAAACGAAAAATACCATATTTCAATGAATTTTTTTTATTAGCATATGATCAGCTAATTTGTGTACTGTCATTTGATCACGCGAAGACGATAACAATTATACAATCAACTGATGTACGTATTTGCGTAATTACGCATACTTTTTTAGAAATAGACAGTGATATTTTTGGGGTACAAGTATTTAAAACTTGTTTGGATATACGCATGCTTATACGACATGTTTATTTTCTTGCTTAGCTTTGCATTCTGTATTTATGGTTATCATGCTGGTACTTTGTCGTGTGTGTTTTTGTAATGTTACGTTTATTTTGTCAATCCTCACCAATAGTCAGGAGGCAGATGTTGAAAATATAGCTTATTTTTTGATCTGGCTCTCCCCAAGAGCTAAATGGCTACAACCATGCTAATATCTTCAAATTTACTTAGGTCTACCAATTTGGACCGCCGGTCACCTTCCTAGGCCATGCGTAAGGTCCCCAGAGGTAATCAAAGGTCATCAAGTGTAAATTTGATCAAATTTACATTTTTAACTGAATAATAGCTACATATTGAGATCTTGTAAATACATCAATGTCAAATACAAAGCAAACATTGATTTCATGAAAAAGATATTTATATTTTTTAAATTATACATGAAACTACTAAAATAAAATTCTTCAATAGCGTTTTTCTATGATTGAAACTAAAAAAAAAAAATTTCACCCTGAGAAACCAAAAGTAGCTACTGACTGTGTGATCAAATTAATAATGTAACATTCTCACATTTAAAAAAGAATATATCTTTTTTCTGGTATTAACGGTAGTCTCGTGGGACGATTTATATTTCAGGTCCTATTAAGTTTAGTCTGGAGGCAGATATCAAAAACATAGCATAATTTTAGATCTGGCTCGAGAGAGTGAAAGTAATCACCATGCTAATATCCTGAAGTATACCCAGTTCAACAAATATAGAGCGCCGGTCACCTTCCTAGACCATAAGTAAGGTCGCTAGAGGTCATCAAAGGTCATCAAGTAAATAGTATAGCAAATGTTTAATGTTGGCCAAATGGTTCTGTAATTTATGTCTTTTGAAAGATTTCGTGTCGAAAAATTAGTTTCTTGGGTCTTTGAGATAATGTAACCCATATTTCACCCACAAATCCAAGATGGTCGCCGTTTTTCAATTGATAAAAATAATATTGCTTTACCACCTTGATCGTGTAGACACATCATATGTGTAATTTATGGTTTGTACATGATATTTTGGCGATAAATTTATTTTTGTTTTTTTTTCAGGGTAATTGGACCTACATTTCATTCAGAAATCCAAGATGGCCGCCGTTGTAATTTTATTTATAAAAAGTCTTTAACCCCCTTGATTTATGGTTCCTAGTTAATTTTGGGCGGATAATGTATTTATTGTGTCTTTTAAATAATTTAACCAATATTTCACACAGAAATCTAAGATGGCCGCCGTTTTTTTTTAATTTATTAAATATAATATTATTAGTAAGACCAGAACAAAATATAACCATAATAAAAAAAATAGCCTAGATCAACTACAGACGGACAGACAGACAAACAGACAGGCAGACATACATATATTTTATCGACGTAGCTAGACTCATTACATTTTTTTTTGTCATAGAAATATATGTACATGTATATGCGAGATGGTTAGTTTAGTAAAATCACACGCACAAATACATGTTACCGCATACATAAGCAAAATAATTTTAAGTGACATTGTCATGATACAACACTGAGTATTTTATAAATGTCTACTTTAAATTAAATGGCATTGTTAAGATACGTGTGCTAAGATGTGTATCTGTATACGTATCCCGTACCAAATGTTGTTACAGTTGATATTGAGCATTAATAATTTTTAATTTACTTTATACCAGGAACGAAATGGCTTAGAAAGTGGAATAATAACCTATAACATGGAATATTAAACTGTACGGTACGGAATTTAGTTTAGACCTAATTCCGGCAGATGTTTTCTATATCACATTGCATGCACTTATGGCTTATCGGCAAATGTAAATTAATGACTAAAAGCTCAAAAGTGCAGTGTGGTACATTAAAATAACTGTTTTTAGTAATATCCACTTGATAATATTTTCATGATTATTATCTATTATTATATAGAGACTATATAATGATGATAAATCTATTATTTTTAGTCTGGAGGCAGATATCTAAAACATAGCATACTTTTAGATCTGGCTCACCACGAGCGAGTAACATTGATCACCATGCTAATATCATAAAGTATACCCATAATGATGATTAATCTATGCCATATTGGTCATCCTGTGTGAAAAGTTAGGCATAAAAAAAGAAGAATAAAATACTGGTGTGGTATATGAATGAAATATATTGTCACAGCAAATGTGTTTTTCAACGACTACTAAAATCACTTCAGGATGTGTGAAAACATTGTTTCACGTGTATCTATAGAATTATGGCACATCATGTGTTAAATGATTGAAATATGTAGGAATAATAATATAACCACCACGACACCTTTGGAGCAGTTTCCCTTTCATACAAGCAAAGGTATTTCTGCAGATAAGTGCGCCTGTGTAAACTTGGTATGTGGCTGGGATACTTAAGTTTCATTAACATCTGGCGATTAACTGATGATCTTCAGCGGCATCATCTATCACGGGCTTAACAACGACTATATAATCTAGAGCCTGTTTAAATCTTTCAACTATTGCTATACATTAATTACATAGATCTGAGTTATATTTCATGAAATAAGAGAAGACCCCCCAATATATGTTAACAATAATAATGATATGCTTGACCAATATATAATAGTTTGTTCTTTCTAACACCGGTGACCATCTTCAATTATGCCTCCACAAAAAGATTGAATGGTATATCAAAATGTTGAGAAATAATTTGAGCTACATTATTTATAATTTACAACTGAAAGAAATGGCGGCCATTTTGTGAAATCCTGATCAAATTATTTATGAGACACAAGAAAAACATGCTCGACCCCAAATCACACATAAACCAGAACTTATACCTATCTAGATGGTAAATAAACATTTTTTTCAAAAATGAAGAAAACGGCAGAAATTGATTTGTGCCCCAAAATCACTTAGAAAGGAGACGTTACATATCGCATTTGGCCAAAATTAAAATTAGATGCACTAATTAGGTTGTTTTTAAATAAAATTAAAACGGTGGCCATCTTCGTTTTCTGAATGAATGTAGGTCAAATTACCTATGAAAACACACAGAAAATAAATGTCCCGACCCAAAATTATCTAGAAACCATAAGTTACACATATCTAGGTTGAAAACAATATTGTTTTTTTTTTCAATTTAAAAACGGCGGCCATCTTGGATTTGAGGGTGAAATATGGGTTAAATTATCTCAAGGACCCACGAAATGAATTTCTGGACTCAAAATAACCTAGAAAAAACATACATTACACAACAATGTAGACAAAATTTTACATTTGATCCAATATTTACTTGCTGACCTTTGATGACCTCCATATCTGTTGAATTAGGTATACTTTAGGATATTAGCATGGTGAATACTTTTACTCTCTCGGAGTGAGCCAGATCTAAAAGTATGCTATATTTTATATATATGTCCCCAGACTAAAACTAATAGGCCCTGAAATAGAAATCGTATCACGAGACCGCCGCTAACACCTGTAAAAACATATATTTATTTATTTTCAATGTGGGAATGTTACATTATTTATTTGATTATGCAGTCAGTAGCTACTTGTGGTATCTCAGGGTAAAAAAAAGAAGTTTTAGATTCCATTATTTTATTATTAGCTTCAAGCAGAGAAAAACGTTATTAAAGCTTTAATTTTAGTAGTTTCATGTATAATTTAAAAAATATATATCACTTTTGTGAGAAATCTATGTTTTCCATGTACCTGACTTTGATATATTTATCAGATATCAATACGCGGCTACTATTAAGCTAAAAAAAATAATTTGATAAAATTTACACTTGGTGACCTTTGGTGACCTCTAGCGACCATACGCATGGTCTAGGAAGGTGAGCGGCGCCCCATATCTGTTGAACTAGGTGTATTTAAGGATATTAGCATGGCGGTCGCCATTTAACTTTCAGGGTGAGCGAAATTTAAAAAAATAACAGTTCGCCTCCAGACTACAACTGGCTCAGCCAAGATAACCTGAATTTAACTCTTAAAGCGCTAAATTTTTTATAAAAACCTTGGAGAACTAAGGGATTTTTTTCATTTTAAAACCATCATAAATGTCTTAGTTAGCTCTTTCCGACTCATTTGAATACCTATGTTATGGTCCTACGATCAGTAGAAATATTTTTACTCTTACAGTGCGGGGATCGACTTTAGTCGTCAGAATCTGAAGGGTTAAGCTCGCTGATTGGCTGAGACTTCATCACGTGTTAATATTTAAGACACAATTTTACCCGTTGGTGAAACAGGGGTCGGGTTCTCATGGTGTTACTTTGTCCTCTGTGCTTTTGCCACGTCATGCATATTTTCTCACTAGTTTTTTCTCACGTGATTAAAATAAGCTCGTATTTTCATATCATACGAGTTTCCAACACTTTTAGATTATAATTCTAATAATCATCTTTGTTTTGATAAGACGTTGCTATTGTTCATATTTTCAGCACATTTGTTTTGTTTTTAATATTCTGAGACATATCAGTGCATTGGCTATAAAGTGGGCTTGCGCATCGATTCCAAAATTAGGGGTGGATACTCAATTAGAGAAGAATGTGATCTGGAGCACTGAATTATTGCGGGTATTTTTATTGTGGCATTATTTTATTTTTAAATCATGTATCGAATTCTGATAAGTGTCCTTGAAAAGCCACTAAAGGAAGTGCTTAAATTGAAGAAAATGACGTCCCTCTTAGAAAGTTGATTATGCGATTTCTATGCATGTATTCCCTTTACCTGTCATGATGACACCATTCATCATTTATCATGACCAGCATATGACCTTAACTAGAAGTGTCATATATATATCACAGCGGCAAAAGCTTTGAATAAAACAACAATTTTACATTGCATACTCCTAAAGCTTTGAACCTACAACTTCAAGTGGGTATTACTCATATTTGTCTAACTTGAGACCAGAAATTTACATACCATGATATTTAAAAACAAATTTTCCACTCTTTCAATCAACTTTAGACATCAGAATTTGAGAGATGTAGACGTCAGATACTGACGTCTGAAGTCAATCCCCGCGCATAAATAGTATCTATGTGTTTTTAAAATGCCAAACATGGTACATTCCACAGAAAATAGATTTTCGTTCAACCTTCTCTTCATATATACTTTTTACCTGTACACGAATTCCATCACATTTAATGTTACTGCTTTTTCTCACCGCAATTCCCGAACAGATGTGAAAATGATTGTAATTTTCCAGATATAATTTGGAATAAATTGCTGATAATGACGCTAATGATGATGACGGTAATGAGAGAAATTGCGGTTGTTTTGTGCATGCTGATTTCTCAGCGTCAGTCTAATGGTAATTATACACTCTAATACATGTTTCCATGGGTACGTAATTGATTACCAATCATGGTAATGAGAATTTTGTCTGGCAGAAATTAGACAAAAAATATTTTACCATATTTTAAAACCAGCAAAAATTTTACTTATTTATCAAACTACATATAGTGATATTAATATGATCATATAGGCTACATTTTCAGACTAACCTACATCAGGGACAGATTAATATATAAATAGTGTACTCTCTGACATAAACTATATTATATATCTTGCTAGCTAAACCCTTTTAGCACTTAGTTTTCATTATTTAAATCTCCACCGACTTGAAGTTGTGCCTCGCTACCGCGACCCACAATTTCAAATGGTTGAAAAATACGCATATTTGTTTAATTTGTGCCCAAATATTAGAAAATATTCTATGTTTAATATTTTAATATTATATAATATATTATGTTTATTGTTTTATTCATCATTGTAAGGTCATCTGCCCATAGTACAAACATGATAAAACAAATATAGATAAGTGTATACACATACCTACATAATCATCAGATGAACATAAAGACGGACAAGAAAGAATTATAAACCTGCTTAACACTTTCAACCTGAATTTACCATTGTCATTTTCATCCACTACAAGTCGAGAATTGCTGTCGCAATTCTCGACTTGTAGTGGATGAGGGCGACTTGACGTGAGTGGCAAATGAAC
Source organism: Flabesymbios commensalis (assembly GCA_964017125.1). Classification (NCBI taxonomy): domain Eukaryota; kingdom Metazoa; phylum Annelida; class Polychaeta; order Terebellida; family Flabelligeridae; genus Flabesymbios; species Flabesymbios commensalis. The sequence continues at coordinate 8,608,006 of OZ024911.1, read as the reverse complement.
TAAGATTGTTATTACTAACGTGGTAAAACAGTTTCATGATACTTCTCGTTCTCCTTCAGCAGTGTCATCTGGCCATGAGCTGGGTGGGAGGGCCGTCTTTCAGTCTATGCGGCAAATGGCTTTTGGTAGTAAAAGGGTTTAAATTATTACGTCATTAAAACCACATGTTACGAAAATAATTATTAACGCGATTTTATTACCACTGCCGTCTGTAGAATGTCAACCATCATGTCAACACAAACACATATTTTAGCATGCCTTGGCATATAACGATCTTATCATTTGTTATTATGTATTTTTTTTATTTAATATTAGTAATCTGGTGTACCAGTGAATTGCGCGATTTGTCAGTGTATATTTTACAATGTTTTTTTTTAGATAAAATGGTAATTAATTAGGCATAACCCGTCTACGACGCTGGCACATAAAGTGTCGTAAAAGGGGTCTCCCGACAAATTATATTAGGAGAGGCTTGGGAGAGTTGGGTCACAGGGAGAGTTGGGCCACTCCCGCTATCACAGTAGCGTGAAGCAGTATGACCAGGTGCTGCCGTCTAACGAATAAACGATACATTACCTATTGTTTGGTGGGACCAGTTTATCGAGCCCATGTTCAGTGAAAATTTTGTGTCAATAAATCGATTATAGTGAAAAATGTGTAAATAATTGACTCGAAGGTAAGCAATTTGTTAGCATATCAATAGTAGGCCTACATAGTAGACTGCTCCTTTGTGGTTTGTAATATAGGCCTACCTATGCTACTACTCTGTCATCAAGGCATTTAAGGAATCAATATCGTCAAAAGCCATTCTGTGATTTTGATTTTAACAAAAATGGCATTTATAGGGAGAGTTGGGACATTCAAATGTGGGAGAGTTGGGACACTATGGGAGAGTTGGGTCATGGTCATGGGGAATGAGTCATAGCCCAACTCTACCACATAGGGAGAGTTGGGCTGGGCAATGCAACAATAATTTGTTTTATACATGACTATAGTGAATAAGATGTTCATACTTAAATTGTTCCTGTTTTATTCGTGTGTTGTCTCTATTTTGACGTATCTGTACCTACATACTCTGTGTGACCCAACTCTCCCAGGCATGGCTCAAGTTTCCCCGAACATGGCCCAAGTCTCCCCACTCCTTGGGAGAGTTGTGTCAGGAGAAGACCTTTTTTTAATCGCATTTTTTCCCTATGCAGCATAGTTCATATAAAATAAATTAAAGTTAAGATTGTTCAGCATGGTCTGAACTTCGCAAAACCACACGAAACAGTATAATATGGCAAATGGGAAAAGCAGACGGTGTCAAAATATAAAAAGTGGCCCAACTCTCCCAAGCCTCCCCTACTCATTAAATTGTATTTTTTTTTTTTTTAATGTCGAATAAAAAAGTCGGTCTCTGAGTGAAACCACGATTGGTTTACCGTACTGTGCCGTACCGTGGTTGATGGGAAACAAGCGACAACATTTCTCAATGCTGGATTATTGTTGGGCCACAGTCTACGGCGCTGGCCCAACATTAAATCAGCATCGATTGAACGTCTAGTGTTTGAGTAGTGCTGTTATAACCCCACGTAGCTGAAACAGAATTTGAGCAATTTGTGGTTTCAGTCACATATGGCGCCCATACAAACTTTTGGAACTTTTCGTTGTATGATCATATCTAAGACTTGGCCTCGATTAATTAGCTCGCGCAATAGGTTCATTAGAATCAGTAACATTTTACCTACAAGATCGCATACTCACCTCATTCGTAGCACAGTCATTACAAAGCTGTGTGCCTTTTTGAGATCTTGGTGCTGAGATCGCTCTCAGTCACCGTCATTTTGAAAAATGTTTATTTTCCGGGGTAAAGCAAATACAGCATTGTACAGCCCACAACATTACGGCGTGGGCTCGTCCACGGCTAGTCATGTTATAAGGGTTTACATATCAGGTTATACAGATGGTTATCCAGTTTTTGACCTCTCAGTTTGTGAACTACTGTGTACACAGAGCAGCGTGCATGGTGTGTGGACTTGTGGACTGCTCTAGAATCCATAATACATATCACGCCACGTAATAGTCAGTGGTAGCCATGGAAGTGATATACTGATATTAAAAGTGCGCAGCCCCATGTTGACAAGTAAAGAGAAAACAAGAGATTATTTAAATCTGAGTGAGTAATTGGTAGCTTGTAAAGTCTGAAAGTATAAGATTAGCTTACATAATGATAAGCCACACCTCCAGTGGTATCCCAGCAAAGCAAACACGTAGGCCCAATGTTTGTGCAAAGTGAGGTCGGTGTCTCAGACGGTGATTTAAAGGGACTGGCCCACGCTAAAATCATCAAAAAATCGGTGATTTTATTTCGGGTTCTTAATATGACCATATGATGTAAGCATGTACATAGACTAGAACTGCAAATTTTTATAATTTTTGTGCTGCGCATTCACCAGTTAGGCTAGATATAGAGACAAAATTCCTGATTTCTAATTATTGACAACCGTGTCAAAAATAGGAAATGCGGGAATTTCGTCTCTATATCTAGTCTAACTGATGAATGCGCAGCAGAAAAATTATAAAAATTTGCAGTTCTAGTCTATGTACATGTTTACATCATATGGTCATATTAAGAACCCGAAATAAAATCACCGATTTTTTGATGATTTTAGCGTGGGCCAGTCCCTTTAACTTTGAGCGAACAATGGCCAACGTATTTGGTTTGCAGGGATGATCAAGGTTCATGTGAACTTGTGTGTCCTGAAATTTGCTAGAATAGGCCTACCTGTAAGGGGCCACCATTCAATTACAGGGGGGGGGGGGGGCTGGAGTTTTTAAACTGGACAAATTATTTACTTCACTTCCTATCTTTAACTCTATATATTTTTCAACTTTTTTCACACTCTGCCTCGAGCAAAATACTATTTTCACTTTCTTAGAATTTTTTCACAAAATGTAAGCGTTATTTAATGATGCCAAGCGAAGCAAACCTCTAATTTGTTTAAGGGCCATTAAATATTTATTTTCAACATGTTTTTTTTATTTCACCCTAATTGTGTGTGTAAACTTCCCTGTAAAGCCTGAACGGGATTAATACTAGACTAGGCTTAGGTGTGAAGTGTGAACAGACCTCACTCAATCACACTCACGGTTCTGCACTAGCTCAGATACACCTGTACACAGATACACAAACCAGGCTTAATTCGTCAAATATTGATGTAATTATGGCCCTTATCGATACTATAATCTCAATATATATCAGATTGTACTATAGAAACTACACTATTTTCGCAGTGTATATCAGTATAATAATTTCAAAACATAATAGGCCTACTATCATGACTATGTGTCATTAGATGAACATATATCAATATACCTCATGGTACAGCAGCAGACACCAAAAAGGAGCCACATTTAAGGAGTTGCCTAAACCGGCGGTACAACATTTGTCCACATGTCTAGAATTGTTCCCAGGGATCTCTACCTACATAATCTGGTTGATGACATTGCCGGAAATGGGGGGGGCGACAATTTCACACTTTTGTAAACACCTACCCCATTTTTAGATAAAAATATTGGCTATAATGTGATTTTTCTCACTCTATCACAATGTTGGGCCACTTAAATGTAATATGGGTGGATTTATTTTTTCTATCAGAAATAAATTACTAATTCTTGACTTTTAGAGTAATAGATCAGTATGGCCAATTTGAAAATGGCCGCCGTAAAATCCATGATTTCTCCTCAAATGTATTATGGAACATGGTTTTCTTAAATTTCGCATGCTAAACACGGTTTAGGTTTCTAATCTTACACTTTAATGCTCGTTCAAGTATTTACAAATGCTGGAATGTGATATATACGACTGAATCCAACATGGCTGCCAGAAAATGTTCAAGAAAATGTTCAAAATTTCGCATTTTTTGGAAATATTTTAGGAGCACAAAAGTCATGTTTTATTCTGTAAAAAAACACCCACGGTCGTTGTCATTTGGTTCAGAGACACCCACTGGGTCAAAAAAATGTATTAGTTCTTGATTTGTAGAGTGATATATCAATAATGCATTATTTAAACTTCTTATTTAAAACATAGCTATAGGCCATGGCCTACGACTACCATACGTGCACCCCCGCCCCCTCCCATAACTCACCCACGCCAACTTTTGTTTATCCCTGATATGTCCAAAACATGAAATGCGATGTTAACAGCGAAACAATAGGGACGAAGTTATATCTGACCGCTTATATGGAGGTACCCCCGAACCTATGTCTAAAATTAGGGCGTAAGTTTACACAAACGTCTGTCGTTGATGTTCTGATTAACCAATATGAACTTGCGATATAACAGCTAATGAAATTCCCGTTCTAATGATATATCACACCGTGCAGTAGAATAAGTAGTCGTTTCTCCACATACGCTCAAACATGATTTTTTATTATAAAATAATCATAATGGATAAGAAAACAAACGATCCCACATGGTGAAAGGAAACGATTTAATAAAACGTAATTATTGGACATATCCATGTCTGGACCATATTTTCTGAACCCAGATGTGTATATGCCTAAAAATGAGTGTTACTTATATTTATAAATGTCATATATCTTTTTTAATGAAAAAATATTGAAGTCTTTCATGAAAATATGTGTATTTAGTATAGGGTGAAATCTGAAACATGATTTTTTACTCGGATTTTTTGCACATAGTTTTTTATCCACCTGTTTTTGCATAATGTATGTGTGCTGAATTCAAATCTGTTGGATAACACTGGATAACATTCTATATTTGGTGACCTTCACCTTCAAATTAGCAAAACACAAAATGGCTGCCAAAATGTAAAGAAACTCCCATATTTTTTATGGTTTGTCGCTCATAAAGTACAATTTATGGTTTCTGCAAGATTTTTGTTCTATTTTTTAAGTGTCTTTGTAAAGAAATAACCTTTATTTGACGTTTCTTACATATTTACTGTTACTGTAAGGTTACCGCTAAACATGTTCACGATAATATGATTTATTTGTAGTAACTTAGTGGATCCGAAATAAACGTTGCTGACGAGTAAATTGCAATGAAAAAAATCCAAAATGGCCGCGAGATTCACCTTCATATGAGCAAAAAACAAAATGGCTTTCAAAATGTAAATTAAACTTCTTTTTTATTTGTGGCTCGAGATTTAAATTTGTGATTTGTTTATGAATTGGGGACTGAAACACACATTGCTGATGTTTATTTTTGTACCGTCTGACCTATGTTTTAACGCAAAATCCAAGATGGACGTCATTTTACGTATTTACAACAAAAATAATGACCTCAATCTAAATACTAAGCACACCAAAGCATGTTAAAAAATACTGTGACGAAACAGAGTTTTGAATGCCTTGTAGCCTGATTTGCCGTTACCTAATCTATTTTTTTCAGATTTCCATTAAACAAATGTTGTTTTTTATATTATAGTTCAGATGCATACAACGCATTTATTGATTTTTTGTCGGTAACCATTCTGAATTTGAACGTCAAATATAGGTCATTTTTATCGAAAAATATGACAGATATATTTATCAACTCAAAATCATGCAGAAACCGAAAATTTAGCGTTAATGTGCAAAAACATGTAGAAAAGATGTAGTTTTGGCGGCCATTTTTTATTTTGCTTATTTGAAGGTGAAGGACACCAAAGATAGAATGTTATCCGATAGATTCGAACTCAGCATACCCAAATGGAAGAAACAAGCCCCAAAAAATCTCCTCTCAAATGTCTAGCAAAGTTCAATGTTTTATATCTCAGCCCAGGATAAATAGAGACATTTTCAAAAAAGGCTACAATATTTTCTCATTTAAAATTATATATGTCATGTACCGATCTAAATAGCACCAAAGACCATGTACAATAAGCATGATAAGACAGTCAACTCTCCCCAAAACGTGAAATCGCTCTCAGTGCTGTCCCCCGGTATTGGGAGTTGGAACTAATGTTTTTGCCATCTATCAAGTATGATTTTACCATATTACGACGAGTAATAATGACATTGATCCTATTAAAAACAATACATACTTCACATCAAAAAAATCAGAAAAATAAGTATTGACGGTGGTTTACTTCTATTTTTATACAATAATTTGTTGGTAAGTTATCTTCTTCCCTTTGGTACTTCAGGGGTTGATGCGCCCGTATAAACAAGTATGCATATTCATTGTTTACAAACAACAGGTGACGCCCTGGTAACACAAGACATCGACTCAATTGTAGTGTAATGCTGGTCCAAGTTTTGTAATGCTGGTCCAGCATTACCCCATCATTGGTTCATCTTCTCGTATCTACTGGCAGGTGACATGGGTGCAAGGGTAGATACGGGCAAAGAAAACCAAGATAAGGGCAATGGAAATAATATATATACTATATTAATAATATTACTATATATTATAGTCTAATGACATGGATCATTTGTCATGTTTATCATTCGGAATATACCTGAACATAAATGTTTTGTTGATATAAAGCATGTTACTGTTATTGCTGATTCTGTCACAGAATTAGCTCATTCAATGCTGAAATCAGTCACGCCACAAACGGATATGACCATTGAGGAAGCGAATATTTTTGTATAAAATTATATATCAGTGGATATCTTGTCGCGATCTGCATGTGATCTATGTTAAGTAATTTTGATGCCACTAATAAATTGCATACATTTCTGTCTAAGAAGCAATATTTGAATATTCAAGGTGTGGGGCTTTTGTTCCACGTCAAAACTTGATACAATTAATTGGTTCAAATGAGCGAATTTTCGGAAATATACCTGAGCACATTCTACATCGGAGTCACAATAGAGATTAAATTATTACCATCATCAAAGACACTAAATCATGTGCAAGTTGTGAATGTTTCACGTTATTATTACATATTTATGTCCCCATCCGGCTACACCATGTACTGCGGGAAAACAATGAACACCTTATTACCAGTAACGGCAGGAGAAATAAAAAAATTATTAAATTTAACTATAAATAAATTGTGTCATAAAAATGAACGTGTCTTGTTTTCAAGATATCCGTATTCGGTACTGCTAACGCTCCAGTCCTAAGTGACATTGATGGCAGTGGTCCGAGAGAGAATGCTCACATATTATAATTTTATAATATTGCTTTTGTGTTCTAAATATATTTTTTTTAAATAATAAAAGTTTGAATCAAAATACATGTCTGCCAAGTTATAGTTGTCACCAATGTTTTGCCCCGATCTCCTTTGTGGTCGCTATGCTTGACGACATATCGTCACTCCCCTCCTGTTCTGTGTCCACATATTTGTGTACTTTCTGTACACAGCTCTTCTGTTATTTAAATGAAGACATTTTAATTTCTAAAATTGTATGATAATATAACATGACTTTTCTGTTATATTAACAGTTATTTTCGTTCCAAAAATAAATATTGCAGAGATAATGTCATAACTGTCAAACCTAGAAAAACATTATTTTTTATCTGGAGGCTAAAGTGGTGAAATTATCACTTGTTTTCTATGATGATACACTTGCTAAAGCGTACTTCCAACTCCCGTTAAAAGGGGACAGCACTGCACAATGTATTACACGCATTTGTATGGTGAAATATGTAAGTTGATCATCTTATTGTACATGGTCTTTGATAGCACTCTGTTTTACATGTTTTACATGTTTTAAGAATATACATATATGGGTTCAGAAAACATAGGTCAAATACACTTATGGTCATTAATTATGTTTTATTAAGTCGTTTCCATTGGCCATGTTGACTAGCTTGTTTTGTTCTCAATTTTGATTATTTTGTAATAAAAAAAATGTTTTCGCGTATTTGTAGAGATAACTCTTTGTTTTATGCATCATGCATTACATCATTGGAGCGGAAATTTAGCTACCTTTTATCTGCAATATTGCATGTGTGTATGCTTAAAAATGAGTGTTACTTATATATTTATAAATGTCATATTATATATACCTGTTATAAATATATACCTGTTGGTTCTCTAAAAATTGGGTAGGTGTACAATAGTGTCAAATTCTCAGCGCGCCCCCACTAAGGGGATTTTTATTAACCAAATGCTGTATCTAGAGACCCCTGGGAAAAATTCTAGACATGCACGACACATACTGTACCGCCGGTTTAGGTACCTCTGCTGCTGTACTATGAAGATTTGTTCATGACAAATTATTTTGCGATATCTCCTGTATTGTCAGCACAGGCCAATATCACAACACCGACGAAGTATGAAGCTGCAGTTTCAGTTGTATTGTATTTTATTGGAATCAATCACATAACTGTGTGCTAATATGCCGTTTTATCTGGTTATGTCAGGGGATGATACCATGATGTCAAAATATGACACAATTATCTAAAAATAGCTATATATTATAATTATGATTCCGAACATCATGACTGTGTCAATACGCTTACTAAATATTATAAGGCACTATTATGTGAGAATATAAAAGTTGAATATAATGATATTATATTATAATGTCAGAATATGGCTTTATAATTGATTGATACATCAATACTAAGTCAGGATATAACACTAAAATGTAGGATATATCTAAAATATCTAAATATATCTAAAATTTAAGATAGTGTCTTCAAATGAGAAACACAATTTGAAAACAGTATCTACTTTGGATTAAGAACTGTGATTCTGTGATTTCATCGTGTCTGATTATAGCATTACAAAACTACATTAAAAAAGATATCAGGTTATACTGTTTTTATGGCAGCATATTGCCATCGGACTATCATGCCATTATAATATCAGGATGGACAATCTATGACACTATCATGACTATTGTGCAATGTTTCGACACTGTATTATTATATTCATTCTTACTTCTCTATTATAGTTTTATATAAAATTTGGCATTGGGATGTTAGAATTGACTATTGATTTACTTCGCTTTCTGGCAATCATGGCAATATCGCAACCGAAGGAAGCCGAAGCTGGGACTATACCCTACTCTTATCGCATGACTCCCGTAATATTAGGGTATGACATTATGATATAAATAATGATCACAATAATGTTAGGATGTGGCACTATCATTTCAATATAACACATTAAAAGGTCCTTTAAATGTTAATATGTGACCGCATGTATCAAAATCAGGCGGAAGTCGGCATGTGTGAAACGACTACAAGTCAATCTGAATACCACAAAGACAGTGAAATATTGAAAATGAAAAATATTTTTAAAATCTCTCAAAATACACTTATGTGAGAACCTAACTTTCGGGATTCCCCTTGCATTACGTAAATGACATTTTTTTCAGCAAATTTTAGACGTGGTAAGCTTTTTAAGAGACCTTGTTGATGTTTCTGGGTTGGTCTAGGTAAATTGTTCATATTGTGATTCAGGCACCAAGTTTGGCGTAAATGTCTATCAGTGGGTTAAATCTAAGCTGGCCGCCATTTGTACAAGGTCAACAACAAATTAATGTCATTTGCGGCAGAATTGCTTTTGGTGTGTATCATAGGGTTGTCTTCATGATGATATGTCTGCTTTGGATACACCAATTGCGTGAGACTGTAGATTAAATCAAATTTGTCACGACGATTATTCCACCAGGAAACTTTCACTTACAATCATGTGCATGTTTAAGCCGCCACATGTACATATTGAAGGATATATTTAATTTATAGCATATTTCACTTGCTTGCTTAAGCAACTCTTCTGCACTCTCAATATAGACAGAGGCTTTGGTCATCCTACCATCAAAATTCGGTAATAGAGACACGTAAATGATGGTGCCGGTTTACAATTTTGGAGACATTTCTATCTCTACCATTTTATATATGTCTCTCTGAGTATGGATATTTTGTACAATACTTTCAAATGTGCTATAATTCTACTGTTTCATTTATTTGTTTTAGATTGATTCAGTAATCATGGCAAGTGTGAAGAAGTCTGTTTTGATGGAGTACCTACAGTGTACTCTGTGCATGGAGGACATGCAGAGATCCTGTATTCTACAGTGTCATCATAGTTTCTGTGTAGACTGTATACAGAAGTACATGGCACAAGCCACTGACACTCAGAAGATGACCTGTCCTATTTGTAGAAAGGTCACCACCCTTCCCGATGGTGACCTCACCAACCTACCACCAAATTTCTTCATGGACAACCTGAAAGACCTGATCACTAAGGAAACTGACGATGACGACGATGAGATGAAAGTGATAGCTAGCGGTGATCATGGTGATAGAGAGTTGTTGATATGTTCACAAGAGGACTGTCCAGGTGAAGCTGTTATCTATTGTACAGCATGCCAGGAGTATCTGTGTCAGACGTGCACTGACGAGCATGCTGTACATCGATTCACTAGAAAACATCAAACCACCACAGTTGAGAAAGCAAACGACAAAGCCACTACATCAACCAGATCACACCACCCTTGTGGCAGACATCCAGACCAGATGCTAGATATGTACTGTGACAAGTGTGAGGAGATCATATGTTATGAATGTTGTAAATCGGAGCACCACGATCACCATTTTACAACTCCAGGTCCCTTTGTCAAACCTTGCGAAGAGAGATTGGATACATTGTTAACGAGGATCGACAAGCTACTGAGGTGTGTAGATCTGGCCAGACAGACGTCTCAACAACAGGTGGACAAGGCTCAGCATCACATTGTCAGCCTGAAGACACAGGTGACCAGCACGTTTAAACAGATCAGAGAAAGGCTGGCTCAACAGGAGGAGAGGCTGATGTCAGACCTAGAGAGAGCAGCATCCAGAGTGAACAAAGTGGCCTCATCTACACAGGATGAACAACAACTGGCCGAGGTAAACTTAGAAAGCTTGCGCTTCCTGGGACAGAGTCTGCTAACAGGTGATGTGTATGACCAGATGAGCAACCTGCCCAGCCTAGAGGAGGCTGTGGAGAAGAGGTGGAAGACAGAGATACCTGGTGTGGTGTGGAAGGACCAGTCAGACCAGGATGAGACGAAGATCAAGATGTCTGATGTAGATCATCTCACTCTGACAGAAACCTCTGATACAACATATGTGTTTCCTTGTCTTGAAGGAGGTACAGGCAGTGACGGGGTGCTATGTCAGGGAGGAGGCGCCCTAAGCCTGACTGGTGATATGTGTAAGAAACCTGATCAGCAACCCTCAAAATCTGGTGAAATAAATAGGTTCAGTGTGGGTGATGACGTGTATGGCATATGTAGTTACAACAATAATGTATTCCTGGTAAAATGGAGTGCTGTATTGTATGTATACAGCAGTAGCGGTGCCTTAATTCAGGAACATATAGTGAAAGGAATGGAGGGTTCAGTTAATGTGAGGGTGATGACACATAGTACCGGGGACAAGCTGGTTATTTCATCGGAAAGAACACGCTGTTTATATTACATTCCTGTACAGAGCGCAGGTGACACTTGTACACTCGGCACCACACACAGTAAGCAACTGAACTACCAGCCGTATGGACTTTGTGTAAATAACCAAAATAACCTAGTTATAGCAGATCTAAGTAATGTCAGTCTTCACGTCTATAACAGTTCAGGTGATGAGATCACCACGATCAAGCTGCCATCTGGTGTTACACCACGGTACTTGTCACCAGATCCCTCTGATGGCTACATTATCACTGGCAATAAGCAGGTGATCTGGATTGATGAACAGGGAGCTCAGCAGAGACGTCATGAAGGCACGGCATATGGTATAACACTGTCTGCTCCTCGTGGTGTAGTAAGAGACTCAAAGAACAGATACCTGGTGGCTGATCGTGATAACAACCAGCTGTTGTTGTTCAATAAAGATGAAGGTGATGTGAGATGTCTGGTCAAATACAAGTTTACCAAACCTTACAGTTTATATCTGGATCAGGAGCAGGGTAAGCTGTATGTTGGTACATGGGATAGTGGTCAGGTGGTAGTGTATGACTACGAGAAGCTACTAGGTGAAAATAAACCTGTAAAATATAGCAAGGTACCTGGAGAAAATGATGGGATTATTTACACCACGATAAGACTAGGCATCGAGTCTAATTAAGAAATAATAAACAAAATATGGGAACATTATTTGAGCAGAAATAACGGATGATATGTGTAGATTGGAGAACACGAATGATTTGGATCAGGACAAGATGCATGTTAATAATGTTAATAATATAATGGTCAGGTGGTGGTGTATGACTACTACATGAAAAATAACCCATAAAATACAAAATTACACAAATGAGTATCAAGTTTACTTGATCTGGGGCATAAGATATGTTATGTGCACATATAAAAAACACATTTAGTATGTTATGAATCAACGCATTGAAGGTGATATTTGACACTACAAATCTGAATAAGTATTTGATATAGGGTCTGGCCTTACCATCAAACGTTTGTCATATACTGATTAACATTTTTAAGCATTCTATATTATGGTAAATAATGAACATGACAATATTTTGTAAATATACAACATCATCTATGTAAGCTGTATCATTTATGGATGTCAATATTACGGTAGCGATATGCTGATTTTTTGTGTTTGAATTGTATCATCATATATGCAATACAAATTCATTTGCAGGCAAAACATACGTATTTTAATGTAATCAAACCTTACTCTCCTTATTTGTATTTTGAGGTTCTGGCTTGAGCTGATAAATAATTATATCTAACTGTTATTATATCTTGTGGTTAAAATGTTATCGGGTACTTTATTCAATATAATTTGTCAAGCGATGAATCTGCGTTAAGCATATATAATTTATATTTATCAGGTGAAGATTATCAATTGAACGACGCAGTTTATTTTATTGAATTGGTAATAACTCTTTATTAGGTGTGAATAATTGATTTAAATTTACATTATGCGTTATGTAATTGATATTCAGTAGTTATTTTATTTAATTATACAGTCTGAATTATATATTTAGTATTTAGTTATGATTGTGAAAAGTATTGATTTAAACAATGATTTGAATCTCCTAAGATTATGTATCTCAAAACATACAAAGTAAAATATTTTATTTGTCATTATTTGAGAGATCAATAATAAATATTTTGACAGATAGTCATGTTTTTATATTGATATTAGCTCAAACTCCTTTTATGCATCCACGTCGTCCTTCAACCATGTTAACACCTCATCGCTCTTAGAAGAGCATATTTAATGCTTTTTCGTCGCTCTTCGACATATTGTAAAAAGTACCTTATTTTTCGGTCCCGTATATACCTCTAACCTATGTCTTCATTTATTGAACCATGAACTACAAACAATATTAATGTTTTAAAATAATGCATTATTACAGTAAATATGAAGATCTAGCATATGTGCTGATGAACAAACAGTGTGTCAATCATGCTGTTGGCATGATAATCAAATAAAAAAACATGCTTACATTTCATGACGTTGAGTGAAATTAGCTAAATTCATTACTTTTTCATGATAATTCATGTTGGTCCTAAAAAGTCAAGGCTTTTTCTATATTCCAAGACCAGTGGCAGCCCTGGACAGACGAATGTTTCTTATAACACACTTATAGTAATTCTACTTTATTGAATGATTGAATAAGAACATGAATATCGCTTGTCCATGTATAACTTTAGAGCAAAAGAAATATTGTGACCTTGAAGCGAATGCGTTCCCATGAGACGTTGTTACAATGCTCATTTAATATTGAGGAGGTGTTTCAGACGGTGGATCAACATTAAAACAATATTGTGTTAACGTCCATTGTTTGTCGGGTTAGTGGTAATGAAGTTATGCAACGTATTGAAGCGCTGTAATTGACTTTTGATTATTCTAACCTAAGTTTATTATAATTGTTGACAACGGGACAATATGTTATATGGTAAATAGTCGATACATAAAAAAATAATACATAATAGCAGATGTTCGCAGATTTTCTATTTTATCTGGGCCGCATAACATTGGACATGTCTACTTTTATCTCCATAAGTTAATAGATAGGCCTGTTTTATGTATTGCCATCCACCAGGTGGCGCCGATAGAGAGCGGGACGTGCCGCATTGGTAGAGCGCCTCCTTACAGTCACGCCAGTCACATAGTCGAACTCCGCTGATCATATCTGGGTCTTAGTTCTTTCAGATAAATTTTTTTTCTTACTCTCAATGTGACTAGGCGATCACGTTGATAGTGGCCGCGTCAAGTTAAGGTTTGAAACCAGTAATATCGACGTTGATTTCGCGCACAGTTTTCGCTCCATTTTGAGGTGGCGCTGATCCTGTTGTGAGAGTAGACCAGAGACCCATCTCACTAAGAAGGGTAAAATGAAGATTTTAAAGCGACACAACCAGGGTAAAATCAACAAAAAATCTGTATTTGTATTTCGGTTGCTTAATATGGATATAAGATGTGAACATAACCATGGACTAGAAATGCAAAAATCTTGTAAATTTTGGGCTGCTGTGGAGACGTAGCAAGTGTGGCAAATGCGCAACACAAAATTTAAAAACATTATGCAATACTAGTCTATTAACATGTTAACATATTATAGACATACCAAGGAGAAAAATAAAAACACTGATATATGGTTGTTGTTTTAGCCTGATTGTTTCACTTTAACTTTTTCTTATTTTCATCAGAAAAGTTAAGTTAATGAGAGAAAGTTAAGATAATCTTACTTTCAATAATCTCAGAGGGACAGGTCCCACGCCTTCCATCAGAATGACTCAAGTTACTGATTAATCCCTCAGATTGCGATTCATTATTTCTCAGGATATAAACGCGATATATCAGTGCTAAGGATAACTGAGTGTCACATTGGAGATGAAATGGTTATCTGCGAGTTTACTAAGTGACAAGTCCACCCATTTCGCCTAAAGGACATTTGTATCAGGTTAATATAGCATTGTCACTTTTGACTATCAATTCACAACTGATATCGTGCTTTGTGGTTAAATTATCATTCTGGAAGATCCCACAACAATAGCCTGAAGGTGTTTACACAGCTATGTGACTGGTGGAAACCACGATCTTAACTGATCACAGTAGTGATATCTAGGTAATATTACGGTGAAATACCAATCCAGAGCTTCCCAGAATACCAATCAAGACGTGATATATGCACGATCACAACCAATCACAGATCAAAGATCTATGTCACGTTACAGGAGATCCTTCTAGACGTCATCTCTGGCAATTGATTATTTGTCAGGAAACTGCTTCCCACATTGACTCCACACTGACTCAATCTATCCTCAATCTATCCTGATAAATCCAGGAAGAATCCGTCCTGATCCCCGCCTTACTGACGTGAAGTCAGTTCAAAGAATGCAGAAACTTTTTTTTCGCTTCTGTTTTTTTTACTGTTTTTTTTATGCACTTACATGTATAGCTAGATTGCTTTAGTCCGTTCAGACGTGGAGATATAAAAACGTTGTTCATTTAAGTAAGAAATGTTAACCTTTGAAGCGCTAAATTAAATAATTTAAATTTTCACCCACACGAAGTTGTGTCTCGCTACCGCGACCCACAACTTCATGTGGGTGAAAAATACTCATATGTGTTTATTTTGAGAAAAATAAACATTTGCAGATCCTCAAGTTTAAACACTTATTTTGTATTACAAAATAAATAAAACTATATCCTGGTCATGCGTGGTATGCTTAACCCTTACAACGGTGAAATAATTTTGTATAAATTATGGAGACCAAAGGGTTATTTTAATTTTAAATCATCATAAATGTCTTGGCTCGATTTTCTGCGCCCTTTCGAATACCTATGTTATGGGTCTACGGTCATTATGTATACTTTTTTTCAAATTTTTTAATTTCAGTGCGGGGACCGTTGTTAGACGTCAGAATCAGACGTCTACAGACGTCAGATTCTGACGTCTAAATACTGTCCCTGCACCATAAGGGTTAATGCGTGGCAGTCATAGTTCCCATATTTTTACACGTATTAAATCTGTATGTGTATTTTTATTGGTCAAAATGTTTTATATTTGATGTGAGAATTTGAAAGGTTTGAAAACATCTTTATATATTTTGTTATCATGGTTATCCTGACCTTAATGAGATATATTTGATTATCACGAGTATCATATAGTATTGATAGACACTAAATTGATTTTTTTCCTGAGGTATTGTTTGAAACTGGATTTTCGCTAATGGCTGCCTAATTTGCATAGGATTACATAACAATTTTTTCATGGCATCTTGTTCCGTAAATATCACTACACAATATAAATAATTTTAACAGACCATAACGCTACGCCTAAATTTCCAGCTACTAGGCTTATAGATAAAATGTCGGTTAATGGGAATAGTTATTTTATTATTATTATGTTCAATATGACATTGTATCAACACGTCACAATAACAAATACAGGTATATATTTTCAGTTAGGAATGATGCAGATCTGGTCTATTCGCTGTATTATATTATAAAGTAATTTAGTAGATATTGTGCTTTCATAGAATAATACTGATATCCATCTTATGAAATGTAGACTGACAGTTGACTGTCCGGAATACATAGTCCATAGAGGATTAAATTATGGAGATATGTGTTTGATAAATGCAGCGGGGGAACCGACTGACTCACTTATTTAACCTATTTATTGATCATACATGATACACAGTAAAATTGTTTGTTTTCTGTCTGGCTGGCTGCTTGACTGGGTGGTTAGATGCTTGCCTGCCTGCCTACCTGCCTTACAGCCTATGTCCTGCCTGCCTGTCGGGCTATTGTGTAATGTATTTATATGTTATCCTGACACATTTTTTATTTGTTCCAGTCAAACTGGTCAAAACTAGACATCAATATATTATGTTTATTGACATATGTTATAAAAGAGGAAAATGCACTTTTTAAGTTTAATTTTATTTAAATGACATTTATGACGATTTCAAATTGAAAAAAAATCCTTTGATCTCTTAGTTTATTTAAAAATATTTCAGCGCTTTATGGTGTTAAACTGTGTATTACACAGTCTGAGTCAGTAGCTAATTAGCCCATGTGATGTTGTGAAAACACAAAACATACCAACGCGATTTCGCGAAAAATATCAAATCACTATTCGATCGTTGCCAAAGCATACCAGCGCGAAGACGATCGCGAAGGGCGATGCAAAATTGTCCAATATTGGTAAAAAAAAATTCGGGCTCAAGCCGGTTTTCGTGTGGTAAATCCTAGCAAATTAAATCCCTACAATCTGGCCTTGGAATAGGAAAAACGCCTCATAATTCACGCTATACATTTTTGAGTTGATGTGTAGACAGTCATGCGAATTTCGTGTCGCGTGCTTATTCGCTCTCGCCGCTCTCGCGTTTGCAATCGCTTTGGTGTGTTCGCACTTAAATCAGCACGAAACCAGCCTTGTTATTGCTGAATAAGCTGGTATTTTTTGTCCTATCTCAACTGTCAATGGCGAAAGATGGACTCCGTTTGATCATTTCAGAAGGAAAGAGGACAATTCTCGTGATGTGGGAGTTCGATGATTTACCCCTCTTAGTCAAACATTAACTCTTAATATGCTATTGTTGCTTAATTTAATTTTTTACCCACTTTACATAAAATAAATTTTCACTAACTTGAAGTTGTTTCTCGCTACCGCGATCCACAACTTCAGGTGGATGAAAATGACTCACATTGGTTATAATTGAGACGATTTTTTTCAAATCTTGATGTTTAAACACGCAGCTCATTCCCCATGTGATTTAACCTGCTAATAACAGATTAAAACAAGTACAATGGTGCTTAACACTCAAACATTCAGCCAGCACTGGGTCAACAGATCGCACTTACCTGCTTACTGTGGAGGAGTTTTTACATTTTGCATTCGAATAACGTTCGAATAGTGATTTGATATTTTTCGCGAAATCGCATTGGTATGTTTTGTGTTTTCACAACGTGACATTGGCTAATTAGCTACTGACTCAGACTGTGTAATACACAATTTAACACCATAAAGCGCTGAAATATTTTTAAATAAACTAAGATATCAAAGGATTTTTTTTTAATTTGAAATCGTCATAAATTTCATTTAATTAAAATTAGAGTTGTGGTCAAAGTGTCGACTTATGCCTCCTAGTGGTTGTGTTTAGCGAACGCTGAGCGGAAGTATATACAACCCTCTGTAGCCTCCAGTCAGCGATCGATATCAAGATGATGCAGAAAACCTTCATTGTATTTTTTCTCCTTGGATTTTTTCATTTATTCATTCATGTATTTATTCATGTATTTATTCATGTATTTATTCGTGTATTTATTCTTGTATTTATTCATGTATTTAATTTTGTATTTATTCATATAATTATTCATGTAATTATTCATGTAATTATTCATGTATTTATTCATGTATTTATTCATGTATTTATTCATGTAATTACTCATGTAATTATTCATGTATTTATTCATGTATTTATTCATGTATTTATTCATATATTTATTTATTTATTAAATTATTTATTGATTTATTTATTCATTCATTCGTTCGTTCGCTCGTTCGTTCATTCGCTCGCTCTCTTGCCCACTCACTCACTCACTCACTCACTCACTCACTCACTACTCACTCACTCACTCACTCACTCACTCACTCACTCACTCACTCACTCACTCACTCACTCACTCACTCACTCACTCACTCACTCACTCACTCACTCACTCACTCACTCACCCACCCACCCACCCACCCACTCACTCACTCACTCACTCACTCACTCACTCACTCACTCACTCACTCACTCACTCACTCACTCACTCACTCACTCACTCACTCACTCACTCACTCACTCACTCACTCACTCACTCACTCACTCACTCACTCACTCACTCACTCACTCACTCACTCACTCACTCACTCACTCACTCTATTTATTTATTTATTTATTTATTTATTTATTTATTTATTTATTTATTTATTTATTTATTTATTTATTTATTTATTAATTTATTTATTTATTTATTTATTTATTTATTTATACAACGAAAAAAAAACAGAGTCACAAGATACGTAAGGAAAGATGCAAGCAGTAAGCTGAACCAATATTTAAATAAAGCTAAATAAAAATTAGAGAATGTTTTGATGTGAAGAAATGTGAAAGGTGATTGGTCGAGGCTCTACGGACGTTATTAGACAAATCAAACGCAATGTGGTACATTCAAGGCACGTCTTTCTCTCGTATATCTAACTCTCTGTAGTCATGCAAATATCTTCAACAATCAGCATCCAGTTTGATTTCTCAGAGAGATCAATATCAGGATGATACAGAAAGTACTTTGTTGCCAGATATATTTGTCACTGTGTCACTGTTGCTCATTAACGTCCACATCGGTGAAAAACAACTGGTTATCATCAACTAATGCAAGTATTATTTTCCATTCAAAGATATGCAAACGTTAATAATGCTAACATTTAGTTAATTAAGGAGTTCAAGGTTAATACTTAATCAATATTTAATCAAACAGTAATGACGAAATGAATTCATCAATATAATGAAAAGGTTACCATCAATTGGGCGAGGCTCTACAAATATTATTTTTCACATAATGTCAGTTGATACATTCATCGCACGTCTGCCTTCAGTATATATATATAAATCTCTGTAGACATGTAAATATCTTCTCCAATCAGCCTCTAGTCTGATTTCTCAGAGATTGATATCAGGATGATTCAGAAAACACTTCGTTGGGATATATATGCGTACTGTGGATGTGGTGCTCATATAACATATTGAAAAACAACTATGAGTAATTATCTAGCATGAAGTAACAGCAACTAACGCAAAAAAAAATATTTTTCATCAATATATGCAAACGATAATGGTGAGGTTGTTTAGTGCAATTACATTTGTAAAATAATGCATGTTTTTGAGAAGGTTATAGGCTTGTTTTCTTTGCTGCAAACAAATTATATCTGTATGTCCTGCTGGGTTCATATACCTCTTATAATTCACAGCTTAATGGATTATCTCTGGACGCCTCGGATGTAAACACAGCCACAAATCTTACAGTACACAATTACGGAGCGCCGAAGTGGACTTTATTCCTTATTTTTTAATATTAAAAAATGATTTATTAATATTAATAAATTATTTATTAATATTAATAAATCATTTATTAATATTAATAAATCATTTATTAATATTAATAAATACGAGGAGCATTTCCTTATATTAGAAAATCAATTCTTAATATTAGAAAATCATTTTCTAATATTAAGAATTCATTTATTAATATTAGAAAATCAATTATTAATAATAGAAAATCAATTCTTAATATTAGGAATTGATTTTCTAATATTAAGAAATATAGTGCCATTTCTTAATATTAAGAATTGATTTTCTAATATTAAGAATTGATTTTCTAATATTAAAAAATGATTTTCTCATATTAATAAATGATTTTCTAATATTAATAAATGATTTTCTAATATTAATAAATGCTTTTCTAATATTAGAAAATGGGTTTATTTCTCAATATTAGAAAATGATTTCTTAATATTACAAAAAGGTTTCTTAATATTAGAAAATCATTTATTAATATTAGAAAATGAATTCTCAATATTAGAAAATCATTTAATAATATTAGAAAATCATTTTTTATTATTAGAAAATAATTTATTAATATTAGAAAATAGGGAATAATGTCCACTTCGGCGCTCCATACACAAGAGACAAACTTATGGAACGCCGAAGTGGACTTTATTCCTTATTTTCTAATATTAGAAAATCATTTATTAATATTATTAAATGAGTTAATAATATTAATAAATGATTTATTAATATTAGGAAATACGACGAACATTTTTTAACATTAATAAATGATTTCTTATTATTAGAAAATCAATTCTTAATATTAGGAAATCAATTCTTAATATTAAAAAATCATTTTCTAATACTAAGAATTCATTTATTAATATTAGAAAATCATTTATTTATATTAGAAAATCAATTCTTATTATTAAGAATTCCATTTCTAATATTAAGAAGTAGAGTGCAATTTTATTAATATTAGGAATTGATTTTCTAATATTAAGAATTGATTTTCTAATATTAAAAATTGATTTTCTAATATTAATAAATCATTTTGATGGTTTGCTTGTAAACAAGTTGTTGTGCCATCTGGTGACCAGCTTGGAGTACAGGGTATCACAAACATATTTATCTCTCACTGTCACTGATGACAACCACTTCACTAGGCCTAGACTGCAATTTTATTTTGGTCAATGAGAACATTCAAACGTGTTTATTTATTTTTACAGTCAGCAGGTGGGGCTGATTTATCAATATTAATACATGATTTTTTTATATTTATAACTAGACTCATTTTCTAATATTAATAAATGATTTTCTAATATTAATAAATGATTTTCTAATATTAAAATATGATTTTCTAATATTAATAAATGATTTTCTAATATTTATAAATGATTTTCTAATATTAATAAATGATTTTCTAATATTAAGAATTCATTTTCTAATATTAGAAAATGGGTCTATTTCTTACTATTAGAAAATGATTTATTAATATTAGAAAATGATTTATTAATATTAGAAAATAATTTAATAATATTGGAAAATAATTTAATAATATAAGAAAATCATTATTAATATTAGAAAATCATTTATTAATATTAGAAAATAGGGAATAAAATCCACTTCGGCGTTCCATACAAACTAATATATTAAGAAAGGAGATTTTAAATCAAGTCGGGCCTCCGTGGTGGCTAATGCGGCTCCCAAGTGGGTTTATTTTCAATCATAATTTTTTCGAATGTTATAAACATGCGTCATTGTATGCTACATATTATGCTGTGTGTGTGTTTTTATCAGCCATCGCAAGATTTCCTGAAAGTGAAAAATCAATATTTACAACGGAGAACTAATGGTATGTATGATGGAAAATACACCGACCCAGAAAAAAACATGTGGAACCGAAACTGGACTAATGCTTAACCATCGTCTGCGACACTGGCCCAACATCAGTTCAACTTGCATCCATGTATCGTGTTTGCTGGGACTGATCTTTATTTGTAGCCCCGCCGTGGAACCTGTATCAGGAACAGATTAAGGATTTATCACTTGTCCCTGGCGCAGTAAGGAAAAGACTATCCTAACACGGAATTTTGTTTTATTGAACATGAAATGTATTATCAGATCTACCTAGTGCCGTTTTATACACGTTTTTAGCAAAGAAAAAGGTAAAAGGTAACTTATGATAACTAGCATTATTAATGATGACATATCAATTAAACCAACCAATCAATCAATTAATCGAACAAATAAACCAATAAGACAAACAAGCAAACACACAACCAACCCTGCTCAATGTTTCCACACATGTTCTCAGGGCAGCCATCCTGCCTGGGCAATAGTTTATAAAACGTGATTGCAGAATCACTGCTGAAAATCAAACAAAAAGATGTGCATGTGATTGGTGGAGACCGCGATCTCAACCAATCACAGACGTGAGATATAGGTCATATTACAATCACATGAGTAGTATCTAGGTCAGTTTACAGAATACCAATCTAGACATCATCTCTATCGATTGGTTATTTCTCAGGAACCTGCTGTCCACATTGACTCCACACTGACTCAATCTATCCTCAATCAATCCTGATAAATCCAGGAAGAAGCCGTTCTGATCCCAGCCTTACTGACGTGAGATCTGTTTAGAGGATGTGGGAAGCTGATAGGAAAATGTCGATTGGTCTCACCGTCTGGGTTATTTTGTCTGCTCTCTTTATTGTGTTAGATTGCTTTTGAGGTTGGTAGCTATTTTACCGTCTGTCCCGCTGAATCTTGCGCGTCCATCCTCCACTTTGGTATTCGGACGCCATTCGACTAAACAATTTTTTTTTCTCGTACAGTGGGGATCCTCCGTTACGAGAGGTGTACGTACTAAGCAATCAACAGGTTATATTACATGTGCGTATTTGAGAGCCCCGAGAACATTTTTTCTTTCCCTTCTTTATACAGTATCATATTTGATTAACCTTTTCAATCCTGAATTTACCATAGTCATCTTCATCCACTACAAGCCGCGAATTGCTGCCGCAATTCTCGACTTGTAGTGAATGAAGATGACTTGATGTGGTTTAAAAATTAAAGAAAAAAATCCACGTATTGGTAAACCAGTTTCATGCAAATTTTCGTTCTAAAGCCCTTAGTTGTCGGAAAATTAGGTCTGTTTTCAAGGATGTAAAATGATGCTTTAATGCATCGTGGGGGCTTAAAGGGTTAGTGTGTTTTGATAGAACCATGCTGATATGCATCTTTCGAAATGCAGACTGGTGGTTGATTGTTCTGAATACATATTACCAGAGAGAGTTATATTATGGATATGTATGTGTGATAAACGCAGCGGGGACACCAACTGACTCATGTATTTAACTTATCTATTGATCATACATAAAACATAATAAACTTGCTTGTTCTGCTTGTTTTTTTCTCTCTGTTTGTTTCTTCGCTGTTGGTCTCTATGCCTTTTTGTGTGTCTTTAATTATGTGTGCATACTCACCTACATGCCTGCATACCTGCCTGTCTGCCTGCAAACCTGCCTGTTCATCTGCGTGACAGTCTGTATATCTTTCTGCCAGCCTGATTGCGTCCATACCTCCGTGTCAATGTCAATGTTCAGCGAATTGAAGTTGTGGGTCGCGTTAGCGGTTATTTTATTTTTTTTATTTATTTTGTTAATTAGTACTTTAACCCTTTAACCGTCAAAGGATTTAATTGGAATTTTCACCCACTTGGAGTTGTGTCTCGCTGACGCGATCCACAACTTCAAGTGGGTGAAAAATATTTTGATTTGACATAATGAAGGTCAACTATTTTCATATATTGCTGATTGGTGTCTCGTTTGTTTCTTTTACACGTTCAAAAGCTGGTTGTCCCGATAAAAAACTGACAAAAAATTGATATAATCGGCACCGGCGGTTAAAGGGTTGAGAGAACGGCACTTTGTTCGCACAGATAAAATGCTAAGTAATCACTCTCTAGTCCAGTCAGGACCTGATATGGCTGAAACACAAACATGTTATCTACTTATAATGCTTACCGACAGCTAGGGTTCTGTACAACTGAAAATGTTGGTACAAAAGTCATCATCAACGTGGCCAATTCAAGCTTTAATATATCAAGTACCTACGAGGTTCAGACCAAATAGACAAAACTAAGCATCAATATATATTCAAATATATCATGAAAGAGGAAAGTACACTTTTTATTTATTTGTTGATAAATGATGTACTTGTAATTTCATAAATTTAACACAAAAACTTATAATAATCAATTCCCCAGGCCACCTTACTAAGCCAGGTGACCGGGATCAAGAGGTCACTTCCGGCTCAGACGTTTGGGCCTTGTGATAAATCCAGCTTCCTCAAACATCACTCTTAATTACCACTGGACCGGAGGAAAACACACAAGCATGTGTGTTGTTTGTAAAACAACCAGTATCTAAACTGTGTAATACCTGGGGAAATACACATGTATGTCATTAATAATAAATAAATAAATAATAATAATATTTGATAATAAATAAATAACTGAAAAACGAGACAAACTGTTTTCCGCCCGTATGCTTATTCAACATCAAGCCCACCCCCCCCCCCAAAAAAAAAGATGGCCCCCAGTATGCCCAAAATAGCCCAAAATATCCACAGAAGAAAATTGTATTTATATTTATAACGTTACCCCCCCCCCCCCTACCGCTCGTGCTCTTTTTCATGAATGAGATAAATACCTAGACAATAGAGTAAATTTTACGTGACCCAGACATCAGATAAAAACATCGGTTCTCATTACTAACCATTACCATCCGGAAACTTTAAGAATACCCTTCTACTCAGCTAATAACATACACATTGCTGGCTTCATGTTGGCCCACCGTCTGCTACGCTGGCTCGACATTAACCCAGCATTGGATTAACGTCTTGTTTGGCTGGGTAAGTAGTTACTTTTTCACCTCATTCGTGAGTCATCTTGCCTGGTCAATGTCAGACACGTGCAGACCGTAGGTCTAGTTTGCCTGCGGCATACAACTTGATACATGTAGCTGAAGGTGCCGTGAGTCATCTTGCCTAGTCAATGTTAGACACGTGCAGACCGTAGGTCTAGTTTGCCTGCGGCATACAACTTGATACATGTAGCTGAAGGTGCCGTGAGTCATCTTGCCTAGTCAATGTCAGACACGTGTAGACCGTAGGTCTAGTTTGCCTGCAGCACACAACTTGATACATGTAGCTGAAGGTGCCGTGAGTCATCTTGCCTAGTCAATGTTAGACACGTGCAGACCGTAGGTCTAGTTTGCCTGCGGCATACAACTTGATACATGTAGCTGAAGGTGCCGTGAGTCATCTTGCCTAGTCAATGTCAGACACGTGTAGAACGTAGGTCTAGTTTGCCTGCGGCATACAACTTGATACATGTAGCTGAAGGTGCCGTGAGTCATCTTGACCAGTCAATCTAAGACATGTGCAGACCGTAGGTCTAGCTTGCCTGCGGCATACAGCTTGATACATGTAGCTGAGGCATCTTGCCTAGTCAATGTCAGGCACGTGTAGACCGTAGGTCTAGTTTGCCTGCGGCATACAACTTGATACATGTAGCTGAGGCATCTTGCCTAGTCAATGTCAGACACGTGCAGACCGTAGGTCTAGTTTGCCTGCGGCATACAGCTTGATACATGTAGCTGAAGGTGCCGTGAGTCATCTTGCCCAGTCAATGTCAGGCACGTGCAGACCGTAGGTCTAGTTTGCCTGCGGCATACAGTTTGATACATGTAGCTGAAGGTGCTGTGAGTCATCTTGCCTAGTCAATGTCAGACACGTGCAGACCGTAGGTCTAGTTTGCCTGCGGCATACAGCTTGATACATGTGGCTAAGTCATCTTGCCCAGTCAATGTCAGACACGTGTAGTCCACAGGTCTAGTTTGCCTGCGGCATACAACTTGATACATGTAGCCGAAGGTGCCGTGAGTCATCTTGCCCAGTCAATATCAAACACATGCAGACCGTAGGTCTAGTTTGCCTGTGGTATACAACTTGATACATGTAGCTGAAGGTGCCGTGAGTCATCTTGCCTAGTCAATGTCAGACACGTGTAGACCGTAGGTCCAGTTTGGCTGCGGTATACATTTTGTTACATGTAGCTGAAGGTGCCGTGAGTGGGCGGGTAGATGAACGCTGTGAGATTATCTCATCAGAAAAAAACTATATTTCCTGATGTGGAAGCTAGAAGATTTATCCTCTAAGTAAAATAGTAACCGCTTACCAGCTAAGTAATCCAATTTCAATTTTCACCTACTTGAAGGTGTGTCTCTCTACAGCGACCCACAGCTTCAAGTGGATGAAAATTACTGTACTTAATTTGAGACAGACATTTGCACATCTTGATGTTTAATCACCCAATTCTTTCACAATAACCTGGCTATAAAATATACTTCAAACGACAATGCGTGTGTCAGAGAAGGGGAGGTGGTGCAATGGCTAGAGCGCCTGGCTGCCTCGCCAGTCATACATGCGCCCCGGTTTCCAACCCCGCTGTTACCGTGTGGGGTTTTCACAAAAACATTATTGTTTCTCCCTTTTCAATGTGACTAGGCGATTACGTTAAGGTCGGCCTATTCGAGTTAAGGTTGAGACCAGTGTATCAACGTTTATTTCGCGCAGGGCCCCGCGCTGCACGCTCCTCACACAATGCGTGCTTAGCGCTTAAAGGGTTATAATTTAGCATTGATTTAACTATTTAAACGCTTAAACATATTTGTCTAAACCATGGAGATCAAAGGGTTTTTCCAATTTGAAATCAGCTTAAATGTCTTCGAATTAGATATTTATTAGGTATTTATTTGAATACCCATGTTATGGGTCAACGGCCTTTATAAATAGTTTACTTTTTAAGTGCGGGGATCAACTACAGACGTGAGAATCCAATCTCTAGACGTCAGATTGTAACGTCTAACGTCGATCCCACCACTGTTCAAAACCCAGCAGACACAAAACGTTGAATAAACGTATTGTGTCTGCTGTGGAGGGTTAACGTCCCGATAGTCTGGGTAGGTGTTTTGACGTCTCAAGTCGATCCCCGCACTGGATTTACTGTCTGGTAGGCCCTGTGGTTTTGTCTCGTATCTCAGCCGTCAGGGAGACGTGAGATGGACGCAGTGTGATTATCTCAACAGAGAACAGGATAATGCTGGTGATATGGACAAGTTGGGGATTTACTCCGCCTAGTGGATTTGTTCAGCTGGCGGAAACCATGTAACGTATAAATATGGTAATCAAACATAAGCATGTTTTTTTGTTATTTTCCAGTGTTTAACATATTATTGTTTTCGTGTTTTTTTTTCTCATTTTTTATTAGCAAAGTTTATAACAGCTTTCAAAGATGTTAAAGATGAAACGTGACATCAATTTGCGAGATTTAAAAATTGTTCAATCCGAATAATTTCCACACACTTGAAGTTGTGAATAAATAAATAACACAACAAAACAAACGAAGAAACAAGGTATGTAAGGAACGAGTGTACTAGACACCGTCAATATTTAAATACCTATAGATAACAAGAGAAGTGGTGTGATGGAATGAAATGAGTCAAGGTGATTTTGTTAATGCTCTAAAACTACTATTTTTCAAATAAAATGTGTAACTGAGCTTTCTCCAGAATATATAACTCTCTGTAGACATGTATATATCTTCCCCAATCAGCATTCAGACTGATCTCTCAGAAAATCGATATCAGGATGCTTCAGCAAACACTTTCTTGGCAGATACTGTAGAGATGGCAATTTTCGCGCGTTTAAATTTTCGCGAATTTCTGATTTTGGGTCTGTACACAAAGTCTAGAATTCGTGAATTGCCATTTTTCTTGAGTAGCGTTATCATAATAATAATTTTCGCGAGATTCTTGAATTCGCGAATATGTCCTCCTCGCGAAAATTGAAACCTTGCAAATATTACCAGATCTACAGTATATGTGTCACTGTTAATATACTGCTCATATTACATCCATATCAGTGGAAACTACTGTAAGTAATTATCCAGCGCGAAGTAGTAGCAACCAATGTAAATATTATTTTCATTTTCAGCATGAAAGTCAATCTTATGACATAAAGTGATACCACTATTTCATTGAGAATAGAGTATAGGACATTCAATATACAGGCAGGGTTTCCACAGTGTTTGACTTTGCTCGGCTTGAGAATGTTTTTGCTCAAGAAGGTCTACCTACATCCATGAAAAAAATGCAGTTTAGTATCAGTGCAATGACAAGAAATATAAGCTGATAGTGACATCATTTAATGAAATTATATTTTTTGCAAATAAAGTAAGCGGATATATTCAGAAAAAAAAATGTTATTTTAAACCTTTCTCACCAAGTTATCTGATTTAAACGTTCATAACCAATAACTGCCCTGTACTTGACGACCGTGCTTTGATATTTTGTTAAATTTCGTTTTGTATTGTCGCACCTCTGAACTCCTTTTTCCGAGGAGTTAGGTGCTATGGAAGATAAAAATATTGCATTAAGGCCTACAAAGGAAACTTGTTTTGTTTTCTGAAAACTACTTTTCAGCAGTACCTACTGCTGGGTTTAATGGCTTTATCCCTCGACCTCTCTGACGCGAGTAGAACCACAAATCTGATAGTATAGAAAGGATACATTAATACAATTAGAATGGAAAAGAAGGCTTCTAATCCTCAAGTGTGGCTCCTGTGGTCTCGTTGTGGGATGTATTATTTCAATCGAAATTTAAAAAACATGCGTTATTTTACTGATCAGACTATGGACTATAGTTTTATACAAGCCTTTTTATAAAATAAAGGTACCATAATGATTCATATGGTACGTTTTCATGAATGGCTGGCTTATTGACAATTCTTAATGAATGGAGGTTCATGTAAATAAACCAGCCATTCAATCAATCAATCAACTATTCAATAAATCAATAAATCGATCAATCAATCAATCAATCAAACAATCAATCAAACAATCAAACAATCAATCAACCAATAAAACAATCAATCAACCAATCAATCAACCGATTCACCAAACATCAATCGAAAACTCAATCTATCAATACATCAATCAATCAATCACAACACCAGCCACACAATCAATCAACCAACTATGCATCAACCAGCTAACCAACCAACCAACCAACTAACAAACCGATCAGCCAACTAACCAACCAACCAACCAACCAACCAACTGACCGACCGACCGACCAACCAACCAACCAACCGACCGACCGACCGACCGACCAACCAACCAACCAACCAACCAACCAACCAACCAACCAACCAACCAACCAACCAACCAACCAACCAACCAATCAATCAACCAATCAACCAACGAGGACGTATATTATTTGAAATATGCCGTAAGCATGATTTTATGACGTTAACTTGTCCCACCCTTACCTACCTGTTATGTGCTATGTGGTACTGAGATATAGCTTCGATTTAAATAATACTCTGTAAGCGTATCATGCATGAAAAACGCTGAGGCTCATGGCGGCCATTTTAGATCTTATGCTTTAGCAGCGCTATGTCGCCGAAATCCTCTCTTGCAGTATTGATGTCCAGGATGACTACGTTACCAATCAAACGAGAAACTCTCTCATCCAGATAAAAATCAACGTCCTGTAGGGCAGATCCTGGAGTAAATTTCGTTTGATCATGTTGATAAATTGCTATTATCATCAGATCATAGGCTAATGTTTACAATGATTTATTTATATAAAATATATTTTTGAATAAATACACCTTCACCAAACACGAGACGCACATCCAATGTCGGTTCAACGCTGGTCCGCCAACTGTAACACTGGCCCAATATTGATCCAATGTTGGGTCAATACTGTATAAATTGTGTTTCCTGGGATTTCCCATCGTCACTTATTCACAACGGAGATTGGATATCTGGTAGAAAGAGGATTTTAAACTGTATTAATTTACGACTGGATCCACACAGCCTAGATAATGCACAGCTAAAGGATTTATCGCTTGATCCCAGTTTTGTGAGGACGGGTCATAAATATCACAGACTAAGGAAAAACAACACATTGTATCTGATACTGGATGTGTGATTCTATCTACAGTGATCTATGGACTACGGATTTAATTCTTACAACGCTGGATTAATTGTGTATAAATCACGGAGACCAAAGGGTTCATTTCACATGTTTCAATTTAAAATCATCATCACTTTCTGCTTTATTTGAATACCTATGTTATGGGTCTACGGCCATTATAAATATTTTAATTATTTCAGTGCGGGGACCGTCCTTATACGTAAGAATCTGACGTCTAAAGAGTCGGATTCAGACGTAAAACGGTTCCCGCGCGGAAAGGGTTAATTAGTTTTGTCTTTCATTATCAATAGCTTATGTACACTACCATTCAGACAGCTAAGTTTTGATCAGGCAAGTTCCTCTCCTGTGCTCTGGGGCCTGCATACTATGGTTTCACAATTTTAAAAGTAGTTGTTAGATTCCTTCTATAAAAAAAAACAGCGTAGATGCAGATGAATCAAATAATTCAATTTGGGAGATTTTCAAAAAATGTAATTTGTTCTTATATAGATTTTCAAACAACACACAAAGCAAACAGTCAACGCGAGCATCATCCATATAATCAGAAATTGTTATGCATTTCTGATATAAACATGATAAATACTCATATTTGCTTAAGTCAGGACCAAATATTGATGTTTAAACTAGATTTCATTCCAATAACAGCTAAACTGATTAAAATCGATGAAATATTTATTTTATCGTCGTCGTATTAATGTAATGTGATTTCTAATTACCAAGCGAATTTGAATTATATTCACATTCACAATAGCCTATTTAATGATTTTTACATTTTCCAAATCTTGTTAACATGGTTCAATGTGTGTAATAAAAACATACCTCAAAATTGGACCAGAAGGCAGAATGAAAATGCCAATCACCTATCACTTTATATTTATATTTGGTTAATCTTTTGATCAATAAACATGATAAAGAGCCCGCATCTAAACCTGATAGTATTCATTTCATATAATTAATACTCCGAGACGTACATAAATGAACTCTATCTAATCATAAATAATCTAGAAATCAAATAAACTCTTAAGGCTCCAATTGCTCATGTAAGCATTCCAAGAATCACTTCACTTCATCACGACACTTTTTGGATTTAGACAAAGTTTACTTGGGAGAGAAATATAATTAAAACAGTATTGAAATAGTGGCATAAAGCTTGACAATGTTTTTTTTCGATTAGGAATTATCTTACTTTGCCAAGAAGCATAAACAGTGATAAAAACATAATTGAAATGTGAGACATTACAAATTTAATTCTTTCAGTGTCTTTATACGTCAGATTCTGACGCATAGAGACGGTCCCCACAATTAAAGCTTTAAGCCTTACAGCGCGGGGGTCGACTTTAGTCGTCGGAATCCGTCAGATCCTGACGTCTAAAGTCGACCCCCGCACTGTAAGAGAAAAAATATTTCCAATGGCCGTAGACCAATAATATAGGTATTCAAATGAATCGGGAAGAGCTAACTAAGACAGTTATGGTGATTTCAAATTGAAAAAAACATCTTGCTTCCAAAGTTTTCATAAGCAAATTCAGCGCTTTAAGGGTTAAAGGGTCGAGCTAAGTGGATTAACAAAGGCTTGTAGTGTCTAAATAAACATTGTATTTATTACTGATACACGTTCTTTACAGAGTGAATAATATGTAGGCATATGGCAAACAAGATTTACTTTTCATGTTCAACTAACAGTAACCATGGTAATGTAAGCGGATTTCCCACTAAATTATATCCAACAAAGTGGAAATAAACAAAATGTCTTCACAAGTGAACAAATATCAGAGAAACAAACAGTTTTGTAAAGATCTTAAGAGAGACCAGCATAGATCATATTTCTACCATTAGATCAAATTGTGTTATCAAATCGGTGAATGTCTTACTAGGGCTGAATTGACTGTAGTCGTAGATAAACACATGGTTTTTATCAGCGTGGTCTCTGCCGGACACATACAATCTCTGGTTGAGATCATCTAGACACAAAAAACCCAGCCTTGTGACGTGCTGCAGCTTGACCGACTCCATCACCATATCCCCCTCCTTGTTCAGGAGAAACACCTGATTCTCTGACTCGTCACTCACCAGAATCCTTCCAGCCGCGTCTCTCATAATACCTCGTGGATGACCCATCTTCACACCCTGGACCTCATCTTTATAGCGTTTTTTCACCCTCCCCTTGTTGTCAATCATCACCAGCTGCTGGTTCACATAGTCGACAATGACATACTGCTCACAGTCTCCATAGCGTATAAGGCGCCATGGGTCAATACAGCTAGGTAGAGAGATGACGTCCAGTGGCTTACCGTCTGCTGAGTAGCGGTAAACCTTACTGTTGTCATAATCACATATCATCAGACGACCTCTGTCATGATAAGCCCCACGAGGGCCATAATCCAGCTGCTGGGTGCGGTGGTGCATCATGGTGAAGTCATTCATAATTCTGATCCAGACCAGCGAATTATGACTCCAATCACTGATCACTAGCATCGCTTTGTTCCCGTCAACAATTAAACACATTCCCTGGATCATTGTTTTTACATCTAACGCTACGTCATGTCTGTACTTAGAGTAGAGTTCACCATTGCTAGCAAAGCAGTACACAATGAAATTAGTTAGATGAACTGTAAAAATATGTCCGTTGAACACAGCTAAACCTTGAACATTGTGTTGACTATTAGGTAAGGGGAATCTACCAATCTCTTTCATGTCCCCTTTATTCCCAGTGGTGTATTTTTTCTCAGTTGATGTGATTTCCACCTTCCCTGAAGGACATCCTTCTCCACCTCTATTTTTCCTGACAAACTGACATTTCCAGGTAAACCCTGGTAGTTGTTGCCCATAGTGATCCTCTAGGTCTCTCCGGACGGACTCGGCAACTGACACGTAATCATCAACACAATCCATGGCAGCCATCTTCATCTGAGAAGATTTAAGACTCTCTAGTTTGGCGAGCGTAATCATTTGATTGTCCTCTGTGGACTCTGATTGAGTCTTCATGCGTCCGCGTGCCCTTTCTAAATCTGACAACATATTAGTCTCTTCCTTGTCAAGCTTACCATGCAGTATCTTAAAGGACAGCTTGACTTTATCACACGCCCCATCAATGTCTGTCTCAGCTTGCTTAACATGCTGCTTGGTTTTATGCACAGCTTCTTTTGCAACATCAATCAAATCATCAGTGTCTTCACGGATCTGTTCCAGATCGGATTTACATAATTCGGCCTGTTTATCAAGTCGACAATGATCATGGGCTTTATGGATGGAGTTAAAACAAATGCTACACACTGGTACACGGCATGTACGACAGTACAGATCTACTATCTGATGTCTGTGGCGATTACAGCTCGAATAGATGAAGTTCACAGGCCTACTCTTTTGGGATGGGCCTAACTTATCCTGGCCAGCCGAGATAACGCTGTGATTTGTCATTTTAAAACTCTCATGAGCTGAATAACATTGCTGACACATAAACTGGCATCCATTCTTACAGTATTTCACGGCTGCTTTTCCACAATTATCTACAGAGCACACAGCGCCACCTTGTGGTTTTGGTTTGTCGTCGTCCTGTTCTTTAACCACTTCTTTCAATTCATTCATGAAGAAAAACTGTGGAAGGCTATCCACGCCACCATGGTTTAGTCTGGTGACGGCACGGCACACGGGGCAGGGTAGATGGGTGTTGTAACAGCCTTTCTCCTTATAATCCTTCACACACTGGTAACATAATGTGTGTCTGCATGAGAGCAGTCTAGGGTCATGCAGCTCATTTAGACATACAGGACACTCTATTAAGCGTAATAACTTCTCCTTTTTGTTGCGAGCAGGTCTAAAATTACTAGCAGCCATGTTCAGGGACCTCTAGTCCTTACAGTTGCCTTATAACGTTACTTGAATGTCCTGTCAAATGTCTTTTAATACTTTATACTGGCAGTGGGTGTTAACCATATCACGCGTATACCGCACTAGCCAGTATCTGTACACAAAAGGTCTAACGTTACATCTGAAGCTTGGCCCACTTTGACAGACACTGCTGCCTACACATCACCCATATAATCTGATAATAGACCATGTGCGCTTACAATACATGTATTGGCGCAGATACAGGCGGGTAACAGTATACTTTGGCTATCCGAGAAGGACTAACCTTACTCACTAAGGGGTAGGCACCTACTGTATCTATGGATGCGTGGAAACGACATGACAAAAATATTTGTTATCAAGTTTAAACGACTTATCAGTTGTTATAACGACTTAGCGCTTACTAAGTCGATTTACAGGACCGTAGCCACCGGTGCGCCAGAAAGCACCATTTGAAATGTCATATTTCGAAAATTTCGTGGGGGGCATGCCCCCACATCCCCGGTGGCGGATCCAGGGGGGGGGGAGGGGCGCAGGAGGCGCGCGCCCACCCTATTGTTGTCCAAATACTTTAAAAAGTCCCCTAAATTGGCTAAAATTTACCAAAAAAATCTTGGGGGCAAGCCCTAAAACCCCGGGCGCCCCCCTTTCTTCAGATCCTGGTTCCGCCACTGCCCCCTAGACAACCCCACCCCCACACACCGCAGTAATCAGTATCCCGTGGCTACTGACTTATAATTCGTTATAACGACTTAACTAAGCCGATTAAAGGACTTATAATCGATCTCAGGTGGGGGGGGGGGGGGGGGTTGTAGTTTTTGTTGGGAAAATTAATTATAAATTATTTATTTCAACCCGGCTCGGCGGCGCGCTGAAAATGATACATTTTACTAGGCCTACATGTTTATATAGAGCAGTTATTGAAGTAAATTATTTATTTCATGCAGAGTCTGCCCGAATTTATTTATTGAAAAAATAGCCTAGGCCTACTCCAGCCTTCTCCCTGGAGATTGTATGGTGGCCCATAAGTCCGGCTAATAATGAGTCGATTTACCGGCTTAGCTTATGTCGATTTAGCGACTTAGGCCTATAAGACTTATAGGCCTACTAAATCGATTTAGCGACTTATAAACAGTTATAACGACTTAGCCTATAGGCTACTAATTTCATTTAACGACGTATAAGTGGTTATAACGACTTAGCTTAAATCGATTTAACGACTTATAAGTCGTTATACTAAGTCGACTAAACGACTTATAAGTCGTTATAACAAGATCAAAAATATTTGTGTCATGTCGTTTCAACGCTTCCATAGGTATCAATGTAATAGTAATCTGGCTTTTGAAAACTAAAATAATAACTACAATTTTTTTTCATTAGTATAACCAATTTTCCAGTAGTAATTAGGTTGACTGATTTGCATGTGTATCCTATACTTTTCATAATATTATGTGTTAATTATATCACATGAATTTGACAAATTTATGGCCATTACAAAGAAAAGTTCACCTCCAAAACTTATTGTGAGCTCGCAAAGTTTCTATACAGGTGTGTACCAAGACCGCCTGATACTTGGCGAATGGGCTGAAGTTGTGGTGGTGGAGAAGAAAATCTAAAAAATGTTTGACATTGCAATATCCTTTTTTTTTATTTGCTTTAATAAACAGATCCAAGATTATTTGTTTGTTACAGTGTTTTTTTCTTCAACAACCTGCAATATATGCCATTCTATTACAGCAAGGCAGTTTTTTTATTGTGTGTTTTATGGTACAGCATGCATGATGCTTGAATAATCTCAATACTGTTGATTACTGGTCTTTCCAATGTAGGCCTATTCAGCTTTAAAATCATGATAAACGTTATTACAACGAAGTTATAATGGAGGGATGCAAAATATACTTGCTACCGGTACATTACATGAGATGTGGATGTATATTTTGAAATAGCAGTAGTACAGTGATTTGGGCAACTCATGTTCGGTCTGTCAACCCATCCAGTGCGGGGAGAATCTTTATATACCAGTATCTGACGTCTGCAGACGTCAGATTCTGACGTATGAAGACGTTCCCCGCACTGAAATAAATACAATGTTTCTAATGTCCTTACACCCATACCATAGGTATTAAAGTGAATTGGAAAGAGCTAACTAAGACAATTATGACGTACGTGAAAAATCCGTATTTACATAATAGACTTGATATTATGGGTAAAGCATGAGGCTAAGCTTTATTTGTGGCTTGGCCTGTGTCACCTGTATATTGCACAGCTTAAGGATTTATCACTCCTTTCGGTGCCGTGTTGTGTGTTGCTGAAGAGACTATCTACATCGTGAAGGTCGAAACCATAAATTAACGTGAATAGGATTTAGTCTGAAGTAAATTCCAGCTTCAAATGACGCAAAAATATTGATATTTATGGAAAATAGATAGCTTTGAAATTGAAAAAAATGAATAACGGCGCATCTCCCACAAACTTTTTTTATCAATTTCAGTTGTATTTTATTCAGATTGAACCTTGCTTGTAACTGTATAGATAGGAAGGGTATTCCCCCTGGCCAGGGCAGGGGGAGTACCCTTCCTATCTATACGGATTTATTAATTTCACTGGTATGTTATTCAGATTGAAACCTGCTTGAGACCGATTAGATAGTAAGGGTATTCCCCCTGGCCAGGGCAGGGGGAATACTCTTACTATCTATATACGATTCATCAATTTCAGTTATTTTATTCAGATTGAAACTTGCTTGAAACCGTAAATATACAGTTCCAGCAGCACAAGGGTTAATTCATTGTTAGGTGAAGCTGAATTATAGTGGGGGATGGTCCAAAATAAAAGTTAGCTTGTCGGTATCCAGTCAGTCTATTCTCAAGCGATTTTCATGAAATTTTGTAAACCCTAGTTTCTAGTCATTTGGCATCGATCCTGAAATTTTCGTAAAAAAATATCGTATAGTTCAAAAGTTAGACTATTTGACATGTAGTAAATGTCTATTTATGACGCTCCTCTATAACATGTATAAACCCTCTAACTTCCACTCCGGTTTATTCTCATGTTAGACATGTCAAACGGTCTAACTTTTGACATACTGAATGAAATTTTCAGGGTTGTTGCCAAATGACTAGATAATAACGGTTACAAATTTTCGTGACAATCCCTTGAGACTTGACTGACTGGATACAGAAAAGCTAACTTTCATTTTGGACCATCCTCCACCGTCGGACAGACTATAGTGAATGAAAATAGGTTGAAACTACGAAGTCGGTAATAAGTTAACCCTAATTAGAACACTGATGTCGACTACAGTAGACATTCTGTGTTTTTATTAACACCTGTATAATCAATTGTTAAAAATAAAATGTGCTTTCAATCTTGAAACACTGATATATGTTGGGACTTAAATTTCACAAATAACCCAAATTTTCAGTCACTTGAAGTTGTGGATCGCGGTAGCGAGACACAACTTCAAGTGGCTGAAAATTTAAATTTTTTAGCTCAGTGCGATAAGGTCCAACCCTTAACCCTTTATACCCTCACGATGCATCAAAGAATCATTTTGCATCCCTGGAAAATTACTTAATTTTCTTCATCTGGGGGTTTTACAAGAATTATTTTCATGGAACTGATTTAATAATAACACTA
Source organism: Flabesymbios commensalis (assembly GCA_964017125.1). NCBI lineage: Eukaryota > Metazoa > Annelida > Polychaeta > Terebellida > Flabelligeridae > Flabesymbios > Flabesymbios commensalis. Next base: position 8,570,494 of record OZ024911.1, on the reverse strand, counting down.
TATATTTTTTTCATTTGCCACCCACCGTATTTCTTATTTTTGCCATGGTTGTCCAAAATGACAAATCAGGAATTTCGTCTCTATATCTAGCCTAACTGGTAATGCGTAGCACAAAAATATAAAAAAAACTTTTGCATTTTTAGTCTATTGACATGAATACATCATATGGTCATATTAATAAGCCTTTAAATCGTTTTAGGCCTATGTCATGCGCCTACCATATCATCTGAACAAACGAAGCAGTAATTATCACACAAGGTAGACCAGATTCCGGTCACTATGAGACGCATATCGGTATCAACCCATATCACACTCTTGCTGTAGTTTCAGCTGCAACGTATGACAGTTTTGTCATGTGTGATATGATCGTGTGGGAAAATACATACGTTTTTCATTTTTTGTGCCACGGGACAATAAGGCGAAAGCCTTATTCATTGGACGAGTGCTGTATTTTCCCATATTGCACTCAAATGAACATATTTTGCAAATCTTACCTTTCATTTTTCATGGACATTTTTACAACACATTGGAAACTGCTGATTTTATTCTCGATTTTAGCTGTGTTGGCAATTGTGTCGGCACATTCAACTAGAAATGACAGATTATTCCGGATGTTCTGATTTTATTAATTACTGTCCTTATTGCAATGACAGCTCATTAAAACATTTGTCTATTTTAACATGAAATGAGCTCAACATTCTTGGCACGTCTTTGTGTTTTAGATTGATCACTCCACGCGAGGAACACAGATGAATAAATAAAAGCGCAAATTTATTATTGACCATATTTTGTAACATAGAAACATGATATATTTGATTAAAATAGCAAACATAACGCTTCAAATAACATTGAAACAAATGCTCGAGCATGGTATTAAATAATGGTGGCTCATTAAAAACCCCATTGAAATAAATGCAAGCACTACATTCCGCTCCTATTTACCCTTTCAGTCAGACGTCTGACTAAAGTCGATCCCCGCACTGAAAGAGGAAAATATGTATAATGGCCATAGACCCATAACATATAAGTATTCAAATGTAGCGGAAAGAGCTAACTAAGATATTTATGATGATTTTGAATTGAACAAAAACGTTGGGCTCCATGGCTTATACAAAATATGTCAGCGTTGTAAGGGTTAAACGATGGTGTAGTGGTTAATGCTGTGACCTGTCACGTCGGAGCTCGTGGTGGTGGCCTGTTCCTTTAATTACATCTCCATAAGTAGAGCATCAACCTTTACCTTAGGACACTATGTTTTTCTCTGATATAGATGAGCGCACGCATTAGATTAAGGCGGCGCATGACAAAAAAACATGTACTTTTTTGCCCAGTGCGCGCATTGGATTGTTGTCGATTTAAAGAAAAACAGTTAATTTCAGGAGATCAAAAAACTATTCATCCAGCTATGTCTTCTTTGCTTGTTTTTTCGGCGCCCACATTAATTTTCACAGATCTATTCTTTCGCATCTAAAACAGAATAAAATTATAGTGGAAATGAATAATGGCTTTACTGATCACAACATCACAGCGTCAAATTTGCCGATATGTAACATAATGCGTAATAATTCACACGGTGCCCCAGCATTGAAGCTACATTGGGCTGGCACAAAATTGCCCGAATCTTGCCAAAATATCTGCTCGAAACGAAGAAAAATCTGTGGCTTTAATAGTATGTGAGGAGTTTATTTGTAGGAAAGAATAATTTTGTTGATTTCAAAGTGAAAATTAGTGTGAAATTCAGATTAACCATTATAAATAGTTAAATTAAATAATTTTATTTTTTACCCTCTTGAGATTGTTTGAAGTGGGTGAAAATTACTCATATTTGTTTAATTTGAACCTAAACATTTCCAAATCTTGATCTTTAAACACACATTCGCGGGGACTGTCTTTAAACGTCAGAATCTGACGTCTGTAGACGTTAGATTCTGACGTATAAAGACGGTCCCCGCACTGAAAGTATTAAAATATTTATAATGGACGTAAATCCATATCATAGGTATTCAAATGAATCGAAAGAGCTAACTGAGACATTATGATGACATCAAATTGAAAATAGCCCTTTGGTCTACATGGTTACAAAAATAATTTAGCGTTGTACGGGTAATTGAAACAAAAACGATATAAACACCAGCGAAGCACGATGTATCACCGAACTGAAAATCATGTTTATTCTGCAAACTATATTGACGTATACCTCGGCCCAAAGCCACATATACTCAAACACAGCTTAATCCCATATTATATTCTGACCTTAAACCTCTGGTGACGATAACATCCGTTATTTATTTTTTGTATTAGCACAATAAATATCAGCTTTTAAACATTTTAATGTAACATGTGATATCAATCAGCAAAATTTCAAAATAGCTGAAGTTCTAACTCGCTTTAGCGACACACAACTTCAAGTGTGTGAAAAATTAAATGTATTAATTTTTGCGGTTAAACGGTTCGTGCTCTTCTGAATAGATGGCATGTGATGGAGTAAAATTATGGAGTATAGTTTCAAAGGTGTGGTCAATGTCACAAATACACCTCATGTAACAGTGGATTGCAGACATAATATAAGCAAAAGGCCAGATGTATTTTAGTTTTACAAACAGATATGAAATAAAGACAACTGCACATAAATGCTACAAACCACTCGATGTAGGCCTACAATATATAAACTTTAAGCTTCGGACTTTTTAACTATCTTTTTAGAAGGAATAATCTTGTCTGGGTAGTAGTCCCCATGCCTATAGTTATTTAGCAATCAAATGTGCTCTGTAAAAGTAGACTGCCAACATAAAAGAGAATAATGGGCAACTGCTTCTAAAGAAAAATACAAAATGAAGATAACCGGACATAAATGCTGCCATTTACTAGATATGAAAGATACATTGTCCTGCATCTCAGGCTTAGACGTTTTATGGTCCATTTTCTTAAGGGAATAATCTGGTGTCGTTGGGAGTCGCAAAGGCTTTTTTGTTATTTACCAATAAAATTCGCCCCAACCAGATGGCGAATGGTCAGATGTTTTATTAGTGGATGGGGGGTAGGTTCATCATAATACAAATATATTTTTCGGTTCATTTTTTACATCCCAGCCTCTCATCTCTTAACCCTTAGAATGCTAAATTCTAAAAAATAATGCATTATCCACTTGTAAGTTTGTCTCGCTAAAGCGATCCACAATTTCAAGTGAGTATACAAATTACTTATATCTGTATAAATTGAACAAAAATATATGCGAATCTGGCAAAGTGTTTCTCTTATAAATTAGTTTTTTTTAAGGTCAAACCCAGCAAACACGAGACTTTGACACAAAGTTGGGTTAATGTTGGCCCAACGTCTTCGACGCTGGCCCCACATTTCCCCAACATTGGCGCAATATTTCGGGTTTGAAAATAAATAGGTACACTACCCCCGTCAAACAAAAAGGCCAGACTTGATTAGCACTTTACGGGTTGAGTTTACCAATAACGCAAATATGTGACACTTGTCACCCACGTCAAGTCATCTTCATCCACTAAAATACACATGTGACGTCAGTCTATTGTTAAAACAGTAGATTCGGATCTACGAATCTACTGTTTTTTGTAATACTGGCCAGGTTTTGCACAATACAAATAACATTCGGGTTTCATAATGAAATTGCATGGTCAATGTCTCGTGGTTTACCATGCTCACAATGAAATTGCGTTTTTCTATATAAAATCTTCGAACGCATGTGCATATTCTGTGTATTTTAAGTCGAAGAAAGAACTCAATTACGAAAGATTTGTAGATCCTATTTTTACTCGGCGCTGCGCGCCTCGTACATTCGGATCTACGAATTTCGTTCTTTCTCCTTGACCTAAAAGTTGGGAACTGCAAGAGCAATTCTCGCCTTGTAGAGTTCAGATAAATTCAGGTTTGACAGTGGCGGATCCAGTATCTGAAGAAAGGGGGCGCCCGGGGTTTTGGGGGCTTGCCCCAAGATTTTTGGGGTAAATTTTATCCAATTTAGGGGACTTTTTAAAGTATTTGGCGAAAATAAAGGGCCCCCCCCCGGATCCGCCACTGTTTGACAGTTTTAACATATCAGGCTCTGACGTGCTATGTTCTATTTGTTAGAGGGAATATTATCTGGTCGTCGTGGGTGTCTCAAAGGATTTGTCATTCAGCAATCAAATGTGTCCCATAACAGTTGCGGATCAACATAAAAGAGGAAAATGTCCAAAGTTTTACAAGCGAATAGGGGATAATAGAAAAGATGAGTGTTGCGGTTCACTATTTACATCTAGAGTCAGAGCTTTTATACCGGTTTACTTTATACATGAACTGGGTGTGTCAATCAGAGGAGGAGGAAGGATTTCAATCATTGCTGAGTATTGGTTTGGTCATGTGATGATCATGTACTGGTTTGATGACCACTGATGAGCTGATGGCTTACACATCTCCCTCGTCTCAATCACTGTCACACGTGGCATCACAGAGAGATACAGAGGAAGTATTGGCAATTTGATTACAACTTAACCCTTTATCTGCTGGTGTATATAAGCGAACACAAATGGTCCTCTTTTACGAGGAGCTCTAATTTCACACAAATTTCATTCCTACTTGCAAATATTCAATCAGACGAGTGGAAAATGGAATATATATCATCAATATGTTTTTATTCCTTGTGCTGCTGGATCACCAATGCTGCATTACATAACCTGGGTGTGTCAATGGGGGGGGGGGGGGGTGTCGAGTGTTTCATTTATTGCCGAGTGTTGGCCATGTACTGGTTTGATGACTCATCAGCGTCGAATGTAATGTTGATGACTGTTGGTTTGTAAATCTCACTCGTCCTCATCACTGTCACACGTGGCATCACAGAGACTTACCTGCTTACAGGAAGCATAGGCAATTTGTTTGGATCTTAGTCCTTTACCTGCTGGTTTATATAATCGTACATAAATATTCCACATTTGCAAATAGCTCTAATTTCACATCAGTTTCATTTCTTCCTGAAAAAATCCAATCAAGCGTGTACAAAATGAAATATGTGTCATCAGTATTTTTCAGCCCTTGCTGATGAATTATTGGCTTCTATTTCAATTTCCAGCTTCAAATGACGAAAAATAGTTAAATTTATTAACAGCACATTTACAAATAGCTCCAATTTCGCACCAGTTTCAATTCTTCCTGAAATATCCAACCAAACGAGTACAAAATGGAATATGGGCAACAATATGTGTTTAGCCCCTGTCCTGCTGAATAGTTGGCTTCTAACTTTCATTCATTTGAAGCTGGAATTGCTAACGCAATTTTCAGCTTCAAATGACGAAAAATATTTATATTTATGAAAAATAGGCATCTCCAATATTGAATTATTGGTTTAACTAATCATCTACCAAAAACTACTTTATCCAATTTAGTGGTATCAGAAATACGTGATATAGAGTATTATGTATTTCTGGTGGTATTCATATTGATCTAAGACATGCTTGACACTGGTGATCGTCTTTAGACGTCAGAATCTAGAGACGGTCCCCGTGCCGAAATGAATGAGGGCGATGCTTCCTCGCCTAGACTGTGCTGGTGTTCACGCAGGCCCGTACACACATTTGTCTAAAGTCGATCCCCGCACTGTAAGAGTAAACATATTTATAATGGGCCGTAGACTCATAACAATGGTATACAAAAAAGCGGAGAGAGCTAACTAAGACATTTATGATGATCAGCCACCCCACACAGTGTGAAAATGGATCATACATCAAGCCCAAAAAAACAATTGTCCATGAAAGGCCACACAAAGAAGTCCAGATGATTCATCACTACATGGCCATCTCTCAAAGGTGATCTATCACCCCTTATATAGCATGAATAAATTTGTGACAAATAAATCAAAGTCGCCACAAGATGGGGCACAAGTGTTTCCTTATATGGGGTGATTGGCTATCATGTGACCCTCTCAGAGGGTCACATGATAGCCAATCACCTCATATATAAGGACATACTTATCCATACCATATAAGGGGTGTTAGATCACCTTCAAAGTGAAACTTTGAGTATGTGTTGTTATATTCGAATAATATATAAAGAATGGGTAATATGGGTATTTGATAGTTATTTTGTCAGCAGTATCAAACCTCAGGATATGTCAAATAGAGTACCGTACATAATTTACTACTTGATATGCCTCTGAAACAGGTGCTACTCTTTGTGAGTTAAAACACAGTTCAATTAAATGTTGTTACGAGTCTGTAATGGCATAAGCCAGGTGCACTCGAAACATGGAGTGGATTGAGAGTCGGTTCAGCAGAAAACAAACCAAGACAACTTCAACATTAAAACATTTAATACACAACAAATATAACAGACAATAACAGGGGTCTGGACCAACCGGAAGCGGTGAACGACAAAAGCGGTACGACTCAGCCCTTCCGCCTGACCCAGAACCCCAATCAAATATGTATAATATAGGCCGTTCATAAGAACGATCAACTTCATCAACAGTCAATATAATGGGTCGGGTTCACCTGAAGTATATGATGAGACGTCGCCGAGGTGGAGTCCATGCACACTGTTGCCAGAGTTCACTGTCCGAAAATCGCTAGAGGGTGTCCATGTAGAGATTGATCAGATTACAAGCTTAAGTTGAACAGTTGAATTGTACCGGTCCGTCCTAAGTCCGTAGGCCCACACAGGATGGCCATATCACTGGATGACGTGCGCTCACCGCACTGATTATGAATAAGTTAAAGACGGAATGTGACTTGGCTATGCATCACCAGCATGAAGTTCAGCTAAGTCTTCCACCGAGAATGTTGTGGGAGAAGACTCCTAACATGCTGACTTCATCTGAATGCCGCTGCCTGTCCGTGAAGGTACATGTAGTCATCTCTCTGTCTGAGTAACTTTCAACACAATCCTCGTAGCACACTCTGTCCAAACAAAAGAACACAACACTTTTATCAATTGCACACAGCTTGTACACAAGTGCACACAACCCGAAAAGACTATTCCAGAAGTTGATCTATCTTGTACAATCTTGGGCCAACCTTCCACCGTGACCATGCGTCGTTCAGTCACCCCTCAATGAACAATGTTGAACACAGAAGGTACCCTTATTCAAAGTGTACTTCAACCCAGAAACATGAGCACACGGCAATACACCTGTGCGACATTTGAAGTCCCATAGTATACTTATTAACGACTCAACCCATAACAATGTGAATTAAATCATAGTGTCAAGAATAACCGTCGCGACTTCAGTTCCTCGCACGAGGAGTCATATATGTTATAATCACTGTGATGACACTGATGTTTTTGTTTTATTGGTTCACTTTTATAACCAGATGTGCTCAAATCAAGCACCCAGTGCGAATCAGTGCTGTGACTGACGTACCACCAGCGTAGTGGTATTTCTAGTGACTTGCTTGTGATTCTTGGATTATCTGTAATGCTAGTAATGTGTAATTACTAAATAATAATATTTATTTTTAACGCCTTCAAAACCATAGTTTTATGTATAAACTTTGCCACTTCCATGTAGGCGGGGAGGCCAGATAGGCCCACCATGCACCCCCCTCAGGATCCACCGAACCTACTTTATTCGGCATCTTAGGCATATAGTCAAATGATTTAGGGATGTTCCCAGAAAAAATAGTGGCACCAACACATTTTTCTGAGCAAATATAAAATAACGCTAATTTTTCAAATATTTTTCTCTGTAAACTGGATTTTAGCGTATAGCCCACTGTATCACAATATTGTGACATTTAAATGAAATAATGATGGATTTGGACTACTCTGTGCATTCAGCCATATATTCATGGACACAAAATAGTAAAAGTTAATATAATTTTACTATGTTATCCTACCCTGGGGAGCTATTTTGGATTGTGTTAAGATGTCGAAAAATTTGCATTTAAAAAAAAAAAATTAATTTCACATTTTTCGAAAATAGTTATTGACAAGAGATTATTTTATGTACGAAAGTCGCTATGAGCGGTATCATTCGGTTTAGAGACATCCCTTAGCCCAATTTAGGTTATTAATGCTTGATTTTTCGAGTAATAGGCATTATATGGCCAATTTTGAAATGGCTGCCATAAAAACAATGACTTGTCCTGAAATGCACCATTCAACATTGTTTGCTTTATAATTATTTCACAAACACAGTTTTGGTGCCTTATTTTACATTTTAATGTTCCTTAAAGTATTTTTAAGCAATATAATATAATAATACGATAGAATCCAAGATGGCCGCCGCAAAGTTGACAGGAAAAAAAAATCAAAATATCGACATTATTTGCAAATATAGTATGAGCACAGGTCTATTTTGTAGGACAACCTTTATTAGCAGTATCATTTGGTTCCGGGACCAATTAATCTTGAGTCAAAATCAATTGAATAATGTTTGATTAGTGGAGTAATTTATCACTATCGCCGATTTCAGAATGGTCGCAGTGTACTCAATAATACTCAGTAATCAATAAATTTTCCTGAAATGAATTACGCCCATTGAAACGTAGACGGTTTTACGAGTTGCCTTATCTCACAAACACTGTTTTGTTGTCTAGTCTCACATTTTAATGTCAAATGAATCCATTTAAAAGCTAGAAAATAATATTTATGAAGGATGGCCGCTGCAAAATTGACAAAGATTAGTTTCTTGGGCAAAAGTTGACAAGTTTATCAGAGCACGTACAGTTTTGTGGGCGGTATAATAATGCTTGCTTTTTCTTAAATGTGAAATCAATGAATTCTCCTGAAATGCATAATTGAATACGGTTTGCGGTTTGGGTGTCTGATTTTACAATCTAATGTTCAATGAAAGCTGTTGGAGATATTTCAAGTCATTTTACGACGGATTCCAAGATGGTGGACCCAAAATTAAACATATCTGAACTCCTGTAATCACTAATTTGTAATATACTATGAAAAAAATGCTATGAAATGTTTCATCGGTTAGAATTGATCCGTTAGTTTTGTCCATATCCTGAAATTATAGAGCTATATGTTGAATTCGTCTGTCATATTGTAATGTCATATACAGGCACTCTGATGACATATCGTTACATCATAGTGCAACAAAGTTGTACAAGTCATCTATTAAAAACCTGACTTATAGTGTTCCATTCCACAATTGTAGGCCATTGTTACTATGAATAATTATAACGATTTATTCTACAAAATCGTGTATCATAAGTATAGTACCATCATATATTGTCCCGATATAGTGGCAATCTATTGTAATATCTGGATCTATAAAATTGTGTCTCAAAATCATCTTGATACCATAGACTTTATAATGGCATAAGGTGACACTATAATAGTCATGTCATATCGTGATACAGTCTATATATCTGTTAGGTTTATTCATACATTATTTCTAGATAACGTGGATATATGTCTTTATCCCTTCATTGGTTAGCTTTGTTGATATTATGGAAAGATGCCATGATTGACCAGATATTATTTAATTATGTGACAATGACGAAATATGGTATTCAATATCATACTATAATAATATTATTGTAGAATAATCATGGACCTAAATGTCTGGATATATAATGAAACTTTCAAGATATGATAATATAATAATATCAGCACATACGTTCTAGTTCGATATGTGGATGACATTTCAGTTTCAGGAGATGGAATTATAATGGCATGGCATTTCTATATAATAGTTAGATATGACAGTGAAATATCGTCATACACAATAATGTAATGAATTAAGGTTAAATAAGGTTATTACAACGAAGGGATACATGGCATATTGTAGAGCCACATGTTATATATTTTAGTGAGCAATTATGGCACTCTAATGTCACAAGATATAGAATTAAAATGTCAAGATTATAATTACATGATATAACATCATATAATAACGACGAAGCTTAATATCACATGGTAATGTAATGATTAACCATTATATTGGTAAGATATGTCTGGATATGGAATTATAATATTGGTATATATGAAATTGCTATGGCATGATTTGACATAGTTTAATGGTGTAATATGGCATATTATAATATAATATTAAGATGGGGTTGGGTATACATGAGAACATGTCATAATATTTACATGATACGTTAAGATTTTAATGCTGGTCGAGGAGAATTTTATGTTAGGATATATTTAAAGTGTAGGGATCTAAGTGTGTTGCTTATATATTATATATTAATTATAGATATCATAGAGTATTATACTTGCGCATTAAAAAACAACATCTCTCTGCGATTGAAAAGAGTAAGCATTGAAATGCTTTCTGCTGTTGAGTTAGGCATATTTCTAAAACAAACAACTCCTGTGTTATTTAAATAGTTATTTTCCATACCATGTTTAGACGCAGACCTAATGTCAGACAGGAATGAGCTTTATTTAAATGAATATTTCAATAATATCTTATTGTTTAAAGGGTGTTATAATACTGTAACTTTCTATCAAAAAGCAGAAACAAACATAAACCTGTTCGTGGTGTACTAATGACATTGCATGTATGTAATACATCTACCTAAACACGTATTTGTAAGGCCAGCAATATTTAAATAAATCCTTATAACTTGCCACAACACTTACATAGGGCCTATAATGATAATTTTGTAAGCAAAAGCAAAATCCCAGGGTAGTTGCTTAAAACCTGTTACGTGAAGTACTAAGTGAAATTAACCTTTCAAAATTAATTGATCAATAATCATCTGGTTAGGATGATAAGAAGATTTAAAACTTTTAATGATTTTACAGTCCGGCTTTGTTTTACTTGTAATTTAGCAGCTATTTGTGAAATGAGCGTATTGTTAATATGTGGTTACAAAGGAAAGGTTTTGTTATGAGTGGTCGCGGTTAGTTTAAATGCGTTTAAACATAATTCGTGTCACTTTTTTTTTTAACATGTCCAAATCTTCTTTATTGGACCCCACAGATAAGACAAAATAGGTCTTGTAAATCCTGAGGGTGTGCGTGGGGGAGGGGGGCTATGCTGGCCCCCTAAACTAGCGGCTGGAAAATGGTGAACCAACCTGGAGAAAAATTGAAAAGATTCCCCCATAATTTTTTTAGGTGAATTAGATATTGATAGTAGCATGTGTAGTGATGAAGATAACCATGACAACGGTGATGGTGAAGATCACGTTCCGTATGATAGTGACAGTGGTGAAATAATTTCAGATGAATTGATATAATTTCTTGTTGCCACTGCTTCATTAATTGTCATTTATCAATACTGTCAAACTTAAGATAATTAAATAAAATTTACATTTACATGCAGTTTATGTTTACTTGAAAGATCTTCAAAAACAGTATTAAATTATTCTTTATTATGACAACTTGAATGTCGACCAGTAATGAGCTTTATTCAAATAAGTTTGTTTTCGGTATCTCAGCAACCAAAGGGTGTCATTATAACTATAGTTTTCTGTTAGCAATAAAAGCAAACATTCACTTTCATGTTGTTTAATAATGGTATTGTAAGTGATACAAATGTATTTAATACATGTTTATAAGAGAACAGCCAGTAACGCACCTTATTTAAATCAATCCATATAAAATGACTTAGTATTTAAATGGTGCATATGATTATTAGTTTGAAAAACAAAATTTATGCAAACGCAACAGCCTTAAACAGTAAAACTTACCACACAAAATTTAAATGAATAAACACAACGTTTATGACAGGAAAAAAAACCTTTTAAAATTAATTCATCAATAATCGTCTGGTACCTAAAGGGTGCTTTATTAATAAAAATAATTAAAATAGCTGATGGTAGTGAATTATTGCCTTGTGTTGATAGAAATTTAACATAACTTGACAGTTTTAGTTAATTTCGGAGTGGAAATGAACAGTTGTGTCACAAGGTATTGTTATTATCTGGTCGCAAAAGCGGTATTTTTAATAATGCGACGCGGTTCTTTTAAATATGTTTAAACATACTCAGTGCCACTTTTTTTCTTGGGAACTTGTCTAAATCTTCCCTGTGGGTTACACAGATGAGAAAAAAATAGGTCTAGGTGAATCCTGAGGGGGGTGCATGGGGGGCTATTCTGGCCCCCAGACTAATGCAATTATTGCATAATTAGACGAGTTGTGGTAATTGGTTATGACAGGTACATACTATGTTCTACCAGGCACATTTTCGGAAAAAATTAAATTTGTTTAAAATATAGAACATTTTGACCTTCGGTGACTTCTAATGACCTTGCGCGGGGTCAAGGAAGGTAACCAACACTAAAAAAAAAAAAAAATTGTAACATATCTTTTTAAGATGACATTCCCAATGTGGTGCATACATGGGGTATGTCGGTCCATGTGTTACCTCTGAAATAGGGGGGCTAAGCTACCTATGTGTATTACTAATTAATAACATGTCTTTTCAACTGAGAAAAACGTCGAAATGTTATTGTTTCATAGTTCAAAGTATTTTGTCACTGTCATGCATCTTTTCAAAGCTAAGTGTGCTATGGTTATTGATCATATACAAAATATATGTCCAGCCACTCGCCACCGCCATAAAATATTATAATGAGTAAATTTGAGGTTATTGAGATAACAGGTGTTTCCATTTTCTTGCATGCACGAAACTAAATGAAGCTCTCATTGTCTCATTTTATATATATAAAAAGGTTCCACAGTTGTGACTGTAAAATGGTAAAGGAACCGAATCCAAACTGCTATCATGTAGAAATAACATCCCTAGATATGTAGCTTTCAGAAAAATATAGTGGGAATTTGCGCACCAAAGTGGTAGTGTGGACCCCTTCTGGCTCATACACTATTAATCAAATAAATGAATTGGGGATACACGTATGTCTATTTTTCATATAAAGATATATTTTTCGTCATTTGAAGCTGTAAATTGCGTTGGCAATTTCAGCTTCAAATGTATGGAAAATAGAACCGAAACGATTCAGCAGGACCAGGGTTAAATACAATTATTTTGTATATTTCTTTTTTTTTCATCACAAATCTCATTATGATTAATCATCCTCCCTGGTCCAGCTGCGCCTTTGTCATGCTTTATTGATGTTGACCTTTGACACAGTAAGGACGAGACACTGGCCAAGTGTTGGCTCAATGCTGAGCCAGTGTCGCAGACGGTGACCAGCATTAGGCCAACACTTGTTCAGCGTATTGCGTTTACTGGGGTCTGTGAGTGAATATTGCTTTCTGCACAATCAGGGCAATATCGCGATTGAAGGAAGCGCGAAGTTGGAACTATGCCCTACTGGAGTCTGCATGGTAATAACATTCTGAGAATATAACAATTGCTCTCGGTACAAAAAATACGTTGACTGATCGTTGTTTTAATAGTGGACCAGCACTGCAGACATTTAAACCGCATTCACGCCACGTCTATTATTTGCTAGGTTTTCCAATAAATATCGGGTGCCCCAGATATCTCATTCGGTCTCGTTGTGGCTCGAAACTCAGAGGTACTGTGTTCGAGGGCGGAGCGAATGCTTTTCATCGAGGTTGTGCACATACAGTGCTCCAAACTGTTCATATGCCTGGAGTGTGCAGTGTCGTATGCTACTGTGCACTATCAATAACCCTGGAGGTCATTCGATAAGAGTGGAGCATAGTCCCGACTTCGAGCTTCTTTCTGTCGGTGACAAGGTGGCGGTAAAATAGGCAGCTTATTTCTGGGATCCCTGAAATGATCCCTTTGACTTCTGACCTGACCTCATTGACAAACGGACTGATGGGGGATCATACATCAAGCTCAACACAACGCTTGTCCATGAAAGGCTTCATAAAGAAGTGCACATGATGATGCGCTGTGAATAGAATGGCAGACGTCTAAATCACCACCTGACTGATCCGCGATGACCTCATTACGGGATCAACACAATAATGCCGCGCAAAGCCAAAATAAGTGTCTGCTTAGTTTACAAGTAAGCAGACATTTGCCTTTCGGATGTACATGGCAGAATATATCACGATGCTTCGGCCAAGTGCTTAAAACATGGCATAGAATAAAGAGCGCTTTAACAAAGCTCACAGTGCTAACATACATTATAGTAGGCCCTACCACATTTTGTCTATAACCTGCGAAAAAAAAATGTAATGAATGGGGTTTTATGCCATCTCTGTGCACATATAGGCTAAACTGGGCCAGAAGAACTTCCTGAGGATGGTGCGATGAATGAGATGACACTTCCCTCTAGACACATGCTTCATAATTCGAGCCCTGGTGGTATCTCTCACCCCCATTTGCACCCATACATACGTGATACAGTCTCACACAGCTGTTTGACCTTGATGCAACAGAAGGTCACATTACTTGACCCCCTCATTTATTTATCTACAGCTGCAATCAGTGGCTTGTCAGCCTGGCTGTCTTGGTTCAGTTTCGGTGGGTTATACGGCTACTCCACAGTGGCGGTCAACATTGAGCAAATTTGCCAAAATCCGTACTTGACACTCTTTAAAAGAGTGGTGCCTCAACTTGGGGAACTGTGTGAGTGAGGGAGAGAGTGAGTGAGTGAGTGAGTGAGTGAGTGAGTGAGTGAGTGAGTGAGTGAGTGAGTGAGTGAGTGAGTGAGTGAGTGAGTGAGTGAGTGAGTGAGTGAGTGAGTGAGTGAGTGAGTGAGTAATGGATGAATGAATGAATGAATGAATGAATGAATGAATGAATGAATGAATGAATGAATGAATGAATGAATGAATGAATGAATGAATAAATAAATACATAGATAAATAATGAGTGGATTTATTCCGTTCGGATTGCAACATTTTGATACTGTATTATATAGGTTTCTATGTGCATATTTTTTGTCGTTGAGAGCTGGACATCAGATTGCGTAATTCCAGCCGCTGATGCGTCGATGACTAAAAATAGAAACAAACAATTCAGCAGGACAGGGGTTAGTGCTGCCCTGATGGCTCCCTGAAGAACAACCCCATTAAAGATGACGAGGAAACAATAGTCGTCACATCAGAAGAGGAACGAGGGACAACTTCTTGTTTTATTAGTTGGCTGACTGCCCGACTGGGAATTATTGCCAGAGGGATGGTACTACATTAAGAAGATATGTCATACAGAACTGATGATGCAAATCCGAAGTTGCGTGACAAAAACGAGAATCCAACGCCTATATTTTGTATGATCAGATGTATTTTGGTAATTTCTAGATATCTTATTCTTTTAATAACGGCACTCAAAAATAAGTATATGCAGTCTATATGTCCAAGCTTACTGTATTTTATGGTATTTCAATCATAATCATTTCTTATATTCCACTTTACAAAAAAAATAGCTCAAATGCTCAGTGTGTGGCTTGGGAGTCCATTAAGATACTCAACAAATGTGTGTTAATGATATAGTATTTATTTTTTTAATTATTACTTCAGTTTTCTTAATTATCAGTATTTTGTTGTGGGTTAGGCCTACCTTAAATTGGAAACACATACATGACCAATTTAATCGTGCAGCGATTAACTTTAATACTATAAACGCATAACTTAGACAATGTGTTAGTTTGATGTTGAGCCAAAGTTCTGCGACACTGGCAAAACATTGAACCGACATTGGATCAGTTTAGCGTGAATCCTGAGAAACTCTGTGTGTAATCTGTCTGACATCAAGGGAAATGAGAGTCGTCTTAGTTTCCTTCTGTAGTTATTAGTTCCCAGAAATTGTTATGCTTCCTACCTCATTCTCTTCCCCAAAAACAACATTAAATAGCAAATCTTGTTTTTTTTTGTACTTTTAACCCTTTGAAGCCTGAATTTACCATGGTCATCTTCATCCACTACAAGCCGCAAATTGCTGTCGCAATTCTCGACTTGTAGTTGATGAAGATGATTGATGTGGGTGAAAAATTTAAGAAAATTGGCATGCATCGGTAAACCAGTTTCATGGAATTTCATTGTAAAACTCTCGGTTGTGGGAAAATGATGTCTGTTTCCATGGATTTGAAATGAGGCTTTAATGTATCGTGAGGGTCCAAAGGGTTAATCGGAGGATATTCACACACATATTACAAGGTAAAAGCGTAATATAATTATGTAATATTGAACGATGTTAGTTATTTTAATTTAACTTACCTCAAAGTGAGAAGTGTTTATTCATAATTATTTGCATGAAATCTCAATGCATTTGCTTCGGAATTTATTTTTTCATTCAATTAAAACTGGCGAACTGATCACTTAATGAATTACATGTTATGTATTGCATACATGTATGTCAGATACTTATAATATTTTCTGTGACATATATAAATCAGATGACGGTAATCACTATTGAATGAAGTTTATGTCACTTCTATGTAAAAGGTATTTAAATGATGGATGGATGGATGGATGGATGGATGGATGGATGGATGGATGGATGGATGGATGGATGGATGGATAGATGGATGGATGGATGGATGGATGGATGTATAGAGATAAATGAATGAATAAATTAGTGAATGAATGAATGCAATAATAAATTAATAAATTAATGTCATGTGATTCGTAATTTAAACCCTAACAGTCATAGGTCGAGCACGCTGCCTCTCGTCACGGAAGCTCCCCACAAAAAATGGATCTCTAGGAGCGGACAGTGGAGAAACATTTTATGTCGTGGAAATCTGATTACCATAGATGAATCGGAAAACGTACACCGGTGCCCCCGCTTAATTGTAGAATAATTGAAAAAAAAATAATCTCGGTTGCTGTAAATAGGGAAACATTATATAATGTATGGGTCTCCCTCGGACGTTAAAGTGTGTAATCTTCCCAATCTGAAAGGAAATGAAAGTCGTTTTTGTTTCCTCTTATAGTGATTAGATCCGGCCAGTGCTTGGTGCTTTTGTCACTGTATCCTGCAAAATTTACTAAATTTGATTCAGCAGATGTAGGGCCGGCTGCCTTTTTATTTTATGCATTCGAACTAGCACCCTTTTGTTGGATCATACCACGTCTACGACGCTGGGAAAACATTAAAACTACATTGGGTCAAGGTCTCGTGTTTGCTAGTTTGTTATACATTGTAAAGACGTTCCCAGCAAACACGATAGGCTACAACGCTGGAGCAACATCGGGTCAATGTCTCGTTTCATTCACCAGGTGCCGCTAGCAACAGCATCATCCACGCTCACCAGGTGCCGTCTCAACTTTCTCGCGGCCACCACTGTAAAGGGTCTCATTTTGGTTCAAAGTTACAATAGCAGTGGCGAATCCAGCATAGGGCGTACCCGGCGTACGCCCCCGCTCCCGTTATTGGTGAAAATATTGAATTTTCATGCATTTTATGAATAAAGTGAAGCTAACACCCCTCAACACATCTCAACACACCTCAGCCAAAATGTGGCTTACGTCCCCTCCTCTTGCACCTTCTGGTTCCGCCACTGAATAGTGCAGGTGGATATCTCTAATGAAGCACAACTGCTCTACATTTTATTTCATTTAAGGCTGTCAATTGCGGCAGCAATGCCAGCTTCAAACGACTCCAAAATGTCAAAAAGCTTCAAAAATGAATTATTTTTCTATCAAAGTTCTAAACCAAACTTATGTAATATTTCATAAAATATGTTGCCTACAATGTTGATACCTTAATCACACAACCTTGAATTTATTGTCTCAGGAAAATAATTGATGAAACGGACCTTATTTGGCTGAGATAAGAACTAGTAGCTAAATTTAATTTAATTTACCACTAATGAATAAAATGATATAAATATAATTTATCTTTCATAAAAATAATACTAATTGTAATAATAAAACACATGCCTTGTTTAAATGTATTATACAAAATAATGTAACGGTAGTGTAAGCTAGCACATTCTGAAAGGCAATATTAACATTCCATTGTGAGACAAATTGTCTTAAAGGGACTGGCCCAGGCTAAAATCATCAAAAAATCGGTGATTTTATTTCGGGTTCTTAATATGACCATATGATGTAAACATGTACATAGACTAGAACTGCAAATTTTTATAATTTTTGTGCTGCGCATTCACCAGTTAGGCTAGATATAGAGACATAATTCACGCATTTCCTATTTTTGACATGGTTGTCAATAATTATAAATCAGGAATTTCGTCTCTATATCTAGCCTAACTGGTGAATGCGCAGCACAAAAATTATAAAAATTTGCAGTTCTAGTCTATGTACATCTTTACATCATATGGTCATATTAAGAACCCGAAATAAAATCACCGATTTTTTGATGATTCTAGCCTGGGCCAGTCCCTTTAATAAATTATTATTTCGAAAATGTCCGCATTGCTAAGTAAGGACAAATGCCTCGGGTGTTTTGGCATTGACATGAAGTTCAAAGAATTATAGTTCAGAAGGTGAACATATGGCGTGTGGAAAGGTCGGATTAACCAATATGTCGTGGTAAACCTACACCGGGAGTTCCGTTATGGGGTCACAACAGCCGACGAAGGACTCCTCCCAATCTCGCCATCAAAACTCAAATATCCTCCTCATCCGTCTGATCGCAATATTAAACAAACCAGGAAACTGTCTTCTTTCTTGTCATGTTTATTTGATTAACATGCGATAACAGCAAAGCACAACCATCCGCGCACAGCACGTCTCTATGGACTTAGCGAGAGCGAGCTGCGGCACGTCCGCAGTCGCTGAGTATTACGCTTGAAGTGCGGGAATAATACCAAGGGCCGCACCACACTGCTCTGTGTGCGCACGTCACCACGGTATGAAAACGAGGCGGTCATCCCCGTCAGCTCGCGTCCAGGAATCTGGGGATAAGCGCCACATTGACTAAGCGATGTCAGGATCCTACATTACCCCCGGCTGAGTGACAACGAAGGACCAAACTGACGTGTAGGAGACTGCTTCGTGCAAGTAGCGGGGTTGTCAAATATGTAACCTCTTATACTAAGCATAGTTTTCTTTAAAAAAAAAATATAGCGAGTGTGGTTACATTGTGGGTGGTTGAAATCGCAGCATTATACGTGAATTGTCCGATCCTCTTAACACCAACTGTCCTTTATATATTATTCATGTGCTGCAAGCTGCGATCAACCCATTCATTTAATTAACAGAATTGCTATTAATGCTTTAGCAATGAACTTGCTAAAATAAAATGTCTTTACATTTATATATCTGTACACAATTCTGCCAGGCCTGGCATATTCATTTACAATTTAACAACATTGTGATTACGAGGTATGCGGTTGGGCCCGCCATAGACGTCATTGGGCGCGACTATGGCGTGAACCATCTGCACAAATCGAGCAGGAGTCTGGATTGTGCGTCCGACTCTAGTTTTTCGCACTGTTTGGTCGGTCGAAATTTTTTCGCGATTAGCGATATTCGCATGTTAGCTTTTTGTCGAGTCGATTGCGGCGTCAGCAGCATCTGGGGTTTTACCCCGTAGATGTAAAGGTATGCGGAAATACGTTCGTAAACCACGGCCGTTCCCGTTAGCGCGGGACGCGGCAGGGGCTCGCAAATGCGGCGCTACGTAAGTATTGTCTCTGTTAGACAAGTTGACTTTAACATCTATTTGCTTTGGGACTGTGGCCGATTTTTGATTGCTTCTGACTGCCGTCGACTTTTTTGTGTTGACTCTCGTCCCGTTGGACGTCGGAGTGTCCGCACTACAAGGTCTAGGTGGACCCTGTGGATTCCTACTAGATATCCTGGTAGCCGTCGACTTCCGTGATTTGCTTGGCGGTTTACGCTGTGTTGTCGTACCTGTTGTAGGCTCGCACTCCATGTGAGCGGGTTTAACGCGATCTAAGGAGACCGTCTCAACCTTGCCTTTAACTAGGATTTTCATTACTCTGCCACTCCTCGCGACGACCTTGTATGGTCCGTCGTAAGGGGCGGTCAGAGGCGGTGCAATTGCGATTCGGCGCAAGAATACATGAGTACATGTAGCGATTTCCTTGAATTGGAAAATGTTGTGTTGTTGTGTGTCACTTGGCGGACATAGACGGAGACGCGATATGGCCACGCGTAGCTTGTCTGAATAATTCTCCAAATCAGTGTTAGCGTCGACGTTGTACTGTTTAGTAAACTCTCCTGGGAGTCTAAGGGTTGTCCCGTAAATCATCTCAGCAGCTGACCTGCCTAGTCTCTCTTTCACGGCTGAACGAACTCCTAACAGTACGGCAGGTAACGTGATAGTCCACGGATTCGGTGACTCGTGCGCCATAATGGCGGCTTTCAATTGACGGTGGAAACGCTCGACCATGCCATTCGACTGAGGGTGATAACTCGTGGTACGATTCCGAATGATACCGAATTGGTTACATAAACTATCCCACAATTTGGACTCGAATTGAGCGCCCCTATCAGTGGTGATAGTGGCCGGGGTACCATAACGTGCTTTCCACCCGCTGAAGAAGGCATCGGCGACCGTTTCGGCTCTAATATCTACCATAGGTATAGCTTCGGGCCAACGTATAAAACGGTCGACACAAGTCAGTAGATATCTAAAACCATCGGCATAAGGTAAAGGTCCGACTATGTCCACGTGGACATGATCGAATCGCTCGGTAGGTTCAGTGAACTTTCCGAAAACAGGAGTGTTATGACGTGAAACTTTAGCGGTCTGGCAACCCTTACAGGTACGACACCATCGAGCAATATCTATATTCATGCCGTGCCATACAAATCGGGTATTAATCAAAGGTCTGGTGGCTCTATGCGATGGATGGCCTAAACCGTGTAAGTTTGAAAAAACTTTTCGTCGAAATTTCGCGGTAAGGTACGGCCAGTTGTGTCCCGTGGACACATCACACCAGATCAATTGATTATCAAACGATTTCAATAGTTTCAAATTCATAGTTGACGTAGTCGAATGTCTCAAACGTGTGAATTCCGCGTCATTAGCTTGATCGAGACTTAACGCTTTATAGTCTATCACTGGGCCATCGTGTATCGCTGACACTGATGGTCGTGACAGCGCATCAGCGACGAAATTTGTCTCTCCTTTTACATATCTAATATCGGTGGTAAATTCAGCAATGAACGCTAAATGACGTGTTTGTCGTAGGGATGCGCGCTCAGTGACGGATGACATTACGAATGTTAACGGTTTGTGATCAGTATTAACGAAAAAATTTCGTCCTTCTAAATTGTGTCTGAAATGTTTAATTGTAGCGTATACTGCCAAAAGTTCACGATCGAACGCGCTATAGCGTGTCTCTGCTGGGTTCAGCTTCTTGCTGAAAAACGAAAGCGGCTGCCACATACCGTTTAAAAATTGCTGCAAAACGCCACCGACGGTGACATCACTAGCGTCACACGTGATGTTAAGCTGGGCAGTAGAATCTGGGTGCACCAGAAGCGTAGCGTTTGCCAGTATCTGTTTGGACTCGGAAAATGCTGACTCTGCTTCTTTATTCCACTTCAAATCGAAATTTGATTTCGGTGACAATCTGGTATGGCCTTCGTTGGCAGAAGTCAGTAGAATATTGAGTGGCGTCAGCTTGTCGGCGCAATGCGGTATGAAACGGTGGTAATAATTTACCATTCCCAGATACTTACGCAATGCTGGTTGCTTTTCGGGTTAAATGAAATTAACGATCGCGTCAACGGCGCTAGGTAACGGCGAAATTCCTTCGGCGCAAACGTGATTACCTAAGAAACTTAATTCAGATGTTCCGAACTGACACTTTTCAGGACCAATGATGATTCCGTACTCCGATAGTCGAGCAAAAAGAATTCGTAGATGTTTCTTATGCGTTTTATGATCTGGGCCGGTTACCAGTAGGTCATCCAAATAAACAAAAACGAAATCAAGTCCGCGTGTCACGTGGTCTATAAATCGCTGAAACGTTTGACCATAATTTCTCAGACCAAATGGGGTTCTAGTGAAATTAAACAAGCCAAAAAGTGTGGTAACAGCAGTCTTGTGTAAGTCGGACGGTTTCACCGGAATTTGGTAATAAGCCCTGACTAAGTCTATCTTCGAGAAAGTTTTCGATCCGGCTAACCGCTGCGTAAAATATTGAATATGCGGAATAGGATAACGGTCCGGTACGGTCTGTGCATTCAAACTACGGTAGTCCCCGCATGGTCTCCAATCGCCGTTTTTCTTTGGCACCATGTGAAGCGCTGAGGACCACTCGCTGTCGCTGGGTTCAATGACCCCTAATTTAATCATATCGTCAAATTCGCGTTTGGCGGTAACCAACTTATCGGGAGCCAAACGTCGTGGTCGGGCAAAAACCGGGTGACCTTTAGTCACAATCTTGTGAGTTATGCCGTGTTTGACGGGCTCACCCTTTGTCGTAGGGCGTGTCAGTTCCGGGAACTGGCCGAGGAGTTTAGTATATTCATTTTGAACTGTATCGACTTTGTTCAATGACAGAGGTTTAATCGAAGATAATGAAGCGGCAATGGCTAAGCCTGTACGCATGTCTCGAAGACATCTGCTTCTCAAGTCTACGAGCAAATTGTAGTGGATTAAAAAATCAGCCCCGATTATGGGTTGCTGTACATCTGCCACTATGAACGTCCACGGATATTCGCGCTTTAAACCGACATCGACGACGCGTTTACAATTGCCGTAAGTCTTTATAGTGCTGTTATTAGCTGCCACCAGGGGGAGACTGTCAGCGCCCGAAATCCCGTTAGCGCAAGATTTCGACAGAGTCGCCCGAGTCGATCAAATATCTGCATTTGTGTCCTTTATCTGCGACATATAATAACTTAGAGTGTGATAACGCGATATTAGCTACTTCGCGCTGACCTAATGTAACATAGTATGAACAGGGTTCACTGCACAAGCGCACCTTTTCACCGTAAGTGTGGTGGTAATAGCAAACCTGTGCAGTGGCTGTGTCGGTCGGTTGTGCGACATTATTTTGCGGCGTTTGCGGCGGCGGTGCGGAGGGTCGGACATTTTGTTGTGCATTAGTACAATTATTATTGGAATTATTAACAAACTCAGTGGCCTGTGCATTCGGCGGCGGAACGAAAGGTCGAGCATTATCTTGAACGTCTCTATATTGACTATGTTGGTTACTATTGAAACCTGAGGCCTGTACATTAGGGGCAAATGCAGGCGCGTGAGCGTAGTTATTGGCTCGTCCACGTCCCTTATTCCTTTTCCTCTCAGATGTTGTTACTGTCTCTAATTTCTTGATGCGTTTGGATAGATCTTCTAACAAACCAACTAATTTGCTGGTCTCGTCGACTTTGATCTTTGCGACCCCCGGCTTACTCTCTTCAACGTCTTGTTCTGCAGCTAGTGCCCTGTCAGCCAAAACGGCCAAACTCTCGAGGGAGACACTGTCGGGTTGAGTCGCCAAATGGGCTCTGATGGAAGCGGGCATCTGTCTTATGAACGCTTGCCGAATTACCGCCTTTCCAACAACAGCTTTGGTGCAGAAACCTGCAGTCTTCTGCAGACGCCTCAGGAACCGCGAGTGAATATCGCTTCCAATCTTCTCGCCAGAGATAACTTTATTAACCCTTTCAGGTGTTGTCAATCCTCGCCTCTCAATTAGTATTGCTTTCAGGCTGTCATATTTGTTTGACCTGAAAGGCTGCAGCAGCACGTCTCTCACGTCTGATGCAATCTCGCCAGAAAGTGCAGCGCAGGTTAGGCTATACCTCTCGTCGTCATCATCGATCTGGTGGAGGGCGAATTGCGTCTCGATTTGATTAAACCAGAGCTCCACATCAGAGGCATAAAAAGTTGCAATTCTAAACTTGGGCAAGTTCGTAGCTCGTTTCTGCGGCTGTCTACCAAGCGGTGAAGAACTCCTTGATGAGTCACTCCTCGAGTGGGAATTCAAACGTCTATCCCGAGCAATCCGAGCAAAATCAGCTTTGAGGCGTTGATATTCCTCGTCAGCTGCTCGGAATCGAACCTCATTGTCTTCACTGTCGGGATGATAGCTATCTTTTGGTCTAGCACCCGCACCTTCTAGAAGCGATGACATGAGTCCTTCGCTGTCGTACTGCTTTGACATGATGAAGTAGTGTTTGTAAAATTATTTAATTAATGAAGCATCTGGGATAGCTGGCCTATTGGCTCTGTGCCTATCCCAAATGTGTTTAAAATGGCATGTCGTATTAGCACATGCCAGCTATTTTTGACGCGCCGTGCGCGGACAGGTTGTGCAATGCCGTAAAAATCAGATGAAAAATGTCTGTAATATGTTGAAGCTAGAAGTGTAGACTGTAGCAAATGTTCATGCTATGTCGCATGGTGCGAGAAACGGGGGTTGCAGATTAGTTGCAGAAATATGCGTCGTTGAAGTTTCACCTAAGTGCTGTTCACAAATTCACAAAAGGTATGTATTGATTAAAGTGAAAACTGGAGGTCTATATGAGACATAAAACGTTTTCACTGAGTCACACACATGCAAAATGGTACCGTGAAAACCTTAGGTCGCAGTGGTACATAAAAAACAATATGCCAGATATAACTGTGATAAGCTATGCTAAGCTATGATAATAGTATTCTGTAAATCGACCTGGGTAAAAAAAAAAAAAAAAAAAAAATTCACACAAGTCGAAAAACACATTCAAATATTTGCAATGTTTCGCAATAGCGCAACTGTCAAATCGAATATTTCTGTATTTATAAAAAAATTAAACTTCAGAAATAACTATCACGAGAAAATTTCGTTCTCAAACTGATAGACTAAATGTGACTGTGAAGAAAAACAGTGACATTTAGTGATTTAAGAATAATATGTAAAACGTGACTGACAGTAGTCTATGCTGATAAATGATAAAGTATATCATTTCGCTGAAAAATGATATCTGTGATGAACATTCCACGTTTTTTTTTTTATAATGGTACGTTCATCACCGAATCACTTCATAAACGTCCGAATCAATTGCTCGCATCGATTCATTGGTTGACGTATAAACCGACTGTGTTCGGTGGCGGTTGGTTTATGTCGCTTGTGGTGGGTGTGTGTGTGGTCTATTATCGGCGCTCACAGCCTGTGCAGCAGGCAGCATGTAGCTTATAGTCTGTGAGGGTAAGCTTTGAGTGGTGCGTACATAGTATACAGTCAGCATCCCTGTCTCGCCTCACATTAGCATATTGATTAGCTACTGCGTGCCCAAATAAGGCGCTGAATAGCCTAGCACGATTACAAACACCAAAAGCGTTTCAAAGTGAACAAAAAAATCTCGCACAATTAGTGACAGAATTTCGTTTTCGAAACGACTTATTTACATATTTTCTCCCTCAATCGTGTTGAAAAAGAAAATTTACAAACAATTTAAATTTTTTTTATTACAATCTGTCCGTGTAAAATTTGGAAAAACGTGACTAATAATCTCCACCAAATCAAAATGGCGGCTTACTTTATGCTAATGTGATGCGGCGACACAGGTTCACTGTCCCGATGCATGCCGGTTAGGGGGGAACACGTGGGTGCCCACGGCGAGCTTTGAGCTAAGTTAGGGAAACCAGCGACCAAGATGGCGCACACCTACCAAATACAAATACAATATTCAGCATTCTCTGAAATAACATATGATAATAGTACAAAATATTGACCTACGGTCCTGGGAATATTTTTAAACAGACCAAATAAGACCGTTTATTGACATTCATTTAGGGAAACAATTTATTTTGGCCCTAAACCTATTAAAGGTTACCCGAGTCGAAGCGGTAGTAAAAATTTCTGTCGATTTGTAGGAAAATCGTGAAAAAATGACGAGGTTTCGTCTGTGGACTTTAAGATCGAGTTACCCAATTATGGTAATCAACGATAAAAATGAGTTACAGAAAATACCCACTTCCTACTCGCCTACAGTGGCATTAGTAGGATGAAGGCATTAAACAAACTCTTACGATAAAAAAATGATAGACTATGTCTATAAGAATAATTTTCTATATTCTTCTAGAGAACCGGCAAGGCCGCCATTTTGAAAAGGCGCCAAACACGTAGAATTTCGACCAAAAGTTTAGAAATTTACGCCGTTTTCGAAGCAAAGAAACGTGCTTCTCGTCTGGTAACTCTTTCTAACTAATTTAAACTGGCATATATATATTTTGACCCACAGCTTTCACGTACCTTGTGAAAAAAATGCTATTGATTTTTTTCAAAAAATCTCCTAAAATTAATGAAACTATCCTTGAAAACAGCAGTTTTCAACCGGCGTCTAGGTGAAAACACTGTTGCGTGAACGATCAGTCGTCAGGGGTCACCAATATGGCGAGTTGAAAGGTCGGATTAACCAATATGTCGTGGTAAACCTACACCGGGAGTTCCGTTATGGGGTCACAACGGCCGACAAAGGACTCCTCCCAATCTCGCCATCAAAACTCAAATATCCTCCTCATCCGTCTGATCGACGGTATTAAACAAACCAGGAAACTGTCTTCTCTCTTGTCATGTTTATTTGATTAACATGCGATAACAGCAAAGCACAACCATCCGCGCACGGCATGTCTCTATGGACTTAGCGAGAGCGAGCTGCGGCACGTCCGCAGTCGCTGAGTATTACGCTTGAAGTGCGGGAAAAATACCAAGGGCCGCACCACACTGCTCTGTGTGCGCACGTCACCACGGTATGAAAACGAGGCGGTCATCCCCGTCAGCCCGCGTCCAGGAATCTGGGGATAAGCGCCACATTGACTAAGCGATGTCAGGATCCTACAAACATGTGTTCTGTTTTTACATCTGGTGCTGTCTGGTGCTGTCCCGATGACACGGTGTCAGGATAGCTTATTGGTAGCGTGGTCGACATGGGGTCGAATCCTTGATACACACACATAAAACGACCCTAACTGTTCCAACACGATATCGGTGTATATTGACCTATATATCATAGGATAATGAAAATCAGAAAAATGATCGATTAAAGGGACTGGCTCAGGCTAAAATCGTCAAAAAATCGGTGCTTTTTTTTTTGCTTATTAATATGACCATATGATGTAAACATGGCCATAGACTACAACTGCAAAAGTTTTTAAATTTTTGTGCTGCGCATTGACCAGTTAGGCTAGATGTAGAGACGAAATTCCTGATTTTTTTTTTTGGACAACCATGTCAAAAATTAGAAATACGGGAATTTCGTCTCTATATCTAGCCTAACAGGTAAATGCGCAGCACAAAAAATAAAATAAAATTGTAGTTCTAGTCTATGGACATGTTTACTTCATATAGTCATATTAAAAAGAAAAAATAAAATCAACGATTTTTTGATGATTTTAGGCCTAAGCCAGTCCCTATAACTTCGCATTAATAGAGATATTCAAAATGATCAATTCTGTGATCTTGACCTCCATTGTTTTCACCGAGCTGGCTAATACAATGAAGTATGGGGGAGGGTTCTTATATAACCTTGTTTTCACCGAGTGAAGTCACTGCGTTTCACAGAATGAAGTATGGGGGAGGGGGTGTTATATAACCTTGTTTTCACCGAGTGACGTCATTGCGTTTCACAGCATATGTCTAATATGTACGCAAAAAAGCCATCCGTTGTAACTAAAATTCCCACAAATAAACCTACTGTTACTGTGTGTAGTAATAAACTGTCTATCTGGACGTATAACATACACAGGACTATCGCAATGAATTGTGAGATTACTACGCTTTACTCTGATTACAATAAGGACTAGAAAGTTGGTTCTCGGTAGTCGAGATTGTATATGGGGCAATTGTCACCATGTTGTTGAGTTAAAAAAAAGAGGTATAGAATATTTTCTTTTTGGTCTATAACTTTTTTTTTTTTGATAAATAGTCTTGTTTTTATATAGCATTATATTTTACCATTTGATGGCCAATTTGTGAATGAAGTCACACCACATTCTGTGGCTTAAAATCATATCACCACGCAAATCTAATGAATTAATGTGGACCATACTGACCAGGATAACCTGTTAAGAGTTAGTCCAGGCAATGAAGGGATCGTGGACCATTGGAAATGGACAAAAATGTTCACAAAATTAAACATAGTGCGTGTGTCCACCAAAGCATAGGCCCTCAAGGCCTGGTATAGTGAATAAAGCTGTTCGCCTGTCACGCCGGAGCTTCGGTACCGTCCACCGATGGTGTATTCAGGTTTAACATTTAAAGCGCCGAATTACTTTCGTAGAAACCATGGAGACCAAAAGGATTTTTCAATTTGTAATCATCATAAATGTCTTAGTTAGCTTTCTCCGATTCATTTGAATACCTATGTTATGGGTCAACGACCATTATAAATATTTGTATCCTTACAGCGACAAAAATGTTAACAAAGGTATTTCGCCGGAATTTGGGGCTATGTAAAAAACCCTATAAAACCCCACACGAATCCACCTTGGGGAAAGCCTCGTTTTCGGGTAAAATTCAAAATGGCCGCCATTAATCCAGTAATGTATGTATTTTTTTAATAAATCGCTATCATTTGAGAACTAAACATCGTAGAGCCACATATAATAATGTGTTTTCGACCTACTTTTTCAAGGGAGTCTATTTGTTTACATTTCATATTCATAAGAGGTCCATTGTGGTCACAAACAAGGTTAAGGTCAAATAATTAGACCTACAAATGTGAATAATTTTGTGTTGGATGTGAGCTGTAAGTGATTACTGAAAATATTGTTGGTAAGATATGTCTATCTATTTCTCGTATTAAGTGATAACTATGATAGCGATCGCGACCATTCAACAACACCTTTCTGTGAGCAGTTAACCCTTTAACCGCCAAATGATTAAATCTGAATTTTCACCCATTTGAAGTTGTGTCTCGCTGACGCGATCCACAACTCCAAGGGAGTGAAAATTATTCAGATTTGACAAAATGGGGGTCAACTATTTTCAAATATTGCTGATTGATGTCACATTTTATCTTCAACATGTTCAAAAGGTGGTACATAATGTGCTACTAAAAAATGAAAATCCGAATATATGCGGCACCGCCAGTTAAAGGGTTAAAACACCACTTATAAAAAGAAGTGATTTCAGCATTGCGTTGCTCTGATGCAGTATTGTTTTGGAGGAATTGACATTGATTTTAGCCCTTGTCAGAAACGCGCAGATCAAAGCCTGAAACAAACAGAGAAGATGTTGACATAAGGCTGATTTAAATTGTAATGGTTCGCGTTGGCCCAGCATTGAAGCAGCGTTGAACCAACGGTGGCTTTCAGTATTTCACGCTTGCATACACCTGCTATATTGTTCAACTCTGGCGAACACGAGACGTTGCGCCGGTGCTGGTGGAGAGACGGACCGACATCGTAGACGTTGGACCGTTGCTTTGCCAGGGCCGGGTCGATGAGGTGTGTTCGTTGGGGGAGCATCACCATCATGACCATTGTACATTGATATAGTACATGTAATAAGCCTAAACATTTTCACTCCCCGTTTTTATACCTCATTCTCATGCATACTTATTATTATTTAAACTGACTAATAAGCCTAATGGGCTGGGTACTCAATGAAACCGACTATATTTGTTGTTTTGCTTTATTTTGTACTTGTCGGTATAATAAAAATAAATGAAATGATTCGGGCTTTAGGCCACCTTTGTACACATATAGGCTAAACTGGGCCAGGAGAACCTCCTGAGGATGGTGAGATGATTGAGATGACACTGTCCTCCAGACACAGGATTCGAAATTCGAGCCCTGGCGGTCTGAGGCCGAGCACGCTACCTCTCGGTCACGGAGGCTCCCCACAATACTAACTTTCACACGTGGTCAGTATAATAAACTAATTGAAGTTGAAGAAGTTGAAGGTAAGCTAGTGTCGTAGACGAGACGGTAAAAATGAAATGAATCGGGCTTTAGGCCACCTTTGTGCACAAATAGGCAAAATTGAGCCAGGAGAACCTCCTGAGGATGGTGAGATGATTGAGATGACACTGTCCTCCAGAAACAGAATTCGAAATTCGAGCCCTGGCGATCTGAGGCCGAGCACGCTACCTCTCGGTCACGGAGGCTCCCCACAATACTGACTTTCACACGTGAATGGGGAAGAAACATTTTTTGTTGCTTTCAAACCACCGAGATCGGGAACCGAACCCCGAACTCGCGGTGCTAACCACTACCGTATGGCGCCCGCCCAGACGAGACGGTACACAAGTAATAAATCAGGCTGGTGTCTGTTGGGAAATACAATAGTTGATATTCTAAATATGTGTAAGAAAAGATCAAAAATAGCTAAAATGTGAAAGTGATACGTTTAATTAAGTGAATAAAACAAGTGGATATAATTGACCCTTGCTAGTTTAATTAGACAAGACTCACATAATGTGAACATAAAAACCTCCAACCCGACATAGCAATGTAATAATCTGATTAGACGTGTTGTAAATTAGGTGGTATATATATTAATCACAACATCAATAATTATTTGTTTAGTGTGCATGTTACGAAACTGATTTAGTGATATAATACAACAACTAAAAGAATAAAGTTCTGTACGATGCCAACCTGCATCCCAAACACTAGATAGTACATGTATCTTATACTCCTACAGTCTCAACTCAATGTAATAAATTAAACTGTTTTACAAAACTGGTGATGTTAAAAATGTAACAAATTGTCTCATTAGACCTTCAATGTGTCTCTTTACCCGATGTCGCTGTGGACATGGTGGACGTATTGTGGCTTTGGTGTACGTTAATATTATATATATGTACATGTGTCTTGTCATATAACACACATGGGCTAAACATGTAGTTTTGATAAATACAAGCAAAGTTATCTGATGTGAAATAGATCTGTGAAACGTGCCAAAGAATAGTGGCTGTAATACATACTTTACGCATTTTTTATACAGTATATAATAGCTAGACTTTAAATCCCGATTTATCTATCTGCTGTCAATACATTATTCAGCTTTAACTTTTACACTTAAAGTATTGATGACGTATTTCACAGGATGTTTTTCACCCAGTAACATATAATAGTCATATATCACCACTTCTCCTTTTTCTGTACCAACATACAACTTCTTCTGCTGGCGATCCAGAAACAAACTATAAGGTTTCATGATTTTATCTTTGACCAGACACCTTACACTCTCTCCATCTCGACTGAATAACAAAAGCTGATTGTGACATTTGTCAGCCACTATGTATCTGTTATCTATGTCTCTCGCTATACCATAAATACTGGATAATGATATGTCACATGCTGTGCCTTGATGACGTTTCTTTTCCATCCCCTCTTCATCAACCCAGATGATCTGACCAGAAGCATAATCGGTGATAACATAGCCACCAGAGGGATCAGCTGATAAGTAAGATGGACTCACACCAGAGAGAAGTCTCACTGTGCTGATGTTCTGACCTGAATTGTTATAGACGTGTAGACATTGGCCATTAAAATGTGTGACAAGCAGATTATCATTGTTAATTACATCAACTGCAATTGGATTGTAGCTGAGTTTCTGACTATATGTTGTGCCAAGCTCACATTTATCACCTACAGTCATTACAGGCACCAGATGTAAACATTTTGTATTAAAGTCTGTAATGATCAGCTTGTCACCATCACTATGTGTCATCAAGGTCAAATCATATGGATAGTTCATTCCTTGGATAACATGTTTTTTAATCAATACACCTGTACTACTGTACATGTAAAGTGAAGAATCACCGGCCTTCACTGTAAATATAGTATTATTGTGATGATATATACCATTTACTCTACCACCCACAGTGAACCTGGTGATTTCCCCGTCTTCTTTTGTCTCTGATGTCAGTTGATCAGGCTTGTCACATACAGCACCAGTCACATTGACAGCACCTTCCTCTAGACACGGTAACACAGATGTTGTATGAGGGGTTTCTGTCAGAGTGAGATGATCTACATCAGACATATTGATCTTCTTCTCATCCTGGTCTGACTGGTCCTTCCACACCACACCAGGTATCTCTGTCCTCCACCTCTTCTCCACAGCCTCCTCTAAGTTGGGCAGGTTGCTCATCTGGTCATACACGTCACTTTCTGTTAGACTCCGACCGAGGAAGCGAAGGCTCTCTAAGTTGACCTCTATCAGTTGTTGTTCATCCTGTGTAGATGAGGCCACTTTGTCCACTCTGGTTGCAGCTCTCTCCAGGTCTGACATCAGCTTCTCCTCCTGCTGAGCCAGCTTCTCTCTCATCAGTGTGAACGTGCTGGTCACCTGTGTCATCAAGCTGACAATGTCATGTTGAGCCCTGTCAACCTGTTGCTGAGAGGTCTGTCTGGCCAGATCTACACACTTCAGTAACTTGTCAATCCGCTTCATTATTGCATCCAATCTCTCATTACAAGGCTTGACAAATGGATGGAGTGTGGAAAAGTCATGTTCTTTATGTTCATCATTACAACATACATAACACACGATGCTATCACATGTCTTACAATACATGTTTAGGGAATGGTTTGGGTGTCTCCCACATGGATGTTGTGATATAGCCGATGGTGTTTTCTGTTTATTTGCTTCATCTGCTGTAACAGTTTTGTGTTTTCTTGAGAAGCGACCAGCAGCGTGTTCATCAGCACACGTCTGACACAGATACTCCTGGTCATTTATACAGTACATGACGGCTTCACCCTGACAATCCTCTAGTGAACACACTAGCACCTCTCTATCAGCACTGACGGATACCTTATCCTTATCTATCATGTCTATATCGTCATTAGTCTCCTTCGCGATCAGGTCTTTCAAATTATCCATGAAGAAGTTTGGAGGCAGAGTGGTGAGGTCACCCTCAGGAAGGGTGGTGACCTTTCTACAAATAGGACAGGTCATCTTCTGGGGGTCAGTGGCTTGTGCTATATACTTTGTTAGACAGTCGACACAAAAACTATGGTGACACTGTAGAATACAGGATTTCTGCATGTCCTCCATGCACAGAGTACACTGTAGGTACTCCATCAACACAGACTTCTTCACGCTGGCCATGGTTACAAACTCAATCTAAAATAAACAAAGAATAACTTCGAATCTATGATTTAAAAATCAATGACGATGATTGGCGGCGCAAAGAAATCAAACTGTACTGTACGTTCACTTCATGTCGAGTTATTATTGAGCAAACATTAAAAAATATTAAGGTGTCAAATTCCCACAGCTTGGGACATTATCTGACGAATAGATGTTTTGTAAATTATTAAACATTGAAACCCAGATTATTATGATTCGTGACCGGAATGTCTATCATAGTGTTACTCCATAATATATACTCAAAATAATCAGGACAGTCGGACAATTATAAAGTTATTCTTAGGTGTCATGAAGGCTAATATAATCCCATTATTGTTCCTTGGTGTTCCAGACGTGTCAGTCAGGTGTCTGTTACTAACAACAAATCTTGTGATGTATGTGTCCGATAACTGCACTGTGTTCACCTATTAACACTGGTAGTGTGGGCATATTAGGCCACTATGTTTTTTCTCTGTTTTACATGAGCGCGCGCATTAGATTTAGGCAGCGCATTACCAAAAAAACATGTGTTTTTTGTTCTGCCCAGCGCGCGTATTGGATTGTTGCAGATTTCTGAGAAAAAACAGTTAATTTCTGAGATAAAAAAACATTCCAAAGAAAACTAGTTTATTTCAAGAGATAAAAAACATTTTTCCAGCTATGTTTTTTTTTTTTTTTTTTTGTCGCCCTCAATAACTTTTCCAAAAATAGGTTCAATGTTTTTCTTTCTTAAATGTTTTTTTACCGCCCTCCCTCATTATATTTTGGATTTTTTCTGATCTAAAACAGAGAAATTAAACACAGTGGCCTTACACTTGTCACTACCAAGTGTGATTGATTATATCTAGGTTCACGTACAATCATGTAATAAGGTGGATATATCTCTACAACCACTAGGCTGTGTGTGTATAACCACAGGTGATATTAGAGGGGCGTATGCATGTATGCGCTATTTTGCATAAGACGAATGAAAATTACATGATGCCACTCTCTCAATAATGGTACAAACATTTGGCTTTGGCAATAACTTATTGCAGTGGATTGAAAATTATCTGCAAGGTCGGTATCAGTCAGTTATGATTGAAGGTCAGGTATCATCACCTTTACCTGTAACATCAGGTGTACCGCAAGGTTCCATTATTGGACCACTATTATTTGTTTTATACATAAATGATATCTGCGATGTTTGTACATCATTTATGAAATTATACGCTGACGATGCCAAACTTGATCGAAATATAAAGTCAAGACAAGATGTACTTTCCCTTCAGAATGATCTTAATGCACTGTTTCTGTGGAGCAAAATTTGGAGAATGAACTTCAACATATCAAAATGTAAATTCATGTCGATATGCTGTAAAGTAAAAATAGATTTTGACTACTCCATTGATAATAATATCTTATCTAGAGTAACTGAATTTAATGATCTTGGAATAACCATCACTAGTAAATTATCTTGGTGTGAGAATGTGAAAACTGTTTCATCAAAAGCCCATTCTATGGTAGGAATGATAAAACGTTCTGTTGGCTTTAATAGCCCCATTGATGTTAAGCGCCAATTATATTTGGCCCATGTCAGAAGTAGTCCGATGTGGAGTCCCAATCATGTTAAAGACATAATCAAATTAGAACGGGTGCAACGTCAAGCTTCAAAATTCATTCTCAATGATTATGTTTCACCCTATCACGAAAGATGCACAGCATTATCTATCTTGCCTTTGTGCTTCCGTCGAGAAATAATCGACTTGTGTTTTTTATACAGCTACCTTCACGGTAAACTATCTTGTGATTACTCTAGTAATTTTGAGTTAGCTTGTCCGCATAATGGCCTCAGATCTGCTCAACAGGGTGTTCTATTCAAATTACCTCTGTGCAAGACTGTTCAGTTCCAATGTACTTATTTTTATCGCACTGCTCGCTTATGGAACACTTTACCTTTTGTTATCCGAGATGCTAGTAGCTTGCAGATTTTTAAGAAGAACCTGAATGAATTATATCTCGCCATGGTAAACTTATTTGATGTGAATAATCGATGTACCTGGAGCCTGGCTTGTGCTTGTGTAAATTGTCGAATATAGCGGAACATTTCGTGTCTTAAACTACCTGTGCAATTTGAATCGGCTGTGAGACGGCTATTTGAGCTGTCACCAGCCACTCATGACTAAGGACGGAGGGTTCCGTTGTCGATACGCATGTGTTGGCAGATGACGAACCGCCCCGCCTTACTTATACTCGTGTATTGAATATATATCTATATATTTAGCACAAATGGCACCTTAAGTGATCGACCTATGAACGATAATCTGCGAATGTTGCATTGTGTTGTCTGCCTGGCTCGAATTCAGGCCGGAGACAGTCTCTGATACTGTTCGGAGCAGACCGACATCACTCATGATCACGCTTGTCATGATCTGACTTAGAGTATTACCACATGGCATGGATGGCTGTTCCCCTCAAAATTATTATTTGTCTTTTTTCTGTTTTATTTTTAGGTTTAGTGATTTTTCAGTAGCCTTCGTTTCCAGACCAGGTGGGTCCCTATGCTGAATTTCAAAGATCTCTAATCAACTGATTTACTTCTTGAGTTTTTCCTCCAGTCTAAAATTGCATATGTGGTACTACTCAGCATATTTCGGCTGTGCGACGGCTATATGAGCTGAAGTCAGTAGATGTATTCTAGGTTTATAGTATTACTTTTATTTAGGGATGTATGTAGGCCTATGTTAAAATTAAGAGTGCCATAAGTTTTTACTTTTTCACTGTTTTTCCTTTTCACATATCCTAGTTGTATGTCCTTTGATATAATAGACAACTAAAGCATTTAGAGGTTTTAATTAGGTTTCTACGCTTTCCAGAGTGTCCTTTTTTGCTACACGGTGTAGAGCACAGTGTAGCTATTTTATCTCTGGTTTTGGTGCGGGAAACAGATGACAGACAATTGTCGGTTATTTTATTTTATGTGTACAAATAGTAAACTTTATAATCTATACTATGTACATTTTTAAATTGCTTTTGCTATTTTAAACAATGGATATTATTTTATTCTATAATTTTAATTCACTTATATGGTTGACAGGCATTGTAGAGGTCGTCTCGACCTGTTCCCGTCAACCAAAGTTAATACCATGTTCAAAAATGATAATAATAATTATAATGTACCATTTCTGCATGTTTTTAACTGGAAGTCAAATAAACATAAACATAATGTGCACAGTGCTCTAGACAACACTCCACTCCACGCCTTTAAACAGTTTGAGTAAAATATGCACAACTCCAATGACAAATATCACCAAATAATATAAAGACAGCAGTTTATTAATCAATATTTTGAGACAATGCAGGCATTGTTATTCTCATGTGATTTTTTTTGTTATGAATACGAAATTGTTTTCAAACTTTTTTCAAAGTTAGCCTAAATCTCATGCTAATTTCTCGAAAAAATGTAAAACCGAAAGTAACTAGCGGGGTCTCCGGTCACAGACACGGTTGACCACGTTAAGAAAATATAAACAATTCAAAATTGGAATCGACCAGGTATGATCAGCATAAGCGGCGACTATTTTGTTTAAATTAAAACTCTACCCCACCCCCTTGCATATGTCAAATGGTACGACCCTTACTCTGGATTCCTGTCTGACACTCCTTAAATAACTATTATGCAGATCATATTATCACACCAGAGTACATATAATATATAATAGCCCCATATCATTGTGTTGGTTGTGTATATTTAAATATGTTAACCCGGCACTTATAAATACAATATAGGCCTATAATATTATCACACCCCGAAAATACTCTGTTGTCAATATCACCCAACCACGGACAATATTGTGTTTAAAATACGTTAAATATACATGCAGGATTTATCAGATTACTGGGGACATTATTAGAAAAACCTTACCTTGTTTATTACAATGTCACCTTAGCGTTTGCCATATTTAGCAAGGCTGCTCATACCTGTAGTCACAATGTGAGGTCTTGGGATACGCTTAGTACGTTATGAGGTGTGATGTGACGTGTACTTTGTCCCGTGTCAATACAGTGGCCTGATAGTAGCCATGGACAGGTCCACACTGTAAAGTTGTGGGTAGTGGATTCCTACATTCGTGTTACTTGGGGAATCAATGTTTTTTCAACATGGCGCTAACTGAGAGTGATCTCTACCCCAAGGTCAGAAAAATGACATTTTAACGACGTAGCGGAAAACTAGCTGATCCTGTGTAAACGTAGTAAAAATGCTCCTAATTCCAAAAAGCTATTATTGACTTTATTAATTGAGGCCAAGTGTTAGATATGAGCGTTCAAAAGAAGTAGTCCACGTTTTAGTACGAGTTCAATCTGTGGCTCAAGTCTTCAGTTTCAGTCAGATTGAGGTTAACCTGATAGTAGGCGCCCAGCAACAATGGCACATTGACATAATGTCGCATGAATGTCAGGACACCGTCTACAACGCTGGCCCAATGTTACAGCAACGCTGTGTGAACGTCTAACGTTTGCTGATCTACACCTTGAGTAATATTTGATATGATATATGTACTTTGTCCCGTGTCAGTCTGTAACATGTAAATCAGTGTCAACAACACGATCACCTGATCAGTGACCAGTAAACAATAGACGTTCACCCAATGTAGGTTTATTGTTGGGCCAGCGTCGTTGACGTTCGCCCAGCATTAATCCTACATTGGGTCAATAGTCGTGTTTTCTGGGCGGTGGATCACGAAGTCCTGACACTTTGCGCCCCACAAACATAAGACGTTAAACCAATGTTGGTTTAATGTCATGCCGGCGTCATAGATGTTGGCCCAACATTAAGCCAATATGAGGTCAATATATCATGTGTGCTGGCTGTATGGGGCTATAATCATTGGACCACCTTTCAGAGTACTGAATATTTGGGCCGGAATATAGCCTTCTATATGGAGCATAGATCTCGAGAAGGCTGTGACAGACGTGGTGTGTAACATATATTTAAAAGTAAACGCCTCCCTCCCCCCCCCCCCCCCAAGACACACGAACACACATCAGTCATGTCCTTGATCCGTGATCATGTTTCATCTTGAAATTATATGAAATGAAAGGGGTTTTAGGCCACCTATGTGCACATGTAGGCTAAACCGGGTCAGGAGAACCTCCTGAGGATGGTGAGATGAATGAGATGACACTGCCCTTCAGACACAGGATTCGAAACTCGAGCCCTGGCGGTCCGAGGCTGAGCATGCTACCTCTCGGTCAGAAAAGAAGTAAGCTTGTGAAACGCAGCTCGGATAGATTTTCGAATCTCAGCGTTTAAAGTGATTTAATGTCAGTTTATGCAGTCAACATGTTCAATACACTTCAATATAACCATTGACCAACCTGTAAACTACTCGCAGTCCCGTTTTTTAGAGGAATAATAACATTAGTCACCCATACACAGAAACACGACAGCCGTTCCCTCTCAATATCCTCGGCCAATGACGTACAAGCAAACTTTAAATGAGGCTGAATGAATCCCTCAGGGAATTAGTTCTCAGACATCATGCCATAATATTTGAAAATGGGTAAACCCAAGGTCGAGCGCAGTGTAGACTTAAGCTTGTTAAAATAATCTGGTATCAAATTTGTCACAGCATAGTGTTTTTATTTTTGTGATTAGTGTAGGCATACAATTCTACATTGATAAATGAAACAATTCTATTTTACATGATTAGTAATGACATACAGCTTCGTTATGAAAAAAAATAATAAAAAGGTGGAAATAAACTAAGTCTTTTGTGAATGGCTTAGTCAGTTTTTATCAGGTGATCTAGTTTAGACGAATTTACAAATGCCCTTTTAACGACTAGCGTCACAGGAGCATTGTAATAATCATTAATTAAACACAAAGTTATTTTTAGACTGATATGACAAAACCATCTAAATAAATTGATTTACTAGCTGGACTATCAATTAACATAATATGCTACAAGTAGGGGCCTATGATAGGCCTATAATCATGTAGGGCTACTGATTTTTTAATTGCTACAAATATCGTTACATGACATAATATTATCCATACATAGGCTTACTCTATATTTTATGTAGACCAGATATTTACAATACCTGTATAAAAGTAAGCCTATCATTATTTTTTTTTTTATTGCTTGTCTGGTACTATAGGCCCTATACTACCATATCCAACCACCCTATGCCAATCATATGTAACATAGTAGGCCTACCGTATTCGGTATGAGCGATAACCGAGAGTGACGTAGGCCTATATTGCATGGTTATTATTTTGATATATCAACCAACAAGTATGAAGTGACACCAACTGAGGGTTTGGATTGTTATACAAAATAATTAAGCATGTGCAAAAACCTGAGCCTACATGTACCTCTGAGTCTAGACTACACTATAGGTCTATGTCATGTATATAACAACTTTTTTTTATCTTGGCAGTGAGCATTTGAAGTGAGAGAGGGGGGTGATCTTAAGGTATAACAGTTAACCAGGGCGAAATGCTGAGGGATCCAGCTAACAAATTGCCGATGATACCTACATAAATAGGGAAGGCCTATGCCTATAGGAGGTGGGGGGAGGGACTACAATTAATTATTCTAAAAAAAAATATGTATATATGGGCGGTTCTCATTAGGTGCGTCGAACAAGTGGGACATTTGGTCCCGATTTTTTAAAGCAAAATTTTAATTTATTTACTTAACAGATCAATTAAATTAATGATAATTAGTCATACAATTAAATTTGGAAGCAGAAAATAGAGGGTAAATGTGAAAAAATACGTGTTTTTTAGAACGGTCGAACAGCAGACACCAAATGTTTTTTGGTGTCCTCTCAATAATGCCATGTGCGACCGCAGTGAATGATTTTTCTTGGTGTCCTGTGTGCGACCTTTGGTGTCTCATGTTCGACCAAATGTTCCATGTGGACACGAAATTTTTTCGTGTCCTTACTGTCTAGTATAGATTTCAACGTTACGACCATTTCGTGTCCTATGTTACGACCACTTTCGTGTCTCACAATGTTTTGTGATCATAACTTTTCACTGGTTTGTAGGTTTAATCACCAATTTTCACAAAACTATATAAACATAGATACACACGAGATCCAACTTTGATTCTGCTATTTCGTGCAGTCATTGTGAAATAAAAACACAATATATGAGCGGTCGAACGGTCGCACATTTTACCATATTTTCACCCCCTATACAAATACTTTTTTCTTTCTGTTCCATATTGTTTTGTATACAATTATGTAAAGCACATACAACCCGTGTACACATGGATGTATACACACCAATTTGAACACTAAATGGCGACTACTGTTCAAGAAAATGACATCAGAAGAAAATGCATGTAGGACACGAACATTTTATGTTCAGTAAAAGTAATAATTAAACCCTTTTACTTGGTTTTCATTTGTTTTCAACTATTTCTGCATCTGCATCATATTGTTTGGCTTTTTAGTTTACTTTTCAAGCAATTGTGTCAATGGTAATAAAACTTATGCCGTGATTTAGTAGTGACTGTCAATAAGACACGAAATGTTACGAGCACCATAGCTTAATATATTTCATAAAAAAATATCTAATTTTCATAATTTAGCTGCTAATATAAGTTTTTTATATAAAATTAGTTTTTCCTCTACATATTTGACCGTAAATTGATTAGAAAAAAATAATTGGTGTCCTGTGATGAACAATTGTTCTGGGTACGGTTTGAAATGTCCTATTTATTTGCATCAACTCCCCCCCCCCCCCCCCCACTCAATATTGTGCAGCTACCGGCCTCAATGACTACATATGCCTAGGCATAATAGACTATAATTGATCCTGGTCTAGTCTATAGCCTATGTTTTGTGCATAGGACGATATAATCAGGCAAAAATCATCATTTTTATTTTGGCTCCTTGATATAAGGGTCTATAGAAATACGTACGTTGCTTAAATTTTGTGTTGGCGTTTACTGGTTCAACGAGACATAGGATGAGATTTAATCTCTGACATGCATGTCCAAAACAAGAAATAAAGTAGTAAATGATAATTGAGGCTTTCGGCATACTTGGTGGCAGGTTCTGTGTGGTTTCTTAAAGTTATCAAAGGAATAATATTTTTTGTCATGAATACACCAATTAGTGTAGCCTACTAAGTAGGCCTATATCATGTTCTTTTATTAGCTTATGGTTTCATGACAAAAAGTGATCCACATCTACAATGTATCATATCATAATAGGCCTACAATATGACTGTATTTAATGTTTTTATCAGACTGGCAGATTATAGATAAATATGCCCAAGCTGAATTTTTCAGGATACCTTCCAAATACCATTAGAAACAACATACTAAAACTCCCTGTGATTCCCGCTGGAGCCTTTTCCATTATCCAAGATGGCGTCCAAGATGGCCGCTAAAATATTGAAACCGCTATATCTCGGTTTGTAATAAACATAACTTGATGATTCAAATGTCTACATGTGCATTTATTGCCATAAGGATTCCATTGAAACAGGTGCTGAGTCACTAAATAGTCACGCTTATAATTCATTTGCAATTTGAGGTATAATATTAAGCAAAATAGCAAGATTTTGATATGTATGACATTTTAAATACTATTTCAATCATTAACATATCAGAAATTGCTTTAGCATCAGAGCTGATCGATCTCACGGTGGTCAATTTAGGTTAAATGCATGATGACAGGAACACATACACGGCTAACATTAAACCAACATCGGGTCAAGTATTTAATTTATAATTACATGCCACTTTGACCAAATGTTGTTTTAATGTTGGACCAGCGTCGCACACTGTAGGCGAACATTAAAACCACGACCTAATTTTCTAATTACGTGACACGTGATGTTGATTTAATGTTGGGCCAGCGTCGCAGACGGTTGCCCAAAATTAAAAGATCAAGAACATTGGGTCAATGATTTACTTTTCCAATTACATGACCGGTTGAACCAATGTTGGTTGAATGTTGAGCCAGCGTTGCAGACAGTGGGCCAAGTTCAAACCAGCATTGATTAAAAAAACAAACTTTATCGCCAACATGACACGTTGACCCTATGTTGTTTTAGTGGTGGATCTACGTCACACACTATCATGATTATCAGCTCTTATCTGTCATATATATTATATTCTAGCCTGTAGACAATGAGAGGGACGTAGCAAAATGATCAGATGCTCAGAGCGTGGAATGAATGAATGAATGAATGAATGAATGAATGAATGAATGAATGAATGAATGAATGAATGAATTAATGAATTAATGAATGAATGGGGTTTTAAATCATTTGTGTGCACATATAGGCTAAACTAGGCCAATCAGAACCTCCTGAGGATGGTGAGATGACACTTGCCCTCCAGACACAGGGTTCGAAATTCAAGCCCTGATGGTCTTAGGTCGAGCACGCTAATTCCCGGTGACAGAGGCTCCCCTATTACTAAATCTTTACTATTGGGAGGGGGGAACATGTATTTTCTTTTAAATTTAATTGCCAGAGCGGCGTACAAATTCGCAATCTCCGAATTTCAAAGCAGGCAGCTTTAACCACTGTTTTGCCAGTGTCGTTGCCTGCCGTGCGGTTTCGAACCCCGCTTGGTACAGGATTTCAAGAGATATATGTCATGTTTCCCCCCTCTCAATATCGGGACATTGTTTCGATGTTGTGTCTTTAGGCAAGGCACTTTATCCTCACATGTTTCACTTGACTCGGGTGTAAATGAGTATCAAGTAAAGCAGATAAGGCAATTTGTACTATAAGTTCAATGCCCCGAAATAGTTGCAGGACTGTATGCTCTCTGTGGAGTTGAAATGACACACAAACAACAGGTCCAGTGACCAGGGGGTGAAAAGTAAAGTCGGCTGATAAGTATTCAGACCTGATTTCACACTATAAACATGCACCTTTATACATTTACAACCACAGCAATTATAACCATCGACATGTATATTCAATCAATGATTGTATAACTGTGTCTGCGGCTAGAGATTGATGGGATGGTTACGGTTGTCGCTCCCACGCTATTAGTTACATTATATTGTGACAGGCCATTTAACGGCTCAGTTCATTTTGACGATTCTTGATTCAGTTTCAGATTCAGATTCATTTATTTGATCAAAGAGAGTAAATACATAGTAATATAAAAGCAGTTGTATATATTATGATGATCAGGAGACCTCCACTAAGACCAAACAATGGTCGCTAGCGTGGAGGCCACCTACATTACATTACATTTATATTACAGGTTTATTCGATATTTCAAGTACATATTAATGAAGGTGATGTTAACTCCCTGGCTATCACCTCAGTACTAAGATAGCTCGAAGACCGAGGCGACAGACAGGGAGCTATCATCAGACAATATAAACCTATATTGTGAATAGAAAAACAATTATATAGTAGTAGGCCTAAGTATCATAAAAAAGTTATTATAAAAAAAAAAGACTAATACATTTGAGAATTCAGTTGCAGTAAATACTAGAACTTAACGGGTAAATTTGAACCTTCAAAAATTAACACTTTATCAGACTGTAACATGTGTAAGGTATAGGCAATATGATAATTAAAAAGACGGAAAATTTGTTGTAATACACAAACATATATTATTAAATTGCGCTACAAACATAGCACCGAGGAATATGACAAATACTGTCGTAGCTGTTTAATATTGATGATTTAGCATAAGTGATGACACTTTGCAAACTGTGAGTAAAAAACTTTTCCTTTATATTTGTTGGGCAGTTATTGATCGCATCGGGTATATTATATAATAAGCACTGTCTAGCAAATTCATGTTTTATACGACATTTATATAGATCTTGATTCCTTGTATTATAATTATGTCCACTTGTCCTAAACTGGAGATTCAGAAAGAATGTGGGCAAAGTGTGTTCTAAGTATTTGTAGTATAATTTAAATTGCTGTATTTTAAAAATATCCTCTGCTTTTAAAATATGCAAGTTTTTAAATAGTGGATCAGTATGGGCAAACATTTTGTTTTTTGTTATAATTCGAATACATTTCTTTTGCAAGTTTGTTAGTTTGGATGGCTGGTGTCCCCAAACTATGGGCGAATAATTTATGTGTGGTAATAACAGTGAGTTGTAAAGCGTGATTAAAATATTTAAGGGTATATGATTTTTCAATCTTGTTAGGACGCCGATGATGCGTGATAATTTCAGGACAATGTG
Organism: Flabesymbios commensalis; assembly: GCA_964017125.1. Taxonomy (NCBI): domain Eukaryota; kingdom Metazoa; phylum Annelida; class Polychaeta; order Terebellida; family Flabelligeridae; genus Flabesymbios; species Flabesymbios commensalis. The sequence continues at coordinate 8,526,559 of OZ024911.1, read as the reverse complement.
GTCTATGTGATCATTCCATTTCAATTGCTTATTGATAATTAAACCTAAGAAATTGAAGTTTTCGACGCATTCAATAACGTTATTGTCTATTTGTATTAATGGTATAGGTGTTTGTTTTCTTGCCGAACGAAAAACCATAAATTTGGATTTGGAAACATTAAGAGAAAGTTTGTTTACTTTAAACCACATTGAGAGTTTTGCTAGTTCTGCATTAATACTATCTGTATTATAAATAGCATTCTTTGTTATTAGAGTCGTGTCATCTGCAAAAAGGATAAAATGAAAGAGATTGGAAGATATATGTATATCATTCATATAAATTAAGAATAGTAAAGGCCCCAAAATGGAACCTTGAGGTACCCCAGTGGTTATTTTTAAGAAATTTGAGTCAGTATTATCATAATGTACATATTGTTGTCTATTTGTTAAATAACATTTGATTGAATTTATAGAATTACCTGTTAGTCCATAGCATTTTAATTTGTATAGTAATATATCATGGTCTAAGGTGTCAAAGGCTTTGGATAAATCAATGAATATAGCTACAGGTACCTCGCCTTTATCCATTTTAGATAACAACCTGTTTACTAGTTCTAGGGAGGCCAATTCCGTGGAATGACCCTTCCGAAAACCATATTGACTCTCGGAGAATAAATTTGAATCTTCAAAATATTTGTATAGTTGTTGATAAATTACTTTTTCAAAAAGTTTGGATTTTGATGGTAATAGAGAAATGGGCCTGTAATTCGAAAATATAGATTTATCTCCCTTTTTGAATAATGGTATGACTTTTGCTATTTTTAATTTGTCAGGGAATATACCCGTTGTTAGCATTTGATTAACAATGAGTGTTATTGGTTTAACTAGGTTTAGTTTAATAGATTTAAGTAAGGTGTTTGATAACCCATCTCATCCTGTACTATTTTTGCTATCTAAATCGTCTATCAGTTTGCTAACAAAATCTTCTCCTATGAGTTTAAATGTCAAATTGTTATCATTTTGATTTAATAAATAGTTTTTAAAATTATTTCTAGACGGGACGCAAATTTCTTTTGCCAGATTTGGTCCGATATTTGTAAAGAAAAAGTTGAATTTATTCGCAATACTAGTTGTACCTGTAACTACGGTATTGTCAATTTTGAAAAAATCAGGGAAATTTACTTTTTTTCTTTTCTTGCATAACTTTTCATTTATAGCTGACCAGCTTTTTTTAAGGTTACCTTTTGCCTTTTGAAAATTTGTAGTGTAATAAAAAAAATTTGCCAATCTAATCGTTTTTTTAGTATGATATTAAAATTTCGTAAATTTGTTTCTATTGTATTGTAATGAGGAGATTCATGTGGTGTTCTCCTAAGTGCCAAGTGTATTTTATTTTTGAATTTGATTGACTTTAAAATACCCGTTGTAATCCATGGCGTACTCTTGTGTTTGTATTTATTAAATTTAATTTTTTTATTTGGAAAATGTTTTTGTTTCAGTGCACATATTAAGTCGTGTAATACATCATAATTATTGTTGGGATTGGATTCCAAATTCACATCAAGTAATTCCATAATATTGATGCTTGAAATTCTTCTTTAAAATTCTGGATAGCAATGGGCGTTTGTTTATTGATTGTTATATATTTATGCGTGTTACAGTACTGTCATTACCTTTGTATCAGTGTGTGGAGACAAACCTAAGGGTGTGTTTGGTCATCGCTGGGAGAACTGCACAAAAACGGCATAAATTACTGTGAGTTCACTGTAAATCACAATTAATCATTATCCCTTAAAGCTCTGCAGTGGCCGTTCCAGGATCTGTAAAAAGGGGGGAGGGCGCTCAGGGTTTTGGGGACTTAACCCCAAGATTTTTTGGTGAATGCTGACCCCCCCCCCCCCCTGGATCCGCCACTGCCTGAAATAATATATAGGAGACCAAAGGTTTTATCAAATTGAAATCATCATAAATGTCTCAGTTGGCTATTCCTGCTTCTTTTGAATAACTATGTTATAGCTATTTGATTTTTTTTACTTATTTCTCTGTGGGGACCGCCTTGCACGATACATCAGAATCAACATTAATTATATTATTTATTCAAGTTTTATTTTTGTAATTTTTATTTTTGTAGTTTTTATTTTTGTAATATTTTTATTTTACAAATTTTATTTTGTAAGTTTATATTTTTGTAGGTTTCACTTTTTTAATTTTTATTTTATGTAATTTTAATTCTTTTTAAATTGTGATTTTGTCATATTATATTTTGTGAAGTCTCATCAGCATTATGTTTAATGTCTTCAGAGTAATATTAAAACTGTGAAACGTTTCAGTATAACTTCACCATTTATGTATGGTATGTTTAGTGTGTAGTGTGAAGTTCAATGTGTGTGATGTGTTGTATGTAATGGGATGTGTGTGTGTGTGTGTGTGTGTGTGTGTGTGTGTGTGCGTGCGTGCGTGCGTGCGTGCGTGCGTGCGTGCGTGCGTGCGTGCGTGCGTGCGTGCGTGCGTGTGCGTGTGCGTGCGCGTGCGCGTGCGCGTGGCGTGCGCGTGCGCGTGCGGGTGCGGGTGCGGGTGCGTGTGCGTGTGCGTGTGCGTGTGCGTGTGCGTGTGGGTGTGTGGGTGTGTGGGTGTGTGGGTGTGTGTGTGGGTGTGGGTGTGGGTGTGGGTGTGTGTGTGTGTGTGGTGGAACATGTGTGGTGTGTAGTGTGTGATGTGTGTAGTGTGATGTGTGTGGATTGATGTATGTAGTATGTTGTGTGTTGTGTGTGGTTTTGTGTATGTGGTGTAATGTATGTGGTGTGCTGTATGTGTTACAATGTGTGTGATGGGTTGTGTGTGGTGTGTGGAGTGTTGTATGATGTATGTAGTGTAATGTGTGTGGTGTGATGTCTTGTGCATGTTGTGTGTAGTGCTGTGCTGTATGCAGTGTGATGTGTGTAGTATAGTGTGTGTAGTTTGATGTGTGCAGTATGATGTGTGTAGTGGTGTGTATATGTTGTTTGGTGTGTAGTGTGAAGTGCACTGTGTGTGGTGTGTTGAATGTAATGGGTTGTGTGTGTTGTGTGGTGTGTTGTGTGTATTGTGATGCATATGTGTTGTGATGTATGTGATGAGATGTGTATAGTATCTGGTGCTGTGAAAGCAGTGTGATGTGTTTGTGTGGCAGTGTGTGTGATGTGTTGTATGTGAAGTGTTTTCCGCTTTTTAATTTTTATTTTGTAAGTTTTTATTTGTTGCATATTTTTTTTGTAAGTTTTTATTTTTGTAATATTTTATTTTGCAGATGTTATTTTGTAAGTTTATATTTTTGCAAGTTTTATTTTTTTAATTTTTATTTTATGTAATTTTATTTATTTTTATTTTAGATTTTGCTATTAATGTTTATTTTGTAAGTTTTTATTTGCTGCATATTTTATTTTGTAAGTTTTTATTTTATTAATATTTTTATTTTGCAAATGTTATTTTGTAAGTTTATATTTTTGCATTTATTTATTTTATGTAATTTTAATTTTTTTATTTTTGATTTTGCTAAATGATATTTTGTAAGTTTTTATTTTTATCAGTTTTAGTTTTTACAACTTTTCTTTTGTAAGTTTTTATTTATTGCAAATTTTGTTTTGTAAGTTTTTTTTGTGCTGTGATGTTCGTAGTATATGATGTGTGTATTGTGATGTGTGAAATATGATATGTGTGTATTATGATGTGCATAGTACTGTTTTATGCTGTGTGGTGTGTAGTGTGAAGTGCAATGTGTGTGATGTGTTGTATGTAATGGGATGTGTGTGGTGGAACATGTGTTGTGTGTGATGTGTGTAGTGTGATGTGTGTAGATTGATGTATGTAGTATGCTGTATGTTGTGTGTGGTGTTGTGTATGTGGTGTAATGTGATTGGTGTGCTGTATGTGTTACAATGTGTGTGAAGGGTTGTGTGTGGTGTGTAGAGTGTTTTATGATGTATGTGTGATGTGTTGTGCATTATGTGTGTAGTTCGATGTGTGTAGTGTGATGTGTTGTATGTGATGTGTAGCGTATGATGTACATGTGTGTGATTTGTGTAGTGCTGTGCTGTATGCGGTGTGATGTGTGTCGTATGGTGTGGGTAGTATGATGTGTGCAGTGTGTAGTGGTGTGTTTATGCTGTTTGGTGTGTAGTGTGAAGTGCACTGTGTGTGGTGTGTTGTAAGTAATGGGTTGTGTGTGGTGTGTGGTGTGTTTTGTGTATTGTGATACATATGTGTTGTGATGTATGTGATGAGTTGTGTATAGTGTGTGGTGTTGTGTATGCAGTGTGATGTGTGTGTTGCAATGTGTGTGATGTGTTGTATGTGAAGTGTTGTGTGTAGTGTGTTGTGGTGTGTGCTGTGTATCGTATGATGTACATGTGTGTGATGTGTGTAGTGTTATGTGTGTATGGTGTAGTGTATGCAGTGTATGATGTGTGCTGCGTATGGTGTAGTGTATGGTGTTGTGAATGTGGTTCTATGTGCATGTGTATGTATTTTACGTGTTGTGTGTAGTATGGTGTGGGTGTGTATGTAGTGTACGTAGTGTAATGTGTATGGAGTTGGGTTGTGTGTGGTGTGTAGAGTGTTGTATGATGTGTGTGGTGTAATGTGTGTGGTGTGAGGTATGTGATGTGTTGTGCATGGTGTGTAAAGTATGTTGTGTGTAGTTTGATGTGTTGTATGTGATGTGTGCCGTATGATGTACATGTGTGTGATGTGTGTAGTGCTGTGCTGTATGCGGTGTGATGTGTACAGTCTGATGTGTGTAGTGTGATGTGTTGTATGTGATGTGTGTCATATGATGTACATGTGTGTGATGTGTGTAGTGCTGTGCTGTATGCAGTGTGATGTGTGTAGTATGGTGTGGGTAGTAGGATGTATGCAGTGTGTAGTGGTGTGTTTATACTGTTTGGTGTGTAGTGTGAAGTGCACTGTGTGTGGTGTGTTGTATGTAATGTCATAAACACCTACTGTACAACGTCATATATGCAGTGTGATGTGTGTGTTGCAATGTGTGTGATGTGTTGTATGTGAAGTGTTGTGTATAGTGTGTTGTGGTGTGTGCTGTGTATCGTATGATGTACATGTGTGTGATGTGTGTAGTGTATGCAGTGTATGATGTGTGCTGTGTATTGTGTCGTGTATGGTGTTGTGTATGTGGTTCTATGTGCATGTGTATGTAGTTTACGTGTTGTGTGTAGTATGGTGTGCATGTGTGTGGGTGTGTATGTAGTGTACGTAGTGTGATGTGTATGGGGTTGGGTTGTGTGTGGTGTGTAGAGTGTTGTATAATGTGTGTGGTGTGATGTGTGTGGTGTGAGGTATGTGATGTGTTGTGCATGATGTGTACAGTCTGATGTGTGTAGTTTGATGTGTTGTATGTGATGCGTGCCATATGATGTACATGTGTGCGATGTGTGTAGTGCTATGCTGTATGTGATGTGATGTATGTAGGATGGTGTGTGTAGTATGATGTGTGCCGTATGATGTACGTAGTGGTGTGTTCATGCTGTGTGGTGTATAGTGTGAAGTGCAATGTGTGTGATGTATTGTATGTGATGGATTGTGTGTGGTATGTGGTGTGATGTGTGTATTGTGATGCATATGTGTTGTGATGAATGTGATGAGGTGTGTATAGTGTGTGGTGTGGTGCATGTAGTGTGATGTGTGTGGTTTAGTGTGTGTAGTATGGTGTTTTCAGTGTATGGTGTTGTGTATGTGATTCAATGTGTATGTGTTGGTAGTTTATGTATTGTGTGTAGTATGATGTGCATGTGTGGTACGAAGTGTGCAGTCCAATGTGTTTATGTATGTAGTGTATGTATTGTGAAGTGTGTGGTGTAATGTGTGATATAATATGATAATGAAATATCTAACAACCAATCTAGTTATATTTTAATCACGATACGTCAACACTATCATACAAGTGTTTATATTACAAATGAAGAAATAGGCCATGTTGTTTTATATAATCTTTTATTGTTATTATAATTATTGATACAATACCATCAAATAAGCATGCATAGAATATATTCTACATTATATATCAGATAGTTGAAGGGTAACACTCTCGACATAGCAATTCACCAAGCTGATTATTGTAATCTTCATTCAGAAAACACATACTGTGTATGTACCTATGAGCCAAGGAATAAGGCAATGTCATCAATAGTTCTATACATGTCTTTCGATGCTGATTGTTTGGCTAGGGTACCACAGAACGTAAATGGTGAAATAATACGTCCCCAGTTACAAGTTTTGTCCCGAAATAGATCATCAGCAATTGTACTCAATACAGATATATCAACGTCATCAAACTTGTCCTTACACATCCTCCTGAGTAAGTTGTTGTATCTAACCATCGATTTTTGTACAACATTATACATTATTTTGGTATGATCATTATAAAATGTGTCATCTTGATATTCAGAAATATGATAAATTAAATCCATAGATATTATTCTGGATGTCTGACAAATGCATATCTTATTTTCCTCAACAAGAGCCATAACTGTATTAACTTTTACACAATGTGAAGTGGTCATATACATTTATGATGGAGAAGGTGTTCTATAGGTGACATGCACAAAACCAATCTGGGTTTAGACAAGTCCAGACCGATTCGCAAACAAGTTTCAACATGTTTTTTTCATGTAGAGTGGTCTGCGATGAGCCATCACAAGGGGAGGTGGACCCTGGGGGTGGGGGGAGAGGTGAGTCATTTTATTGATTGTGCAATACACCAACGAACCAATCAGATTGAAGTGTTTGGCGGCCTTTATTGTTGACAAAGCACAAACAAGTTTCAACATGTTCTTGAGGGAAGTGGATAGGTGTGATGAGTCATACCATGGGGTGGGGTACCTAATAATAGTGTTGAATCATCACATACAAAAGGGAATGGGAGACATGGGATTGTTGACATGTCAAATGCCAGCATGGACAAACATTGACAATGCTATAACTTCGATTCTTCAACAGTACCAACGCTTGTTTGAATTGTTTAAATTGTTTTCTTTGCAGTCCTCCTTAACAGAATATCAGACATAGGGCAACAACAATGTTAAAAAATCAGACCTCTGTAATGGAGTATCAGGCAAAAGGACGGCAAACGTGTCAATGACCTACACCTAGGCTGCTGTTTAGTGAACAATGTGTTGATTGGGGTATACCAGTCTATGACAGAAATCCAAATGACCAATGGAAGTGTGGTGATCGCATGGGGATGGAAACGCTGTTATAATAAGAATAAAATACGTTTATAGCTAATTTATAGCTAATAATACAAATATATTTTTACAATCTCATCAGTCATTTATAAAAAACAACCACTCCAATTGTCATTAATATTCATCATTTCGCAACAGAACTGTGCAATAATAATTATGCCACCCTTTCAATGCGGTTGATTCTATTAAGCATATTCATTTAACTGTTTCTACCACGGCTAAACGACACAAAATTTACTGAATGTTGTTATAAAACGTGATCTAATTTCCATTCATTCTGGTATAAGCTAGCACTCTTTTTTAAATAAATACATACAAATAAAAACAATATTTTATTACCACAATCATAATACATGTAATGTATATATATCTAGGCATAATGATAACATTTTAAAATCCACATAGGCCCACAAAATTATTCAAACAGCTGCATCAGCATCATTTAGTCATCATTCTGATGCTCATGAATCATGTACATTGATGCTCCCAGTGTCAAAACATATTGCTCATTTATCACCCATGGAGAGGGGGCAATGATGAGTCATCTTTTTCAGGGAGAGGGGCACCTCAAATAGCAGCATCAGCAGCAGCAACAGCAGCAGCAACCATTTATGTAAAAATAATATCTAAATAATATCTAAATAACATATAATTAAGGTATAAATAATGTAAAAATAATATCTAAATAATATCTGAATAATATATAAATAATAACATCTCATGCTTTGTAAAACACGCACTTTCTCTTGCTGAGAATTGACATTATAAAGATCTATAGTCCTATGCTTGTTAATATTTTGAACCATCCATATAAAATAAACTAATTGACGTCGTGATGCTCCCAGTGTCAAAACATGACGCTGATTTATCACCCATGGAGAGGGAGGCGATGATGAGTCATCATTTTCTGGGGGAGGGGGACCCGTGATCATCTGAGGATGAGTCATCATTCAGATGCTCATGAATCATGTACATTGATGCTCCCAGTGTCAAAACATAGTGCTCATTTATCACCCATGGAGAGGGGGCAATGATAAGTCATCCTTTTCAGTGGGAGGGGGACCTCAAATAGCAGCATCAGCAACAGCAGCAGCAACCATTTATGTAAAAATAATATCTAAATAATACCTAAATAACATATAATTAACGTATAAATAATGTACAAATAATATCTAAATAATATCTAAATAATATATAAATAATAACATCTCATGCTTTGTCAAACACCCACTTACTCTTGCTGAGAATTGACATTATACAGATCTATAGTCATATGATTGTTAATATTTTGAACCATCCATATAAAATAAACTAATTGACGTCGTGACATGACGCCCATACATCATCTGAGGATTAGTCATCATCCTGATGCTCATGAATCATGTACATTGATGCTCCCAGTGTCAAAACATGATGCTGATTTATCACCCATGGAGAGAGGGCAATGATGAGTCATCGTTTTCTGGGGGAGGGGGACCCGTGATCATCTGAGGATGAGTTATCATCCTGATGACACTAAATTTAAAATAGGTTGCTAATATTCAAAGACACTCAATATTATTTTGAATCAGCCACTGAAATGTGTGCATACTGAAGGAATATAACAATTCTATAAAAATACCCTTGCTTATTGCATAAGATAATATTGATATATTGATATATTAATATAGTGATATAGTGATATAGTGATATAGTGATATATTGATTAATGTTTGTTTAATATTGAAAATAATGTTAATTTCATATAATATGACAATGATGTGCATTCATCATGCACATTGATGTTCCCATCCTCAAAACATGACGCCCATTTATCACCATAGAATGATCAACCCATTGAAACTAAATTTAAAATATGTTGTCATTATGCAGAAACGCTCATTAATATTTTGAGTCACCCAATCAAAATAAAGCACTTGGCGTCATGACGCCAATTCATCATCCGAGGATGAGTCATCCTTTTCAGGGGGAGGGGGACCCCCTGCGAACCCAAGGGGAGGGGAGTCACCCTTTCCAAGAAGGGTGGGGGGCCGTGATGAGTCACCCAAAGAGGGGTGGGGGGACCGTGATGAGTCATCCAAAAGGGGCGTGTCCCAAGTCATCCGAAAGGGGCGTGTCCCAAGGGAGGCTCCACCAATCACAGCCAAGGGGAGGGGTGGGGGGGTCAAATTATGTTAATGTGGGGACAAAGTGCCTACCCTTCTACTCTCCACATGAGGATTTCTTCAAACTGTTAGTTTTTCCAAAATTGATCTTGCTTATTTTATAATGTTGAAATTAATAAGCAAATCACTGCCAATGGGTCTTTCCAATTGCCACTTTGCTCCCCGTGTGTATACATTACCAACCAACCAAGTAAATGATCACTGATGGTTCCAATTATACACCACCATAGAACCAAGTGAATGTTCACTGCTTGGGTGTGTCTAATTGCTACTTTTCTCACTGTTGTATACTCTATCATCACACAATTTTCCTATTTTCTTTGCAATCACACTCTACAATACATATAATAACTAGACATGAAGTGTGATTTTTCCAGTAACAATATTATTTGGGCTAGGTTTTATGAGTTTTGTGGCGGCCATTTTATATTTTATTGGGTTATTTTTCTTATGACAGATTGATTGGAATTTTGTGTATGAGTTTTTTGGCAGTCATTCTGAACTGGAATTTTAAACTTCGGACTGCAAATTTCAAAAGTCCCCACTGAGCTTTTGCACTTTTAAATAGATACATATTTGTTTGTCAAATGGAATCGCATTCAGAGTGCCCAGTACACACATTGACTTGTCTTTCTGTTGACTTAATGTTGTATCACTATCCGCGACGCTAGCCCAACAACAAAACAACATTGATTCAACGTTTTGTGTTTGAATATAATTGCAACTGTTATTCTAAGATTTCAACTGTCCATACATAATACACAATATTGGTTTAATACTGGGCCACTGTCTGCGACGCTGGCCCGGAATTGAAACATCGTATAAATGTATTTTTATTATTAAATCTAGAGACTAAAGGGTGGAGTAGGTCTGGACATAGGGGCACACTGTTCACCCTCCTGGCAATGAATGGAGAATCGCCCGACATGTACACTATTGAACCAACATTGAACCCAATTATAGGCCTACTGCCTTGCAAGCCAAAAGGCAGTCTCTGCTCACTTTACAATTAAGCAGATACTGCTTTTTGCATATGAAGAGCAGCATAGTGCAGTATCTGTTCACTTTACAAGTAAGCAGAAACTGCCTTTTGTCATACAAGAGTATAGTGATCCAGAAATCCTCAGAAAAACTTTGGGAATGTTGTGTCAACATTTCAAGTTGATTAGATAAAAACTCAGGGAGAAGTAACATCTTACAGAAACGTGCACAGAAAAATAAGTTGAAAGTTATGTTGAAAACTCAATATATTTGGGCATAGCCCAAATATAAATAGTAGTTTTTTCCCTGTAAATGAATTTGAACATTCAGACCAATATGCTATTTACTTAAAAAAACGCTATATATTTAAAAATTATATCAAACAAAAACATATTTTTTACAGGAAAATCTTACCATTAAATGCATAATTCAAGCATAAATTTAGTATTTTGATTTCACAAATTTTGTTTGATCGTGATTATAAATAATTTTGCTTTTCATTTCCAGAAAAATATCATTTTCGACAAAAGATATGGATTAGGTTGTTTTCTTTAGCCACACCGCAAAATATTATAAGCTTTAAATTTAATATTAAAAATAACTATCAACAGTCCGTGGCACTCATATCGCAATGCAAATGAGAAATTAATTTGAAAGAAGCCAGGCAGATCAATAATGGCTGCTGATGCCCCAGCTATAATTGATTGATAAGCAATAAAATGTTTTGAGAAATTCATGATCAAAACATTATTATTTTGTATCTTAAATGGGCCTACAATTTCAACTAACTTTCTAGAAATGAGTAGTAGGGCAATCCAAACCAAACTAATTGATACAATACATTACAACATCTAGTAGTTCATGTTTTGATAAATACTTTCAGGATTTTCTTCTTGCTCAGTTTTCAGCGCACAGGACTTCGTATATCAATAATTTACAGATGATGTAAGAATCACAGTAGCTCACCTCTTATTTGGGCGGGGGCCCTAGGGTAGTGGTTAGCACCGCTGCCTTTCACGCCAGAGCTCGGGGTTCGGTTCCCGGTCTCGGCGGTTTCAAAGAAACAAAAACTGTTTCTTCCCCATCCACGTGTGAAAGTCAGTATTGTGGGGAGCCTCCGTGACCGAGAGGTAGCGTGCTCGGCCTCAGACCGCCAGGGCTCGAATTTCGAATCTGGTCTCTGGAGGACAGTGTCATCTCAATCATCTCACCATCCTCAGGAGGTTCTCCTGGCCCAATTTAGCCCATATGTTCACAAAAGTGGCCTGGAGCCCGATTCATTTCATTTTTTTTCTCACCTCTTATTTAATATGATCTTCCGTAGCTTCTACACTTGATTTGAACATAGATCAAATAGAGACACTTTGTGAATAAGTTTTTCACAACATATATTTACTACAGTTATTACACCGACCATGTTTCTGTCACACACATACATTGGTCGGTGTCCACCCACAATGTTATGAAATTTTCATATTTCAAGCAAGCCAATTAGTTAAAATACATTGTACGATTCGTCCATCAACAATTATATTTGACAAATTAATGAATAATTCAAACATGTTGGAATTGTAAAACATTTGTGAATATATAAATTCTGTAGAAATATCCATTCAAGCATGTATAAAATAATAATGCATAGTATATTAATGTTATTAAGCCCACCTGGCTTTCTTTCTACGTATATGTTCACTAACACATGCTATGAATAATTGATTGTCTATTCTCAGGTAAGAAGTACAAGTGTTTTGATGGACTAACAAATACAACAAAAACATTTCAAAAAGAAGACGTCATTGACAAATTGTTCCCCAAGCTCTTCTAAAAAGCATTCAACCCATATGGTAAGTGTATATACTGCATATAATAATGTTGGTATTGTTTCAAGTTGATGAGGATGTTGAGTGGCTGTTAGACCTGAGCTGACGTTGTAAATCATATTATGATTTAATATGTGTTTTAACCAAGGTCAGTTTTTGTCAAAGTGACATACTACATAAATGGGAATCTAAGCTATGCTTATTTAAACCGAGTTTTGTGCAAGAGTCAAAAGAAACACAGATTTTGCAACATTCTGGAGAACTAGCCGAGGGTTACTTACTATGACTTCTCTGCACCTCTGCTAGATGAACGGCTCAGAAACTATAAAGCCTATTGGCGCCAGTCTATCTGTGTTATGATAAGCTAGCAAAATAGGATGCACAATGTCTAGACAGAAAGTAAAAGTAGTAGGTTACTTTAACAAAAACCTTCGGTTAAAATCTAAATCATATTACGCTTCGCTATGTAATTAGACTTTTTAACCAAAGTCACTTTTTGCCAAAGTGACATACTACATATGGGAGAATGACCTCCATCTGTCTAGCGGAAAATTCTAATCCAATGAAAAAAATCCAAGAATACTCCATATGACGACAATCAAATTTAAAAATAACAAAGACGGAAAACCGATATGTATAAAGAGAATTAGACTGAGCCTAAATATTAAATAATCTGCTAAAATAAATAAGTCAACACAAATAAACGTTTTACTCATATTCTTTATTGAGAGTAAATGTTATTTATTATTATTCCAAAAAACATTTACTTTATTGGGAGTAGAACATCAACATTATTATTCAACATATTGAAAGTTTAACTTATTATTATATTCATTATTTGATTTATTCATTCTTTATTGTGAGTAAAATCTTAATTATTATTAATAGTGGCATTCTGTACTGTGATAATATTGTCTGAGGCTTCCCATGGAAGCGATCTCAAATAGTGAGCGTGTATAGTGAGGGCACTAGTCCAGTCTGCAGCCTGCAGTCTGCATGGGGCAGCAACTGTTCTAGTGGTAACCGCTGAATCGTTGGTTCCGGCTCTCTGAATACTAATTTTCTAAAAGTGACCAAGTAACCACCTGATAATGGTAGTCTTAGCTGTCACTCGGAACGGTGGAACAAAAGTCAATACAAATTTGCTAGACTTAATAGACTTTATCTTTCTGTCTGTATACGACATACATGTGGACAGGTGATTCATAGGACACAGTCTGTGGTTCTCTTTGTTAGTTCTTAAACCCCCACGACCCACAGCCCACACCCTCGAAATTACTTAAACCCCCTCGACCTGAGAATACGAGGGGGTTTAGGAAATTACTTAAACCCCCTCCGATTCTCAGGTCAAGGGGGTTCAGGTATTTACTTAAACCCCCTCGGATTCTCAGGTCGAGATGGATTGAGTAATTACTTAAACCACTTACTTAAATTAATTAACCCTTTGACTTCCAGGCCGGGGTGCATACCAGGATCTAGATATGCTGGTGTAGGAGTTCTATTTTTCGTCATTTGAAGCTGGAATTGCTAACGCAATTTCCAGCTTCAAATGACGAAAAATACATAAATGTAGTATATATTTGACGAAAATTTGTGTCATTTTGTGGTTACGTTCATTGACGAATGACGACGGAAATTTCCGTCATGTATGGTAGTGAAAATGTTGAGAACACCAAGGGTGGAACAGGTTCAGGCGTTCTTGCTTTGCAATATCCATTTATCCGGAGTCTGTTGTAAGTAAATCTCGTCATCCCTCAACAGATGTGAATCACTTACGCGTCGTGCCGACGACAAGGCTGATAACACAGCCATTCTATGCGTTAACCTAGGGCGTGATAAATCACTGACATATTTTCTTCGGGGGAGCGCCAACTCAAGTGGGACCCTAATATCCACGGCGGAGCCCGCTCTCTCTACAAATGAGATGAAATGAATGGGGTTTTAGGGCACGTTTGTGCACATACATGCTAAATTGGGCCTACAGAACCTCATGAGGATGCTAAATGAATGAGCTGACACTTGACTGACTTATTGACAACTATGCCAAAAATAGGAAATACAGGAATTTCGTCTCTATATCTAGCCTAACTTGTAAGTGCGCAGCACAAAAATTAAAACACTTTTGCATTATTAAGCTAAAAGAAAATTACCAGCCTGGGCATGTCCCTTTTACAAGCAATTGCGAGCCTAGAACCAACACAGATTGACTGGCGTCGATGGGCTTTATTGTTTCTGATCCGTTCACCTACCAGGGGTGCGCAAACGTCATTGTAAGCCACCCCTGGCTAGTTCTCGCTGAGGGCCAGAATCTTGCAAAACTCGGATTAAATATGCATTGCTTACATTCTCATTTAAATGGTATACTTTGACAAAATCAATAAAATCTCAATTATATTACGCTACGCTATATACATGATATAATTGCTACTAGTATTGTATTAGATTCAGCAATATTTTATTTTAAGTACAAAACTGACAAAAGATTGGGTACATTGCCATACACGTTGTCTGTAGGCTATAGGCCCTGTTTGCTTTTTTATTTTTTTCCAATTATAATCTACATATATCGTGTCCGAATAAGTGCATAAAGGTATTATTACAAGGAACCCACACATACATATATAACAGGTAGGCTAAACATAAGTATATATGTTTTGTTCATCTAAGCAGCGCATTTAGTAGATACTGACTTGTAAAAAAAACGTTTTAATGTACTGATACATTTTTTGTTAATATAATAATGTTTTAGAGCATGCGGATACGATATTGCCTGATTTCAAAGACAACTCAGTCTCTGTAATGAGAAGTGATTGTACCTGGAATCATGGATATTATTGTGATACGTAAGTTTACTGATTAAACCTAAACTTAGTATGTCGACTCGTGCATGAAGATCATGATATGGTCATATGATGTAAACATGTCCATACAATAGAACTGCAAAAGTTTATTTTTATTTTTGTGCTGCGCAATTACCAGTTGAGCGAGATATAAAGACGAAATTTCCGATTTCTTATTTCGGACATGCATGTCCAAAACAAGAAATACGGGAATTCCGTCTTTATATTTTGCTTAACTGATAAAAGCCAAAGTAAAATTACCGATTTTTAAATGATTTCAGCCTGATTGTGTCGCTTTAACATATCTGTTTCTATGAATGAGGGGTTGGGCGGCTGCTCTCAAATAATCTCCCTTATTTAGGGAGGGGGGGAGCATGTGTGTCTACGTTGAGCTTAGAAAGCCAGACGAGATGATCAGTTTTCATTTTCATCAAGGAATCCAATATCCTGCAATACGGTAACATTAGTAAATATACCACATATAAGCATATGAGAAACACACATTTTGGTGTAACCCACGGTCACGTGTTTGCCAACAAAAGACTGTGAAAAACTATCAAATCTCATAAAATGACGAATTTTGCATCCGTGTACTCGGTAACCATTAGTAATTTGGTGTAGGCTTAATAAATCATATTGAAATGTGCCATAAATACTCTAATGATGATTTTCATATGATACAGATATGTAGTCCGCAAACGTCTGAGGCACGTGAAGGGGCTAAGCTCCAAATGGATGCAAGCACGATGTTTGAAGCACAATGTATGTGTTATCTGGGAAGGGGTAAGCGAGGAGTAAAGCGTCACCCGCATAACAATGCGGGACAAAACTGGACAATCACCCAATGTTGTTGCAATGTTGGGCCTGCATTGAAGACTGTGGGTCAACATTGAAACAGCATTGGGTGAATGTCATGTGCTTGCTGGTGTGCTGGCTCAAGTATACCGAAGACCCAGTGTTGGATTAGTGCTGGGCCAGCATCGTAGACAATTGACCAGCAGTGTTGGATTAGTGTTGGGCCAGCATTGTAGAAAATTGACCGGCATTGAACCAGCAATAGGCTGCGACGCTGGCCCAACATCGAATTGGAATTGGGTGGGTAGGCCTACATCGTGTGTACGAGGTAGCAGTAGTAGTAAATCATTGCTTTAAGTCACTTTTCGGCACAAATGGTCTTTTAAGTGACATTGCAATACAATAAAAACGTTGTAGTAAATTGATGAGATGAATGATGTACAGATGATGCTGTACAGATGATGATGTGAGGATGGGGGTGATAGGGCATGGTGGGTTATTGGGAGCGATTTCCTTCGCTCGCCCGATAAGGGCATGTCTAGGGGATCTACCCCCAGACTACCCAGATGGCCGGAGACTTGGGTTTTGCTGTGCAATTTAATGCTGAAATTCCGTTCAGCTCCGCTATCCTCAGGTCGGATATTCCCTAGAGGAACAATAGGAAGGGTAACACCACTCATCCCCGAGAGAGAAATAATGTAAAACATTCTATTGCCGGTTATTTAAGGCTACCACTGCCTACACCAGTGCCAGCACTGATTCGAGAGCTGCATTGGCACTGCAGTTCACCGGAGGAACCGGGGTACGCCACTGGCAATCCGCCCGAAGACTATGGCCAGATACGAGGAGGCTGCAGCTTCCCTTGGACAATTGCTGTAGACTAGTGCTACCGTACCATGCCGTACAGCATGCAACTGACGAAACAGATCCCTAATGACCCTCCCCGGATGTGGGCGAAAAGTACTACTACTAGCAATCATCCCAGGTGGTACAGGGTACATCGTAGAGACGCGTACACTGAGTTATCAGTGAGTGTGGTAGTAGAATTAAAAAGACAACGGCGATTCACTGGCAAGTATTGATTGGATGCTAGCCAGCACCGGTGATGGTGGTGGGAGGAATACACATTGAAGATTTATTTAAAGTTGTCTCCTTGGTTCTTTCTTTAATTATATAATGGAAATTTAGGATTCTGGCCCATGAGGAAGACAGTTATGTTTACAAAATAATAAAGCGACACAATCAGGTTACGATCATTAAAAAATCAGTATTTTTATCTTGGCTTCTTAATATGACTGTATGAACTGCAATGTTTTTTAATTTTTGTGTTGCGCATTTACCAGATAAGCGAGATATAGAGACAAAATTCCCGATTTCTTATTTCAGACATGCATGTCCAAAATAAGAAATACATAAATTTTGTCTTTATATCTCGCCTAACTGGTAAATGTAAACTTTTGCAGTTCTAGTCTATGGTCATGTTTACATCATATGGTTATATCAAGGAGGTTATATATAGAACACTGGCTCCAGTGAGGTCTTCAATGAAGTGATTTCTTTGCTTTTGTGGTCAACATAATGGGTTTTTAATTGGTTTCCTCGTATCCCTGACGCGTGAGCTTCAGTGCGCATGCGCGAAGGTACCCATTATATCCAGCCAGCCTGTTGGAGGCGTATTTTACATGACTTTTAGTTCTCACTGCCACACTAATTTTCAATGACGTAAGACACACGACTTTGCCTCTTACATAATCTCGACATTTCCACCATTAATTTCGTCGGTGAATCATGAAAATCGGAAGAATAACGACTTGTATGCTACTATTTAGGTAACTAAAAGAGATCTTTTTTTTAACTTAATTATATATTTTAAATTAATCATTTGAATAGGCAATAGTCCGGCTATTGGTTTTCAAATTCGTAAGATATGGCACATATTTATTTATCCATCCATCGTCTTACGAAGTGGTTTTGAGAACCATTGTGGGGTTGGTGGTTAAAATAGCTAAATAACAGGTACAACAACCTCCATTTTTATCATAATGTTGCTTAAAATATTTTTAAATCATGTGTTGTCTAATGGTTAGCCGATAATTTGTTTAATTAATTTCATTCAAGGCCTACTGAAACAACGTTCAGTAGCTTATGTAACTACTCAAGTTTATTATTTAAATTCAAATAAAAAGAAAAATGATGCAGAGTTTCTAAGTTTAAATATGGATAGTGTGCAGCCACAGTATTCTTTGATTCTCAATCAGCTCCCCCTAGCATCGAATGAAGACCTTACAACTTTACAACCCTGACCAACACACATTGTCACGGCGGGTTAACGTCAGGGGGATCCAGCACAACTTGTGGGCAGAGTTTCCACTCCTTCTATATAACCTCCTTGGTCATATTAAGAAGCCAAGATAAAAATACTGATTTTTATTATTTTAGCCTAATTGTGTCGCGCTTTAAGTCGAATTTTTGTCTATAAAACTCAAACAGATTAAAGCCGGGCCTCAGAGTTCGGGAACTCCTTTTCTAGTTATTTTTAAGTTAACGAATAATGCTTCCATCTGATATGGTTATTGTGTCTCCCCTTGGTTTACCTGTGACCGCTCATGTTGTCTGTGTGTCTCTGTGTGTGAGTGTGCAGGCGGTCGAACACGACACATTCACCCAATGCTGGGTTTATGTTGGCCCACCTTCTACGACACTGACTCAACATTATCCTAGTATTGGGTTACTGTGTCGTGTATGTGTGTCGCTGTATGTGGGCCAGCGTCACAGACAGCGGGACAACATTAACCCAGCTTTGGTTCAAAGCATCGTGCCGGTAGTATAGCCAGCATGAAGTAGGCCTACTGAGAAGGGTTGAATGGATACTCGCCAGCACCGGCGACGCTGGCCCAACATTTAACAGACATTGGGTCGGTTTCTGCTTGTCCTCGCGGCCAGCACTGCCAGACCCGCCCAGCAAACACGAGGCGTTGAACCAGTGCTGGTTATATGCTGGGCAAGCGTCGCAGAATTTGACCAGCATTGGGTCAATGTCTTGTGTTTGCTGGTAGAGTTGACAGGCCACATTCTGGTTTGTACATCGCCTGGTCTAAAGACGATTTAGTTACTGTAAATCATCTTCCCGGCAGCAAATCTTGACACATCGAGGCCTGAGGAGAAGCGAACCTTGCGGGGGAAAATGCTGTAGAAATAAAAAACGGGTTCCAATACATCAAAATACATAGTCTCTACAGTCCACAGGAGCCATTTAATAACATTATTTACAAAATCCATTGACACTACAGCTATCAACCTTTATGGTTATGCTGCTGGAGGGGAGACATCTACAATTGTTTTTACAAAAAACTAGACTCATCTAGTTTTTTTGTCAGTAGTCATAAATCTGTAGAATAACGTCTGCGTATAAAGTGTCTGGCATATAAACACTTTGTGTCGTTGCAGACAAAAAACACGTGTAACAGCGACGTGCATGGGCAAGTTTTGGATAGTAAACAAATGCATTCAGGCCTCTGCGGGGTGGGTGGGATGTATTATTGAAGATTGCAGGGGTTGAAACAATGCTAGATTAATGTGGGGCCACTGCGTACGCCTCTTCCCCAACATTTACCGAACCTTGGGATTGAATGTCGTGTGCATTTGGGCGCCATGAAGACATTGATCCAGCATTGGTTTAATGTCTCGTGCTGTCTGTTCTATCACTGAACAGATGTTGCCACGCTGACCCACTCACAACCCAATAGATGATGGCCAGTGCCGTCGACATTGGTCCAGCATTGAACCGGCATTGGCTTAGAATCGTCTGACTTGCAATGTACACAACCATTGTCATGCACCTTGAATGAAAGCCTAATTACGACACAAAACATATCCTAAGAAGTTCTTATATAGATAACAACACCGACTAAAACGGAAAGTTATGTGTGGGGTAGAGTGGGTGGTGGCATATAGAGATCTGCTCAGAGTGTGCATTGAACGAAGGACAAAGCTGAACAAATCGTTTTTTACTATATTAATATAACAACTGTGGTGTAAAGTGCTTTATATCTGTAAGTTTGTCTTTTAATAAAATTAAATCTCGTTTCCATTCACTCGTTTCCATTTCCATTTAAGAGTAGTCTATATCATTTGATAGACATCAATCTAAATGTGCCAACATATTGTGTAGTAACGCCTTAGTTATTTTTAATTTGTGTTTTATTTCTTATGTAGATGTGTGCATTCGTTTTATTTCAAAGGAAGATTTCCAGACCCTGATGACCATTCACAATATGTCTACGCTGTTGAATTTAAAGAGTATGAGAGGGTTCAATTGTTTGAACATGCAGATCCCGTTCCGTAAGTAGGGCGGGGGCCCTGGTGCAGTGGCTAAAGCTGCCTTCTTGAAAAATCGGAGATCGCGGGTTCGTACCCCACTCTGGCATTCAAGTCTTAAAGAAATCAAATATTCCAGCTCACTCGGTAAGATTCAATATTGTGGGAAGCCTCCGTGATCGAGAGGTAGCGTGCTCGGCCTCGAATTTTAAATCCTGTGTCTGGAGGCAGTGTCATCTCATTCATCTCACCATCCTCAGAATATTCTCATGGCCCAGTTTATATGTGACCGAAAACCCCATTATTTTCATTTCATTTTTACGTCAGCATTTTTTTATGTCTTGCTCTATATTATTTCTAATTATCAGTCGGGAAAAGGCAATTTTTTATTTACACGTTTGCACATTTATAGAGAAATACGAATCAGATTTAGAGTTATTCCTGTATTTCCCATTTTGGACAATTATAATGTATGCAATTAACATTATTAAATCGCTTTTGTATTTCTCTTTTATGCAGGTCAAAAATGCCGAATTTTTGCCTGATTCAGTCGCTTTTTGTACATACAAGTTTATGCATGTATATAAAATAAACTGCGAGATTTGGAAATTATCAATTGATGTATTTTGTGAAAACACAAGTTACAAAAAAAAATATGTCTGAGACATTTCCTCAGCGCATTGACGTGTGAAAATTGAATCCCTTCAAAGGCAATGGAAATGACACATTTCATGACAAAACATTTCATTACTGGGTTCCCAGGTAATTATTAGCTTTACCAAATTATTTGCTAATGACAGTTTGATGAATAAAAAATGATATAGCTTAGAATCCATTGACTCCATCATTAGTGTTCCTATATCCCTATTTGTGTGACTTGATTATTTGCTGTAGAGTGATTGGACCTGCGAGATCGAAATAACATATTTAAGCGGTTCAGTCGCTCGCCTATCATTGCGATTTCGAAATTTTGGCATTTTATTTCGGATGCAAATTTCACAAACAAAATTATTTCTATTGGTAATTTTCATACCTTCTACCACTTTTTCAAGACCTAATATATCATTGGTATTACAATGACCCATAATTCTGTGGCATTCTTTCATAGTATGAGAAAATACATTTTTAGTAGCAGCCATGGCTTTATTCAAATAATACATCTACCCTGCTGCTTTATGTTAAAAAGCGTACCATCTGCAGCTTTCAACTGTGCTGATTTAGGACCAAAAACTACACTTACACCCTTTTCTGTTGCAGCCTGAACAGAAAAAATGTCTTGTTTAAATGATGGAATGTAAAGAGCATTCTCTAAAATCACATTATGTAAATTGTTCTTAGTATCATGCAGTGACATACTAGCTTTACCTCTAGCATTTACAATACCGTTGGCTCGGCTACCATCAGCTAGCTCAATAAATTCTTTATCGGGTATAAGGCTGTCATCAAAACTGATGAATTTTGATTTATTTGTCACATTTTGAGCGGTCGCACCACAGTCAACCAACAAATCGTCGCATGTGCCTGGGCCCATAACCTGTTGAACTGGCAGATGACATGGCGGAGGATATCAACACGAACAAGATCAAATATGAAACATGGCTATTCATGCATGTCATGCCTGAGTCAAAGTGAGAGAGTGACAGCCGGAAATAAACTTTATTATGACAGCTGACTGTTACACAAAACACTCACCAGGGGTAAAAAACAAGAATGGTATTACATATCTCAACACCCTTTGTGGGGTACTTGGGCCTGAGAGGCGAACATCCACTTCAGTTTCCCCTCCCCACTCCCCCATCCCTTTTTAGGTAGAAATTATGCTTCACTCTACTATTAGGATCAACCTCCTCCAATCTTTCCTTCACTTCTCATGAAGCACATTCTCCACCCCCCTTCACCTTTTCCCCAAGTTTCCAATTCTCATAAAGCTTGAATGTTTGTTTTGTTTGTTTGTTTGTTTGTTTGTTTGTTTGTTTGTTTGTTTGTTTGTTTGTTTGTTTGTTTGTTTGTTTGTTTGTTTGTTTGTTTGTTTGTTTGTGTGTTTGTTTGTTTGCCTGTTTGTTTGTTTGGGATAGCTAGTCCTGAAGAAGGCTGACTGGTCCTTCCGACATTGTCGATCACTCACTATTTCCTGTTGTTGTTAATCTGAACGCTACTGTTAGACGTGGGCGCCACAAAGCCTGCTTTGGCAGTAGGCTACATCGTACAACCAACCACAGCCTCCCATCATATAGGCCTACATACAGAACTACATCCTATGCATTATAGATTATTACTTGCTGCACTGGAGGGGGAGACGCCTTTAGTTTTCGTTTACAAAACCGATGACCCTTCTAGTGTTACGTGGTCTAAGTGTTCACATTTACACAGACATATCTACGAGCACGACATTCACCAACATTATGTGTTCCATGCTCATATTCGCATTCGTGAACATGTGAATGCAGCTTTAGTTAAACATTATTATTTATCTTCAAATAACTAAAAAAATACATTCATGCCAATTGGAAAAAAAATGCCATGAAGAATTTTATTTTTTACGTCATGGCATTGTGAACGCAATACTGAATACAAAAAGGCTAAAACCAATTTTTAATAAATATGTCCATCTGAAAACACAAATGCCATGGATTATTATGTGTTTTTGTTATTGTAAAGTACATGTGCAGTGGAGATACAATCCATTTTTTCTGTTGTAGGAGGGGAAATAGTTGTCCTGAGTGCAGAGCACAAAGTGCCACCATCACTGTTCTTGTTTCTAGAAAATTCATAACCACCACCGAGCAGCTGAAGACTGAGAATTATTGGTTTGTGGATTTGCATGTTGATGCATATTATGTATGTTTCAATAAATAAAGTTACATTAAATGAAAAACCTCATCTGAGTACAAAACACGAAAATCTTACATGGATACCCCATCTAAAGACCTAACATAAATACATCACCTAAATACATCACATAAAAGACCTCATTTAAACATGCTAAATAACTCACATAAAGACCTCCTCTAATGACCTCATCTAAAGACATCACCTAAAGACGTCACCTAAAGATGTCACCTGAAGACCTCACCTAAAGACATCATATAAATACATCATCTAAAGACATCACCTAAAGACATCATCTAAAGACATCACCTAAAGACACCATTTAAAGACATATAAAGAAATCACCTAAATACATCACCCAATGAAATCACCTTAATACATCACCTGAAGAAATTACCTAAATAAATCACCTAAAGACTCGACCTAGAGATCTCACCTAAAGACTTCACATAAAGACATCACGTAAAGACCTCACATAAAGACTATTTAAAGACATTATTAAGCGTGCTCGTTGTAGAGACGAACGACGTCTGTATATTTTTTAAATTTTGAAAATATGCGAAATAAAATAAATAACGATAATTTTTTTCTTCTTTTAAAATGTGTTTTATATCTAATGTTAGAAATGTAAACAATGTATAGCATAGCTGATTAAGAATCTTAATTCATTTTAATTATTTCAGCTAGTTTTTGTTTTACAAAAAATGTTGTCTCCAATGTATACTAACTCTTCTCACAACTACGGGCAAACATGAATAGACTGTCATACAGTATCTCATATATATAGCAATCCGCTATGTAGCAACAGATAGATAATGCCCTATATTTCTAGGTGACTACCACAAATGTGTATATGGAATTGCCACTTTTGATGTGTGACTTTAAAATGGTGCAGTTGTCTACAGTTTTCTACAGCGCCGCTTTTTTACCCGAACTTGCACACCACAACTGGCACAGACAGCTTTTTATATGCTCTCGAGTGGTGCGGGGGCGCCATTCCGGGAAATTTGAATTCTTTTACTTTAAATGATGCATTCTCGATTCAAATATAGTTGTTTTAACCTTAAACGGAAAGAGGTTGCCCCACTTCTGGATCGCTACTAATCATTAGCTGTATGTTGAGTTTTAATTTTTTTTATTATTTATATCAAAAATATTTAAATTGTATTTTAAGGGATTATTTTATAGATAGCCTGTTCTAAAATTATGAAATTTATGAAAATTATTTTCAACAATCTTTATTATGTACTAAATAACGAAGCAGTATTGCTAATAACTGTATTAGACGATGCATAATACATCAATATTTATTGCTATATATTTTGCTATTTTGATCGTTAATTTTTATTTGACCGAGGTGAAATGAACGTACTTCATTATTCTGGCACTGATTGTCTACATCAATAATAGTGTGATAATAACATATGAGAGCATGAAAATAATATAAAATAAGGTATATCCCAGTCTCATAGTAACTTGACTATATGTAAATGCAAATACCCTGTATCTAACTCAATTGGTTAACATTTGTTATTATGTTCGTTTTCATGTGCTACAGAAACGAGACAATCGCGGCTATCTTGATTTTAATAAATTCGATCTTATGTTCAGTATGCCTTCTCAAGTATCATGAGTAGGCCCGCCCCCTATGCTTTGAAAACTAATCGCACAAATAATCACACGTGGAAATGAACGTTGCCAGTGGAGTAACGTCAAGCTGCAAAAATCTGTTCAATATGTTTTTTGCAAACTACTCTATTGACAAAGTAAACGTCATTTTCACGTGCGCCACTGCAAAGACTGTGGAAATCATCTTTTTTCAGCATGTTTGTCGTTCTAAACTTTTCGCTGCAAATCCTGTGGTCCATCACTGGTGCCCATGTTTAACCCTTCCTGTACAATACTTTTCTAAATAAGGTTTTTAACAATGTATGTAGCCAAAGCTAAGCAATTACCATATAGACCAACACTGTTTATAATATTAAAACACTGGCAGCAGAGGTAGGTTCCACTAGTATTCAGGTACCTCCTTCACTGCGCTCCAAGCTCAATATTAAAATCAACGTGAATTGCGAAGCTACCAGATGTAGAAAAAATAATATAGTTTCTATCGGAATAAATATGGTAGCCAAGTATTTCTTATTGAAGTATATCACATAAAGCTAGATGCAAATAACATTGTGTTTTTTTTAATCCTAATTTGAGCACATTAATTATCGAAATTATATACATATTTTTAAACTGAAACCGCACATTTCCTGTGCATTTTAGTTCTTATCTAGATAATTAGGCTAACAAAGACAAAACTAAGAGTTTAAGGCCCAGTCACACTGGGGTACGGTTTGACACGGTCACACGCGGAAGGAGCAAAAGCCACGCACCGGGAATCAGCGCCCGTAAGCGCCGGTAAGCGCCGGTAAGCGTCGGTAAGCGTCCGTGATCGTACATTTCCAGGCGGTCACCGCGTCACTTTTCGCGGCAACCGCGTCCATCCGTCGGCTGCCGCGAATCAACTTCTTGTTCAAAAATTCGTGGCCAAGCGTGGCTGTCCGCGGGAGGCTAATCATCCGTGAATCAGCGCAGAGACACCGCGAGATTGTGTACATACACCGTGGACATCGTACATACACCGTAGGTATCGTGGGCGTGCGCGACGGAGCGTAGACCAGAAATGGCTCACCCTGCACCCCTCTCCAAGGCGGAGCCCCTACACTGGCACACGCTGTCCATACGCTATTCTACGCTGTTATACAATAGCCTACGCTACCCTACGCACAGCGCAAAATATTTTGGGTGTTGCACCGTGAGACGTTCAGCGTAGGGGATCCGTAGCTACTGGCTGCGCTTAGTCACGCTTAGTCACGCTGCCTACGGTCTCTGTACTCTATGTACGGTTTCTGTACACCATTTGACGACATATCACTCTTGTTCACGCTATTTCACGATATGTCACGCCGCCTCACGCTGTCTACGGTTTATGTACGCCATCTCGCTGTGTCTGTACACAATTTTGCGGTTTCCGCCACCCAAATGTGTCAATTTCCGAACCGCATATGAAAAGGTCGTGGATCGGAGTATTTTTCATTCTTCCCTGTTGACCTTCCCCAAATTCCATCTGCCTTGTTGCTCTTCTGTTGCTCCATCAGTGTCGTCGTCGTCTCTGAGTAGTGCTGTATAGATTGTTTCTCCAACATGGATGTGGTACAATAACGCGCACGTCAAATGCAGTTGAGGGCTTGGCAGCTGCATGCAGTTGACAGAGCATTGACGAATTACTACTGTGAAACTTGGTCCCATGGCAAAAGAGAAGGAAAAGCAAAAAAAAAGAAGCCGCAAAGAAACAGTTATATGAAAGAGAAATTCCCGATTTCTTATTTGCCGAAGGTTTGGAAAAGAAAAGGCAAAGCAAGAAAAGAAAAAGCGGCAAAGAAGCAGATATAAAAACGAAATTCCCGATTTCTTATTTCGGACATGCATGTCCAAAGTAAGAAATACGGGAATTTTGTCTTTTAATCTCGCTTTTTCTATATAATGCGCAGATCTAGTCAATGGACATGTTTACATTATAATGGGCATATTAAGAAGCCAAAATAAAAATACTGATTTTTGATGATTTTAGCCTGATTGTTGCTTTAATTATGTTCGTGAGAATACTGTGGAGCATATCATGTTTCCTGACGTGCAGCACACTTTTTAAAGCTACATGGTCGTAAGATAATTAAAGGCTAGAGCCCTTTTATTTACGCTGTTTAAGCTATTTTTGTCTCTCATTCAAGCTAAAAAAAATTTTTATTTATATCCGTGTTTGTAATTCCCTGATTTCATTAAATAAACATAAATCTAAAATGAACTCGGATCTCCATGGACCATTGGCGGCCGGTTACGCAATGCTTGGCGCCGTCAGTAACAGTAACAGTGGCTAGTTGATTGTGTCGCACCATTTCAAGCCTACGGGCTTGGTAGTTATCATATGAATAATATAACATCAGTGATATGATGTTTTATTACACTATTTGGAAAAACATAATATTAGTGTTGTAGTGATTTATTGCACGATATAAAAAATTGCAAAGCCATCGTGTTCGTGTTGTAACGTTTTATTACACGATTTAAATCGAAAAATGTTAGGGAACATCGTGCTCGTGTTGTGATGTTTTATTGCCCGATTTAAAAATATTATTATTTCGTGTTATTATGCTTTATCACAGGATTTGAATAAACATGTTACTTTGTTAAATAATTTATAAATTATATTGACGTAATAGATTTAAAGCTGTTGCATAAATATTTGTATATGCTGACACGGATCACTGTCATTATTGATAGTTAACCGACAGGGCTGATTGACAGGCATGTTCAAACTCCTCCCATCTCACCAGGCCTTGTCTCGTAGGATCTCGCGTCGAGAGTGATATTTCCCGAGATTCCGGGATTTGAGAAGCACACTGGCTTATTCTAAAAAATACAATTTTTTAAAGATATACTATGTTCAATTTTTTTTATAGGCATTAATCATGTTGATCTATATTACCATTATCACTTATTATTAAAGGCATTTATATTGCTTTATCTTCATTGATTCTAAGGCGCATAAGCCGCAAAGATCAAAATAATTTAGTGGACTCCTGGAAATTGGTTTAGGCGACTAAAATACCCATCTGAAGGCCCCACATGGCTATCATAGCTTTTGTGGGTATCCAGGTATCTGGACACCAGGAATGAGATATAATTTGAAGATATATTTTGCTATAAAGATACATTTCAATTTTTATATCGGATATTATAACATGCACTACAATAAATATAAATTGAGGATATTTTTTATATAAGAAAAATATATTCTACAATGTAGCCCTACATTTGTTACACAACGAGAAATAAAGAAGGAATAAAATAAATAAATATATATAGGCCTAATATAGATATATTCAAATTAAAATAGAATATTGGACAAGCCAGTGTGAGACATGCGGACAAGCACACGGACCAGCATGTACAAACCCAATGGGAAAAGTCATGTGCGCGCGGCTCTAAGATGTCGTATAAACACGTGGACGTGCGCGGGTTGTCGCACTTTTGTGTACACACACCGTCTCTATGTGTAGGCAGACCGTCGCGTCGTGTAGGCATTCCGTCTGGACGTGCGGTGAGCGTACACACACCGTCTCCAAGTGTCGCGATCGCGTCAGACCGTCTCCATTCGTCGGTTCCCGTGAGTGAGCGCCCGCAAGTGTAGAGACACCGTAGGAAGCGTGCATGAGTGTACACGTACCGTAGGTGGCATACGCACACCGCGTGCGGTATGCGTACGCCACCTACGGTGCGTGTGCACTTATCCACGCTCACACACGATTCAGACGCTCACAGACGATTTGTACGGTATGCGTACGCCATTTTTTGTCCGTCTGGGTGTGTAGGCACACCGCGCGGATTAAAACACGCGGTTGGAGACGGTCTGATGCGGATTGCCGATTTCGGCTATTTAGCTCAAACCGCAAGCAGCGTGTCAATCTGCGTCCCAGTGTGACTGTAGCTTTAGACACGGCTTACCTTGCTTTAACCCTTTGACCGCCGGTGTCGCATATATTCGGGTTTTCATTTTCTATTAGGACCTTAAGTACCACCTTTTAAACAAAAATATGACATCAATCAGTAAGATTTTAAAACAATTGACCTCCATTTTGTCAAATCTGAATAATTTTCACTCACTTGAAGTTGCGGATCGCGTCAGCGAGACGCAACTTCAAGTGGGTGAAAATTTGGATTGAATAATTTGGCGGTCAAAGGGTTAAGTAAATAATATAATCCCCATTGTGTGGTTATATAAAATCACTTGCTATTTAATGAGAAGTGTAAATATTTTACAGTACTTGCAGTTGTAGATCCGTTATTACTATATGATGATGGCATACAAATCAAGCCAATGCTCTATGAACGCTGGGCGATTATCACAATCTCGAAACAGTCCTGGGCATGTTCCAGCAACGGCTCGTCACATGATTGTTCTCAGGCGAGCTGTGATTGCCGGTATACCTGGAAGGGATGGCGCAGACAGCGTAGATTGACCCTTGAAACCCGGAATATTTTTTATAAAAACAATGGAGACCAAAAGGTTTATTCAATTCGAAATTATCATAAATGTCTTAGTTAACTCTTTCTGATTCATTTGAATACCTATGTTATGGGTCTACGGCCATTATAAGATTTTTACTTGAGACATCAGAATTTGGCGTCTACACTCTACAGACGTCAGATACTGATGTTTAAAGTCTATCCCCGCGCTGTAAGAGTTAAGACACGTGTAGCCTCGTCTGAAATGGTTCCATTGCAAGTGTTGAAACAACCCACTGAGGATGTCAGGATAGAGAATAGCTGGTGTGTATGTTGAACAGAATCGCTAATGACAGAGTCAACTATTTAAATAACTTCACCTTTAAAGATTTACCTTATTGGGTTCTCTTGGGCAACCAAGGCCATTTATATAGATGTAGACTGAAAGTCCTAGTAGGGCTAGTGAATTGTCCAATTACTTATACTACACGTCGAATGATTTCAAGCGACAAGGTGATATCAAACTTTTCAAAGTAATTTAAGTTGATGTTTATTCATTCATATTTTCAAAAATCAAATTGTCGAACTTTTCAAATACTTATCAAATTTTCCGGATAGTCACGACGGAATGGAAAATAGTGTGTGTAAAATTTCATGAATATTGGTTGATAATTGAATGAGAAATCTGCGAAATTCATTCACCACGGTTAATGTGAAATGTGAATCTGACTATATTTGACTTTTACACTGGTGACACGAGTGAATTTGTAGATAGGCTTACTATGCTTTGGGCAATGGCAATATGCATGTAGCCTATTATTTCCTTAGTTAAAACGAATTTCGTTGTTCGAGTGGGCTAGACAACTTTCAAAAAGAAGGATTTGAAACATCTAATGGATGTAGGATACGATTACGTAGATAGAGACGCATTAGTCTTCAAGTTGAAAAAACGCTTCGTTGACGGTAAATTCCTCTCTGTTATAAAATCTATGTTTATCAAGTCTAATAGCCGTGTTAAATGGAGAAATAAATTTAGCAAACCCATTAAAAGCAAGTACGGCGTCCTACAAGGTGGCTTTTAAAGCACGAAAAAAATTAAAGATACTTGTCAAAGCAGGCTAAACAGCATTATAAGCGATTAAAAGCTACACCACACCCTCACTGGGCAAATTAGACCCAAGCCTAGCGCTAAAACTATTTGGCAGTTTGATAAGCCCCATTCTAATGTATGGCTGTGAAATACTATACAATGGTAGAGAGAAAAATGACTTGGAGAAAATACATCTCTCCTATCTGACAAACATGCTTGGTGTAAGAAGAAAAACACCCACTCTGGCCATATACGGCGACACCGGTCATTTCCCTCTTTTGCTGAAACAACAAGTTCAGACACTGAAATACTGGACTCGTCTTATAGCTCTACCAGATAACCGCATCTTGAAAAAACGTACAATTGTCTCCTAGGACGAGACAGTATAGGAATCGAAAATTGGACTTAATGCATGTAAAAACATTAGCTTTTAATCTGAATCTAGGTTCATTTTGGTAACACAAACGATACAAAGAAGGTGTAGGTTCATAAATATTGCTAAACAACAAACTGAAGACAAATTTATTGACCACTGGACTGAAAAAATATCATGCCAGAACCAACCGACAAAACTTAGAACATACAACATTTTCTATTTATTTCCGAAACTCGTTACATTTTGTGGTTATCATCACGTAATACTTAATGAGAAGTGTAAATATTTGACAGTAAATTACAGTTGTAGATACGTTATTATTATATGATGATGACATGAAAATGACATGGAACCAATGCCTCCTGAACGTTGTGGCCATTATCACAACCTACAAATAACCCTTGGCAAGTTCCAGCAGCGGCTAGTCACATGATTGCCGTGTTCTCAGCTAGGCGAGCTGTGATTGTCTGTATACCTGCAAGGGGTGGCGCAGACAGCGTAGATTAACCCTGAAATGCTGTATATTTTTTATTAAAACAATGGAGACCAAAGGGTTTTAGTCAATTCGAAATTATTATAAATGTCTTAGTTAGCTCTGTCTGATTCATTTGAAACCTATGTTACGGGTCTATAGGATCATTATAAATATCTTTACTCTTGCAGTGCGGTGAAGGAAAAACGCATTGACCAATTGGGCCTACTAATACTACACGTCGAATGATTTCAAGCGACCAGTTGATATTACACTTGTTAAAGTAATTTAAGTTGATGTTTATTTATTCATTATATTTGAAATAAAATCACCACTTGCAATTTATACAATATCACCATACAATATTTTACAATATTTTCACAATAACATTTCCTTAAACATTATAAGGGTGTAGGAAAAAACACCACCCTGGCTTCCGAAAAAGTACTACACATGTCTACCAGCTGTTTCCTGTTCAGCAAGTAAGACTCTAGCCGAGTAAACAGGAGCTCTGGGCGAGCGCAGCAAGCGGGTCAGCGCTAGTATAGTAGTAACATTCAAATCAGATAACAAATGATTGAAGCACGCTTACAACTTTCAATTTACCCAGTAAAAGAAGAAGTATCGAAAGATTCCTGTAGATTACACTGACTTATCAGTGAGTGCCATAGTATGTCAACCACTGAGATTTTTCGTAGAATTCACTATTAATAAACATCAGGTGTCTCTGTCGTCTGTTGCATCACCGCATGCTAACCATAAGCCAGTAATTCATAAAATCTCACAAGCCGTCAAGTAGATCGTGATGTCGATTGGTCAGTTGTGTTTAGACACGCATTTGTCTAACTATGTGAATCTGTACATACAGTGCGCAACATACAAGCCTGCTTTTAACCAGAGGATATCCGAGAATGTGCTTCTTTTTATTTTATATGTATTTATAATTATTTTAATTAGAGTTTTAAGATTATGAACTAAGCACAATTTCTACTATGTATGGTATATCAGTGCATATTCAGCCTAGAGATTTTTATCTCATTTTCAGTCGCGTCGGTGCTAATAACATGAGTTGGGGTATTTTGCACTATCGCGGAGGCCATCATTCTCAATATATATATATATATATATATATATATATATATATATATATATATATGTAGACCATGGCTAAAGTTAAACCCTGAATAATGTGAACATAAACGAGACTTCGAAATCATGTAGGCCTGTGGGGTTAGTGTCTCACCCGTTCGGGACTGCTCGGTTTCTCCGACCATTGACGAGTGGCCGGGGCCCGCCTAGTCTCATTCTGATCAGCCTATGCCCCGAATCGAGCGAGCTTCGAGCCAAACGCGCCACACTCATCTCGTTGCCACTGAAGCAGACGGACTTCCCGTCTTGAGCTCAGGGCCAAGCCGCATGGCGTCGAACGTCGTACTCCGCTTGGGGACTGTGTGCACTATGTGAATGTCTAGACTACAATAAAGTGAGAAATAACCGAATAATGAATTAATAGGAGTTGTTTATTCCCGTCGTCCCGTTGATGGGAATGTTGGGGAACGTAACACTTCAACATACTCATGTAGGCAACACGATCGTCCCTCATCATACCCATATTGGTAAACCACGACGCTAGATCGACCACGCAACCTTCTGCTAATATTATTTTCACCAAGCTCATACCCATATTGGTGACCTCAGACGTTGAAACGTAATCGCAGCTTCATTCAAGCATATTATTTTCACAAAGCAACCAAACGACAGTGTAAAACCATTGGTTGTGACCCAGCCAGGATAGTTTTAAAATCAGGGGATTTTTTCAAAAAATAAGACATCATTTTTTTCAAGGAACGTGATGATTGTGGGTCAATAATAATAATAATAATGCCAGTGAGATTGGTTAGAAAGGTTATCTGTAGAGAGGTACACGCGTTTTCGCTAAAAACAGCGAAAATTTTAGTAAATTTTGAGGACCACCACGTGCGATTAATCTTTTTCAAGATGGCCGACACGCTGGAATGCGCAGTAAAATTGGACTGATTGAGTCATCCCTAAAATAGTAAGATTTTTTTTCTTTCTAACTACATCGTTTTTGGCGATTGGAAAGGAAATATTTTTAATTCAATTTAACCATTTAACACCATAATTGGGTGATTCGATTTTCTCGGCCATTCAAGAAAATATCAATAATAATTTTTCTTCTCTGAGTTAAAGGAAGAAAATTTATTCCAAACAAAAATACCGCCTCGACTCAGACAGCTTTTAAATAGGATCAGAGCCACTTAAAACTGTTCGCCTGAAATATATGTGAATAAAAGGTCTTATTTGATCTATAATTACATTATTGTTATGACCGTAGGTCGACATTTTGTGATTGTAATCTTATTTTTATTTCAGTGGCAGCAGAATTATTTTAATGTAAAATGGTAACAGTGGCGCCATCTTGGCAGCCGGTCTCCCTAGCTCAATTGGCTGCAGTATAGCCTGACGTGTTCCAGCCTACCTGTAATGCACTGCGGGATCGCCTCATCAGCTCAGATCGGCATAATTTGCATAAATTAGGCCGACATCTTGAATCAGGGGCGTGAACGGCAAATGCCGCTCACAGGTCAAGGCCAAATAAGTCTGCAACAGTGTCTGGAAATGAAGTCTAGACAAGATTAAATTTTTCCAAAATATCTTTCTCAGTCAGGAAAGAGAGACTGATTTCATTTTAATATGTGTTTCTAAATATTGCAAATTATGTCACACATTGTGTGATATTTTGTTATTGAAAATTTGATAGTCTACTTTTTCCATACTGTGGTGTCTGACACGTTTTCTGAGAGGTCAGAGTTCAGATAGGCTAAGACATGCGCCGAACGTCGGCGACTAGTTAGCTGCTAAATATGTTAATGAGTCATGAGCTGATGTAGCGCATCACACGATCATACGCACACTACATACACAGTGCACAATAGCCGAAGCACCCACCGCCCGTATGGAGGCACAGCAGCGTGCCGCTATACATACACCCCGCACATCACACATAGTCTAGGAATTTTAGGCATTTTCAGGGGTAAATATGGAAAAAAAAATATATAAAGCTTAAAATTTCAGGAGTTGCTCAAATGGTCATCCTTAATGACCTGTAAAAAGTCCCAAAGTTTCCCAGGAGCGAAACATGTGTTTTTTAGCAAAAATCCAAAATGGTCGCGAGAGGCCATTCAAAAATTGTAACATACGGAGAAGTTAACATATATTTCTTTATAATATCTCTTTTTCAGTTGATTTTTTATGGGGAACTCATTTCAGGTCTTCTTTTTAAGTTTTAAAGCCTCATTTGTGTTTTGTTTGTAAAAATCCAAAATGGCCGACTGATACAATACTGATATTGTAACATATGAAAAAATTCAAATATATTCCTTTGTAATATCTTTTTTCTGCATAATTTTTCAAGAGAAACTTAATTTTGGTCCTATTTTAACATTGTAAAGTTTATGTCATTCCACAGTTCAAAAAGGCCGCCATTGTGGAAGAAGAACAATTTCAGAAATGATGTCATGTTTTGTCTACATATTTTTTTATTTGGAATTATAGTGCCAGTAAAAAGTATTTCTGGAATCAAGAGTGGTTATGCTATGTGGTTAAGTCCAGTAAATTGTACTCGGGGTTGCTCCAGCCTTTCATGTGATGATAATAATAATGATAAATTAAGATGCATGAAATTATTACGGTGACAGCGTGCGTTGTGCTATTGTAAATGTCACAACAAATTACCACACCAAGATGGCTCAACGTGTCCCTCAGGTTTTACTCTTTTTATTTTTCAGCACTAAACATTCTTTAATAATCCAGTATATTTTCAAAGGTAACATTTAATAAGTTAAATAATGTATGTACATTTGTATATGTTATTACTCAATATGGTATCATTCCGTCATTCGTAACAGATACACGGGAAGCAGGGACACAATAAACATAATTCACAAAAAAATCAATTTATCTAACGAGACAAATCAATTACACCCAAGGCAGACATCAATCAGATATGATGGAGGATTTGAAAAAAAAAGATTGAGATTGATAGCAAGAAATTGGAATGCATTTTTGCGGACATATGTTGAATGTGGTGACTGACAAGTATCTGTTGAACGGGTCAGTTTAATAGCAGACGTGTTAAAAAATAGCGAGTATTGTAATTTTTCGTATGGAGAAAAGTACTACTAGTATGTTATAATGCATAAACATAATGTCATATGTCTTTAGATGCACTAAAATAAATTTCATAATATAATAATCAATGTTATTTTTGTGGTGGTTATTTTCTAGTTTGACAGGTTTAATGATTTTTTTGTCAAAATATAGAAACAAAAATTTAGCAATTTAGAAATTGTAAACATGTTAAAACATGCTAAAACATAACAATATCAAATACAAACTAAACAATCGTATGAGTAACGTCAATAAAATAATTCAGGTAGGCCTATTATTACATAGTATGGGGGTCATATCGAAAAATCACGATCATTTCGATTTAAGGTTTGGCTAACATGCTGTTCTCACAGTACCCTCAGGTGCATACACAGATCGATTTTGATGCTGCTATCATAAATTGATATTACACGTTTTTATGCCCCATTGAGGTTTTAAGATATAGACCTACCTAGCTGAACCACACTACAAAATATCTGTCATCTATGCACGTGTCGTTATTTCAAGTCAATATTGCTTTACGTTGCTTTCTGCACAATCATGACAATATCGCGAAAGAAGGAAGGGACTATGCCCTACTCTTACCGAATAACTTCACTGCACACTCCATGCCTTTGAACGGTTTGGAGCACTGTATAGACACAACCTCGATGACTAACATCCGACCCAACCAGTATTTGAACCCAGTAGCTCTGAGCTTCAAGCCACAGCAGGATCGAACGGGTCATCGAGACGACCTCGTTATTTCAAATACAAACAAACCTATTCGGTTTCCTATTAATGTTGCATCAAATATATATAGACATGATAAATAGGGTATGGGACCTTCCCTAGGATCCTGCAGGCTCGGGTGTGATCCCTTGCATTTGACCCTTATGCCCGCATGTGAGGTGTGAGATCTTGCCTAGGACCATAAGGGCCTAGGTGTGAGTGCTTGCCTAGGACCCTGCAGGTTCCAGTGTATGACCTTGCCCTAGGACCCACCGGCTCGGGTGTGAGTCCTAGCCTAAGACCACGCGGGCTCATGGTAAGCCCTTGCCTATGACTTGTAGGCTCGGGTTTGAGACCTTGCCTAGGACGCTGCGGGCTCGAGTATGAGTCCTTGCCTAGGACCTTGGAGGCTCGAGTGTAAGTCTTTGCCTAAGACCATGCGGGCTCATGCTAAATCCTTGTCTAGGACTTGAAGGCTCGGGTTCGAAAGCATGCCTAGGATGCTGCAGGTTCGGGTGTGAGTCCTTGCCTAATACCATGAGCGCCTGGGACAATCCTTGCCTATGACCTTCAGGCTCGGATGTGAATCCTTGCCCAGGACCTGTATGGTTAGGTGTGATATCTTGCCCAGGACCTTGTAGACTCGAGTCTGAGTTCTTGCTTAGGACACTACGGCTCGGGTTTAATTCCTTGCCCATGGACCATACATGTGCGTGTGTGAGTCCTTGCCTAGTCACTGGGGGCTCGGTTGTGAGACCTTGTCTAGGACATGTAGGCTCGGGCGTGAGTCTTTGCCTAGGACAATGCAGCCTTGTCTGTGAGACCTTGCCTATGACCCTGTGGACTAGAGTGTGAGCCCTTGCTTGGGACATTTGCTTAGGACCCCAGCTGAAGCAGTAGTAAATAACATTTATCACTGGCATTATCTAAATGTACAAGAATTCCATGGCAACAAATTACCACCAACAGGCTGGGGATGTCAATTTTAAAATTAAAACATGTAACCAGTTTTCACGGAGCTTGATGCAGCACCTCCTAAATTAATGGAAATGATTAGGTGTGGTTGCCAAAGTTGGTTGCATATTACGATGCAGCAGGTCTGCGAGGTACACAAGCTGAATTGGAACTAGGTACAGTAAGTCATCTCGATTTAATGAAATTTGGGTTGATGATTAGGAGAAAAATGGCACAACTCTCTCAGACTAACGTTGTTTAATTGATTAAATATTATGTTTTGGCTATCATGTATTAATAAATAAATACACTAAAATGTGTACTGCATATTTCTTTTGGATATTGAGTTATTTGTTACTGGTAATTAATTACTGGTAATTTATAGATTTAAAAGATGTGTCTCGAATACGAGTGACAATTGCTCCCAATGAAACCTTAAATGGCGGTCATCTTGAATTTATTCTTCAGCAAAACCTTAAAAGTTACTAATAACTTCAGAAATGAATTCAGCATTAAAAATCATGTGGAAATGAGGTATTACATTAAAATATATGTCTAATAGTTCAGGAATTACAACTTCAACATAGCGCTTGGCGGCCTTTTGAATTTTGTCAAAAAAAATATGTTCCGCTCCGGGAAAAACTTTGGGACTTTTTACAAGTATTAAAGGAAAACATACTGGTATTCTATAGATTTAAAAGCTTCTATGTATCTCAAATACTAATGACAATAGACTTGCTCCCAATTAAACATCAAATGGCAGCCATCTTGGATTTATTCTTTAACGAAACCCGAAAAGTTACTACTATCTTCAGAAATGAATACAGCATTAAAAATCATGTAGAAATGAGATATTACATTAAAATATATGTCAAATAGTTCATGAATTACAACTTCAACATGGCGCTTGGTGGCCATTTTGAATTTTGTAAAAAAAAGGATTTTCCGCTCAGGGAAAACTTTGAGACTTTCTACAGGTAATAAAGAAGGACACAATGAACACTTCCTGAAATTTTTAGCTTTATATTATTTTTTTCCATTTCAAAACCTAAAATTCCTGGACTAACAACCGTACAGTCTACATCGATGGGCACTAGTCTACACGCACCGATTTTGACGTCGATAAGAATAATTCTCATCATGAACATTAAAAAAATAAAAGGATGTTCATTATGGGAAATATTCATCAATAAATTTGTACTACGCAGTCTTTATAGACCTATGTCAGTCAAGAATTTCAACAAATGATTCTATAAATTAAATCGAACTGTACATGCAAATTACAGTCGCACTCAGCCTATTTTTATGAGGACGAAATTTTCTCATGATGGGCAGCATTTAATTGTCACTTATTTAAATCTGAATTTAAGACTTGACATTTGCGCTACGGCTACTATTTTGATACATTGTGTGTTTTTTTAATTGTGTAGAAATTTTTTCCACACAGGTCGAATTACCAAATATTATTAACCTATAGCTTAAAATAGCAATTTAGCATTTATTCTGGCATTTTTGCATACAGTTCACGACCTACAATCATCACAATTCATATGTTAAATGAAATCATATAGCCCTTACCACGCACACATTTCTGCATAGAGCGTTTCAGATATTTCAGCAACCCCTGCACTCCACTACCTGCGAATTTAAATGGACAATCTTCATACATAGAATTATCACACATCTAGACTTTTCTCAAGCTAGACAAGTGTGCACACAGTTCTCCACGCGGAGTACGACGATCAAAATAGTTGGTATGTTTTAAATGCATACCATTTCAATAACCGTCTGAGCATTGCATAGTAGCCAATAGGTCAGCAACTGAGACGTTTCAATTTTTAAAATAATTTCACTAAATAAACATTTCAAATGGCCGAAATGCCAATTTTATAAACTGTTTTAACGTAACCTGATTTGACAGGTTTATCAATGCTGACAGGTTTGTGGCACGAATGAGCATGTATGATGTGGGCCGACCTCTCAGTCTCAGATCGTTACAGACGCAGCAATTGCGTCATGTGTCGCTGATCAAACACGGTCATGCCTACTACCCAGCAAACAGGGTGGGCACGTACAATCCTATACACCACGCATCAACAGCCAGACAGATTTTATACACGTGATTGTCTGCACAGACAGCCGCCACAGCTAGTCAGCATCAACAGTACAATCAACAGCGTCTACTGTCCGCGGATTTCCTACATTCACTGGCACGCAAAAGCATTCCAGACCCAGCGATCAACAGACATTTTCAGCAAACGCTGGAACCTTTACACCCCGCATTGATAAATCAGCAATAATGATGACAATAATGGACCGTCCAAATCACAGCACCAGCTCGGCATCGACTTTAGAACTTTCGTTATTCAGTTTTAAATAAATAATTTCAAATGACATTCTAAAAGATCAGAATTTCAGCAGTAATTTTAATTATACCTACCTGCATTAGGCTTACCGAACATTGATAATTTCATATCCTGATTGTTTTTGATATTAATGCTCATTCAATTCAATATTGGTGAATTTTTTACTAATTCCAGCTAAAGATCTAAATATTTTCGTACTTTATATCACCTCCGACTTTTACAATAAATCGCCAACGACTTTGGCGATAAAAATGCATAGGTCTGTTTCTTTTCACTGCACATTCGGTGATATGACGCAGACACGTGCGTTTTTACTTTACTGTTTTGCCGGTCTCGTTGCCTCGTAGTCATGTCCCACACGTGACATTTTGCAGAACAACTCTTTCCACCGCACTTCGATACATCATGTATTTTTGCGACAAATCGCAGAATCATTTTAAATCCTGTAGTACGGCTTGCGCCCGAACCAGGTACGTCATAGCGTTACCGCATAATGCAACCCACGGCTATCACATGGTGGGACACCAGCTGTGATCGCTCACAATAAAGGCCCACGGTTGGAGCACGATCATACAGCATTTTACTCCTCACGCTAACGGGGCTTTGGGTATAATTTGCATTGGAATCGACGCTACGATATACACAATCGACACCCCAAACCAAACCAATAATGCGAACACAAGTTCGATACAGTACTCATCGTACTGCCCCTAACGATCAGCGAATTATGCGGTCAAATCGTTTTGTATTTAGCATGTTTTTGACGAAACATCCAAACACGTGCTCGATTCGTGCGGCTGGCACTCGCGATTTACTATAGCGCAAAACGACAAAGACGGCGAGACCAGCCACACGCATCGCACTATTACATTGTATAACAATGTTTTGCATGTGATTTCCGTTTCATTTGCACAGTAATATACGTGAACGATTTTGGTATATTTTAATTACGCGACTATTACTAGGCCTGGCATAATTAAAATAATGATGTGAAATGTTACTTAATTAAGTTACTTACATAAATAATTTTCTTACTAAGTACCGAATGTATTAATTAGATTTATATAGGTTGGCGCAGCAGCATAATTCGTAAGCAAGGAACAATGGTGTTAAGAGGATTGGAACAATGGTGTTAAGAGGATAAGAACTTAGATATAATTATTACATATTTATTCGTTATGCTGTACCTGCGATGTTACCAACCACCAACGCTGTATTTTCACAACTGACTGTTTTACTGTTTGATTACTGTATTTTGGTTTTGTGCATTTCCAAAACGTTGCGGCAAACCGACGCTATCACCACAAGTTGGCTTGGTTTATACGTTTACACTAAACCCGGGGGTAATGTGGGGTTAGCGTCTCACCCGTTCTCTGACCACTGATGAGTGGCCAGGGCCCGCCAAGCCTCGTTTTGATCAGCCTATGCCGCGAATTGAGCGCGCTTTCAGCCAAGCGGGCCACACTTATCTCGTTGCCACTAAAGCACACAGACGTTCCGTCTTGAGCTCAGGGCCAAGCCGCATGGCGTTGATCGTCGTACTCCACTTGGGGACTGTGTGCACTATGTGAATGTCTAGACTACAATAAAGTGAGAAATAACCGAAGAATGAATTTAAAGGAGTTGTTTATTCCCGTCGTCCCGACGGAAGAGTTGATGGAAATGTGGGGGAATGTAACACTTCAATATACTCATGTCGGCAACACGATCGTCCCTCATCATACCCATAGGCCCATCCATAACATTAACTGTGGATTTGACATAAATGAACCAACCACAGAATGTGACTACATTGGAATTATATCATGGAATGCTGATGGTTTAAAAATATTCTTATCAAAATCTCATTTGCTGGTACGGAAATATGATATAATTTGTATTGAAGAAACATGGGCAAAAAACTATGAATAGTAGGCCCTACAGTGATTTATTTGATGGATATAATTTTAGTACATACACAACGAGCAAATCAAGCTGATCGAGGACGAAATTCAGGCGGGATTATTGTATACATCAAAGAATCGTTATCTCATTTTATAAATCTTATGCCTAAATCAATAACTGCAATTTGTCTTTCTTAAAGCAGAAAATGTGAGACTTCCGAAACATATTATAATGGGCTTTACATATATCCCTCCGGGAAATCTATCTTTCATAATATGTATGATGAATCTAACGGTATTTTGATGTTAAGGGAACAAATAACAAAAGCACTGAGTTTAAAAGAGAGACGATCCCTGTGGTCGACAGTAGATTTTAATGTCAGAACTGGGAATTTGCTTGGTTTCATTAAAGATGCAAAAACACAGTTCTTCACAAGAATTAATATTCATGAACCAGATAATTTCTATTTGCCTAGACTTTCAAAAGACAATATAAATAAACAAATTCGGTAAATATCTGATAAATATGTGTCATGAAAAAGTAACACACTTTCTAAATGGTTGATTTCCTAGGGACAAAAGTGGAGAAAAAACGTTGTACAGCTAGTGGTATGAGTAAAGTAGACTATATGCTAGCAACAACATATTTATTTTGCAATATTGTTATTGCTTTTGAGGACTCACACATAGATGATTTTTATCACTCTCCACTGATATGTCAACTTATATTTCAACAGATAATTAAAGAAAAAAGTGCAAAATAAAAAATGAATATGAGCAATCACTGATTTTTAAAAAGAGCTGTAAAGCTTCTTGAGAAAATGTAATACAGGGTGAAAATGAAGACGGTTACAACCCTATGTCCTTATACGCGTATCTTTTAAACTCAAACCATGAGCAGAACTGTGAACAGGTTTTAAATCAAATAACAATTATGTTGCACACAGTAGGAAGTTTTCTATTGAAGACAACCGGGTGTGTAAAAGAGCTAAAAAAATTACATACTGTGCATAGAGAAAAAAGGTTGATATGGTTTGGAAATGAGAAATAGATAACAAACCTCGAGAGAAAAACCAAAAGAGTTTTGGTCATTGATAAAAAGTTTAACACGGAAACCCTAAATACCCAGATATATAAGGTAAACAGTAGTATGATTACTTCAATTAGCTACTGGAGAGGCAAGTAGATGTTGAAGAAACAGATGCATTTTGTATCTAATGTTATTGCTGAACACCATATATACTTTGCAATTAATGTTCTAAAAACAAATCTGACTTTGTAAATTCTTCCTTCACAAAAGATGAAGTGAGATTATGCTTTTCTAATTTACCTGATGGAAAAGCAGGTGATATGGTGGTATTCTAAAGAAGTGTTAAAATGTACAAGTGACATCATCACTTCATTACTTACACTTCTTCTTAATAAAATACTGCTCACAGGAGAAAACCCAAATTTGTGGTGCAAGGGTATTATCTGTCTGATTTTAATAATCGTAACCCGCCACAGCCAAGTATATCATTACTTTGTAAACTTAGTAGACGAAAATAAAAAAACGACAAGAAGAACAAGCAGGTTATCGCAAAGGCTATAGTATTTTGTGATATTTAGGTGTGCGAGACCATGCCATCTGGCCTTCTCATGTGCCCTCTCTCGTGAACCCGCGAAATATACTGAGTGAGGCCAGTTATCACCTGGATGCCAAACAGAACGGTCATGATCTCCTAAAAAGAACGACTGGGTTATCACGTTTGACCGTGGTCTGGCACACAGGCTGTAAATCATTGCTATTCACTGTATACATTTATAGTGAAAATTACAACACTACCATAGATTGAATTTTCAATTTACAATGTATAGTTCAGAAATATTTGTTTAAAATAAAAGCTGAGTGTTATGTGATTTTCATCGACTTTTCCAAAGGATGCGACACTACATTGCATTGTCTGTTATGGTTTTATTTAATAAATACAGGCATATAATGGTGACACACCATGCTTTTTACGATACATGTATATGCATCCACAATCTTGTGTGTGTACAGGCGAAAGCCTAACAAAAATATTTAATTGTAAAATGTGTGTGAAACAAGAATGCATGTTAAGCCCCTTTCTTTTAATACTGTACCTGAGCGAATTGATCGATATGTTGAAGGCTGATGGTTGCCAAGGGATTTATTTGGATGAACGAACACAAAATGTCACGATTTAATTGTATGCCGGTGATATGGCAATTTGCTCTAATACAGTTGGGGGAATACAGAAATTGATTATTGTCTTGAAGTGAAATAGAGGCAATGATTGTGAATTTAATAAAGACAAAATATGGCTGTTTTAGACGAGGTGGATGTTTAAAACAAAATGTAAAAATGGTAATACAATGGGGAAAAGTGGTCTCTTGTTACCTCGGAATATTTTTCACAATTAAATAAATTAAAATGGTCGCAGGCTAGACGAAGTCTTGCAGCACAAGCTATTTTCCTTATTAAAAAAGATCAATATAAATGTGGATTTTTACCTTTTTGAACAACTATAAATCTGTTCGATAAAATAATAACTCCTATTTTGCTCAATGGATTTGAAATCAGGGGATATGAATATAGTCTTTTTATTGAACAGGTACAGTTGGAATATTGTAAGGAAATTTTGGTGTGAGGGGCCACACAATAAATTCTGCTGTTCTGGGTGAGTGTGGTCGACGACCTCTTGCTGTACCTTATATGAGTAAATGTGTAAAATATTATTAAAACTTATAATTGTTCGAATCGTTGCCTTGAATCGTTGCCCGCATGTATGTTACAATATGTTGAGGTCATCCCAGCAGGCACACCACGTGGAATCCACGTGTAATTGAGGTGGAAATTTGGTGGACACGTGTTCCACTAAAAATCCAGGTGTATTCCATGTGGATTTATTCATGTGTATTATTGGTGTTTATTTACACGTGGATATCAAGTAAAGTTTGAGCCTTTTTTTCATGTGTAATCCACTTTGCATTTATCATGTAGATTATTGGTGTATATTTTCAGGTGTATTCCACGTTAATTGTATCGCGTGGATATCAGATGGATATCATGTGAAGAATGCCACCCT
Source organism: Flabesymbios commensalis (assembly GCA_964017125.1). Lineage (NCBI taxonomy): Eukaryota > Metazoa > Annelida > Polychaeta > Terebellida > Flabelligeridae > Flabesymbios > Flabesymbios commensalis. Next base: position 8,482,412 of record OZ024911.1, on the reverse strand, counting down.
TTTTTGTTGCACATGTTTTCCACGTGTATTTTTCACATGGATTATTGGTGTACCTATCCACGTGTATATCTGCCGGATATCAAGTGAAGTTTGAGCCTTATTTTATTTTTCACGTGTAATCTACGTTGCATTTCTCATGTGGATTGTTGGTGTACATTTTCAGGTGTATTCCACGTAAATTGTTTCACGTAGATTAATGGTGTACCAGTCCACATGGATATCAGACGGATATCATGTGAAGAATGACACCTGATTTCGTTTCACTTGTTTTCCATGTGTATTTTTCACATGGATCTTATTTGTTACCTATCCACGTGTATATCTGGTCGATATCATGTGATTGTTGAGCCTAGATTTCCTTCTTGTGTGTATTCCACGTGTGTTTTTAACTTTTTAAGAGTACTGGGAGGCCTGAGCGTATGGGTCATAATACATGAAGGCTTACTAGCCTAAGTCTAGAAGATAATTTGTATTAAACCTTACACTGCTATGGGCGACTATAATCGCTCAAATACACCAAGCTGTGGGCCACTTTTGTCGCCCGGTAATTTTTTTTTTTTTTTAATAAACAAGCCTGACCACAACAAACAAACCTGCATGCAAAATAGGCCGCCTTTTTAACAAACGAACGAAATATTGCATAGCTAAAAGCTTAGACCATTTGGCATGCAATGCTATTCAGGGCTAAAAACAAACTTTTATTTAATCAGTTTAATGGGCTTATAGAGGACGTCATAATTACAAATTTATTACCTGTCAAGTGGTCTAACTTTTGAACTATATAGGCCTAATATTTTTTATGAAAACTTCTCGGTAGTCGCCGCGTGACAAAATTTCATCAAAATCGGTTGAGAATTGACTGAGAAATCGGCGAAAAACATGCGATACAAGTTAATCTGACGACGGGTGTAGTATAGTGTGGTGAGACCTTGAGAATGTGCACCATCTGGTGATAGACCCGACATCACTGTGCACAGCTAGTATTTAATATGATTGCTCAATCTACCCAGACCCCCCGCGGCTGAGTGGTCTAACGCGTGAAGCTTCTAATGTTGTCGTAGATGGTTTGTGTCTCGTTGGGTCCATGATAAAATAATCATGTGATTTTACTTGAGATATTTCATGTATGTTTCAGATCAGAGAAGTGTCAGAGGTGGAAGTGCAGGAATGGTGAATTAAATAAACAATTAATTAATTAATATTCCACTTTTAAATCAGTGGAAAACATGTGGTTCATTCATGTGTATTATTGGTGGCATTACCACCTGGAAAACATGTGGTTTATTCACGTGTAATATAGGTGACATTACCAGGTAGAAAACACGTGGTTTATTCACATGTATTCTAGGTGTCATTAACACTTGGAAAACACGTGGTTCATTCACGTGGTTCATTATCAGTGGCATTAACACATTGAAAACACGTGATATAAACACGTGAAACGTGTTTGCGCATTCAACCTGTTTTCCACTTGTATTCCACGTGGCACAATCACTCATATTCCACGTGTATTAATTCTACGTGGCTGTGACTGCTGGGATATGATGACAGTTGGAAGATTGTATGGGCAACACATGTTAGAATGTTATTGTACACATACGGCTTTGGACATGTTTGGTTATCACAAGTACGTGTTGGTGGAGAAACAATGTTTTTAAAAATAATTCAAACAGAGACTTTAATTTAGACTGTTTCGCTCAGGACTGGCACAATATAACTGCTATATATAGTCATAACCTAAACTATTATGCAAATTTTAATATAAGCATATTACAACCAAAATACTGGAAGATGAATTTTTAAAATGATATGTGAAAAATACAAAGAAATCAGATGTTTTTATATTCCACGATGTTCTTTAAATCCTCCATCTATCCAAAATTCAAAAAAGAACTGATGTCTACACAAGGTGATAGTTATTTTTCAACTTACTATTTTTATTTGCAAATTGTTTGAATTGAGAACGAATTGAATGTGTGTGTGTGTTATTATATTTGCAATAGGCCGGTGGCCATTATGCATGACTAAACTATTTGACTTTAACACTGGTGACAAGAGTGAATTTGTAAATGAGTAAAACCAAAAATTGGGGTAATTTTGTAGCATCCAAAATGGCAGTGAGGTGACCATCAAAGAAGAGGAAAACCACTTGATGGGTTTGGTGCACTGATCCCAATAGAGCATAAAAAAGTCACTGGCTGCGCTAGAATTTTTTTTTTCGCTTTGAAAACGTCATTTTAAAAAAGTTGCAGCATTCCACTTAATACTCAGTTACCAAATCCAAACCATTTTTAAAAATTATGTTACTTTGCTTAGCTTGACATCACAATTTTAAACGTGATGTCCTTATTGAAGGATAATACAAAACAATTGTATCTCAAAACTGCTAAAATATTAAGAAAATTTGACGTGTTAATCAAAAATCCTTATTTCAACTCCGTTACCAAGCCAAAAAATACTCAAGTTCGTTACCAAATGTTTTATCTCGACATAAATATAAACTGTATATTTTCTTATCATAACATCGATTATAAATGGGTGCTCTATTTATATGGGGACAACGAACCATGTTTTAAGAGACTGTATAATCGATCATTATGACTGTAAAACCCATACGATTTGGCAATTCACTACTACGTTCCCTTTTCTTGGTAACGGATTAGAGTGGAACGGAGTAGTACAATTAACAGTATTCTTGGGATTAATGAAAATATTTGGGCAATAATTCAAAGATATATCATACGGGTGGTAATAGTCCCCATAGCAACTGTTCTAGGCATGCAAGCATAAAACCAAACTCGATTTTAGACCCACAATGCTAGGAACGGAGTAGTAAAAACAAAAGCATATTTTCTAACGTTTTGGTAATACCTGTTTCGAATAACTTGTCACTCAACAATATTAATACTTTCAACGTGAAAAACTGGTATAAGGTCCTTCATTGTGTCAAACTACACTTGATATAATTTTAGTTCATGAATATTCACTTGATGGGGCATGCTACAATGATGGTAACGGAGTAGAGTGCAAATGTGGGGACATGTATATATATCAAAATTATATATATCGATATCACTTTTAAATCGAATTTTGATCATTGATTAGTTTAAGTGAACAATATCTAGCAGTGGAATGTAATTATTAGAATTATATTGTGTATTTTTATCCTACAGTGAAGTTTCAAATAGTGGAATTTTTTCTGGGGACATGCCATTTTCCACGTTTCCATGTTTAATAAAGCTTAAATGTGAAGTTGAACCATTTATTTTAAATATTATTATATTTGAATTAAAATGCGGACCTTTGAAGTCCTGGGGACACTAATTTTATGAAAAATTACCCCAATTTTTGGTTTTAATCAAATAGATAGGCTTAATTACTATGCTTTGGGCAATGGCTATGATATGCATGTAGCCTATAATTCCCTTTGTCAAAACGGTCAAAACGAATTTCGTTGGTCGAGTGGGCTAGACAACTTTCTAAAAAGAGGATCTGAAACATCTGATGGTTGTACCGTATGCATAGAGATAGAAGACATCTTCTTACTAACTCTATTGTTGTATGATATCCAGGTTCACTTTCTACCGAATTTGATGGACGAAATTTAGACTTTGCGACTTGTAAAAATGAAGTAATTCCTCACCACTCGCTAGGTGGAGATAAAAAAGAGGAAGTAAACATAAAAAGGGGTTTCCCCGACAGGATGCTCATAAAAATGTAGACCATAGTTTTAAATTTCTGGCGTAAACTGCACATTTTCTGTATTTAGGTTCTTGACAGGTTTGTAATTATGTGTAATTTGATTTGTAATTTACTTGACTACCGGGCAGGATATGAGTGGTTGTTGTTACAAAAATATTTTAAAGATAATTAGCGCCGATTAGAGGGCATGAATTTGATGAAATGTCAAAATTCAAACTCAGCAATTGGCAGATTGGCTTCCAGCCGCAGCAGGCACAGAACGTTGAACCAATGCTGGTTTATTGTTTCCCAAACCCCGTAGATGGTGGGTCAGCATTATACCAGCAGTAGTTAAAGTTGAACCGATGCTGGTTTAATGTTTGCCCAGCGTCGCAGATGTTGGGCCAGCATGCATTAGGCCTAAACCAACATTTCTTTACATTGTGTCTGGGTGATGTTTTGCTTTCTGTATCCCTGTTGGAATTTGCAAAATTGAGGTCGCAACTTTCGGACGTTTTTATTATTAGCTTAAATTTTGATCTAGCACACCATTTTTCTTGCTGAATGTGGTCAAGTATTTCTTTTTGCATGTCAGCTGTTATAAAAAAAGGCTCAGCATATTTTTATTGGACAATTTTAAAATTTATTGAATGTACCTAATTAATGAGAGCCCGTCATTCAGTATACGAGGATGTTAATCAGGTGTATTTAGGTAATCTGTATTCCTGTAATTAGGCCATTTAGGATGAGTCCAGCCGGCCACAGGCTGGACCTGATGAGTCTGGCGCGGTCACGTAGCGCTGGCGGCATTTTTTTTAATTAGACTTTTTTTGGTGGCATCTAGGGAGGTTTCCGTGTGTAAATGCTTTTCATATTTAAGATGCTATAATCAAATTAAAACGGGGTAAACATCGGTTGAACAATAGCCTATGTAATCATGGTAATCGATGTGGGGCTCTACAGCCTAGGGCTTTCCATCATGTGTTACAAGTAATTATGACGACATTGAGGCCATTCTGGCACAGCAAATTAACCCTTAGCACACTGATGTCGACTACAGTTGACTATAGTATTGTTTTCTCATGTTTTAATTGTCTTTTATAACCAGGTTATAAAAATTAAATATGTCTTAAATCTGTGATAATCATATATATTTCAACCTAGATTTTGCAAATTAAACTAATTTTTAGTCACTTGAAGTTGTGGATCGCGGTAACGAGATACAACTTCAAGTGGCTGAAAATTTAAATTTCTTGGATCAGTGCTCTAAGGGTTAACATATCATAGTAAAAGTCGACCAATCTGAGAAAGTAATAGTGAAACTATTTCCTTCCACACACTAATATATATGAATTAAGGCAAGAACTCCTTGAAGTGCAGTTCAGCATGTGCACGGATCCTGTGTCAGGTGTGACTGCTCTGGGATTCCCAGCATCAATACATTGTAGTGGAACTTTATGTGTAAAAAGGAGAAAATCGAAGATGCGAGGATTGGCACCTCCTCCCAATGATTAGAAAAATCAGAATGTTGAGGATTTTAAAAATCAGAGTATAGCGTGGGGATAGACTTAAAAGTCCACACCCGCAAATGTAAGAGTACACAATCATATTTATAATGGCCGTAGACCCATTACATAGGTATTCAAATGAATCAGAAAGAGCTAACTAAGACAGTTATGATGATTTTAGGTTGAAGAGACCCCTTAGTCTCCATGGTTTAAACATAACATAATTCAGCGTTGTAAGGGTTAAAACTAAATATCGAAGATTCAAGGATTTAAGGCTAAATGCGAAGATCAAGCTGCAAAAAACGGAGAAAGTAAAATGCGTTTAAATGTCTTCTCTCTTACTTTGGCTCAGCTTTGCACAAATTGTTATGGTAGGATTTTGAAAAAAAATGAGGAAAACAAGGATTTTGAAAAAGTGAGGAAAACGAGGATTTTAAAAAATTAGGGAAAGTGACTGAGAATCTGACCCACCCATAATGGGCCCATTGTAGATTACACGACAGCCGATCATAAATGCGGAATGAGGCTATTTATAGGCATCACTGCATACTGACTGTTAGTGTTACCGACGGGCCACGGCTTCATGCAAGGTGCTGTTTGAGGTCGGTTCACTTCTGGCTCATGATTAACACTTTTAAGCCCTCACGATGCATTAAAGCATCATTTTACATCCCAGAAAACAGACTTAATTTCCCTACAACTAAGTAAGGGTTTTAGGACGAAAATTTCCACGACACTGGTTTACCAATTCATGGCAATTTTCTTTGATTTTTCAACCACATCAAATCATCTTCATCCACTACAAGTCGAGAATTGCGGCTTGTAGTGGATGAAGATGACAATGGTAAATGCAGGCCTGAAAGGGTTAAATCTACTCACGAATTTCATAATTCTACCAAGAAATATTTTGTAGACTGTCCCGGGGAGTAGAAGACAGGAGCATTACCTACAGCTATTCTCGTTTCATCCTTTACTTTTGACTCAGAAACATTAATTTTTTTTATACTTATGGTTGTGTATGAATCATAATTATTTATTTGAAATTTATTTAAACCCTATATTGACAATTGATGTGATTGATGCTTTTACATGTAAACGACCTGCTTCCTGACATACATAATCTTATGAGTAAATGTATGTGTGCGTGAGCTGGTGCTTTTCAGATTAGACATTACATATTTAATTATTTGTAAGTGTAATTGTACGCCTACTTCTGTTGGTTGGCCTTTAGGAAAGGACTTTATTTTGATTTCTGTATGGTTCTGATACAATCGCCGTAAACACTTTCTTCAAGAAATATAAAATTATTAATTGACTGCTGACATACTTTTTGACTTTGCTGACTTATAATCACTACATTAGAATTTGCACTAAAAAGGAATTGGCGAAGTGAGTCCAGGGTTTTCATCGGGGGGGGGGGGGGGTCCGGAGCCCCCCCCCCTCTCATCAACAAAGGTGGGGATACCCCCCTTTGTTGGCGAAAGAAATACAAATATATTCCATATTTTGCTGTAATTTTAGTAGAAATAGGTCATTTTAAGCACTCAAGTTTAAAACTCTTAAAACATCTTTTTCTCCCGGGGGAAGATCCCCCAGAATCTCACCCTGGTCAAACATTCCTGGCGGGAACACTGGAGTCGCCAGTGAAAATAGGACTAGAGTTAGCGCTGACCGGCCATGTGGCTTGCTTTGATGGCCCAGAGCCGTTGTTTACTCTGCCAGTAAATGCAGAGTCTCATTTCAGTGAGTATTAACCACCTCTAACCTGTGTGACTTTCACTGGGCCAATTCCGGTATTTTACAGAGAAAAGGTTGTTCAAAAATGATTGATTATAGATTTTTGTCTTCGAGTTCTTGCTCTCATTCCATCCTGATCATTCATGCATCAAGTTTTCGCCGATCAATTTTAACTTTGATTAGCTAATCATGCTAATGGCCATAATCAAATAATGAAACAGCTTTTCGATGCGTGACACTAACATGACTAAACAAAATATTTCCTGCCTTACATGTAGGGCAAAATTAACAGGTAGCGTATGTTTATTGTAGATTTCTCCATGAGTTATATACCGATTTTCATGATAAATGAATGAAAGTTTAGATAAAAAGAATTTTCTTAGACTAGATGAAACTAAATGAGATGCCTGTCGCCCCGGGCATAGTGAGCAAAAACAGGGCATAGTAAGAAAAAAACGGCTTAAGCCAGGGCTAGCCTACACTGTTTCCCTCTATGACACTTACAGTCTACTCGCCATATGGAGCATTACAGTGAAGCAGTCTAGGCCATAGGGCTAGCCTAGCTGGCATTGTCGCATCATTGCCAGTTCACCCCATATTGACCAGAGAACATTTTGCCACTAAATTTGAATGAGATGTTTCACACCATAGACATCTCGCACCATTGTTAACTGAATGACTAGAATTAAAATCCAGCCACAGTAAAGAATAGCAATCCAGCGAAATGGTCATGAGTACAGGGCTCGACACTAACGGTTGCCCGGGGCAACTGATTTTAGGTGGGGGCAAGTAAAAAATTACAGCCAGTGGCCCCTTGGGCAATAGCTAATTCATTTCGCAGCATTTTAAATTTCAGCGACTGTCGCAGCTGACAACGCATGTCAGTCGCAAGTCAGGCAAGTGATAAATTCTGGGGCAAGTACCCCAAAATATTTCTTGCCCTTTGGGCAAAAAGGTCCAATCAGTTAGTGTCCAGCCCTGGAGTATGATGTAAAATAACTCTGATGCGAATCGTTCACTGACAGGGGCGTAACGACAATGAAACAAAACCTTCGGAAACCGCTTTGTTGCAGACCAAAGACATGGCTGGTCATGCAGCTGCCTGAAAAAACACTAGATGCACTGGTCTGTTGGATGTTTGCCGGCCGGCATCATACTGATCAGTGGTCTACAATCAATTTGTGATGCTGAAAAAATGTCTGCGTGCCGCTTCTAATAATTTTTAGGGTCACGTTAAGAAAATATAAACAATTCAAAATTCAAATCTAGCAGGTATAATAAGCATGATAAGTATAAACTGCTGCCATTTTGTCTGAATTTCTCTCGTCTGTAAGCAACATCCAGCTTCCTGTCTGGAAATTCAATGTCAGGGCGGCACCCCATCTAGCATAAATCAGCTGCCACAATATGTTACGGGGTAGCAAACATTCCATATCAGCACTTCAATAATTTACCCCTATTAACACCCTTGAAGTAAATTTAATTGAGTGCACCTAACGTTTGGGCGATTATTAGAATATACATGATACACTGTAGGCACACAGACAAAGGTCATTATTTTATCTTGATTATCCCTAATTTTGTCGGTGGGCTGGGGGTATCACCCATCCACCCACTCAGTGACTGCCTGGTGGCCGGACAAGTTTAAAATTGCTTCTGCTGGGCCTGAGAAATTTTGCCAAATTGACTTCTTATAAATTTTTAGTGCCCATTTGTTAAAAATCATGGCCATTTGAAGAATACATTTCATGGCCATTTGAAGAATACATTGATAAAATGCATAATTCTTTTGATATTTAATTGTTCAAACCACCATACAAAATGAATATTTTTAAACAACAATTTTTGTCAATGAATTAATTCTGATGTCACTGTTTGAAAACTGTTCTGGTGGTTCTTGGGAAGTCTTTGAAGGAGCTCCTGAATTTTGTACCTTGTTTGATCCCTGCTTTCAATCCAGATCAGGGGCTTTATCCCTCTTCTTTTAAACTCTGGATCAACTTTTAGTCGTACTCGCACATATCCATGCTATCATGTCTCTTATATTTTTCAGATTGAATCATCCAGCATGTCTGCTAAGATTGGTCGTAACACCCCATTGAGACGGCTGCGTCCGGGAGTATTTCGAATGATCAGTAACATGTTGGATCCAGACAGAAAATGGGCGGAATTGGCCGAACATATTTATGGCAGGAACGGCCAGCCGAAGTTTGGATATCAAAAGATAAGGTAGCAGCTTTGGTGATTGACTCATATTCATATTCTGACCTCTAGTCGATCCCCGTATTGAAAAAATAAATAAATTATTTTGTCTGTAGACCCATAGAACCATAACATTGATATTCAAATGCAGTGGGGAGAGCTAACTTAGACATTTATGATGACTTCAATTTTAAAATAAAAACTTTGGTTTATATAAAAATATCTTAGCTCTCATATATCAGTATCAGCCAATATTTGCACTTGATTTTCTTTGCGAAGACAATTTTTTACAGTGCTTTTGACCTATTTAGTTAATCCTTAACGTGCTGCAGGTTTCAATTTAAAATCAACATGGTCTTGTTCTACCGCTAATATAAATATGTCTAAAGTCAGTCCCCACACTGAAAGGGTTAATCATGTGAGAAAATATAAATCCAATGAATAAGGTGTTCGACTACTGAGACTCAAATCTGTTTCAAGTCTTGAAAATTATATTTTGATTGTCCTAATAACATGAATAATCATGATAATTGTGACCAGATTCAAGCACTCAGAAGGGTTATAAATAGAAATAAAAAAATTGTTTAGTTTCTGTTTAGCTCTGGGCCTGCAACTGAATATAATAATACTGAAAGACTCCTAATTACGTGTAGAGCCCTTTTTAGTCTAAAGTTTAGTTTGTCCCCCCAAAAAAAAATTACAGATTTAATTTGCAAAGTTGACATATATTTTGAATATATGTATACATGTGTACCATCATGTATATATTTAAATATAATATCAGAGCTAAAATATTTGACAACTTTAAATGTAACTCAGTTGCTCTACTTTTTATTATATACTTATCATGTGTGATATTTTTCAGGTCTTTGGAGCTAGCATACCAGCGCCCCAACGGCAGCCCAACCCGTGACATGCTGGATGCTTGGAGTACAGATAATCCGACACTAGATCAGCTGATTGAGGCTCTCAGAGAAGCTGATCTGTTTGTCGTTTCTGATTATTTACAGTCCGACATCCTCGGAGGTGAGTTCTCTTCACGAATGACTCAAATGCACATGGTCTGAACTGAACAGGTTGTCTGAAAAATAATATAATATTGTCCTATTAACCAGTTGGATAAAATACTGAAATTCAATCAAATTAAGACATGTGTAGCCACATGGACAGGCCTACAAAATAAATGTTTTACATTTTTTTTTAGAACACTTTGATTTCTAGCTTGGTTGCTAGTCAGACAACCGATTCATGAAATTATCTTGTCTGGTTGCATTTTTGTGTATGTTCCACTCACGTTGAGCACATTTAATTACAATATGAAAATATGTAAATATACTAGAGCCTGTTTTATTTAAATATCTGCTTCACCAATTGAACATGTTGAATACCCTGGCTGCTGTTTAGATGTTTTATATTGTGAAAAAATCTCATGAATTAAATCAGATTTTGACATCTAAAGTCGATCCCCGCACTGTAGGAATAAAAATATTTATAATGATCGTAGATCCATAGCATAGATATTCGAATGAATCGGCAAGAGCTAACTAAGACTTTTAGAATGATTTCAAATTGAAGAAAACACTTTGCTCTCCATGGTTTATACAAAAATATTTCAGCGTTCTAAGGGTTAAAAGTTTAAGATGATTAGAAATATAAGCCCTTAACCATTTTCCTCTGTTCCTGCTAATCACGACTATTGTCATTTTTAATCTTTTTTATTAGTCAACCAAATCTCTGCTATTAGGAATGAAATGTGGGTCTAAACATCAAGATTTGCAAATATTTTTGCTCAAATGAAACAAATATGAATAATTTTCAGCCACTTCAAGCTGGGACTGATATTTCACAAATTATAAGATAAATTTTCAGTCACTTGAAGTTGTGGGTCGCAGTAGTGGCTGAAAATCTAAATTATTTAATTTAGCCGGATAAGGGTAAACCCATAGATCACTGAGCTATTCAATTTAATTTTTCAGTCACTTGAAGTTGTGTCTCGCTACCGCGACCCACAACTTCAAGTGACTGAAAGTTTATGTTGTTTGTGAAATTTCAGTATCAATATGAGGTCAGTGTTTCAAGATTGAAGTCATATTTTACTGTGAACAGCTAGTTATCAGGGGTTATGCAGATGCTAATTAAACACAGAATGTCTCCTACACTTGACGTGAGTGCTCTAGGGGTTAAGGCACTTATCACGTTTATATCGGTTATCAGTAATTTTAATTGACCTTCAAACAAAAGAATTTGAAAGAAAAATGAATATTAAATTTGCTAGATTGGCATCGTTAGATTGCAAATCCTAATATTTACACCAGTATTCATGGTATTGTAGACCTTGTATGATCGGGACATATAACTCAGGACTTTAACCCTTCGTCGTCGAATCATGACAATAGTGATTTTTATTCGATTTTTTAGCCGATGAATTCACTGTTATTGGGAATGAAGTGACTGTTAAAACATAAAAAAAAATTTTTAGTCCTGAATTGAACAAATATAAATAATTTTCAAACACTTGAGGTTGTGGATCGCGGTAGCGAAACACAACCTCAAGTGGTACACAGGAAGAATTAGGTATTTATAAATGCCCGTAAACAGTCAGATTAAGAAGTGCGAAAAGGACCTCCGATAAATTAAGGTATCAGTAAATTATTTTTAATCTTCTCAGCTTATATATGAGGCTACTATATGAGGCTTGCCAAGTTAAGGCTCTAAATTTTGAGCAGTTGAGTGCAATGCAGATAATTCTGCAATGTTGATTTATGTTGAGGCAATTTAATGTTGGAAAAAGAGGGTTCAGGAACCCTTTGACACCCTCTTCTGGCACTGAGCGAAGCATAACGAAGTTGCTTTTATAAATTTTAAAGAATTATGCCACGATGCATGGTATGTGTTATGTCATTTAATATATGACTTTAAATTCATTTTCATTTACGGTAGTACTCTTTGTCATCCCTAAGTAAATCTAAATATTTCACCTTTGTCAAGGATTGACGGGCTACTCTTATCTTTTCATTTGATAACAATGCTTTAATTTTCTAAATATATTTTTCAGAACCTCCAGATTACCATGGTGCTGGTATGTTTACTGAAGGTAAGTGTCTTTAACCCTTTCAGTGTGGGGACCATCTTTATATGTCAGACATCTATGGTCTATAAGACGTCAGATTTTGACATATAAAAATGGTCCCCACATTGGAAGAAAACAAATATTCTTATGGCCATAGACCCATAACTTAGGAATTCTAATAAACCGTAAAGAGCCAACTAAGACAGCTATGATGATTTCAAAAGAAAAAAACCCAACTTTTGTCTCCATTGTTCATGCAAAAATATTTCAGTGTACTAAAGGTTAACTCATTATCTGCCAGTGATGTTTATATGAGGACTAATTATTTCAGATCAATAAACAGTTCTATTGTCTGTTTCACCACATGCTGGGAGTAGCCTCTCTTCGATTTTCTCAGTTGCTATTGAATTATTTTGTGCAAAATTGTCCTCAAATCATATTTTCTTCTTCCCTCCCGAGGGAGGATGCCATTAATAGTTATTTGAATATGAAGTCAGCAAGGCAGATATCAAAATAATGGCTACAATTAACACAAATCATAACACCTGCCTGGATAACAATGATAACCATGATAACATAGGTATTTCTTGTGTTTTTATTCACCTTGTGATGTGAATTGATGCAATATAATGTGTCATAAAGATAATTATGCAAAATAATACGTGTTGAATATAATATATATTCTTAAAGTTTATAGTGACTTATTACGAAGACTTTTTTTTTATTCAATTGATTTTATTCAAAGTATGTCATAAATGTGATGCATAAATGTAATATGTGTATTCAACCCTCAAAGCGACACAATCAGGCTCAAATAATTAAAAAATCAGTATTTTGATTTGAAGTCCTATTATGGCCATTAAGATGTGGACATGTCCATAGACTAGAAATGCGGAAGTCTTTTAATTTTGAGTTGCTTTGGCAACATAGCAAATGTGTCCAAAGCCTCATTTATCAGTTATTTCCGTATTTCTTATTTTAAACATGTATTTCCGAAAATATATTTTGTCCTTATTCCCCACTCAACTGCAAATGTTCAACACATTATTAAAAAAAACTTACACAATTCTAGTATATGGACGTGTTCACATATTATGTACATATCAAGGAGCTAAAATAAAACTAATGATTTTTTTATGATTTCAGCCTGATTGTGTCGTTTAAAGCACTGTTAACCCTTTCAATCCTGAATTGACCATAGTCATCTCCATCCACTACAAGCCGCGAATTTGTAGTGGATGAAGATGACTTGATGCGGTTTGAAAATTAAAGAAAATTGCCATGTTTTTGTAAACCAGTTTCATGGATTTTTTTTTCTAAAACTCTTAGTTGTAGGAAAATTAAGTATGTTTTCAGGGATGTAAAATGATGCTTTAATGCATCGTGAGGGCCTAAAGGGTTAAAGCGCTAAATTAAATCCATTTGGTTTTCACACACTTGAAGTTTTGTTTGGCAACCCACAACTTCAGGCCGGTAAAAATTATTCTCATTTGTTTAATTTGAGACTACAGTAACACTTGGTGGTTAATTCAACCAAAGGGTGATTGTTTCATAATTTTAATTTCACTTTTTAGCCCTTTTTCCTACTAGACCTGTTTATATATACATTTTCACCCCTTGTGTGAAGAAGCGCGCTGCGCATGGCGCTGTGATAAATTAATGTTGATACACTAGTTTCAACCTTAACTCGACGAGGCGGCAGTGCACGTGATCGCCTAGTCACATTGAGAAGGGAGAAACAAGAATATTTCTCTGAAAAACACACACATGACTGCCGAAGCAGTCAGGTGCTCTACCAAAACGCCACATCCCCTTGCCTATTAGATCTGTATATATATATACATTTTGACCCCTTGTCATATTAGACATGTATATACTGTACTTATTATAATAAACACCCATATTCTAATTACGCCAACCCCCCTGATTTGAAAGGAAAATCGACGATCATAAATTATCTGATTATAGCAGACCCCCTCCAAGCCTCCGGCCCACTCACTGGTCACAGTTTAGCCAAACATCATCATCGAATTTGCTCATTCCACGTTGTGTTGTGTCTGTGGAGATAGGGGTGTGCGTGGCAATTTTAGAACATTGTAGACGAGCGTCCTGTCAGTGCTATTCGCTGTGGGTATAGTACGAATTTTCCTTTGCTTTTTTTTTTCCCACAACTACTTTAATGATATAAGTGCTCTTCCCCCTTGTTCCCTCAGAGGGGTATTCTTATAAACACCTCTGGCGTTTAGAAGATAAAATATAGTATCCATTTTCAAACCAATAAAAAAAATCAGTCACTAATGTGATTGAAAAACAATTGTGTGGATTCAAATATTAAAAAAAAAGAAAAAAGATATGTCTCTCATCATTTGAAGCCTGAAATTAATTTAGTAAATCCAACTTCAAATAAAAGAAAAACATTGATGATTCTGCAAGCAAGGTTTAACTGTCGCCATGTTTTATTTTAGATTTTACTTTGGCCGGGCATCGCGGTGTCATGATCGTACACAGCCCAAAGACAGCTATCTTGTTAACTGTCACCACGTTTTATTCTAGATTTTACTCCGGCCGGGCATCGCGGTAGTCCTACACAGCCATCAGACAGCTATCTTGGAGCAATACCTCATCGGATCCCATACACCACAACCACTGCAAATGATAACAATATGACAGGGAATACTAATAACTCTGACAAGACAATAAATGTTAATTATGATCACAATCTTGATAAATCGATGGAAAGAAAGACTCGGAACAAACTACAGAGCAGTGATGACAATGCATTTGAAAGCATAACTGAGATCAAAAAGAATCTAAAAGTGGAAACAGTTTGTGAAAATGCACAAATGGTTCAGAGCGGTGCACCTAGTCATGTAGAAGATTTGAAATGTGGTTCTGATCAAGCTGAGAATCAAGATCAGCACATCAAGATGCTCGAGAGAGTTTCCTCGTGGATTCCTGGATGTAAGTTTTCCAATATGCAGAATTGCCAATTTTCGTAATTTTTTGTATTTTATATTTTTTTTAACCTAAACCTAAAAATATTTTTTTCAACTTTTATGAAGTAAATCTGGATTTTTCCCTTGGCCCACTGAGATCTGTGGTGAATTACTGTGTTTGAACACTATTAGTATTGGTGCAGACGATGGGTAAAAAAATGCATTTTCAATCATAATTTAGAAGCGAGTTTTCAATGTATTTTAGTGTTTCATCATATTTTTTATTTTCAGGTCCAATATTGCAATTTGAGTGTGAGTTCTTGTTATCTATCACAAACGCCTTCAATAAGGATTCGTTAGCGCAAGGTGGCAACTTTATTGGCAAGGGTGGTTTCGGAGAGGTTTTTTATGGTTAGTGTGTTGTTATATTGAGGTATAAACCCGAGGCCAGCATCTGGTTTACCCTCAACTCTTACAGTGCGGGGATCCACTTTAGACGTCAGAATCTGATGTCTGTAGACGTCAGATTCTGACGTCTGAAGTCAACCCCCGCACTGTAAGAGTAAATATATTTATAATGGTCATAGGTCCATAACATAGGTATTCAAATGAATCAGAAAGAGCTAATTAGGACATTTATGATGATTTCAAATTAAAAAAGCCCTTTGGTTTCCATGGTTTAAACAAAAATAATTCAACGCTTTAAGGTTTAAAGTGCTAATCACGGCTATAGTCGTTTTTACCCCACTTCTTTAGAAATGTTCTTTTTTCTTTTTTATTATACTCATTATAAAAAATTATTTTATAAAATTATGTGAGCCTAGGAAGTACTTTAATTTTAAATGGAGTAAAGATGGAAATATTAAGAACACAGTTGTTGATTTAAAAACAAATGCCCGAGCAACAAAATTCAATTAAAGTACAGCCGCCCACGGAGCCGTTGGCAGCCGCCGATATCTCCGGTCGCCAGGCCAATTTGAAAGTCCCGACTTAGTTTCCATCATTAACCCAGTTATGAATATTTTGAAAATTAATTAGTATAATTTCTAGCAAAATCCATATTCAGCTTGTTCATGCCAGATATTATGTTGATTTTGGCAGGACATATAGGAAAGATCGAGGTTGCTGTAAAGAAGTTGTCAAAGGAGAGAAAACATGATCATACCATCCAACAATTTCATACAGAAGTTAAAATACTATCTGAGTAAGTATTCAACATTGAGCAACACTATATTTAAAATTTAACGTTTTTAAAAGTATTTCAATTGAAAACATGTAAATATGCCTCAATTTTATTCTGGTCTGTATTGTAAAAAATACAAGTATTTTTCACCATCCTTTATCTTTTATAAAAAATTAAAAATGATCCATCACACACCTGAGTGACCCGCGTTACCTGTGTTTATGTCCTGATGTCACCATTTTAAATTTTAGCCTGCTGATCACGACTATTGACGTTTTTAACCTATTGTATTATTCGATCAAATCACTGATACTGGGAACGATACTGGCCACTCGTGAAAAATCACATTTTTTACCAACAGTATGTCGTAGTTTATAGGAAGGAAAATTGTATTGTTGACAATTTTAGAAGCTGGTAATCAAAATTGAACCTGAATTCCAGTGTATTTTGTGAAACTTGCAATTTGTGGATATTATTAGATAATTTTTGGGATTGGTAATGTTTTTTTTCTATACACAAACAAGGGTTACAATACGTCACTAATAAATAAATTAAATTTGAAAAATGGCTGAGACTACCACAGTAAACAGGATCGGGGCGTGATTGATCAAATATATAATATTGCACTTAACTGCTATTTTCATCCACCTTGAGATGATTCACATCTCAAGTTAAGTAAAACTGAGGTGAATAGACGGTGGCGGATAATTGGAGGACAAAAGTTGACTTGTTGTTAAAAAATCACTGGCCGTGGCTGTATTATGGAGGTGGACAGCCATTGGAGGTCACTTATGCAGAAAACGCATTTGGAACTCCAAATGTTGACCATTGAGTGGAGGTGACCGTTCAAACTGGTGCCCGGCCAAGACAAGTTGTACTGTAGTACTACCGTAAAATTTCTAATTGTAGCCGCAGCTTTAATTAGAATGTAAATTCTAATTTTCCAGTGCCCAATGCTAAAAGTCAACTTGTGGCTTCTATTGGAGGTTTTGTGTGAAAAATTAAATCACCGCGCGTCTATCACTCTGAGGTGAGCTGCCGGTAGAACCCAACCCTTCATGTCCAATGGTCAAATAAAGATGTGGCCTATGAATCAATTTAATGCTGACATTAGTCCGAAAGTTTATAAACCTGTTTTTTTTTTGCATATCGCTAATTAAACATTTTTTACGATACAATAGTATTTAATTGTTTAGAGAATGTAATTAGAAGATACGCCATGAATAATTATATAAATAGTAGGCTACTGTCTATAACACGAGTGTCTGCAGTAATTCAGTTGAGTTTTGGATTGGCAGACGGACACCGTCATGATTATGTTATGCACAGTCAGTCGGCAAGCACACCCCTCTCCAGTCTTGAATGCGTGACCTGTCAGTCATGTTATCCCAGCAAAGACAAAACGTTCAGCCAATGTTGGTATAATGTTGGCAACAATGAATCAGCAGCTCAGTTGACACGCACTGCCAGGCCCAACTCCCTCCCCTAATGTTGATCAGCTGGCGTGGGAAAAATACTACTTTGACACACTGTTTATGTCGGCCAATGTCTGTTCCACAGACTGCGATGCTGGCTTGACCGTGAAACAACATTTAGTCAGCTCTTTCTGTTTACCTGTATCATGTGTATGGGTCCCATGGGTTGATGACGTCTAACAACTATTGGAGTGTATATAGCCTATAATGTTATTGTCATTTGTATTTTACAATGGATATTTATTTAGGCTTACTTATATAGGTCTACGTAAACAAATAGTTTCAACAACCCAAAACGATTTCAATCTGCTAGACCAGTAATCAAGCTTAACATGGCAACAACTGTAGCGCATTACCCGCCTATCGTTACACATGTATCATGAATATAACGCCTCATGTTTGTAAAGGGTTAGAAGCTATCTGGACTTATACAACATGTCCTCCGTTGGCGTGGTTAGGGTAGCTAGCGGCATGTTTTGATCAACACCTGGTCGTTGTCCTTTCAAGATAACAATAATTTTAAATAGATTTTTGGGCTTAAAAAAAATTAGTCGTTGACAAATCTCAAAAGTTGCCCTGCGGCTTCAATTGGAGGTTTTCCAATTACGAAACTTCTGTGAAAAAAATTGAAATTTTTTAAAAGTTTGGGGGGCGGCTTCTATTAGAGATGCGGCTACAATTAGAAATTTTACGGTAGCTGGATTTGTTTTTCAAATGTATCATTTTTTCTGAGTTTTTTTTATTATTCTTTGATAAAAAGGCTGACACAATTTCCAAATCCAATAATAAAGCAAATATCATGTTGTGTTCTATAAGACTTCAGTGTGTCGAGTATGGTACAGCTACCACACACCTTGCCAACTTCTTTATTTCGTTATTTAGTCATCGAAATAATTCCATTCCTCCAGTGTGTTGTGTTGCCTAAAATGTGTAGGAATGGCAAAATTTGTTATTAGTCATTCCAATTAAATGGCAAATTTGAGTACTATCCAAGTACAAAAGTACTTTCTAGAAATGGTAGTTTTTCCTCAGGAATGGCAGTTTGCTGGATAAGAACTGTATGTGTCTGTTATTTGAATGTACATAAAAAATCAAGGGAAAACATATTCACAAACAAAGCAAACCTACATAAAAAAGTAGCTGGGGAAAGGAAATAAATGTTCTGGGAAGTAAAATCTATTTACATTACGTCAACATATGATCCTCACTGGGAAATACAGGGCCTCTTCTTGAACAGATTTCTCATCTTTGTATTTGTTATTTTGATTTTTGAGCTTATTTTATATTTGTTTGATTTTTTAGCGTTTTCTATTTTTACCAGATTTCGCCATGAGCACCTTCTACCTCTGGTCGGCTACTCTGAAGGAACAGATTTCAGTCTAGTCTACTTGTACATGCCAAATGGCTCTTTAGAAGGCCGTCTAGGCTGTGAGGTGAGAATAAATGGATTGTAAGTGACTAAATCTAATGATTTCTTATTCACTTGAATATTTCATTCAATCAGTAATTTTTCCATTTCAGTCATTGAAAGTTACCCTATTCTATCAAATGACTAATACCAATAAATATCTGCAAATATCCTGAGTGTGCTTTTGCAGTTACATTAAATTTAATCCGCATAGGGACTATTTTAGCCAGTAATAAACATTGTGAATTCAGGCAAGCTACATGCACACCCTGAGAATAATTAGTCTGTAATAAATTTAGATGAGCTACATACACACCCCGCTACATACATACCCCAAGAATAATTAGCCTGTTGTAAATTCAGATGAGCTATATACACACCCCAAGACTAATTAACCTGCAGTAAACTCAGATGAGCTACATGCATACCCTGAGAATAATCACCCTGTAGTAAATTCAGATGAGATATACCGTATATCCCCGCGTATAGTGCGACGCCATGTATAATACGAGTTAAGATTTGAGGCCTCGGATTACCTGAAAAACGTCTACCCCTCTGTATAATACGACCTCAAATTTTGGATGTCGGCAGCGTCCCGGTCGGTAGCGTTACGGGCCATCTAAATGTGAGGCATGGATATTATCTTATTCTAATAAATAGCCCCGCCACACCTGCATGGACGATGCTCAATGACGGGAACAGCGGCAACAGTACAGCTCTGCAAAACCAAAGGGCAGTACCTGCTTACTTGTAAAGTAAGCAGATACTGTATTTTCATTTTCCACGGCAGAGCGGATGTCATCGGGACTGTCTCGATGGGCAGACATTCTGAGGCCTGCATAGGCTACAATACACACAGATTTTAAAATACCCGTATTTATATATCGCCAACAAATTTATATTATTTTAATTTTTCTATTACAAAGACAATATTTTAATATCGTCGTGCTCAAATAAGAACATTTCAAGATGAAATGTGATTGTAAAACATTTGCAGACTAGCGCATTGTCTCGACACAAGAGGTGTGCATGGCTGTATAAGGTGTCAGGGTGCAATAACACAGCAGCGCTCCATGAACTACAGCTAACAGATACCACCATTTGCTCAATACTGTATCAGCCGCGGCAACAGCGGTAGGCGTTAATGTTATCCCAGCAATATGGACATTCTGAGGCCTACATGTATAGAATTTGCGATAGGAGATATAATCAGTGATATCTTGTTATATTTCGTCAACGCATTCTCTCATTCCAATAGGAAAAAATCATGTTCAGATTTGTCTTACACAATAGAACACTCCCATATGAAAGGCGATCTTAGATTAAATCATTATAAATATAAATGAACAGGTCAGGAGTATGAATTGGTTGCAGACTAACGGCGTCATTTATCTGCCCGTGGTTGTCAAAGGTGCCACGCGCGTCGGCGGGAATGTGAGACGGGGGCTCCAAGCAAACACGACACATTCACCCAATGCTGGTGCAATGTTGTGTCAGCGTCGCAGACGGTGGCCCAACAATGTACCAGCATTGGGTGAACCGTCTCTTGTTTGCTACTAGTTGGAAAGGCAAAGTATCGTGTGTATAGGCCTGCTTACAAAACACGCTGACTGGCCTACGTTTAAAGATACGTTTTACCGCTGGAGAACTTACCGCTGAACTTACCGCCAGAGAGCTAACAAATTGTATTAAATTCTACATCTATGTATAATACGAGGTGCCTTTTTGTGACATGAATAGCTGAGAAAAAACATCGCATTATACACGGGGATATACGGTATGCATACCCTGAGAATAATTGTAATGGTCCTGATAAATCAAGCCGGGTCCAGTCGTTTTCAAATGGCCGCCCATTTAAAAACCACTGTGCGTTTATAAGCACTCGCAACGCACTTCCGGCGAGGGTTTATAAACACCCTGGCATTTATAAACGGTCGGCCAATATGACTGGTTAACTGTACATTTTATTTCATTGTATCAGGTATTTTCTCTTACCGGTAATTATACCAGATTTGGTATAATGTATAAACACATCACTACTTAGTAATGAACTTGAGAAGCAGAATCTGTGAAATATGATGCTGTAATTCGTAAAAATCGCCAAAAATAGATTTTCTGACCACTGAACCCCACCTCCTTAAAGTGTCATTGGTATAAAAGGTATACGTTGGGGGTACACTCTGCTAATACGATGAGGTGGTGGATATAGTGATGGTCAAATTGTATGCAAAATTTGTAATTTCTATGTGGCATCTTTTTTGTACACATAATTTAGTGCACAAAACAAGAGCTAAACTTGCAGATTTCGGACATTGATCTGACTTCCTAGGTGAGTCATACAATAATGAACCTTACAAAAACAACAAAGCTGTGGATTATTATCTGGTTATATATCTATTGATTATTGTATATATATTGCCCGCCCATTTAAAAATGCACAGGTGTTTATAAGCACTCGCTGGAAGTGCGCCGCGATGACCGCTAATAAACGACTGGACCCGTACTTGTAAATTGTCAATTCGTATTTAACCCTTACAGCGCTGGGATCGACTTTAGTCGTCAGGTCTGTAGACGTCAGATTTTGACGCCTAAAGTCCATTCACGCACTGAAAGAGTGAAAGTATTTCTAATGGCTGTAGACCCATAACATAGATATTCAAATGAATCAGAAAGAGCTCACTAAGACATTTACGATGATTTCAAATTTAAAATAACCATTTGGCCATCCCTAGGGATGAGACATTTTCAATTTTGTCAATTTTGACAATTTAATTTATATGAAGCTATATAACCTACTGATCTCATCTAAAAATACAAAAAAGTCAAAAAACGATTTTAAAGCACCGAAAAAGAGTGAAATAGCTATATTTCCAGGTCGTATTTTGCCATGTAAACAAAACAAGTCAGCAATATACAGGACTTCACACCACATATTCCCACGTCTTGGACGGGGAGATCAAGGCAATCGCCGCTAATTGGCCGCTAATTGGTGTCGTTTGGTCAGGACATAGGGGGATACACGGCAACACTGATTGTCTGCCCAACGCTGGGCCGACGGCATCAACATGTGGCCCAATGATGTAGGAACATTCAATCATCCTTCAGCAAATGTTTAGGTATACAAAGAGTTTGTTTGGGTTTTAAGCGGTTTCATAGAAATATTGATAAAAAATATTTGTAAAAATCTAAAAACTCTGAGAAAAATGAAATCATGATCTGGGGGATACACTACTTCATTACAAAACTAAAAACGAAAATTGATGTCATCCCAAGGGGTCCCTTTAAGTATTTTACAAATAGCAACAAAGCTATAAACTCAGGACTGCCTTTTCATATTCCACTGGGGAATTGGTTTGATCACATTTAGATCTTCAGACCATCAATCTTTTTTTTATTAGTGTGGTTAACAAAAAATGGTCGTATCTTGAAAACAATGCAAAATAGCTCGACAATGCATATTGAACAAAACGTGAAGTCTCATACTAGAATAACCCCTGATAATTTTGTGAATAAAAATGACCATCTAGACATATTTAAGTCATATTTATTTAAGTCATCCGTTTAGAATTTTGTGAATAATAATCAAACAATGTTTTTCCACTTTCAAAATTGACTTTATTCTTCAATTTTTAAGACAATGGGTTTAAATAGGCACATTTTGACTTGCATCAGCTTACCTTAACTGGCAGGGCTAATGTTCTAAAACACTCCTTATTTGGACCAGTTTATTGAATGCAAATCATTACCATAATATTACTGAAGTTAGATGATGAGACAGTAGGTAATTGCTATTCTCACTAGGCTAATGTGTGACTTTCATCAACAAATTAATCTTTCTAAATTTGAAAAGTTCATTATCAAATAAAATTAAAAAAAAATAGTCAGAATTGGGTCTTACAACATCAATGACAAAATGCCTATTGGTAGAAACACACACCCATACATATCATCCGATGTGCTTCTAATAATTGCCATAAAAAAAATCTTTAAATGACATATATTAATACTGTTATTTGATTATTAACTTAAAAGCCTTTTGTAGACAATGACCTGGCCAAATGCTGACTTGAATAACTTTTCTTCTAATTTTGAAATATTAATTAGTTTTTTATTTAATAGATGATACAATTCCATTTCAATGTAATTACTTTTTTTTAGGGAGGTTCTTTGCCATTAACAGCTCATCGGAGAATTTCTATAGCTAAAGGCTCGGCAAGAGGCATTGCATATCTACATACTGCTAAAGACAGGGAAATTGTACACAGAGATATTAAAAGGTAGGTACTGGGTAGTATATATGGATAAAGGTGTGGAGTGAGTGCTAGTGTGGAGATTATGGCACTGGTTCAGTTCTCATGAAGATAGCATGATATGAGTGACCTTTATGTATTTCCTCGCACGATAAATACAAAAATTGAATTATATAGACCCAAAACTATTTATAAACGTCAGGATTCATTTAGAAATTGAATGTTTCACCATCGCCGCTGCATCACTGTGACAAATGTCGACAGGATTCACCTGATATATTCCTACGCTGAGACACGGGTGCTGTGACTTTTAAATAAACAATACATTTTGATACTCCACTAAAATATTTTAAATAACAATTTTTTTTTACATTTGTAGGCAAATAAAATTAGGCTTGTGGAAAAATCATTGTAGTGGCAGTAACCAACTACTTTGTTTTGGTTATACCTTACATAAATCAATACAGAGGTGATAGGTCTAGCACATTGCCTATTTTTAATACAATACGAGTGAGGGATTATCCGGACTTGTTCACTGGTCGGACAACGACTGCCAGCATGCAAGACAAAAAATTATTTACGATATTGACAGTTATCATATTTATGCAATATTTTGATATTGACAGCTATATTTAAAATTTTGATATCACCAGATATTAAAATTGTATGTGGTGTAGCATACAGGGATCACCAGATAATGTGGTGTGACATCGCCTCAACCCCTGCGGTGGGTCTTTATACGTCAGAATCTGAGACGTCAGAATCTGATGTAAAAAGACCGTCCCCACACTGAAAAAGTAAAAATCTTTATATGCCCATATCATAGGTATTAAAATGAACCGGAAAGAGCTAATTAAGACATTTCTGATGATTTTAAATTGAAAAACCCTTGGGTTTTAACAAAAATAATTCTACATTTTAAGGGTTAATTGTCTTATATGTCGGAATCTTAGATGTCAGAATCTGACGTATAAAGACGGTCCCCGCACTGAAAGAGTAAAAATATTTATCACAGCCGTAGACCCAGAACATAGGTATTCAAATGAGCCAGAAAGAGCTAATTAAGACATTTCTGATGATTTCAAATTGAAAACCCCTTGGTTTAAACAAAAATAATTCAGCATTTCAAGGGTTAGGTGTCTTGGTCTTGAGGCACATCTATACAGTCGCCAAATGTGTTAAAAATGGCAGAATAAAGATGAAAAACTAAGACTACATGAAAACATTTATTCAAAATGACCATGTGTGACCATGATCATTTATTGAAATATATGAAGATAGTGGGTCTTTTTCTCCCAAATTACAACTTATAATGTTAACCACTACAGCGTGGGGGTCAACCTTAGACGTCAGTCTAAAGTCGATCCCCACAATGTAAAAGAGTAAAAAATATTTATAATGACTATAGACCCATAACATAGGTATTCAATTGAATCGGAAAGAGAGAACTAAGACAGTTATGATGATTTCTAATTGAAAAAAACCCTTTGGTTTCCATGGCTTACATGAAAAAATTCAGCGCTTTAAGGGTTAAACCTTGAAGGGCTCCATTATAAAATCCTAATTTTTATCCACTTAAAATTGTGTCTCGATGCTGCAACCCGCAACTTTAAGTGCGTAAATATTAATGATATTTGTATCAAATTTGAATCATTTGATTTAAAATTTATTTAATGCTTTTTTCTCTTGTGTTAATGATAAAGTTCTGGTTATATTTGTCCAACATTACCTTTTATACATATGGTGTGATGTAAATTTAGATGCAAATGAAGCCATTGTAAGACCTAGTTTAAATTGCACTGTCTGAAATGTTACGTTTATTTTCAGTGCGAATATCCTTCTTGACTGTGATTTTGTTGCTAAGATTGGTGACTGTGGCCTCGGCCATCTAGGACCCAGTGACCCGTCAATGACACACACAGAAACCGAAACCGTCATAGGAACATCTGCTTATATTGCTCCAGAATATAGATATGGGGAAGTCTCTGTGAAGGTCGACGCCTACGCTTTTGGTGTGGTCTGTTCTATTTCACCTCTTCTGCTGCTTAATGTTTTGTTTCTATTTTTCATTCATTCGAAGCTATAATTGCTAACAAAATTTACAGCTTCAAATATATGAATATCTTTTGTATTAATGAAAATGTCGCATCCTTTATATGAAGCAATAGTCATAACTTGTCCCACTCCACTATGTTACTGGTGGAAAAACGACCCCTTCTGACAAGATCAACATTCTCAATACCATGGTGATCCTTAGAAATTCTAATTTACTGAATTTACTGAATTAAAACCACTATTGTCCTATTTATATGTTTAGAATCGATGTGTGATTTATAATCTCCTTTTCCATAATAATAGCATATTTAAGATGGTACCAATGCACGTTCATGCAAACTTCCCAACTTAAAAAAATATAAAATGTATTACATGTATCGGCAAATACCGCTATTTGGTCTTATAAACCCATGTTATAGCACTTCTCTTAGTTATCATGGGATCAAAGCATAATGTGGAAGTGTGTGTAAATAAGGTTTTGACAACCATTGCTAATTAACCCTTTGAATATTAAAATGTTGCTTTACTTGACTTAACTGTCGACTACAAGAGAATCATTTATGAAACCAAGAAAAAAAAAAAATTGTTGACATCTAGTATTAAAAAATAGCAGTACTAAGCTAAATCTACAATTTAATAAAAATCTACGCTGGACCGCAACTGTATATTGCTGAAGCGTCATCGTGGTCACTTGGTCAGCTAGCTGAAAATCGTACGCCACCTGTACAGATTAAATATACTGCCAGTAGTATAACTTCCAGGAAACGATTTGCTGTAAAGACATCAGTGTCAACATCAGAACCCTCAATCCTGAAAGCAACCGTTTTATAAAGGGAGGAAACGTGGCAAGCTTAACCCGGGGACCGTCTTTATATGTGTGGATTCTGATATATATAGATGGCAATGGAGGAATTAAAATATTTCCAATGGTCAGAGATCCATAACATAGGTATTCAAATGAAGCGGATAGAGCTAACTAAGATATTAATGATGATTTCAAAATTGAAAAAAAACACCTTTGGTTTCCATGTTTTATACTAAATAATTCAGTGTTTCAAGGGCTAAGGGGATGTACAGTACACAATGGGCTGTGAAGTGCATGCATACAATGGGATGTAAAGATACAATGGGTTGTAAAGTATACACTGGGCTATAAAGCATACAATGGGCTGTAAAGTATAAACTATATGCTGATAATCCTTCAGACACATTCTGATTAATCCTGAATAAGTCATAAATGGCTTAGCTCATTCAGCTTTTTTGATTACCGGTACTTGTTTTATACGACTATTATAAGTCTCTGAGCCGTTTCAGTGTGAGAACAATTTGGTAAAGTTGGTCGCTGCTCAAAAAAGTGAACTTGAAAAGCTCCTTGAATTTCTGCCACACCATTCTCTGTTTTATATAAATGGCAATTGAAATTCCCTATTGAAGATTATTAAATATCATCTCAAACACATTTGTCAAGCGAAATTGACAGATTATAACAGTTTGAAATACCTCTTTAGATATTATTATTAGATTAGATATTGCCCTGAATGTAAGATATCTCCTTTGTACCATGTTGCCTGTTTATTTACATTGCCATCTGTTGTAGGTACTCTTGGAAATCCTAACTGGAGAACATGCTTTTGATAGCGATAGAGTAGAAAAGGATCTGGTGAGATGTTATCTCTTGTGCTGCTAGCATGTTTTAAATCAAACCATTTGAAATCTCACTGTAATTAAGCCGTGAATTGCTGTCGCAATTCTCGACTTGTAGGGGATGAAGATGATTTAAGTGGGTAAAAAATATAAGAAAATTGTGATATATTGTTAAACTAGTTTCATGGAAATTCGTTCTAAACCCCCTAATTGTAGGAAAATTAAGTGTGTTTTCAGGGATGTAAAATGTGAGGGCTTAAAGGGTTAAGGGTTGAATAGGTCAATTGGTAAAACATTTTGCTGTAGATGGTGAGTTGGGTAAATAATTATTTTCAAGAAATATCGCTGTTTTACGAATACAATTTTGTTTGTAGTGTTCACATGTTACCGAGAACTGTACAGACATTATGGAAATGATTGATTCACGAGGAGGAGATTGGCTGCAGTCCACGGCGACATCAGTGTACAACCTGGCACAGCGGCTGTTAGAGAATAAAACTAGAAGGCCTAAAATCACCGAGGTGAGTATGGCATCAACGGCGACATCAGTGTACAACTTGGCACAGCGGCTGTTAGCGAATAAAACTAGAAGGCCTAAAATCACCGAGGTGAGTATGGCATCAACGGCGACATCAGTGTACAGCCTGGCACAGCGGCTGTTAGAGAATAAAACTAGAAGGCCTAAAATCACTGAGGTGAGTACAGCATTCACAGCCACATCAGTGTATAACCTGGCACAGCGGCTGCTAGAGTATAAAACCAGAAGACCTAAAATCACAGAGGTAAGTTGGCATGTATAATCTGGCACAGCGGCTGCTAGAGTATAAAACCAAAAGGCCTAAGATCACAGAGGTAAGTTTAACATGTATAATACGTAGAGCTTCACAGCCGAACCAAACCAGCCGTCGGGCTGGTCTGTTGATTGCAGCTTCAAGTAAGTGGTCCTTCAAGACTGGTGAGCATCTGGTACCATTGTAATAGGTTCCATTGTACCACAGTGGAAACTGTTATGGAAGATCACCTCTGAAGAACACGGAAAATGGTCTTTCAAGACAGGTGGTCTTCAATAGAAGACCCCATAAGGGTGGTCTCCGATAGCAGGTTCTATTGGACAGTCGACTCCAACGGCTGTGGTCTCTGTGATATCTTCTGTTGTAATACAAGTATCACGTCTGTGAATATGCCTGCCTTACAATGCTTTAGTACTTCATCAATGTATTACAATTTATGTTTTATTTTATAGGCAGCGTCACTTTGATTTGTGCTTAACCCTCACACACATAACCGCAACTACTGTTATTTTAATCTGTTTGAAAACAATGAGCATTTAAACATCAAGATTAGGAAATTTTTATTCACAAATTAATCAACTATGAGTAATTTTCACCACTTGAAGTGGGTCGCGGTAGCGAGACACAACTTCAAGTGGTGAAAATTGAATGATTTAGTTTAGCACTTTAAGAGTTCACTGTATAATGACACATAATAGGAAAACATCTTCTTTACATCATTTGATACTGAAATTACTGCTTTACTGTTTGAATTGGTCACTGAAAAATATTGTGGTGGTATATCAAAGTTTTAAGGTGTTGTATGATATTACCTTGGCAGGATTTTATCACATTATTATTTTTATCCCACTCCTTGTACCAGTTGGCAGTCAGTATTTCACATAACTTTGAGGCTAGAACATAAAGTTAACAATTTAATTTTGTTTTAATTTGCTTGAAAACGTATAAATATATATTGGTGTGGCAGAAGAAGTGTTAATGGTATTAAGTTTTTTATTTTACCTATTTTATAGGTGATGCCTGAGATCGAAGCTTGGCCTGAAAGCTAGGTAGCCTTCTGTATGGGACTGCAACTTCTTCAATTAACACTGAACATGTTCAAATACCAGCAGACACTACACATTGAGGCCATGTTGACCTATGTTGTTTGAGTGTGCCAGATAGTGGACCAACAGTAGACCAACATCGTGTTTAACCACTTAGACTTGTGTTGGCTAGGCAGTGTTCAAAGGGGATTGCATATCGGTGTCATGGCATGCAGTGATAAACACGCAGTCATAGGGAGCCTCATGTATATTCGTCCACACTGTTAGTGTTATCTGCTTAGAGTATAGCAGTATTCTCACACATAACGAAAACATATCCAATTATCATAAACCAAGACTAATTTTCCATCGTAAATTGAGTAATTACTAGAGATCCGCTTGAAGCTGTGTTTTGCTAGACACAACTTCGAGTGAAAAAAAATGTTAATTATCTCATCCGCGTCTAAAGTTATGCTTTTTAGTGTGCCAGTAAAGGTATCTGTATCGGTTTTTTATCTGGCCTTAACTGTGATAAACTTACTGAATAGATCGATGTATAAAATAGTTATATTATATTCCTACGATGTGCATGCTTATATGTATTTATACTATGTATATTATTGACCTTCTTTATATTGCTCATATTTGTAATAATCTATTTTATTGATAATCTATGCTTGTATGATATGTTATTTGAACATTATGTACCATTTTGAAGAGGGCCTCATGGCAGATGAGCGAAAGCTCAATGAGCAACCCTCTATAGATAAAGATTATTATTATTATTATTATTATTATTATTTGTCCTTTTGTGCACTGACCTAGATAGCCGCATGCTATTGGTCGAGTTCATGATCTTGCTCAATCATATGCTACAATGTGGATCACTCCTCAGACCTGGTATTCTCAAAGAGCTTGACCTAGCCTTATGATTGGTCGGGTTTGTCATCTCGACCAATCATAGGCCTAATATCTGAATACCTACGTGTTCTGCTGTGCATCACTCAGTATTATTTGGTTGCTCACCGATATCCTTTATATCTGTGTTTTAAAAATTTAATCTAGTCGACTAGTTTTTTTTTAGCAAAATTAGCACTAAAAACTACTGTTTGGGTGCTAGGAACTTACAATGCTGAAATATTTTTGTATGAACCATGTGGACCAAAGGATTTTTTCAATTTAAAATCCCCATGAATGTCTTAGTTAGCTATTTCTGCTTCATTTGTATACGGGTCTACAACCATTATAAATATTTCATTCTTTCAGTACATATATCGAGTTATGACATCAGATTCTGACGTCAAAATTTGATCTCCGCGCTGAATGTTTCAAGAAATATCGGCTTAATTTTGTGGTGTTGTAACTACGATTATCTTGCATTGATTCAGCATTTTCTCAATGTGTGTGAGATCAATGGCAAGACATGTTGATGATAAAACATGTCACTTATATCAAAACAACTACTGTGTGGTGATTATATACATAATACATTTCTAAATAGACTTGTGAAATTCCTGGTACAATTTGGCCAATGGTGCGTCAATGTTGAGTCAACATCTGGATATTTAGCCCAGCATTGAATCACCAATGGTGTAATATTACTACAACTCTATTGTCACCAAAATTGTACTTTTTCTTCTTTTTTGGTTACAAACATATTTTGTTCAAACTTCTCCTCATTTAGCTGTTGTAAAGCTAGTGTTTATACACATACCTTCATTATGTTACTGGTTTATATTTATCATGAATAATCCATTTTTGTTTCATTTTTTTCACATCAATGCTGATGTACTGTATTAAAATACACCTATTATCTGGTGTCAGTTAATTGTTAAAACAGTAGATTCAGATCTACGAATGTGGGTTTTTCTTTGTTATTGTTCACATTGATCTTGCTGTGGGGATTCATTCTTACCTGAAGTGGGAAGTTGTCTATAACATTTTGAAGCATATTGTGTGTATTTTTTGTCAAAGGAAGGAGCTCAATAATAATATATTGTTTGATCTAAATATACCTGTTGCTGCGCTGTGCTTACATTTGGATATATGAATCTACTTACATATTTTTCCTTGACTGATTACATGATACTGCTAATCAGCTTTGTATAGAGTTTATTTTAATTACTTTTTATATTTTCATAGAATTGTGAAATTTTGACATGCTCTGCATCTCTCCTTTGAAAGGTGTGCAATATTTCTTGTACATTATGTTCAATGTCTATAAGGTTTTTTCTGTCAATCTATGTGCTGTTATACTTGACCTACATTGTAGACATCCGATGTGTCTGTATTCCATACACAGGTGAAGCACTTTGAGAAGATGATCTTCCCAGTGAATGGGCACAGGGTAATACAAAATGCAGGTGCTCAGATACTGCTAAGATGTTCATAAAACTTAATTGCTTTAAAATTTTAAAATAATATGTATGTACAAACGTAGGCTTACTATACATATATTTACAATTTGTATCGGTTAGCATCTTCATATATTATACAGTCGAAACGTTCGCCTATGCATAAGAGACTACATTTTTTATTGGATTGTTTCAAGTAAAATGTATTGCTTGCATAGCTTATGGCATACTATATTTCAACAAGTAACTATTTTGTTTATTGGTCTGTGAAACATTAATCTTACCATGTTAAATGTATACAAATGTTGAACAGTATCCATGTGTGCATATATAACATAACAGGGCATAAATCCTAAAGTTAAGTGAATAATTGCCATGGTTTACTTGAAATGGAATAACCGTACAAATGACGATGTAATTATGCATTTCATAAAAGGAACTTGGTGCTAGTGGAAGGTTGTATTTAATATAATGTATAGTCATGGGGCCCTTTGTGGGTAAAAATAAGAAAAATGAAGATGCGAGGATTGTGGCTTCCTCACGAGGATTTAAAAAATCTGAGGATTTGCATAATCTGAGGATCATAGAACTGAAGATAAAGGATTTTAGACTAACGGCTAAATGCGAAAATCAAGTGGCAAAAAACGAGGAATTTAGGAAATGAATAAGTGAGGTTTTGGAAAATGTATGGAAAGTGAGTATTTTGAAAAATCAAAGAAAGTAATGATTTTTAAAAAATTAGGATTCGTATCTAAATCGCGAGGCAAGTGAGGATCTGACCCACCCATAAAGGGCCCCAGTCCTGGGCTGATTCTTAAAATTTAGATTTTGCTACACCCCTAGAAGAACATTAGTTTTTATGGTATACATGTATTCTGTTACTTTGGTTTATGAGCTTTCATTTTAAAAAAAAGTGTCTAAATGACTCATAAAGGACCCATTTCCCTCCGTTGTATTGTCTTCCAGTGAAAACATTGGTGTTTGTACACTTGTAGCTGACAAAAACAATAAAAAATATAGCAAATTTTACCTGGTATGTGCTTAACAGTATAATAATATATAAAAACAATATTTCAGTGTATTAAATAATCTTTACCGAGGCATTGATTAAAAATACACATATTTCTCTGCAAAAAAACAGTGGACATAATTTTTTTAAAAGGCAATTTTTTTCTTCCGGACACTTTTTAAGAGTTTTGAAACTTGTTATATATATGCCTTTTTTTAATTGAGATACCTATTTTTGTTAGGAGTGGGGGAGGTACAGCAAACTGAGTGTTTAGCCTAGTTCTCAGAATCAGCCCCAGAACTAGTAGTATAGGGAAAGATATATAGGCAATTTGATGTGATAATACTCAAAACAGTTGTATTTCAATGTAGAAAGGTTGCTATGTTTTTCTGCGGTAATAAATCAAGTTCATGGGGAATAATGTATGTTTTGGGGCTGGTAGGACCCCTCGATCCCCACATCACACGTTGGTATGTGTATTTTATATGCTCTTTATGTACTTATGATCACTGGGTATCTTGTTACTGTAATTATCGAGAAATGCTATATTACAACTATTATGTATTGCTTACAAAAAAGCATGAATTTATATTTTAATAAAATATATTATATAATTTTTATTTTTTATTTTTTCATGTATTTTTAGTTTTCACTAGTTTAAGAAGATGTTTTTTTGATTTTGAAATCATCTTAAATATCTTAGTTAGCTCTTCTCGATTCATTTTAATTCTACGGACATTAAAAATATTTGTACTCCTAAAGTGCGGAGATCGTCTACAGACGTCAGATTCTGATGTATAAAGTCGATCCCTGCGCTGTAGGGGTTATTAAGCCAGGCAACTGAGTGAAAGTGTATACATTTCAGACCCCCGCTATTTGGCCGACGGCTATTATCTTCCAGATGACGTATTTCTGTTTGTCGATCTGTCTGGCATGGATCAGAATTGAAATAATCGCCTCTTTTTAACCCTTTCAATCCTGAATTTATCATTGTCATCTTCGTCCACTACAAGCCCCGAATTGCTGCCGCAATTCTCGACTTGTAGTGGACGAAGATGACTTGATGTGGTTAAAAAATTACAGAAAATTACCACGTATTGGTAAACCAGTTTCATGGAAATTTTCGTTCTAAAACCCTTAGTTGTAGGAAAATTGAGTATGTTTTCAGGGATGTAGAATGATGCTTTAATGCATCGTGGGGGCTTAAAGGGTTAAGCACGACTGACTCTCGTCAATCAACTCACCAGACAAGTAACAAATATGACACGGATCAGATTCTGAACAGCCGCCACTCGGGCATTAGCCCTTATTAAAGGGACATGCCCAGGTCTACAATCATAAAAAAATCGGTGATTTTATTTCAGCTTATTAATAGGACAATATGATGTAAACATGTCCATAGACTAGAACTGCAAAAGTTTTTAATTTTTGTGCTGCGCATTCATCAGTTAGACTAGATATAGAGACGAAATTCCTAATTTCTAATTATTGACAACCATGTCAGAAATAAGAATTTCGTCTCTATATCTAGCCTAACTGGTAAGTGCGCAGCACAAAAATTAAAAAAACTTTTGCAGTTCTAGTCTATGGACATGTTTATATCATATTGTCATATTAATAAGCTAAAATAAAATCACCGATTTTTTTATGATTGTAGACCTGGGCATGTCTCTTTAAGCCCTCACGATGCATTAAAGTATCATTTTGCATTCCTGAAAACAGACTTAATTTTCCTACAGCTAAGGTTTTTGAATGAAAATTTGCTAATACATGGTCATTTTCTTCAATTTTTCACTGACTTCAAATCATCTTCATCCTCTACAAGTCGAGAATTGCGTTAAAACGCTGAATTATTTTTGTTTAAAACATTGAGACTAAATAGTATTTTCAATTTTAGATAATCATAAATGTCTTAGTCAGCTCTTTCTGCTTCATTTGAATACCTAGATTATGGGTCTACTACCTTTATGAATATTTTAATTCTTACACTGCGGGAAATACGTCTAAAATTGATCCCCGTGCTGTGAGAGATAAAAAAAGGCCTTGCAAGTATGATTGAGTTTCTGGTACTGGTTATTTTACAAAGAAACCAATTTTCAACAAATAGGGCCTACCTTTAGGGGTTAAGCCCTTTAAGCGCTGACAGATTTTTATATAAACCATGAAGACCAAAGTGTTTTTTTTTCAAATCATATATGTCCTGGTTAGTTATTTCCGCTTCAGTTGAATACCTATATGTTATGGGTCTACCGCCATTATGCATTTTAATTCTTTCAGTGCGGCGATCGTCTTCAGTGTTGATCTTCGCATATATGCAAAATGCCTGGGGCATATCACATCACAATCATAGCAAACGATAAAGCTCATCCAAGTGAGCATTCACACGGTTGTGTGTCATTGTTTTTTCATGAGTGATGCGCTATTCGTATCCTGGCTCGCTCGTCATACACTTTAGATTCTGTAATGGCAATTAGAAAAAATCATCCCCGATGATACGCCCCCCCCCTCCATGTCCGCCTCTTCTTACTCTTCTATTTCGCCATCGGCTTATTCAGGTGCGGATCCAGAGGGGGGGCGCACGCCCACCCCTTTTTGTGCCAAATTCTTTACAAAGTCCCCGAAATTGGCCTAAATATGCCGAAAAAATCTTGGGGGCGAACCCTCTGCGCCCCCCTCCTTTTTCAACTCCTGGATCCGCCCCTGTTATCCGCTATATAGGCCTAGAAACATGTATCAAAGTGACTGGATTACTTAGCCAGAAGACAAATGACGTTAAACCTGTTGATTTTTAATGTTGGTCCATTGTGTGCGACACCCCCCAACATAAAACTAACATTATGTCACGTGATTATTGAGCATCGGACATCAAGCACGATGTTCTAGCTTTTAGATGGTTATGCCTCAAACTGACCTGTTTTTAGTAGAGCGCCGCTCTACTTTTTCAGTCTATGTGGGTCTGAGTGGTTTTGTGTATGATTAATTTCACGGCAATAACTTTAAATTTGTGGAATTGGGAACATAACTAGCTCCATGTGTGTGTTAAGAATAACTTTTTTTGTTGCACCACGAAGCCAGATTTTGAGATTTTGGATCAGCTGATCAGATGAACACTGATATAAATGACGCATCAATTCCTATCATGTACAATACTATGTCAGCCATGTCTGTTAGGGGACGTCACGCGTGACACGTGTGACCTTAGCAATACACTCTGACCCTCAGTGCTTTGACCTGCCTCGTAATACCAAGCTGCCAGTACTGTATACGACACGTGATCTACTATAATCCAATGTTGTTTGAATGTTGGCCCGCCGTCTCCGACATTGGCCGGGCATTAAAACAACATTGCGTCAACGTCTAGTGTTTGCTGGGAAGTGCACCTGGCATTAATAGTAGGCCTAATACGGCAACGCTGACCAAATGTTGGGCCAGCGTCGTAGACGGTGTGCCAGCATTGAAACAACGCTGGCTGCATGTGATTGTCCAGCGGTCTGGGTGTTTGCCTGTAAAGTCTGTATGGTCAGTCTGTCCCAGAGGCGCACACAATACTCAGCTGACACAAGGATTGAATTAATGTGCGTTCAACATTTGTCCACCATCTACGACGTTGGACAAACGTTAAGCCAACTTTGATTCAACGTCTTGTCTCTGCTGGCCTGCCAATAGACATGTATGGGGCCTATATCATATGCCTATCGGCCACTCACTGCCCAACAAAACAAACATTCACTCGATGTGGCATTAATGTTGGGCGACCTTCATAGACGATGCTCTAGCATTAAACCAGCAAAAAACAACAATTCATTTGTAGTAAAAACTTAGGCCTAGGATCTACTGGTGCCTACAGTCTGAATACGTTCTGAAAACTTTAAAAACACCCCTCAGGCAATGCATAGCCTAATCCTGCTATGCCTAATGAATCTCATAGCCATATGCGAAGCCCCAGAAGTGACATTTAAATTAGGCTATTATTGTTTTCAACTCAACATCAAGTTATTAACACACTAATTATATCGATAACTTTGCAATCGCAATATATCCAGGCTTATCGAGTTGTGAGTTCTATTATAGTGAGTTCTATTATAGTGAGTCTATTTAATGTTGTCCTGTAGTCTCACACTGTTATTACGCTGGTCTATCATTAAATCAACATTGGCTCAACGACTGTGGCAGTGGAAGGAGTTAATCTGTCTCCTGACTCAGTTATTTCAATCTGAACACTACACACTGCCATCACATCTGAGCAAATAGCAGTAGGCCTACTAGCATACAATGTGCCTCCCATACCTGTCATTGACTGGGGTATGTCTAGTAACATATATGCCTATACCACCCAAACTGTCAGGTTTATATAAACAGTTTCTGTTTAATAAATCGGCTTTTAATAATGAACTGCACCACAGTCCCAGTTCCAGCCCAGGGTCCCACAGGGAGTAGCCAGCTGTGAAACGCAGTGACGTCACTCGGTGAAAATAAAGTTATTTAACACCCCCTCCCCCATACTTCATTCTGTAAAACGCAGTGACGTCACTCAGTGAAAACAAGGTTATAAAAGAACCCTCCCTCATACTTCATTGTATTAGCCAGCTCGGTGAAAACAAAGGAGGTCGAGGTCATTGAGTTTCACAGATTTGACCTATTCCCATTAGGGTAGGGCCTACCCGATTATCCCTAATAGACCGGATATAAGCCCACTAATAAACACAGAGACGCAGTTGGGGGGCGTATTTATCAGGAGTTTATTATGTGCACTGAAATCAATGTGCAGTCTATCAATACAGGTGTCGACTTGAGGTGTAAAAGATGGATGTGACAGATCACGGCTGACCCTGTGCACTCTAGGCCCCTATTGCTCATTTCGCCGAGAATTCACAACATTACACGTGCAACGCATGACCACCACCCACCCTCTCCTCCCCTCCCAAACTTTGAAAACAACATTGAACTGACGACAGTCAGATACGAGATACAGGATAGTTACTGTCGAATTCAACACCTCATTTAGACCAATATATTTTTGCTTAATTGTGAAACAGCTGCATCTTATTTTTCCTTAAAACCAGGCCCGTTGTGGGGGAGGGGGGTTTGAGAAGGTCGCACGACAACTCCCCCCCGCCCCGTGACCACAAAGCTGAAAATTTACCCCAGCGACAACCTCCAGAATCCACCAAACTGCACCAATTTGTAGCTAAGAATCGAACAAAAATCCCAGGGGGCATGCCCCCAGACCCCCTTAACCTGCGTTTGCTATTTGTTCAACGCCAAATATAAATTCAAACAGTTTTTTTTACAGGGGGTCCAATTAACTTATTTCGAAAATACCCCAGCAATCCAAAATTCGACCCCCCTCTTCAAAAATTTCTGGGCACGGGCCTGTTAAAACAATGACCCTGAAGCCCGGCACAAGCTCTACTTCAGTGCCGTCAGGCTCTAGTATTATCGTGCGGAGCTGCTTGGATGTTCGCTTTCGTCAATGCGAAAACCACATACATTGATTTAGTTAACTCTAATTAAAGAGACGCACATCATCCTCCCTGGATACATTGTCAGCCCATACAGAGCTCAATTATAGAATATAATTTTTTATCCACTCAAAGTTGTGTCTCGCTACCGCGACCCACAACTTCAACTGGGTAAAATTACAACATTTGTAAAATTTGATTAAAAACATCAAGTAAATTTAATTCTCTTTTCTCCTCTAATTTTTTTGTTTCAAGGCAAATAAAAACGCGTATTGACGTGATTTTTGGTAGTTTTTAACACTTACAACGCTGGAATACTTTTGTATAAACCATGGAGACCAAAGGGTCATAAATGTCTTAGTTAGCTCTTTCTGATTCATTTGAATATCTATGTTATGGGTCTACGGCCATTAGAAATATTGTAATCCTTTCATCGCAGCGACTGTCTTTATACGTTAGAATCTGTATAAAGTCGATCCCCGCGCTGTAAGGGTAATGTGATGGGAGCGCTAAAGTTTAAAGTGTCAGAATGTGATCACAGAGTTTAACTGTAAACAAACACCATGGGGCACAACATCTTTCACCAGAAATAAATCGGCCTACTAATTAAAATAAATCCTATTTAATGCTTTCAGTTTGGGGATTGACATTGATGTCAGATTCTGACGTCAACATTCGATCCCCGCACTTAAAGAATTAAAATTGTCTAATCGCCGTAGACCCATAACATAGGTATTCAAATGAAGCGGGAACAACAAAGATATTTATGCTAATTTCAAATTGAACAAAACACTTATATCTGTCTCTCTATGGTTTGTATAAAAACTATTTCAGCGTTGTTAGGTTTAACCCTTTAACTGCTACTGGCACCTATATGCGTCGTTTGATAAATTTTGAATAAAGGCAAGTCAATAGTAGATGTCATACCCGCTAAATTTATCAGCATATAATATGCTACAATTGGGTATTTAATAAAATTAGGTAATTTTCAATCACTGTGATGTGGGAATAGCGGCAGCGATTCACACCACACAATGGATTAAAATATGATGAAATCTCCAGGTGGGTAAATAATTTAACATTAATAGTTATGGTTCAGAGGTTTTTAATTTTGCTAAATTAAATCCCGTTTATGACCCACGTCTCGTGAGATATGAGATGTCCCTAAGGCCAAACAGCATGGTTCAAAATGAGTGGTTCTACAGGTCACATTTCATGCCTGGCTTAGTGTCTACACTGTGAAGTGTCAAAAAGCATGTCAAACCAAACAAACACGAGACGTCGACCCATTGATGTTTCAATGCTGGACCAACGTCGCAGATGGTGGGCCAGCATTGAAAGAACATTGGATAAACGTATCATGGTTACAGAGAACCTCGGCCGTTATGACAACGTGTTAATTATCAGATGATATAAATACCAGTGCTAGATCTGAACAACAGCAAACACCGCTCAACAACAACAGGGCACGTCACATTTACTCCGATTAAACTGGAGCAGATCGCGACAAATCTTCTTGGAGATCAGCGAGCAGTCCACTCAGAAGTGAAGGCATGAAGTACGCAATGGAGATGTTACTTGTAGCAGTGGTGGTGCTGATTTCAAGCTCAGTAAAAGCCTCAGGTATGTTTTCATCTTGTTTTCTAACATCGTTTATTATCAGTGGCGGAGCCAGAATGATAGCCAATAATTAGAATAATTTTTATATTTTATGTAGATAAAAACATGACGTTATTATGATTTTTTTAGTGACGATATAATGTACTTTTCTTTGTCTAAAGGTCTAATTTAGGCTATATCAGTTTAAACATTTTTCGTGAAAGTCATATGGTAACAGTTACTAAATTGTGTGTTTGTCCTATCATCTGGGATTTTTTCTTGCTTTTAATTGGATAAAAAAATGAAAAACTCTATTTTATGTAGATTACGACACGACATTATATGATTTTCTTTATTCTAATTCCGGCTATTGTTTTGTTAAAGTCATATTGTACTAAATCTTTTGTTTTTCATGTTTCAGATGAGCCAATGTGTACGTATACATATTATTACAATATTCAGTCATTAAATTAAGTTCCACACTAACATTATTCCCACGCCTGCTAAATTGTGAACCTGTTCAATTTATACCTTCAGATATCGGAAAATGTATGTATCCGTTATAACCCTCATCCTGCTGATCACGACTATTGTCGTTTTTAATCTGTTTTATTAGTCGACCAAATCACTGGTATTAGGAATAAAATGTGTGTCTAAACATCAAGATTTGCAAATACCTCTGCTCAAATTAAACAAAAAGCAGTAATTTTCAGCCACTTGAAGTTGTGGGTCGCGGTAGCGAGACACAACTTCAAGTGGCTGAAAAATTAAATAAATTAGCCCAGCAGGATAAGGAATAATACAATATTCAGTCATTAGTTAGCGTTCCACACTCATATTATCCCCAAGCCTGCTAAATTGAGAACTTCCTTGCGCAACTTACACCTTCAGATGACCAAAAATATTCTTCCTTGTAAAAATGAACTACTCTCAAAATAAAGTATTTTTTATTAACTGAACATCTGTCTCAATTTTTCTTTATTTTAACCCCAAAATCTATGAATAACCAATAATATACATACCAATTCACATGTAAACCTATTATTGCATTGTGTTATTTGAAGTTCCGCTGAATTGTGAGTTACGATTTTTTTATTCATTTGAAGCCAAAACTGATTTCATTACTCAGCATCCGCCACATCGAAATACTATTTGATCTTTTTCACTTTCATTTTGTTTGTAAACGTTTTCCGGTATACGAATGTAAAATACCCTTCAAACCCTCATGATACATTAAACCATCATTTTGCATCTCTGAAGGATAAATTAATTTCCTGAAAACAGGCGTTTTAGAACGATTTTTTATAGAACTGGTTAATAATAACAATATTTTTTTTTATTTGTCATCCACTTCAAATCCATCGTCATCCACCACAAGTCGAGAATTGCGACAGCAATTCGCGGCTTGTAGTTGATGAAGATAACAATGGTAAATTAGGGCTTGAAACGGTCAACACGTTATAGTTCACTTGGACATCACACAATCTTTTCTAATAAATCAATCAAACATAACACAGCCTACCATAATTATATCAATCGACATGTTAACACGTTTCTGTATGGTCTCCCACTAAACACAAAACATTTGTATAACATGTATACAACATCGGCCCAACGACGTTGGTCCAACATTGTATACATATTATACAATTTATGTTTTGTGTTTACTGGTCTGCTATCAATTGTAGCTTCAAATTTCACTTAGCACTTCACTTTCTTGTTTCATTTCAATCCTAACATCATACTTACCATTTCGTCCCCTTGGTTATGAAAGGGTTTATCTGCCATTTTAAAAAGTGGCACGATTTAGTATACGCTGTTTTCCGCAGTATCATTTCACACATAAATCTATATTTTGTTGTTTTATTTTAACCTCCCCATAAATTGATCAGTGATATTAGTCCTACTATATTGAAATTATTTATAGGGCTATATATTTTGTAATTTATAGATAACAATAATGTGGTCTATTTAAAGCGAAGTCCTTATAAATATTAAATTTAAGCTCAATCCAGAGACCAAATTGAGAATTTCACAATTTAGTAAAAGTAGGTGCGTGGGTTGTCATGATTCGCTGGGTAAACGTTGTGGGCGCACAATTCGATGCACGTATGACAGCATGGTCACTGTCCACAGGAGTGGGGTTCGGCGCAATGTAAGTATTATGGTTCAATGGAGCATAACGACCCAGCTGCTTTAATTAACAAGTTAATTAACTCTTAAACCGCCGGTGCCGCATATATTCGGGTTTTCATTTTTTATTAGCACATTAAGTACCACCTTTTGAACATGTTAAAGATAACATGTGACATCAATCAGCAATATTTGAAAACAGTTGATCTCCATTTCAAATCTGAACAATTTTCACTCACTTAAAGTTGTGGATCGCGTCAGCGAGACAAAACTTCAAGTGGGTGAAAATTCAGATTGAATAATTTGGCAGTTAAAGGGTTAACTGGGCAATGGATAATGACTTTATCATGTTTATTAGACATATTATGTGTGATTATGACAAGGCCTATTGGACCAAGTCTAGTATTCTACGCCCGACCCCGAGTAGTTCAGCCTGTCACATGACGAGATCGGCGAATTACTCCCGTCATTCAAATGGTATTTAAATTAGGAGTATAATACCAGACTTGGACCTGTCTCTTTGTAGAAATATTATATAATTCAACCCACGTTTATGCTACTTGATAACACAGATATTGTCTGCGACTTCAGCTAAAAAAAAACTGAAGGCTAATTCTAACGACACGTGGCTTCGCAATTTCTCAATTTAAAAATCCATCTATTCATCTATTGTTACCATATAGGCCTAAACCGCCTAATCACGATAATGTCAAATGTTTATTTTGAGTCTTTATTCCCAGGTGGCACCACGTATATTCGCTGGGGAAGAACTTCTTGTGCTCA
The DNA here is from genome assembly GCA_964017125.1 of Flabesymbios commensalis. NCBI lineage: Eukaryota > Metazoa > Annelida > Polychaeta > Terebellida > Flabelligeridae > Flabesymbios > Flabesymbios commensalis. Next base: position 8,440,107 of record OZ024911.1, on the reverse strand, counting down.
GGATTCTGAATTTGTTTACTGGGGTATGTATATTAACCTGTAATATGCAATTTGATATTCATTTCATTTTTCAATTTGAATAAAAATATGATGAAATTATCGAGCAGGCCTGGTTAACGCAATAACGGCGTCTCGTGTTGGCCGAGTGCCGCCTTGGAGAGATGGAGTAAATTATAGAGTAATTACCGCGATAACCGCGTCCCAGGTTGGCCGAGTGCCGCCTTAGAGGGATGGAGTAAATGCTATTAAGTATGGGAAATACAGCACTCGTTTAATGGTTAGGCTACTGCTTGACATGTGAGTCTTATTTCAAATAAACACATGTGAGTCTTATTTCAAATGAACACAAATAGGGCCTACTAATATACGTCTCATGGTAAAAATGAATTGAAAATGAACGAATGAAAATAATGAATGGATGACCTACATACAGGCTAAACTGGAACAGGAGAACAACCTGAAGATGGCGAGATGAATCAGATGATGTCCTACAGTGAAAACCAATGCAGACAGAGTGCAAATTACTGATAATAAATTAATGATCCTATTTTTATTTTATTTTTAGGATACGCCGCTGGGTCTCACTACACTCAGTCAGGTGGTGGTGCTAACTACCTGTGTATGCCTCTAAACCCCACCTTCAGAACTAACGGCCCTGGCACCAGTCGAGCACACCTTTACGGTACAGAATACGAGGGACCTCCTGCTCCAGCAGTACAGGACCGTGAAGCCCTGTGCGCCGTGTGTAAGGCTCCCAGATGTGCCGTGTTCATGCTTCCCGGTAGAGATGAGTGTTACAATGGCTGGATCACAGAGTACAGTGGCTGGCTAGCCACAGATCACTCCTCACACAAACGTAGCGAGTATGTCTGTATTGATGACAATGCTGATCTGGGTGGATCCACTACCAACCACAATGGAGCCCTGTTTTATCCTGTTCAGACCGTGTGCGGCGCCCTCCCATGCGGATACTACCCTAACGGTAGAGACACAAGATGTGCTGTCTGCTCTCAGTAAAAAAATGGACAAATATAATGAATCATTATCTAGAAAATCAACTATAAATGTCTTCTTTTCAATTTTTTTTTGAAATACGAATAAAAAATCTTGTCTTGTCTATAAATTGATAAAAACAGATAAAAACACGTCAATGTAAACAATATGAATTAAAAAAGTGTGTTAAACGCTCAATAAAACATTGTAATGTAAACAATATGAAATAAAAAAGTGTGTTAAACTCTCCATATTAAAATAACGTTTCCCATTTTAGGATGGCGATATTTCAAGCTGACTGATTTGACTGATTTTTGTAGTTGTCATTTTATTCAACTATTATCGTCCACCAAGTGAACAATGTTTTTTTATGGATTTACAGGCCGATGCACAGGACATATTTATCAATTGTGAATTGTGCTGATCTAGAATATACTAATAAAAAGTCTTTTAAAATGTCATAGTGAATGATGCTTTATCAGAGTATATGTATTAAAAAGAATATAATTTTAGGTCAGAATAAAAAATAAATTATCACAGTAAAAAAGCTGGCCTATCACAGAAAAACTAATGCGTGAAAGAAATGTATTCAAATCATTATTCATGTTTATCTGTAATTTAGGTGTAAAACTTTGTAAATTTAATGTTCTTCACAACCCATCTAGCTCCACTCATTATGATAGGCCCCACTATTTTTTCAGGTGTAATATTGGATCCAAACATTTTACGCGAAAGAAAGTATAGTTTTAAACATATATTTAAACAAATAATTTCCACCCACTTGAAGTTGTGGGTTGAGGTAGCGAGACACAACTTCAAGTCGATGAAAATTGAATTTAGATAGCTTAGCTTGAAAAGGTTAAAGTTAATGTAAACTTAAATGAAATGAAATACCTTGTCATAGGTAAAAAAAATTAAAGTTCATCGTGCCGACAGAACGCTCATTATTAACCCTTTATCCTCGGAAGCGAGACGAAACTTCAAAAAAGATAATTTAGAGGGCAAAGGGTTAACATGATTGTCATTTCCTACAACAAATGCATTCTGCAAAGTGTGGCAGGTCCAGAATCATGATGATGACAATAATGGTGAAGATGACACTCAGACACATCAGGCCTATGATCTGGGAGCCTGGAGCTTCCTCCGCGTCTGAATCTGTCTTCTGAGATTTTTTCTCAGCTGAAAGTAATAAATATTGCAAGTTTAGCATGTTTAACAAAAATAATTATGTAATGTCAACGAAGAGGTTCATATCGACTGAACACTGAGGCTAAAATGGCAGCATTTTTAATTGTGAAGCAGTCATAAAATGGTCACACAATTGTGCGGTTGAAAAATCATACTAGAATAACATCGGAAAAATAGACTATACTGATCAAATAGCTGTTCTTGTTATTTGAAAATGCATAATTCATTCACGTGGCACAGACATTTAGCTGTCATTTTTAATTTCGAAATTGCAACTAAACATATTCAATTATGTGGCAGTTTTTTCTGTATTTTATTTGTTTAAATGAAAATTATAGTTGCTAGGGTCATTTATCTTTGTAATAAAATTAGTATTTTCTCTAACAAATTAAAAATTGCAATTATATATCATTATATTAGGACTATACATAGGCTACGTACCTTCACATGTGGGGGATGCTGGTATCCACTCCCCGTTATAATCACAGGTGACAGACGCCTCAGGGTACGTGATGTTACCCATGTATAGGGTTCCCTCCGCACAGGACACGTTGACAAACACACCCTGCGTCGTCTCCGATGTACTTATTACCAGACCTTGCCAGGCTGGAAGGGGCTGACATCTAGTGGCTGAAATGGTGAACTAGTTAAGCATCCAAACGGTAGATTATGTAATATTTATACATAATATTCCAAATATCACATGTGTTTAAAAGTTTAACCTTTTTGATGAGTAGGAATCTGACGTCTACATACGCCAGGTTTACCCGTCCCTGCGCTGACATGGTTAACCACCAGCTTGGTCGATTATGTAATATGAAAAATATTATACATTTTATTTAAAATATGTCATTTGAATATAAGAAAGGTGTAACACCCTTGTCACATTAAAGTCATCGCCACATCATCAGTCAATCTTGCCTTAGGCTATGGCAAGTAACAATAGTTAATTTCTGATGACCTGTTGAAAAGGTAAGACAGATATGCTAGAATAGCTCTGGCTACAAACGTACATTCAATCACACAAACTCTTATTATTTAATTTGATGTTTTATATTGACGTCTTACATAATAATATATACAATATTCATTATTTGAAATTAGTTGAAATGCATTTTTTTTAACATGGATATTTTTTGTATATTATCAGAAGTATTTCTGACATTATGGTCTTCGATAGAACTCACTTTTGACATATTTTGTTCGTTTATTTTTTTAAATGGCTACATATAAGTAATTAGTGATATTCATCACCGATATATCTAAACGGCAAAAATGGCACAAACACATGTCAGATGGGATGTATTCATGACATCCACATTCAATCAAGAATTTAATTTTGTAAAAAATTGTTATGCAGATTATCTAGCAAACCAACTAAATATTTTTTTCCAATTGAAAAGTTTTCCCCAGTAGACAGTCAATTTGGCTGAGTATCAATGTATATGCCGCATGCATATACATTCTCATCAACACTTCGCTAGCTGCAGTATCTATGAATAACCCTATATATCTAAAACGTTTACAACCATTATCTTACCAACACATGGCATTGGATCCGTCCATCTACCGTCATCTTCACACCTTATCAACTGAGACGTCATGCTGTACCTTATCATGTTACCATGTAAGCAGTTATACTGCATGACGGTGCCACTTGTTATGTTGAACGGCAAACTGTGTTGAGCGTTCACCACATCTGGTGGATGACCACATTCTACGGCTACAGACAAGGGAACATAATTTTAACATAACGTTCATAAATTTATATTCAAACTCAGTTAGCTGCACATTCAATAGAAGTTCAACAGGGTTAGATGCAGAATTAAAAAATGGGGGATCAAATGTGAATTGCCAGAAATTCCCACAGATAATTTATTAATGTAGGCGGAGAAAAAATAATTTTAAGACACCGCCTATACATATTAAAAAAATTCTTTAAAAATTATAGACCCCTGTATGCCATCTGATTTCCTACCCCCACTACCGCCTTTATCCACCACTATAATAAGAAAACCTAAAGAATTGTGGAAACATAAAATATTTATTTAACAGAGAATCGCTCACATGTATCTTCAGGTGGGTGGGGATTTCAATTATGTAAGATGGCGTCTAATCATGGTAAATAGTTAAGCCATACAGACTTACGTTTACAGGCAAATATCAGATCATGTAGCAGATAGCTGATGTAGAAGTGAGGAATATGTAGCGTTCATATGTTGAAAGTTAATAAATTTAATCAAATATTGTTCACAGATAGGATTTAGCCCAACAGCAAACAAACAGATGTTGAAACACTTTGGCCAATGAGCTCCTAAGACATATTTTATGTCAATCAAAAAAGCAGAGGTGTTCTCTGGCTTCGCAGTTGAGTTTGTCATCTGTGTAGCAATGGGTCGTTATCAGATTTTTGTCATATTATTTTTAGAGACGATGGAAAATAGTTTTTTATCAAGAGAAATAGGTGGATGAATACAGAAGGGGGGGTTACCATCATCTTCCAAACTGTCATGACATTATGAAATAACAGATGGCAAAATGAGTTATTACTGAATTGCTGTGAAAGCTAATAGGCAAAAGTGATATACACGCAAACTCTCTGTCACACAGTCATTTACTCTATAGCGTAAGTTTGATACATACGTGTACATATTGTGAACGGTGGGTTCCACTGTCCGCTATCAGAGCAGTGTAACATCAGTACATTCCCATACAAGGACGTGGAGTGTCCTTTACCACACATGACCTCTATGTATGTGTCCAAGTCACGATCTGTAGAATTCACACTGAATTTACCTGTAGTTGAATCCAGCACCGGGCACTTGATCTCTGCAATTACAAACAGCTTTGCCAACACAGAGCTTACGATATCAATGTCAAATGTTAAACAAGTAGATTTTTGTCATATTTCATCAATTTAATTAAGAGTTAATTTATTGCTTTAAATTACAACCATGCTTAAAAAATCATTAAAGTTTACAGATACTCTATGACCTATGTGTTCAATCATGCTTAGCTTCTCCTAACTAAGAGTGAAATTACTATGTCGCTTTGCCCCCTAATACGGGGGGCATGCTGGCTGATTTTTCATCTTTTATATTCTCCGCAATGCCATGGGGCATAGGGTTGTGATCTAGTATTATAACTGTCTTAGATTAGAAGCTATGACGAGACAATGCAGAGATGTGTACGTTTCTAACGCTGCCAGGTCGTGTTGTTGATGGTTATGTAACAGCTGGATATAATATAATATTATGTGTGTTTCCTCTTACCTTCACAAGCTTTGGGAATCGTGTCGTTCCACTTTTGACCATCACAGATGAGTTTCACGTCCCATTCACCAGAGAGCAGTCTGTATCCTGGATCACACGTGATTGTGACGAGATCTGAGGCTGCGGCTGACCTACTGCTGACGTCACCATGTAATGGCGGAGTGATCGGGGAACACCTGGCAGCTGTTTGTTAGAAATATATGTCACTATAAGCAGTTTGTAAAATAAGTATCTGTGCTTAACTTTCACGGAACGTGGACTGTCTTTCTTTATACGTCTGAATCTAACGTCTATAGACGTCAGATTCTGAAATATAAAGAAAGATTGATTTTTTGTAAATTGATCCCGAAATTCCCAAGTGAGGGTAAATTATTTTGAAGGAGCAGGACGATTTTTGCGCGATTGGTAAAATCATTTTATTTAAAATTTCTGCGACGGAAGAAAAAAAGAGTTATGTTATTTCATCAAGTAACATTTTAGGAGATAATTTTTTCGATGCGCTTTATGGGTCAATGGGTTATAACTTGTATTTCAAAAGGTTTTCTATGTGACAATTTGACTCCACTGAGACAAAGAATTAACTGTTCTCCTGCATTGGCTGTTAGTATGTTTGTTATATCACAATTTCCGGCTACAATTAATGATAAATGTTTCTTTATGGAAATTTTTTTATAACTATTTGATTGCATGTGCATCCTCCCATAAACATTTTATCAATTTCAGTGGCAATCTATTTAGTTCGAAATTTGTTTAGATATATAGAGTACAAGCAGGACATGGCAGGTTATTATTTTGCACATTGTACTGACCTCCACAGCTTATCAATGTGTCGTTCCAATCACCCATCTCTTCACAATATAACGATTTCGATGACAGTCCATCTTCAAAATATTCTCCATATGGACAGGACACGTGTATGGTTTCACTGTAAGACTTGTATTGTATGCTGCTGGTAGATCCTGCTGTATGTGGTGATGTATACGGACATGTTACTTCTGGAAAAAATATTTTACTATAAATAATTCTACTTCTACATACACATGACAATGATGTATTTTTATATTACTAGAAAATGTCTACCCTCATATACTATGTTTGTCATCTGTATTTTTTGAAATGTTAATTGGCTACAGCTTGTTCCTCAGTAGCACAGTCCCCCTCAAATTAAATTGACAAAAACTTGATATTATACCGTACAACGCAAAGCGTTCCTAGTATGATGGATGTATTATGTAATTTCATCCTTCCTGATTCAAATGAAATGTTGACATTTATTGATTGAATATTAATGCTTTCGTCACCTTAAAAATCAAACAGCTGCTTTAATGGGTATCCAAAGTGATGATAAATACGGTTAAGTGAGAGGTAAAGTTAAATATTTTATTGTCAGTCTCTACCTGTACAATTTTATTTTCACTTATCTATACCATTTTTTCATGTTTAAATAAACTCTTATTCGTCAGTCTATGCGTACAATTAAGAAGCGGGTTAGTGAGTGTGCCGTTTTCATACTACCTGTACAATCGGGGACCGGGTTAATAAGTGTGCCATTCTGGAAACATGTTAATGTTTTCTCCAGGTTTCTGTCTTCCTCTAGAATGTATCCAGTGTGACACCTGATGGTCACCTCCATGCTGCCTATCAGGGCAACATACCCATTCTCAGGATGGCGAGGAAGCTCACAGTTTATCTCTGAAAGGAAATAAATTGGAAGTTTTTTTAACATGAAAAATTGATGATGGTTTACGTCAACAAACACGGGCAATTTACGATTTTGAAAAAAATATAGAAAAATGTTATCCAGATCTTTCATTGTGATTATTCATTAATAAAATTAGATTTTTTGAAGCAGTTTAATCTAAGTATCTAAGGAAAACCTTTGTGGTGCATACCGGCCTAGACACATACCTGCCCATCCCCACACGATGTGCACATACTCACCTAGACACAGACCAGGATCCGTCCATCTCTGATCATCCCCACACGTGGACGTGCTGTGTATACTGTTTGTTTGGAACATGTAGCCATGGTTACACAGAAAACAAACCTCGTTTGTTATATTTATTACTCTCGCGTTTTCAATGAATGGAACTGGATCACAACTATACAGCAGAAAAAAATATAATCAATTAACATTAATAAAACAAATACAAAATTAAACGATGAAATGATTAATTAACTATTTTATTTTTTGGGTGATTGTTTTTTTATTGTTTGATGGATGGGTTAATTAATTGATTGATTGATTGATTGCTTTGTTGATTGCATATTTAATAAATTGATTGATCGATCGATCAATCGATCGAGCGATTGATTGATTGATTGATTGTTTAATTGATTGATTGATTAATTGGATGATAGATTGATTTATTGTTAATTGATTGATTACATAATAATTGATTTATTGATTGAATGATTGATTGATTGGTGGCTTATGTAAGATGAATGTTAAGACGTATAGTAAGCATATTATAATGTTCATATAAGTTTCACGTACTTATAATCACATGGTTCCACCTCAGTATTCCAATTTCCTGTCATGCTACACTCTACAGTAGTTCTACTCAGACCGCTGGGGAATCGCAGTCCATCATAGCACAGCAGATTTTCTCTGTTTGATGGTAATGATATCCTAGTGAATCCGTTACTAGTTGTCTTAATCTGTGGGCATTCCCGTCCTGATATTACAAAACAAGTTTAACGGTATGAAAAGGTGTAATAGTGTATATCTTTATCAATACCTTTAAAACCAATACCTTGAGTACAGTATCATTACGTGCTTCATTTCACTCTGATGTGGGAATAGATGCAATCATTTTACAACTATAGAATACTTTACTTGATGAGCTTTTTTTAAATATGACTTCAGGACGTACGTGTGCACTGTGAGACCTGAGCACTCCACATCCCCTGTGGCAGACAGGATATGGACCGTCTGGTGCCGCCCTCTGTGAACTGGTACCCCATGTGACATGTGTAGATGGTCAGGTCACCTGGATGCACCCCTGTCTGCTCCCGTGTGGTGTACAGGATCTCTGGAGAGTCTGGACACGGCTGATAGGACACTGTAAGATACATAACACATGATAGTAAGCTGCAAGGAACATAGCATATGATAGGAAGATGTGTGAGAAATACCACATGATATGTGAGAGAAATGACATGAAGCTGTGAGAAAAATAACAGAGGCTCGGTATATGCAGTAGAACACATACAATGAAGACAGTTATAATATTGAACCAACTTGTAGATACTGATACTGATACATAATAACGTTTGCAATTATAATAAAATAAGAAATGTGTGTCAAATATTTGTTTTCTTCGTTAAATACAAGAAACTCATCAGAATGTAACGAGGTCATTAATACATTTGAAGTTGAAGTTATGTCTTGCTAACACAACCAACAACTTAAATACGAGAAGTTATTGAAATTGTGCATAATACTAATACATACTAATTAATAGTTTACAGCAAAGTCCCATTTTCTATAGTAATGAAATTGTGTTTAAAATGAATAGCAATGCACCAGTTACAGTCATATTTAATATATTAACATGATCTGCTAAAATAGTGAGTTTTAGCCTACTAACAGAATGGGAATGTAGTCAGTGTCAGCTCAGGCATCTCCATCTTGTCAGACGTTTTTATATCTCTGGCAGGCATTGTTGTACTGTTGACTTCAAAGTATTAACAATATCGGCATAATTATACATTATTTTGTAATATTTTTATTATTATGTTCTAGGGTTGTATTTTATCAATCTATGATATTTCAATATAATATTATATTTGATATGAACTGTGATTACATTAATTAATAAACCATATTTTACAGCCAGTTTGACAAGGTGTCATAGTGTCAAGCATTCTATGAAATGTATAACATGTTTATATAACAAGGTCAATAAATGTCACTTTAATTATTCTCATATCTCAACTGAATTGATACGGTGAATAAAATAAATTTATTCCGTTAATTTGGATTTGTTTCACTGCTTAGTTAATCATAAAAACATGTCTATTTTAGAAACGTTTAAAAAACATCATTCACTTGAACTTAAAATATTTATTTCGAGCCATAAGCAAAATTACTTTACTATTTAGACACTTTTAGCAGTGTACGTGTGTCATGGTGATGACAAAGGGAGAATGATAATAATGTTAGAAACAATACATATTGTTATTTACCTTTCCACTTGACAGCTGTTAACAATGCTGTTTGTGTAAAGCTCAAATTACCATGCTCACTGGTAGCTGGTGATGATGTTGTAAAATCCGCAATATTTGTATCAGTAGTCGAATAATAGGTAATATCATTGGAATCAGTAGTCAGTAGATCTGATGTTGTAACAACTAAATTGTTTGATTCTGTCGTCACGGATTCTGGGGTTGTACCTACTATACTATTTTGGCTATTTGTCGGTGCTTTTGACGTCGTAGCTTCTGCATTACTTAAATTGGGTGTCGGTGGTTTTGACGTTGTAGTAGCTGCATTGTTTTCATCAGTTGTCGGTGGTATCGATGTTGTAACAGCCACGTTATTAGGGTCTAATGTTGTAATAGCTATATCATTTGGGGTAGTGTTCGGTGATTCTGAAGTTGTCACACCTACATTATTTGAATCAGGGGAAGTTGTTTTTGTAGTTAAATCAAGCACAGTATTTGGATCAGTGATTATCAAGTGTGATGCTGTAAAACCACCAGTTTTGGCATCACCTGTTGATGTCCCTGCCATTGTGAAATCCACATTTTTGGGGACACTTGTAACATGTTGTGACGTTGTTAAGGCCATATTACTTGGGTGAGTGTTGAGTGGAGATGGAGGTGTAACAATTTCATGATTATGTTCGGTTGTGGGTGTTTCAGATGTTGAGAAATTCATTTTATTGGCGTCAGAAGTTGTAATATTCACATGGGGTGTTGATATCGCAACGCCAGCGAAAGATGTGTCTGAAGATAGAATGGTGCTTATTGTGGCCGCATCAGATGATGTAGGCTCTTTATTATCAGTGTGTGTTGTACCTGGTTTTAATGTAGTAAAATCCACATTATTATTATCAGTGCTAGCTTGCTCAGATGTTGTATAACCCTCATTATTGTTGTCAGTGGTGGCTTGCTGAGATGTATAATCCATATTATTATTGTCAGTGTTAGCTTGCTCAGATGTATAATCCATATTATTGTTGTTAATGCTGGCTTGCTGAGATGTATAATCCATATTATTGTTGTTAGTGCTGGCTTGCTGAGATGTATAATCCATATTATTGTTGTTAGTGGTGGCTTGCTGAGATGTATAATCCATATTATTGTTGTTAGTGCTGGCTTGCTGAGATGTATAATCCATATTATTGTTGTCAGTGCTGGCTTGCTGAGTTGTATAATCCATATTATTGTTGTTAGTGCTGGCTTGCTGAGATGTATAATCCATATTATTGTTGTCAGTGCTGGCTTGCTGAGTTGTATAATCCATATTATTGTTGTTAGTGCTGGCTTGCTGAGTTGTATCATCCAAATTATTGTTGTTAGTGCTGGCTTGCTGAGATGTATAATCCATATTATTGTTGTCAGTGCTGGCTTGCTGAGTTGTATAATCCATATTATTGTTGTTAGTGCTGGCTTGCTGAGTTGTATCATCCATATTATTGTTGTTAGTGGTGGCTTGCTGAGATGTATAATCCATATTATTGTTGTCAGTGCTGGCTTGCTGAGATGTATAATCCATATTATTGTTGTTAGTGCTGGCTTGCTGAGATGTATAATCCGTATTATTGTTGTCAGTGGTGGCTTGCTGAGTTGTATAATCCATATTATTGTTGTCAGTGCTAGCTTGCTGAGATGTATAATCCATATTATTGTTGTTAGTGCTGGCTTGCTGAGATGTATAATCCATATTATTGTTGTCAGTGCTGGCTTGCTGAGATGTATAATCCACATTATTATTATCAGTGCTAGCTTGCTCAGATGTATAATCCATATTATTGTTGTTAATGCTGGCTTGCTGAGATGTATAATCCATATTATTGTTGTTAGTGCTGGCTTGCTGAGATGTATAATCCATATTATTGTTGTCAGTGCTGGCTTGCTGAGATGTATAATCCATATTATTGTTGTCAGTGCTGGCTTGCTGAGATGTATAATCCATATTATTGTTGTTAGTGGTGGCTTGCTGAGATGTATAATCCATATTATTGTTGTTAGTGGTGGCTTGCTGAGATGTATAATCCATATTATTGTTGTTAGTGGTGGCTTGCTGAGATGTATAATCCACATTATTGTTGTTAGTGCTGACTTGCCGAGATGTATAATCCATATTATTGTTGTTAGTGGTGGCTTGCTGAGATGTATAATCCATATTATTGTTGTTAGTGCTAGCTTGCTGAGATGTATAATCCATATTATTGTTGCTAGTTCTGGCTTGCTGAGATGTATAATCCATATTATTGTTGTTAGTGGTGGCTTGCTGAGATGTATAATCCATATTATTGTTGTTAGTGCTGGCTTGCTGAGATGTATAATCCATATTATTGTTGTTAGTGCTAGCTTGCTGAGATGTATAATCTATATTATTGTTGTCAGTGCTAGCTTGCTGAGATGTATAATCCATATTATTGTTGCTAGTTCTCGCTTGCTGAGATGTATAATCCATATTATTGTTGTTAGTGGTGGCTTGCTGAGATGTATAATCCATATTATTGTTGTTAGTGCTGGCTTGCTGAGATATATAATCCATATTATTGTTGTTAGTGCTGGCTTGCTGAGATGTATAATCCATATTATTGTTGTTAGTGCTAGCTTGCTGAGATGTATAATCTATATTATTGTTGTTAGTGCTGGCTTGCTGAGATGTATAATCCATATTATTGTTGTTAGTGGTGGCTTGCTGAGATGTATCATCCATATTATTGTTGTCAGTGCTAGCTTGCTGAGATGTATAATCCATATTATTGTTGTTAGTGCTTGCTTCCTGAGATGTATAATCCACATTATTATTATCAGTGCTAGCTTGCTGAGATGTATAATCCATATTATTGTTGTCAGTGCTAGCTTGCTGAGATGTATAATCCATATTATTGCTGTTAGTGGTGGCTTGCTGAGATGTATCATCCATATTATTGTTGTCAGTGCTAGCTTGCTGAGATGTATAATCCATATTATTGTTGCTAGTTCTCGCTTGCTGAGATGTATAATCCATATTATTGTTGTTAGTGCTGGCTTGCTGAGATGTATCATCCATATTATTGTTGTTAGTGCTGGCTGGCTGAGATGTATAATCCATATTATTGTTGTCAGTGCTGGCTTGCTGTGATGTATAATCCATATTATTGTTGTTAGTGCTGGCTTGCTGAGATGTATAATCCATATTATTGTTGTCAGTGCTGGCTTGCTGAGATGTATAATCCACATTATTATTATCAGTGCTAGCTTGCTCAGATGTATAATCCATATTATTGTTGTTAATGCTGGCTTGCTGAGATGTATAATCCATATTATTGTTGTTAGTGCTGGCTTGCTGAGATGTATAATCCATATTATTGTTGTCAGTGCTGGCTTGCTGAGATGTATAATCCATATTATTGTTGTCAGTGCTGGCTTGCTGAGATGTATAATCCATATTATTGTTGTTAGTGGTGGCTTGCTGAGATGTATAATCCATATTATTGTTGTTAGTGGTGGCTTGCTGAGATGTATAATCCATATTATTGTTGTTAGTGGTGGCTTGCTGAGATGTATAATCCACATTATTGTTGTTAGTGCTGACTTGCCGAGATGTATAATCCATATTATTGTTGTTAGTGGTGGCTTGCTGAGATGTATAATCCATATTATTGTTGTTAGTGCTAGCTTGCTGAGATGTATAATCCATATTATTGTTGTTAGTGCTGGCTTGCTGAGATGTATAATCCATATTATTGTTGTCAGTGCTGGCTTGCCGAGATGTATAATCCATATTATTGTTGTTAGTGCTGGCTTGCTGAGATGTATCATCCATATTATTGTTGTCAGTGCTGGCTTGCTGAGATGTATAAACCATATTATTGTTGTTAGTGCTGGCTTGCTGAGATGTATAATCCATATTATTGTTGTTAGTGCTGGCTTGCTGAGATGTATAATCCATATTATTGTTGTTAGTGCTGGCTTGCTGAGATGTATAATCCATATTATTGTTGTCAGTGCTGGCTTGCCGAGATGTATAATCCATATTATTGTTGTTAGTGCTGGCTTGCTGAGATGTATCATCCATATTATTGTTGTCAGTGCTGGCTTGCTGAGATGTATAAACCATATTATTGTTGTTAGTGCTAGCTTCCTGAGATGTATAATCCACATTATTATTATCAGTGCTAGCTTGCTCAGATGTTGTATCATCCATATTATTGTTGTCAGTGGTGGCTTGCTGAGATGTATCATCCATATTATTGTTGTCAGTGCTAGCTTGCTGAGATGTATAATCCATATTATTGTTGACAGTGGTAGCTTGCTCAAATGGTGTATTATCCACATTATTGTTGTTAGGGGTGACTTGCTCAGATATTGTATAATTCATATTATTGTTGTCAGTGGCAGCTGTCTCAAATGTTGTATCATCCATATTATTGTTGTTGGTGGCAACTTGTTCAGACGTATAGCTCACATTATTATTGACTGTGCTGGCTGTTTCAGATGTTGCATAATCCACATTATTGCTGTCAGTGGTGGGTTGCTCAGATGTTGTATTAGCCTCATTATTATTGTCAGTGATGACTTTTTGAGATGTTGTATAATCCACATTATTGTTGTCAGTGGTAGCTTGTTTAGATGTTGTATCATCGACATTATTGTTGCCAGTGCTGGCTTGTTTCGATGTATGATCCACATTATTGTTGTGATTTGTAGCTTGCTCATGCGTCGTGTAATGCACATTATTGTTGTCAGTGGGAGCCTGCTCAGATGTTGTATGATCAACATTATTTGAATAATCCACATTATTTTTGTCTGTTGTTGGAGCTACATCAGATGTGTAATCCACATAATTGCTGTCAGAGCTAGCTGGCCTAAATGTTGTATAATAAACATTGTTTGAATAATCCACATTATTGTTGTCAGTGGTAGCTTGTTCAGATGTTATATAAGCCATATTATTGTTGTTAGTGGTAGCTTGCTCATCTGTTGTATAATCCACATTATTATTGTCAGGTGTGACTTGCTCAGAAGCTGTGAAATCCCCATTATCAGTGACTGTGTGATCTTGATCAGATATTGTATAAACCACATTATTGGTGCCTGTGGCTGTTGATTTAGCTGTTGTGACAACCACACTATTGGTGACAGTGATGTCGTGTTGAGATGTATAATCCACCTTAGTTATGTCAGTGCTGGTTGGTTCAGATGTTGTATATTTTATATTATTGCTGTCAGTGCTGGCAGGCTGAGATGTATAATCTACATCATTGGTTCTTGGGGTGGCAGGTTCAGAAGATGTGCTAACATTATTTCTGTCAGTGGAGACTGGTTCAGTTATTGTAACAGCTACCGTGCTGCTATCAGTGCTCAATGTTTTTAATGCTGCATTAGCAACACTATTTGTAGCAGTTTTCATTTTTTCTGTTGTTGTATGCACCAAAATAATATATGTTGTTTCTGTCGCAGTAGCAGGCAAACTATGGAAGAAAGTAGACTGTATGTCTGTCGTAGAAGCAACATCGCTAAGGTCAGAGGTCAATGTGCCGGTCATGATATTGGCATCAGAGGTCAAGGTTTCTGTTGTTGTAGAAGCCACAGTACTGGGGTTAGAGGTCAAGGGTTCTTTTGTTGTATCAGCTACAGTACTGGGGTCAGAGGTCAATGGTTCTGTTGTCATAGCAGCCAAAATACTGGGGTCAGAGGTCAAGGTTTCTGTTGTTTCAGCAGCCACAGTACTGGAGTCAGAGGTCAAGGGTTCTGTTGGTGTATCAGCTACAGTACTGAGGTCAGAGGTCAAGGGTTTTGTTGTTTTCATAGCCACATTACTGGGGTCAGAGGTCAAGATTTTAGTTGTTGTAGCAGCCACGGTACTGGGGTCAGAGGTCAAGGGTGCTGTTGTTGTCATAGCTACAGTACTGGGGTCAGAGGTCAGGGCCTCTGTTGTTGTTGGAGCCACAGTACTGACGTCAGAGGTCAAGGGCTCTGTTGTTGTAGCAGCCACAGTACTGGGGTCAGAGGTCAAGGGTTCTGTTGTTGTAGCAGCCACAGTACTGGGGTCAGAGGTCAAGGGTTCTGTTGTCGTCATGGCTACGGTACTAGGGTCAGAGGTCAAGGGTTCTGTTGTTGTAGCAGCCACAGTACTGGGGTCAGAGGTCAAGGGTTCTTTTGCTGTAGCAGCCACAGTACTGGGGTCAGAGGTCAAGGGTTCTGTTGTTGTAGCAGCCACAGTACTGGGGTCAGAGGTCAATGGTTCTGTTGTTGTAGCAGCCACAGTACTAGGGTCAGAGGTCAAGGGTTCTGTTGTTGTATCAGCTACAGTACTGGGGTCAAAGGTCATAGATTTAGCTTTTGTCTCGGCTACAGTACTGGGGTCAGAGGTTAAGGGTTTTGTTGTTGTATCAGCCACAGTACTGGGGTCAGAGGTCAAGGGTTCTGTTGTTGTAGCAGCCACAGTACTGAAGTCAGATATCAAGGGTTCTGTTGGTGTAGCAGCCACAGTACTGGGGTCAGAGGTCAAGATTTTAGTTGTTGTAGCAGCCACGGTACTGGGGTAAGAGGTCAAGGGTGCTGTTGTTGTCATAGCTACAGTACTGGGGTCAGAGGTCAGGGCCTCTGTTGTTGCTAGAGCCAAAGTACTGAGGTCAGAGGACAAGGGGTCAGAGGTCAAGGGTTCTGTTGTCGTCATGGCTACAGTACTAGGGTCAGAGGTCAAGGGTTCTGTTGTTGTAGCAGCCACAGTACTGGTGTCAGATGTCAAGGGTTCTGTTGTTGTAGCAGCCACAGTACTGAGGTCAGAGGTCAAGGGTTCTGTTGTTGTAGCAGCCACAGTACTGGGGTCAGAGGTCAAGGGTTCTATTGTTGTAGCAGCTACAGTACTTGTGTCAGAGGTCAAAGGTGCTGTTGTTTTAGCAGGCGCAGCACTGGGGTCAGAGGTCAATGGTTCAGTTGTTGTAGCAGGCGCAACACTGGGGTCAGAGGTCAATATTTCTGGTTCTGAAAGTAGACATAACATTATACTGTACTGTATATTGTGCTATGGACACGTTATAAGAAATAGCATGTACAGCTTCCCCAAAAATGTGTTTCATACCTTGATAAACCTCGACAGTAGAGAAAAATCCGGTTTTGTGAACGACGAAGCTCGTGGTGAAGCTTATATAAACAGCATTTGATGAGGTGTACACTGGCTCAGGTACTGTGGAACCATATTCCTTTAACAGTAATGTGTCCATTGTAGTTGCTCCATCATATATCTGAACATAGTCACAATCACATGCTTCCAAGTTAAAAGCAGAAAACGATACCCTCATCTGAAACAAAACGTGATCCATCGAAACGATTAAAATAAAAATATATAAAATATAAATAATAAATAAATATTCATATAGAAATTGTCAACGATACAATTAATGGTGAATGCATTTACAACGTCCAATATTTTTTTATTTTCTGTATAAGTATATTTATAGATTATATAATGTGATTAATGTAGGCCTATATTCACTATATTATATATATTCACTATATTTTATGACATAAAAAGTAGCATGTTTATTATGGACGTCCTTTATTATTATATATTATTCTCAATGATTACTGGTAGGCTACTTATATATATATATAGTTGCATAAATTTACCTATCCACTGAAAATATTATAGGCTGCATACAAAGTGTTTTTTATTATTGAATAACATTGTTACATCGCAAAATTTATCAGTTTGAGAGGGCAGGGTATTTTAAATGAATTTAATTTTGCACTAAATACATATTCATAGTTTATCACCAGCTGTGCAAGAATGGTCCAATATATTCCTGTTAACTCTAAATAAAATACCCTAGAAACGCAGACAGTGCCACCAGTAGCAATGTTGGTAATGACAAAGTGATTTTGTAGGTCATTTGCAGTGCGATAACAAACCCCACTCATCGCCACCATTCTCAGACTGGTGCATGTGATTGGTGTAGTGCGGCGAGTCATCTACGTAGCATACGTTGCCAACACATTCGCTGCACTGTATGTCACACAGCTCAGACTGGATGTGTACGCAGCAGGGGAGTTAGGGTGTATACCCACTGTTTCACCTCTAACAGCATAACAGCTGAGATTGGATGTGCATTGGTCAGGATAGTTAGAGGGTATACTCACAGTTAACATTATGTCACACGTAAAGACAACATACCAGCTGAGATAAGATAGTTAGAGGGATACTCACGGTGAGACCTACGTCACATGTAACAACGACATAACATCTCAGATTGGATGTGTATGTGTCAGGATAGTTAGGAGAGTTGATGTTAACAGGAGCAGCAACAGTAGCACTCATTTCACATATATCTGATGGTAAAATAAAATAATAGCAGCTTTAGGATCGTCAATAAAACAAATGATTTACAACGTAAAGCGATTTTTATGCAGGATCTAAGGAAGCAGCCAATGATCAGTTAAGCTGTTAATATGTAAATTGATTGTATATGTGGGCAGTTTCATGGTTATAAAAACATTTGCAAACGCTGAAAGGATTTGAGGCATAACTTCATTCATTACTCTTGTTAACAATATTCCTCATTTATACAGCAAAACAGCCATGTGATTTAGTAAAAAGTATACAATGCCTAAAATTGTCAGTAAAAGAGCTATGGCACATTTAATCGATCAAGCGAGTTCCAAAGGTTTGGTATGTGAATCCATGTCTTGCAAGTATCAGCTATAGTCCTGCAGATGATCGCTAAATAAGGTCTAGAAATACACCCCCCCCCCTTGACAATATTGAACTACGATGATGTTATCCTCTTATATGATACCTTATCATAATTTTTTAAAACATTAACCAACAATTTAGGTGTCCCAAAGGCAGTAAAAATAGCATTTTATGAGCATGCATGAAATTACACAAAACTTCTTCACAATCTAATATAATATATGTAATTAATTATAGGCCAACACGAAGTTAATTATTTGATATAAAGCAAAAATACGATCACCAAACTTTTGTATGTGATTATGAAATTATACATGTATAAGCAGCCCTCGCAGTAGGTGGGCTACATATACTGTATTCACAGTATAAGTAGCCACTGATGTGTCCACTGATGCCTTCACTAACACAGATATTATTATTATTATTTTTGAATTTAAAAAAATGTACGAGCTTCCGTATGTTTATAATTTACATAAACATAGTATAATATATGCATGTGAAAATGTGGTCAATGACATTTTACTCATACAATCAAGCTTTATAATATAATTATGTATATATAATAAGTGTTAACAAATATGAGAAATTTACATAAATAATAAAATATTATGTATTTATTTAATCTCAGGTAATGAGCGGACTAACCTTCTGGAACAAACAATTTTTAATTAACTGTTCACCATCCGTTGAAAAATTGCCCAAATGTGACAAAAACAATGCAAATAATATTTTGTTTTTTATTTGCTTAGTTTTAGTCTTAGTTGAACCATTTATGAAATGTACCGTGTTACAGCGATAACATATGCCAAGTTTTGGATCTAAACAGTGACTGGCTGTATTTTTTACTCAACTGGCTCGTTATCTGACAAACCTTACATGATAGCTAGAGCCTGAATATAAAATAAAAAATCCACTGCTTCACAAGAAGAACCATAACAAAATTTGGTAGAACATAACATGACATGCATATTTTCGACATGTGGTAATTTTTTCATCAATTGATCAATATGTTTTCTTGTAATTAAAGTGCAATTCATTAGGGAGTTTGTATTTACCATGATTGCTTACTGACAAAAATCTGACGAAAAAGGTAAAGGTGCAGGTCTGATGTCACGTATTTCATTTGACTTTTACATTTTTACCCCCTGGTCACTGGACCTTTACATTCGTGTGCCATCTCAACTCCACTGAGAGTATACAGACCTGCAGCCTTTTCGCATTGAGCTTATCATACACATTGCTATCTCTATCCTACCAGGTACTCATTTTCACCTGAGTCAAGTGAAGCATTTGAGGGTTAAAGGTGTGGTCAACTCTCAAAATTCGCGGGACAAGGGTCCCCCAGAAGGCAATAGTACCTGTGGGTAGGCCAAGCCCCTATTTCATAATAATACTAAATATGCATTTCATACCCAAAGCCTCATTAACAGCAAGTTCTCAAATCACAGCAAGTTCATATGTACTTGAGCGACATCTATGAGTTAATAATTCAAAGCACTTTGCCCTTGCCCCTACTTGGTCGCTGGCTTGCAAACAAACTGATTGTATTACCGCAGGGATTTGGAAACTTCTTGATCCCAAAAGCTTGTATTGACACTCAGTAAACACAAAACATTTGTATGACTTCATGCAATGTTGGACCAACGTCGAAAACGTTGGGCCGACGTTGTATAAATGTTATACAAATGTCTTGTGTTTGCTGGGCTGCAGGAGGACTTTCTCTCAAACATTGTACATTTATTCAATGTTGGTTCAATGTTGGGTCAGCATCGCAGACGTTGGCCTAACATTAAAACAGCATTGGATCAATGTCTTGTTTAAGTAGTATCTTGTAATCAGTTCAGTGGCTATATTAATGCCGTCAATCTGTACTCAACAGGCAACTGTTGGCCTACACTTGACCGTCCCAGGCATGCGCATTTGGCAGTTGAACACTAGTTTAAGTGCCTTGCCCAAGCACACAAAATCGCAACAATATTGAAAGGGGAGAAACATTATATCCCTTTCAAAACCCTGCACCAAGCGGGATTCGAAACCATACGACAGGCAACAACATTGACAAAGCTCCGTGTTATAACTGTTGCGCCATGTCTCTCTCAATAATTATCCAACTACTTGTACCATTGTAGTGGCTTCCCTTATCGTACAGTATGGGATGGTTGTAGGTAGGTGTAATTCTCGGTCAAAAACAGTACCTGATCTGCTGCATATGATATAGCCTATATACAGTATGATACCGGGTCAATTCATAGCAACAATCATATATCTTTTTCCTATATGGCGAGTAGCCATCGCCATTCTCTGGGATCTTTCAGCAACGGTACTAGAGATTTTACACAGTGATAATGTCGCAGTGTAATCGTCGTAATCTAGCTCTCTGATTTACAGATGCAGACCGGAGACAAATATTTATCATTATTCATTATAATGATTGGTGTCGGGGCATCTATATTTGACAAATTGTCCCATTTCTGACCAATTATTCATGAAATTAAATGGCTTGTCATTACGGGTCCGGCTAGCAACATATATATCTAGCAAAGAACAGAACCAGAATGAATTGACACAGTAAAATGTAAGAGTTTTCACGCAGCTCAATGAAATGGATGTTTCTCTCACGTCAATGTCTACACCCCTATGTTGCAGTTCAATATTTGCAATAATTACAACTTAATAAAACATTTGCTAAACAATTTTCGGTGAAAAACACCTGAAACGTGCAAGTGAAGACTGAAGGTCAGTCTTCTTGTACTGATATTACGGCTGTGGATATGGAAACAGCATAACAAATGAGAAGCTGGTTATTTCAAAAATCTAATATACAGCTGACAATTCAAAATTGCAATCAGTATATGGATAAAAACAGTTCTGACAAATATTGATAAATGCTAGCCAAATTCATTCAACCGTGCTTCAGTGCTTCCTTCCTGCGAAGTTTTCCAGAAAAGTGTTCCAGAACATTTACCTTGTAGAGACTATGTGTAAAATCTTATGATGACTATTCACCACTAATTATTTTTTGCTGAATCCCCTGTCAGATTCATAAATTAATTTTTTGTGTCACATAGTCACTAGAATTATATTTCTTGGTGCAACACTTGTGAATAGTTTGCGATGTTCTAGACCCGGCTCCAATGCTAGAAATCTATCACACCTTCCTGAATGTTAGTGTTACACATTGATACTATCAAGCAGACATATGGCGATGAAGTACCATATATCGTTCACCGGTTCCATCACCACAAGGCTGGCCATGGGTGATATGTTAGATTTGAATAGGATTGGTGTCAGCACGATCTTTATTGAAGTGCAAGAAGCAGCAATAAAGACCAGTAAATTGTTGTGAACACTTACGTGAGGTTAAAAAGGTTTATTTAGCATTGTGAGTACAAAAGGTGTGAAGTATATCATGTGTAGAGCGTACACGAAAAAGCTTGATGTAAAACCTACTTGAGAAGCATTTAGGAACCTATCAAGAACCCTGGAAAAGTCCAGTTGCTAGGTATGCATTTTTACTAGATCTTAGTAAAACGCTCGATTCAATACATACTAAAAACATTTTGGGAACCTATTAAGAAACCTTCGAAATAAGATGTCTCTCGAACCTGCCTGTTGATAGAAGATCATAATTTGATTATTGTAATTAAAAACCAATTATGACTAATTAACGATCACCTTAAGTTCATTAGGTACAGGATTCGACACTCCTCATTGGTTTTTTACATATACTCGGTATGCTAATTAATCACTTATTGCGTCCCCAATTAAGGAGCTATAACATTAATTGGTGCTGCAGGCTGCGGCACATTAGGAATTGGCTTTTTGGGTCTTGGCGATGTGTTCTATACGTGATATGCGTCAACCATTTTGTACTCACAGTGATAATTAAACCATTCTGGGCTCCTCGACTATTTCATAATGACATGACGTCACATATATAAATGATCATCAAAGGGAGTACAGTGTATTAAGGAACGTAATGAATTGAAAGTCTAATGTTGTGAATAAATGTGCGTTGAGTCAGTTAAATTAATTATGTAAAGTTAATTGTTTGATATACAACTTGTTTATTGATATATAGCTTTAAACGAGAATCTGTGCCATCAATTCATACCTGAAGGTAAATGGAAATAAGAAATAAGTAGATGTTAAAAAAACGTCATCTCAATTTCATGTAAAATATTGAAACGTAAATCATGTAAACTTAGATGACAGTCTGTCATCCCTATCAGTACTTCTCAAAGCAATAATAAAATATATTTTACATATTAAGCAATGTCCAAAAATATACGTTTATGATATGAGCATAACTTACCAGTTATCGGTGCTGGATTATATTCTGAAATAGAAAACAATAACTGTTTTTATGGAGAATATAAGGAAGCAGATAATGATCACTTAATCTATCTCAAAATGTACACATTTTGCTGCTAGTTTCATGGAAATAAACCCTTTGCAAACGCTGAAACAACTTGCGGCATCACTTCACCCTGTCACATAATGCTCTTGCAGAGAAGGTAAAATTGATATGTGAGTCCATCTAAGTACATTTCAAGAAATATCTTGCAAGTACGAGTTGGGAAATCATTAAAGTCAAAATTCATGTTACTTCATGTACCATATCAACTTGATCAATGAGATAAAATTTGATTGATGATTAACTATTCATAATTACTCTTACGTCATTAACCACCTCATCTGCATCTCATCTGTACGTACATAGGGCAAATGCAAATAAGGACGGGGGGGGGGCACGAATCAAAATGATTTTTAAATTTACAAAATAAAGCTACACGAATTATAAATACAATAAATACAAATGAAAATGCTAGCATGAATACAAACAATGAATGTTTACAAAATGGTTTACATACTTCTGACTTCATATTAAATAAAGGCATACATAGCCAAAGTGCGTTAGATACTAGCTTCCACAGACAGTGAGCAACCTAATCTAAAATGTTTCCTTACAGAGTTTGAAATAATTTAGTGCTTATTTTATGCGTTGAAGTATGTCAAATACAAAATTGTTAAATCTGTAATCTCTCTATTATTTACGTTTTTCTTGTCTCACGCATATTTCACTCCTAAATTGCAAATGTTTATAAATGTGTTTTATCTTGCTTGTCTCACTCTTTAAACTAATAATAGATTAGCTTATCGTAGAAGTCGACTCAGATAATATTATTTGAATAATTAACTAGTTGATGTTAACGTATGTACCTACAAGAACTCGTAAAGTAAAATAGTTAAGTGAATCATTAGGACGTATAGTGTGTTTGCTCACAGCTGTAAGATGTCCCGAAGAAGACGATGAAAAACGTTGTATATTGAAACTTGGAATCTTCCAGTTTGTATTTAAGTTATAATATGACGTATAGTGAGGTAATGATCATCATAAAATTGCAGGGAGTCGATGTATAAGTTAATGATTGGAAATGCTAGTGTTGTGAATAAATGTGTGTAGAGTCTGTTAAATTAATGACGTGAAATTAATTATATATCCACACTTTTTTATTTATACAAAGATTGAACGGGAATTAAACCATCAATTCAAACCTGAAGGTAAAATGCTGAAACACTGATTAATCTCATCTCAATAACATGGAAAATATTTAAACGTAAATCAGGTAAACTTAGATGACAGGCTATCAAATTCATCATTATTTCTCAGAGCAATAATACAATATATTTCCGAATATTAAACAATGTCTTCAAATAGCTGTTTATGATGCGAACATAACTTACTAGTTGTAGGTGGTGGATAATATAGCTCTGAAGAAAAAAAAAACATGGAAATTATACTTTCATTCATAGAAGGCTATTTTGTTTTTTAAATTGTATACTATTGCCGAATAACTTAGTGTAAAACAATGTGATTCTTTAACAATTCAATTTACCCAATTTTGATATCTCGGCCTAAAAATTACATAAGAAATGCCAAAAAATCTGAGGTCATTTTAGCTTTCCAATTGTAGGCCTTAAACAATTAAACACCAAACTCTAATACATTATTTAATACCAGTGTCATATCCCTACACTTAACATCTTGATAATAAAATGACATTGCCAAGTATTAGAATTATATCATATTGTGAAAATTATAAAGCCAATCCCATGCTGTAATGACATATTAATGCTGTGCTATAACATCCCGTCATTATATATATTGTTATGCAGTAGAAAAGCCACATTTGAAAATGGCCTTTATCCAAACATTCTTATTGCATTATCTAACAATATAATGCCAAATCATCACTATGCCATATATCGGTCTAAAATATCATATCATGCAATTATCATGCACAATATTGCCATATTTAGACACTATAACACTATCCCCTCGCATTGATGTGTCGTCATATCCTGTAATTGTAACTTTGACATTGTAATCCCATATCGTGTAATGTGACATTACAATGCCATATTTTCACACAACAAAGCAATATGTAACACTATACAGTATTGTGTCATATATCGCTTAATCAGCTGTTGATTCACTATTTATTTCAAAGAATCTGTTAATACTTGTTATGAAATATATTAATTGAAATGAACAATCATACTGTTGAGTGGTTTAATATCAAACAACACATGAGCATTACATTTCGAGTCTGAAGATCATCGACATTATGTTATAGTCACGATTCTACCATGTACGTACACGATACTACCATGTACGTACACGATACTATTGTGTACGTACCATGGTAGCATTGTGTACGTACATGGTAGTATCGTGTACGTACATGGTAGTATCGTATACGTACATGGTAGCATCGTGTACGTACATGGTAGTATTGTGTATGTACATGGTAGTATCGTGTACGTAAATGGTAGTAGCATCGTGTACGTACATGGTAGTATCGTGTACGTACATGGTAGCATCGTGTACGTACATGGTAGTATTGTGTATGTACATGATAGTATCGTGTACGTACATGGTAGTAGCATCGTGTACGTACATGGTAGTATCGTGTACGTACATGGTTGTATCGTGTACGTGCATGGTAGTGACGTGTGCGTATAAGGTAGTAACATTGTGTACGTACATGGTAGTATCGTGTACGTACACGATACTACCATGTATGTACACGATACTAACATGTACGTACACGATACTACCATGTACGTACATGGTAGTATCGTGTACGTACACGATACTACCATGTATTTACACGATATAACCATGTATGTACACGATACTAACATGTTCGTACACGATACTAACATGTACGTACACGATGCTACCATGTACGTACACAATGCTACCATGTACGTACACGATACTACCATGTACGTACATGGTAGTATCGTGTACGTACATGGTAGAATCGTGTACATAGATGGTAGCATCGTGTACGTACATGATCTTAAAAAAAAAATTTGTGTACTGGCTCTAATACACTTCGTATGTATTTATGGTACATCAAAATGAAAATTCCAGTGAGAAAGGGAGCACAACTACACTGAGGTACGATGTTAACATTTTCATTCAGTTTAAGACGGGAATAGAGGGAAAATTCACATCTCAAGATGAATCAGAATGATAGAAAATACCTGGGGGTTGAATGAGTTAAATTAAAATAATTTGAACTTTGTACTTATTTTAACATACCGTTATATGTGGTGATGGTGGCAAAGAACCCCGTCATATGTACGATGATATCAGATGTGAATTGTACAAACACATTATGAGAGTTTGAATAGACGTCAGCTGGTACACTGGACCCGGTAAGCTCCTCTAGCTCAGGATCTGATGTGCTGGTGCCATTGTAGACGTACAAATAGTCATACTGATCTTCCAAATTAAAAGCCAAAAAGGATATTTTGATCTGTAATGTAAAACGTACAAATTATGGTGAAGTGGTGAATTAGGGAGTGTCGTCTGTGATTAAACTGGGCAGATAAATTCACAGTTGAGAAAAAAGCCAGATTATTTAAATATTAGCTCAAAACAAGCATTCAAATTTTGAAAATGTTACCCATATTATGGTTTTCTTAAACAATAGACATATATATTTTGTTTTAAATTTTACAAAAGTGGCATAATAGGAAACTTTTTGCATGTAGAGCAAGCTATCGCCATATTTTTTGCCCGTTTTGTCCTGTATGTTCTATATACGGAATAAATAAATTAATACATTATTTTGTGTCAATACGTAATTTATTGTGGGATATTTTATTTTTCATAAGTAGGAGCAGTAAATGTGTAGCTGAAACATGCATTTCCTATTTGTCTTGTAGAAATGTGTTTTAATATTTGTTAATGATTATGTAAGCTTATCAACACCATCATGCTGTATTTATTATTGAATTGACAGTAGTTTGTGTGGTAGTTTGTGTGGTGGTCTTACATATTTGACGAGTTATGGTATAACCACAGTATTTATTATTGAAGTGGCAGCTGTACTTTATGTGATGGTCTTACATATTTGCCGGGATCAGTAGTTATGGTGTAACCACAGTCACTATTAGCAGGGTAGTTAGCGGGGTATCTATCTGTTGTAATGTTGGCTGGTGGTGTGTGGCTATTTCCACAGGACGATGTTGGAGGTCCTGAAATAAACACAGATATTAGTCTATACCTTGGGTCAAAACTAAACAGTAACGCATTTTTTTCGTTATTTTCTCCGTCAATTATAAACCGATGTTAATGACATTTTGCAAACATCACATTTTAACAGAATCCAATTATCCATGGAAATTTCGTGAAATTATATGCAATATTTCAAACGTAAGACCATTTGACATGTAAATTGAAATTATGAAGTAGGCCTACCTCAATGAGCCCATTACACTAATTCTGAAATTTTATTACATTTCAAATGGTCTAACTTTTGAAATATTCAACAACGTTTTTGTGAATGTTTTACTGATGTTGTGATGTGACTGTGCAATGGCCTGTGCAAAAATTCTCAGAAATCAGTTCAGAATAGACGGAGAAATCAACGAAAAACATGCGCTACAGATTTACCAAAAGCATTGTGCCCAGGGTAGGGCACCCCCTCCCCAGGACAGTCTAAGACCAAATATTGTTGTCCCTCAATCCTTCACCAGGATAAAAAATAAAAGCCATTGAAAAAGTGTTAAGATGGACTAAATGTTTGCAGCCACTTTCAAAACAGCTGCCATCAAAAAATACGAAATCACGTATCGGGCCATAGCTTGAGTTTTAGCACAGCTAGAGTCGCGATTTTTGTGTTTATGCCCATATTTTTTGGATATGGGGAATCCAATGATTGTAAACACTATTAAACACCAATTTCATTCACAATAACAGTGCTTTGATCGGCTATTGAAACGGATTAAAACTGCAATCATTTCACCTTAGTGTTAAAACAGAATTCAGAGGGGCAATCAATCAGATAATCACTATGGTTACCCTACACTGTAATTATTAGTTACCTGGAGATTCAGATGAGATTATCAAATCGGCAAACAGATAAATCCAAATACATAACAACGCCATCACGTGACCTGTGTACGGTGGTCGGCGAGGAAAACTAAAACAAAACTGACCCTAATTTCAAAGTCACTGAGCTATGTCAGTTGATCTATGTCAGCGTGTAGGCTCGCCGCACATCTTAGTGGTGTATTAATATCAGCACAGCATATGACAAGCTGGGCCGGAATTGATACGGCATTGTAACGCTGATCCTGCAATTTGATCTACTCCATTTCATACTTCATGCGTCGATCGTTTGAGTTTGTAAGAACTGGTTGACATCCCTTGATCTATTGATGGGTTGTATTGTGAGCGGTATTAGGGGGACAAAGAATATATTAACAAAACAACACTGAAAACATCACTCTAAATAAGAGAATTCAAGCCAATGTCGATGCAATGTTTGGCCACCTTCTACGACACTGGACCAACATTACATCAACATGCTGTTTGCTGGGTTCCTCTAAGGTCGATATTTCTCACGTTAAATTTTCTCCCTATCTATAGTGTAGAGCTTGTACCTCGTAGTCATTGATAACTGTGTGTACATACTTAATTGATTGTGGTTAGAACTATATCTTAATTGGGGGAGGGGGAGGGCGGAGTGTTCAAAATTTCTGACTGCGTGCGTTGTGTTAAGGGGCAAATCAACTTAAATAATAACCATATATATTCACATATCATGCCATAAGCGAAATAGCAACCAGACGTCACACAATAGAAAAAGTGTATTTTAAAAACATAAACTAAATATTTGCTAAGCAATCGTAGAATTGATCAAATACAAAAAAATCCCCCCACTGAATAAAACTAAATATGAACAAATCCGTATGATACGGAAGCATCCGTAGAATGTGCAATCCTGGTATTACACAGCATACATGGGACCTTGGCTCAACGTTGGGTTAATGTTGGCCCATCGTCTTCGACGCCGGGTAGCTGAGAAGACCTTCTTGACCTTCTCGACCCCCCCCCCCCATTCTGAACCCGCTCCTTAGTCATATGTTGTGTTTATCACAAAATAGTGACTGCTCAGGCCTAAGAGGGGTTGATTGATCCTGCCAGCTTATCAATAGAATAGTTAGGCAATGTTTGTACTAGTGTCAATACCCCCAGGTTACTTTTATCGCCTGGCTTAATCACGTGGGCAGCCAGCGACCTGACCTATATAAAAGTGTTATTTACATGTTGACCTGAACTATGTACTAGTGTTACAGTAACATTAGTATATAGGTCAGGTTACTGAACTTACATGCTGATCTGATCTGTATACTAGTGTTACTGACATGCAGACTTGACCTATATACTAGTGTTATTTACATGTTGACCTGACCTATATACTAGTGTTATTTACATGCTGACCTGACCTATATTCTAGTGTTATTTACATTCAGACCTGACCTATATTCTAGTGTTATTTACATTCTCACCTGACCTATATACTAGTGTTATTTACATGCTGACCTAACATAGGTATTACAATGAATCTGAATAAGACAGTTATGATGACAATTCAAATTGAAAAAAGCTTTTGGCCTCCAAGGTTTTCATAAAAAAAATCAGCGCTTTAAGTGTCAAGACATGGATTATCCGTGAAGCCTCCGTTAAATCCGTGCATACTACACGGCACTGGCTCTGGGAATCTTTGTATAACCTCTCTTGGCCAA
Organism: Flabesymbios commensalis; assembly: GCA_964017125.1. Lineage (NCBI taxonomy): Eukaryota > Metazoa > Annelida > Polychaeta > Terebellida > Flabelligeridae > Flabesymbios > Flabesymbios commensalis. Next base: position 8,410,674 of record OZ024911.1, on the reverse strand, counting down.
CAGTATATTGAGATAAGAACCCGATATATTGAGTTGTGAACTCAATATATTTAGTTATAAACTGAATATATCGAGTTGTGACACCTCGATATATTGAGTTGATAACTCAATTATCGAGTTGTGAACTCAATATATTGAGTTGCAAGCTTAATATATTGAGATGACAACTTAATATATTTTATGAACTCAATACATTGAATTTTTTTTTTTATAAGAATGCAAATATTGCTTCTGGGGCTTCGTAGTTTTACAGTTACTTTAATTATGACTATGACGTATGGTATATTATATTAATTTTGTTCACACCACTGAAAAAGGTTTTAAGTAAAAGCGTTCTCTAAATACATCACCTATTAAATGGGAACAAATTCAAAGAACAACAACACTATTATTCAAGTATCAATAAAGACTATCAGTATGTTAACCCTTTCAGCGCGGGGACTGTCTTCAGACGTCAGAATCTGACGTCTAAAGTCGATCCCCGCACTGAAAGAGTTAGAATATTTATAATGGCCGTAGACCCATGACATATGTATTCAAATAAACTGGAAAGGGCTGACTAAGATATTTATTATAATCTCAAATTGAAAAAATCCTTTCATCTCTACGGTTTAAACACAAATGTTTCAGCGTTGTAAGGGTTAATCCTTAAAGCGCTGATTTTTTTAGTGAAAACCTTGGAGACCAAAGGGTGTTTTTCAATTTGAAATCATCATAACTGTCTTAATTAGCGTTTTCCGATTCATTTGCATACCTATGGTATGGGTGGTCTGCGGCCATTATAAACATTTTTACTCTTACAGTGCCGACTTTAGTCGTCAGAATCTGACGTCTACAGACGTCAGATTCTGACGACTAAAGTCGGTCCCGGCACTGTAAGGGTTAGGTATTAATTTATTTCACATTCTTGGCTGGGTATTCAAATTGTCAGAGTGGGGTAGTGTGACTGTAGAATCATCTGTCATACCGTGAGTGGGGTAGTGTGACTGTAGAATCATCTGTCATACCGTGAGTGGGGTAGTGTGACTGTAGAATCATCTGTCATACCGTGAGTGGGGTAGTGTGACTGTAGAATCATCTGTCATACCGTGAGTGGGGTAGTGTGACTGTAGAATCATCTGTCATACCGTGAGTGGGGTAGTGTGACTGTAGAATCATCTGTCATACTGTGAGTGGGGTAGTGAGACTGTAGAATCATCTGTCATACCGTGAGTGGGGTAGTGTGACTGTAGAATCATCTGTCATACTGTGAGTGGGGTAGTGAGACTGTAGAATCATCTGTCATACCGTGAGTGGGGTAGTGTGACTGTAGAATCATCTGTCATACCGTGAGTGGGGTAGTGTGACTGTAGAATCATCTGTCATACCGTGAGTGGGGTAGTGTGACTGTAGAATCATCTGTCATACCGTGAGTGGGGTAGTGTGACTGTAGAATCATCTGTCATACCGTGAGTGGGGTAGTGTGACTGTAGAATCATCTGTCATACTGTGAGTGGGGTAGTGTGACTGTAGAATCATCTGTCATACCGTGAGTGGGGTAGTGTGACTGTAGAATCATCTGTCATACCGTGAGTGGTGGGGTAGTGTGACTGTAGAATCATCTGTCATACCGTGAGTGGGGTAGTGTGACTGTAGAATCATTGATGCTATAACTCATTTAAAACTTATAATACGATTATCGACTAACTGCAACTACCAGACTTCTACACGTTATCGTCAGGGTAGTATATATTCATCTACTACTACTGCTCGATATTCGCTTTTTTCAGGAATCAACTTCTGTTTCCGTAGGCATTTGTTCAGTGACGGAGCGTTGAGTTTAACTTCACATTCTAGCAAAAGCGTTTTCGATAGGGATCGAAATAATCTGATTTTTCTATTGATAGGCCTTTCCTGAGAGGTTCAAAACATCAAGAAAGAGGTCAAATTATAACACCAGTACATAATAAACGACTTCCCTTAGGCGGCATTGTTAGCTTACGCCTGCGATATAGCATAGTGCCTTATAGACTTCAAATGAATCAGTGCCAGAACTAAAATGAATAATTTGAAAGTTATTATTATTCTTTTTTCAGTTTGTGAGACAGGAGTACAGGTACATTGTTCGACATTTTTACCTCACATTCCGCTTCAATGATTTTCTCATTTTATTCAATTTTGGCAGATATTTTTGACTCGCCGAAGTTTAAATAGAATAATATATACCTAACGATTAATGGACTAATTCAACTACACAGCAGTGCGTGAGTGTGTGAGAGGGGGGGGGGGGGGGGTTGGCATTGATTTGCCCCTGACGTCTTAACCCGAAAAGAGATAAGTTTACCGCAATCCACAACTGCAATGATGTGAGCGCACATAATACTTCGACCATGGGAAGTGATGGCCATGAGAAGTAGTCTGGGTATTTAGATTTTTTAACTGTTGGCATAAAAACCCTAGATTGTAATGTAAAAGCTCATTTTGGGCTAACTGAGTTTATTGGAATAGTCATTTTTACGTTTCAAGGTCATTTGGACGTCAAATACAAGATGGCTGCAATAAAAGCAATGAAAATGTTTCATTATTCACTATATTCTTATGCAATGCCTCACTTCGGACCAATTTGAATACACATATTTTATAGTTATGGATATTTTTACGTTTCAAGGTCATCTAGAAGTCAAAAACAAGATAGCTGCTGATAATCGCCAAGGAAACGACTGTTTTTAACTTATGGTATAATAGCTGTGTGCAATACCTCATTTTGGACTAATTTGAATACACTGATTTCATTTGAAAATTTAGTATCAAAATGGTAATGTTATCTAGAAGTAAAAAACAAGATGGCTGCCATTAATTAGCCTAAATGAAAATGCTATATTTTTAGCAGCAACCACCATTACATTTTAAGTTCGGAAACAAAAAAGCCTGGAATTGAATGCAACACCTCATTTTGGATTTATTTGAATATGATTTTCTTCTTCACGTTATATTACTATCTCTTGACACACAATTGTCATGTAGTGATGTTAAGCTGTCATCCTGATATTACGATGCAATATTCTCATATTAATATGCCACATTATGACACAACACCCTTCCAGTACGATGCCATATCGTGTAATTAAACTGTCATATTATGATCTTATAATGATACCTACTTAATATGATAATAAGCAGAATTGTGTGTAACATTGATAGTAATCCACTTTACATCCAGCTATGAAACATGCATAGCCTTAGAGTCATTTCAAAACACCTGTGTCATTGTATTGATGAAGGCATAATCGTACCTACAATTTACTTAACTGTCGTTTTGGTCCAGACAAAATCACACGAAAATGATGTATTACACTTGTTCCTGGCTTTATTTGTTAAAAATCATATTTTCTCTTACCTGACCTTGAAATTGACACACTTAACTTGAAAATGCCCTTTAATCAACAAAAAAGTAGCATAAATGGATTATTATGTCAAAATTATATTAAAAAGACGTACTAGACCCCCTACACTTCTCTTACCATTTGTGTTTGTTTAAAATCATATTTTATTAAAATTGACCTTGAAGATGACCTTGAATCATCAAAATAAGGCCATAATTAGATTTTAACAGTTAAAATATTATGGAAAAGAGGTATTACACACGTTCCTCGCCTTATCTGTTAAACATGATATTTTCTCTTACTGACCTTGATATTGACCTATTAAACTTGAAGATGACTTTGAATAATCATAATAATTTCAGAAATAGCCCACTCGTCAGGCAATTATGTGTACGCACACACTTACTTCAGAAACTCGTCAATGAAATCCCTTGTGATTATAACTGTCCTATCTTTATATTATACGCCACATGTGAGAAATACAGCCCAATATATTTTGTAAATCATTATGTTGTCTTATGTACCTAATATTAAAGTGATATGATTTTTGCAGGTGACCAAAATAAAAATAGTCGTCTCTGTGAAGGAAATGCACCATTATGCTCGTATATTAGTTGGTAGTGCTGCCCTGTATAATAACAAAATGATAATATATAATAAAACAAATTTTGTTGTCTGTATGCATGTAATTGTTAGCAAAAGGCTAAGTCATTTAGAACCCATTTAAATAATTATTGGCTATTATTGAACTAATGAAACTGTATTATATTACTCTTACATACAGATTTCTAAACATAAATAGGAGCAAAATATATGTTTGAAATTAAATTAGGCCTTTTTGTGTTGATTTACCTAAAATGTATATACGTTAAAATTGGATGTTCAATTACTATTGTCTGATTGTTTTTCTAGTATGTGTGACATTATTACTAATGTACATGTCTCCCTATATATTTGTTGCTTATGTACTGCAAGACAAAACATTAATTTGGAGGCAATTAAGACTTTTATTTATTCATTTGTTCATTTATTTATTAAAACAATTTCACAAACATCATTATCAGTATTGTAAATAACAGAAATACATTTTGGTGTGAGCCATTTGACATAAAACGTAAATGCATATTTTAAACGATAAATAACCCTGTTTTCACCCTTTCAGCCTTGTCATCCATTTATACACCACCTGCAATATATTTGACCTGGTATAATCTTCTACCCTGTCATATAACACGATTATGATGACATCAACTAATCTCTGCCGTAATTCAAGTGGGGTAGTATAGTACCGTACTTGGCCCCTTATTGGGAACAAACTTCATTGACCTAACCCTTATAACATCGATGTCGACTACAGTAAACATTCTGTTTTTTTAGCACATGCATAATCAGTTGTTAAAAATAAAATATGCTTTAAATCTGGAAACACTGACAGATGTTGGGACCTAAATATATCAAAACACACAAATTCTCAGTCACTTGAAGTTGTGGATCGCGGTAGCGAGACACAGCTTGAAGTCACTGCAAATTTAAATTGAATAGCTCAGTGCTCCAAGGGCTAAAATGGTATCATCCATTCAAATATGGTCATTCAAAGTTTCACTTGAGATATTACACATGGTCTTTTTAAATTAGGATTATCTGAACGTTCTCTTATTTTCATTGGAAAAGTTAAGATTTATCTTAACGTTTCTTATGGAGATGAAAGAAAGTTCAGATAATCCTAATTTTAAGATTTTAAGTGGGATGGGCCCAAGGCCTATTTTGTAAGGCCATGCATCTTCAAACGTGAGCTGTGCCAGGTCGTGGTGAACAAAAATGGAAAGATATAGAAGTGCTTAGACTGATGTAAAATTCAAACATAAAAATACACTCAAATGTGTATCAAAATATATAGGCAATATAGTTGTATACATATATTCTTATGGGAATGTATGATGACAGAGCCATAGTACAATAATATCCATAGTGGGGAATCATACCATATCAATCAAAATAATATTTACATGGCATAAATATCTAAATACAGTGCTACATATACATACATTTTAAATAATGGGTAATCATTCCAACTAATAAAAAATGATATCAATGAAACTTATATTTACTTCGCACACTTATCTACATAAAGTGTTACATATAAATATATTCTAAATAAAGGTCAGTATTTAAAAAAAAATTCTAATCTTCTTTCATATTGACTCACAGCAACACGGTGAATGAAAGGAGTTTAAATATCTAGGTGATATTCAGCAATATTTAGTCTCTCTGTAGTAGCATATGATGAACCCCATACTCATTTTTTCATTGCATTTGTTGATAACTAAAATTTGCATATTTTCTAGCTTCAAATGATAAAAATGCTTGTTTATTTGAAGAAAAATAAACGAATGAAAGTAGCACTGTCACAAATCAAAATTTATGGTTCAATTGAACATTTTCAAACACACACGTTGATGATGTCAAACACGGAAGTACTGTTTAATCTCTCCTCACCAATTTCAACTATTATTGATTAGTTCCTTAATATTTAATATTCGACACTCTTGAGTGTTATTACCTAGTATCTATATATCTGAATATAGTAATTTGACAATTTTTATTGATGTGTTCCATAGCATGCTAATATAACCCCATATATTCAGGGTAAATGTTAAATTACACAGAAATGCTAGATTTCACGTTAACATGTAGCTTTGAAGGAGGGAAGCCTAACTTGCTGATGCAACATCTGGAGACAGATACACGTTTCACGCCCAGGTTTCAAGACATATATCTACAGATCATTATTTCATTTTCTACAACAAATACATTCTGCAAAGTGTGGCAGGTCCAAAATCATGATGATGACAATAATGGTAAAGATCACACTCAGACAGATCAGGCCTATTGTCTGAGAGCCTGGCGCCTCCTCTACGTCTAATTCTGTCTTCTGGATTTTCTGCTCAGCTGAAAATATGAAATAATAGGCCAAACATATAATTCTGTGTTGTGAATGAAACGTTTTTAAAAGATTTAACACTAAAATAGCATCATGTTGTGATGAAACAGTTATATAAAATAGACTTGTTCTGTCTTATATTGCTTTCATTAAAAAAAAATCCCTAACGTCATTGATATACAATTTGTGTTTGAATGCAAATGATTGATGGGACACTTGTGACGAGCTTGTTTAATAAGGTTTAATAACAGTAACTAAATGTTCTCCACAAATTAGTTGTATAAACAATGATACTCAATAAACGATATTACAAAGATTTACATAAATAAACACCACACCATATACATAGTTATGTACATACCATATGTACGTTACATGATAAATAAAGACCAGATGCCAACCGGTTTTTTAAAAAAACCTGCAGCAAAATGTGAATATTATGTTAAAAATATAACAGTGTAGTAGAAACATAAAAGAATAATAAATATTAATAAAAAAGTAATAAATTTATTCCTATTAAGTTTGTTTTTTCGATATAATATTCATATTACTATTACAGTGAAATTGTTTTTATTACGTTTGCTATTACATATTGCTGATATATAGGTCTTTTCCATATTGTAATATTAGGGGTATGTTTATCTAGGATCACATACCTTGACATGTGGGAGATGCTGGTATCCACTCCCCGTTATAATCACAGGTGACAGAAGCCTCAGGGTATGTGATGTTACCAATGTATAGTAAACCCTCCGCACAGCTCACATTTACAGACACACCCTGTGTCGTCTCCGATGTACTTATTACCAGCCCTTGCCAGGCTGGAAGAGGCTGACATCTAGTGGCTGAAAAAACGGTTAACACTTTAAGCACCCAGACAGTGGATTATATAATATTTTAAAATTTTATTTAAACCATTTCATGTGGTACAGGAATGTGAGACTGATGCAGCTACATTGCCACATGCTCGCTCTAATGCTGTTGGCTTTCACTACGACATGTATGATGTTATCAACCCATCTCACACTTTCTCCTATATTGCGATTTCCAATAGACATTTGTACGAGAAAATGCATACTGCATCGATGGTACGCGAGATGGGCTGATCTCAGCATTCGTCACCACATCAGGCCCTCGTCTAAGGGCTTGGGCTTGATGTGGTGACTTGTGCTGAGATCAGCTCATCTCGCCTTCCCAACTATGTGGTATGCATATAATATTTCCTTGGTCTATAGGTGAGTAATTATGGGAACGTAGGCCACAAGTATATATGTAGCAGTTATATATATCATCAATACTTCGCTAGTCCAAGCATATGGAAATAGTCCAAGTATGTAGGAGCATTAATTAGTGTAATCTTACCAACACATGGCATTGGATCCGTCCATCTGCCGTCATCTTCACACCTGATCAGTTGTGACGTCACACTGTACCTTATCATGTTACCATGTAAACAGTGATATTGAAGGGTGGTGCCACTTGTTCTGTTAAACGACAAGCTGTGTTGAGCGTTCACCACATCTGGTGGATGTCCACATTCTACGGCTACAGACAAAGGAACATAATTTAAAGACCAACAATGTATGTGCATATTGATTTATATGTGAAGTAAATTAGCTGGACATTCAATGCGAGTTAAACAGGATCGGATTCAGAATGTGAAAATAGGAGATCCAACGTGAATTAGTAAATATTATCCCAGGTAATTTATGAATGTAGGAGAGGAAAAAGGGATTATAAGACACTGCCTATATATATTTTTTTAACTTCAAATTAAAAAAATATATAAGGCTTTATTCCTTATGATACCTGTCCACCCCCACCCCCCCTCCCCACCTTGACCTCTGTATTAAGAAAGCAAACTAAAGCATTGTGCAATGGGTCGTTACTAAATTTATGTAAGTTTAAGTTCAAAATATTAAAAAAATGGAAAATAGTTTTTTATGTGATAGATAGAAAAAAAGCAAAGGAATTCCTTTCAATCTTCTATGAATCCGCCATGACAGAATATGGAAAAACATATGGGGGAATCAGTTATAACTGAACTACTGTACAACAGTGATATATGCACGAACAAAGAAGAAAACACAATTAATCCACAGCATAAGTTTTAAAACTTGACACATACGTGAGCATATTGTGAACGGTGGGTTCCACTTTCCCATGTCAGTGCAGTGTAGCATTAGTACATTCCCGTGCAAGGATGTGGTGTGACCTTTACCACACGTGACCTCTATGTATGTGTCCAGGTCACGATCTGTAGAATTCAAACTGAAGTTCCCTGCGATTGAATCCAGCACCGGGCATTCTATCTCTGCAATTGCATACATCATCACATTAGCTGAATTTAGTAATTCAATAGATTATTATCATATTGTGTTAGTCGAATTAAGAGTTAGGTTAAAATTTTAAATTATGAGTTTATTTAAGTATATCAATAATGTTTTCAGATATGACCCATACAATGTGTGTCACATTCTTCAAACAAACAAAAAACTAAACAATAACTAATATAGATGGGTTAAAAGTGCTAAGTGACAATTGTGGTCATCAGAAAAAAGACCAGCTAAGTCACCTATAATATGTATTAAATTTGAATTGCTTCCAAATTCAGATTAAAACAACAGAACAAGTCGACTTAGCACATCGGTATTCTCGTGAAGAGGAGCACATATGAGCATAATATCTGTCCAACACAGTGTAAAAGTATGCATAGCTATGATGCTGCCATTGATCTTTTTGACCGGGACACCATCAAACCGAACAAGCCGTGCGAGGGTGGACCGCGTTCTGGGTTGGCGTGTTACAATGAGTTACAATGAATTACCAATCTGTAATCCGGGATGTAATCGCGACGGTCCCGGCAGATTCTGCCAGAGGTCAGCGGGATGATCAAGATAGGCTGTCCACTCAGACGGACTGGCGTACGCGGGTCTAGCTGGACGAGGGAGGCCTACGTGTGGGTAAATGTATGTTAAATCATTGCTTCGATTATGATGATGCCTAAGTCTATGTTGAATCAATGTTGTGATTATGTTGATGTAAAGTACATATAAGGGACGGACGTCAGTGGGCACAGTGAAGCGGTACAAGAGCGGGCCTAGAGCGTGATTGATGCGGTGTTGAGCGGGCCAGAGTGCGGTCAAATGCACGATGGTGCGCGTTCTAGTTTAGAACCAAGCTGGTTTATGTTTCTCTGCCATGTTGGGCAGAGTAAACTGACTATGTAGCTGTATCTGTATATTATATGTGTTCTACACAGACGAGGAGAAATAAACACGACGTTTTTCCTGGAAGAAAGGAGTTTGTTAAGTGAACCTGGATTCTACATTGATAACCAGTCCTTCGCCATCGGCCTTGTCATGTTGGCGTCGGGATGGCGTCAAGGGCTGACGTTTTTTCAACAGGATCAATTCAACTTGACACATTGTTATTCTAGTGTTATATGCTTATGGCTTATGCTTATGCTTATGCTTATGCTTATGCTTATGGCTCTGTTTCTGGGACAAAAACGGTGTAAGTGCACTTAGCGCATTCTTATTCTGAGACTTGTGGAGACAACACAGGGGAAATGCCTTGACTTAGCTCATTGTTGATCTGGGAACATTATCTCTGCATATTCTGTGTTCCTAGAGTAACAATGAGCTAAGTCAACTTGGTGTCTTGTTGATCCCAATTTTGCTTCTGTAAATCGTTTTTGAAGTTCAAAAAATACTCTGATAACTTCACTTGATCTACTGTCAAATTCCAATCACTGTGTACTTTATCAGTATAAGGTCAAGTCTACATGCTGATAAGTGGATTTAGCAGACATCGATATGTGTTGTATATTTTGTTAGGATATCTATGTATAAGAAAATATAAAATGGAATATTCGTATGACATATAAATACGGTTCCAGCACTGGAAGAATTTAAACGTTTATAATATAGGTATTCAAATGGAGAGGAAAGAGGTAACTAAGACATCTATGATGATTCCAAATTGAAAAACAACACTTGGTTTCATGGTTTATACAAAAATATGTCAGCGTTGTGAGGGTTACACACCTTAAAAACCGGCACAATATGTTAACCCATCGTACATTTGATGTTGAGCCCATAGTCCATCCGGCTGACCCGACATAAACGTAGCACTCAGTTTGCTAGGTCTAGTCAGTTTTCTGGAAACAGGGGACGTTGAATCAAAGTTGATTTATATTGGGTTGCATACTACGATAGTGGCCCAACACCACACTAGTATAGACTTAAATGCTATGCTACTCGCGACAATTTAAACTGTCTAAAGATTGCGCTCTTGTAATTGAAACAATTTAATGTTCTTTTTCCCTTCAATGTTTCTTGTTGAAGGATAAATGGAAAGGCTGAAACGAATGTAGCCGCAATTATCACTTCTTCATCAAGCAGAATGACGTCATAGGCACGTGTTGGTTAACACAACAAATTTCCAACATGACCATACACACAGACAACCACTATATAGAACACTATGCTCTGTGTCTCTGTTTACCTTCACAAAATTTGGGAATCGTGTCGTTCCTCTCTTGACCATCACAGGTGAGTTTCACGTCCCATTCACCAGATGGCAGTCTGTATCCTGGATCACACGTGACTGTGACGAGATCTGAGGCTGCGGTTGACCTACTGCTGACGTCCCTGTGTAATGGCGGAGTGATCGGGGGATCAAAGTTGATTTATATTGGGTTACATACTACGATAGTGGCCCAACACCATACTAGCATAGACTTAACTGCTATGCTACTCGCGACTCGCGACAATTTCAACTGTCTAAACATTGCGCTCTTGTAATTGAAACATTTTAATGTTCTTTTTCCCTTCAATGTTTCTTGTTGAAGGATAAATGGAAAGGCTGAAACGAATGTAGACGCAATCATCACTTGTCCATCAAGCAGAATGACGTTATAGGCACGTGTTGGTTAACACAACAATTTCCAACATGACCATACACACAGACAACCATTATCTATAACACACTATGCTCTGTGTCTCTGTTTACCTTCACAAAATTTGGGAATCGTGTCGTTCCACTCTTGACCATCACAGGTGAGTTTCACGTCCCATTCACCAGATGGCAGTCTGTATCCCGGATCACACTTGATTGTGACGAGATCTGAGGCTGAGGCTGACCTACTGCTGACGTCACCGTGTAATGGCGGAGTGATCGGGGAACACCTGGCAACTGTTTGTGAAACAAGCATCTGTGGTTGAGCTCCTCAAAATATCTGTACCGTTTTAATTACATGAGTAAAATGTAGTTATGGGTCCATGACTGATTTTTAAAGCATTTGGTTATCTGTTTATTATCCCCACTACCCGTTATCTTATTTAAATTATCAAGCAATTGATGTTATGCCTCACTGCCGTGACCCACAACTTCAAGTGGCTGAAAAGGTTTACATATTCAATGTATGTTGACAACATACAAATAGAGACCCACGACAAGGATTATTGTGAACAGTTTATACAATCCACTGACCTCCACAGCTAATTAAAGTGTCATTCCAATCACCCAGCTCTTCACAATATAACAATTTTGACGAGAGTCCATCTTCAAAATATTCTCCATATGGACAGGACACGTGCATGGTTTCACTGTAAGACTTGTATTGTATGCTGCTGATTAATCCTGCTGTATGTGGTGATGTATACGAACATGTTACTTCTGAAAAACAATATTTTAGCATTTTTAATATTTTGGCTGTAAATAAATAACTATATTTCAATATAGATGACAAAACAACATTTTATTAGTACTTTACTGGGAAACGTATGCTCTGATATCTTATGTTGCTTATTCTGAAATGGTATGGGAATTAAATTGTTGGCATTAAGAATTTCATTTGTAATTTGTGGGTTTAAGCCATGTTGTTATCAACTGTGTTTAATAAAATGCTCATTTATTCACATTGGGTTTCTTAATAGCATAACTCCCAACTCAAATTTAAATTACAAAAAAATGGATTTTATACAACACAAAAGTCTAAGCACCCCTAATAGGGTGGATTAATGATTCAAATGAAAATGTAATGTGGTACACATATAGAAAAGTGGGATTCAATGTTTGATGAACTTTAATGAATTTGTCACCTTGAAAATCCCAAGCTGTATAAATTGGTATCCAACATAATGATAAATAAGGTTAAATGATGGGAAACATTAAATGTTTTCCGAGACTACCTGTACAATCAGGGACCGGGTTAATAAGTGTGCCATTCTGGAAACATGTCAATGTTTTCTCCAGATTTCTGTCTTCCTCTAGTATGTATCCAGGGTGACACCTGATGGTCACCTCCATGCTCCCTATCAGGGCAACATACCCATTCTCAGGATAGTGAGGAAGCTCACAGTTTATCTCTGAAGTAAATAAATAGGAAGGTTGTATGTAAATCAAGTGTATCTCCGACTAAACACAGTTTCAATATATTAAAATTATAATAATCAGTCAAATCTAAGTATAAGAAGAAAAAATAACACACATGTGTTGTCCACCTGTGCCCAACCCCACACGTAGACACTTTGTCTGTGTATATACTAAACATAGGCCAGGTTATGTCAATCTGTTCCAATTCCCACAGTAGACGTAGTGTGTGCATATACTAGCCTAGATATTGACCGGTGCCAATGCAGCTCCCCCATCGGTGCAGGCACTGCCAGTGCGGTGCCACTGTCAGTAAAGGCAGTGATGTTGGCTGTGATAGCCTTAAACAACTGACAATAGGGTGATGGACACTAGGTCTCTCACCTGGAATGAATAGAGCTACATTTAGATATTGTTTCTCTGGGGACTATCCGACCCGAGGATAGCAGAGCCGCTTTTGAGCAAAAAAACAGTGTCTCTGTACGCATGGGCATGCCTGAAGGTTAATCTCCTAGACATGCCAAGAACCCCTGTTCCCTTATCGGGCGAGAGTAGGAAAACACTTGCCACAACCTACCATGCTCTATCACCCCACCCTCATGTATATACTGACCTAGACATTGATTGGATCCATCCGTGTCTGACCAGCCTGGAATGTAGACACACTTTCTGTATATACTCATGTGGACATAGGCTAGCGTACACATGCTGTGTGTATATACTCACCTAGACATTGACCAGGGTCCGTCCATCTATGACCATCCTGGCATGTAGACATGCTGTGTATACTGTTTGTTTGGAACATGTATCCATGGGTACAGTGGAAACATGCCACCCCGTCCTCGTTTGTCACATTCGTTGGACTCCCGTTGTCAATGAAAGGAACTGGATCACAACTATACAGCAGAGAACATGTGATTTATATGATGGGACAAATTTAACAAATTAAATATTAAAAGAACTAATTTTGTTTATTTATTACAGTCTATGACACAATTATGTGGAGCGCATGCTTTTCGTCGATTTCTCCGTCAATTCTGAACCGATTTTCTTAAAATTTTGCACAGGACATTTCCAAGTCATGTCCTAGCATCGGTAAAAAATTCGCAAAATTATATTTAATATTTCAAAAGTTAGACCATTTGACATGTAATAAAATTCCAGAAATAGTGTAATGGGTTCATAGAAAAACGTCATATTTTCAATGTACTACATGTCAAATGGTCCAACTTTTGCAATTCTGCATATAACTATACGACATTTTTACTGATGTTAGGACATGACTTGAAAATGTCCTGTACAAAATTTCATGACAATTGGTTGATAATTGACGTAGAAATCGACAAAAAGCATGCGCTCCTGATAATTGTGTCATAGACTTTAGTTGCTTGGTTGATTATTTGATTTGATTGATTTATTAATTAAATACTTGCTTGCTTGCTTGCTTGCTTGATTGATTGATTGATTGATTGATTGATTGATTGATTGATTGATTGATTGATTGATTGATTGATTGATTGATTGTGTTATTGATTGTTTGTGTTATTGATTGAGTGATTGGTGGTAATTTATTTGAATCATGAAAAACATATACTTAGCTTATTATATTAATATCATTTCCACGTACTTATTATCGCATGATTGCACCTCAGTATTCCAATTTCCTGTCATGCTACACTCTACAGTAGTTCTACTCAGACCGCTGGGGAATTGTAGTCCATCATAGCACAGCAGATTCTCTCTGTTTGGTGGTAATGATGTTCTAGTGAATCCACTGTTCCTTCTCTTAATCTGTGGGCATTCCTGTCCTAATATTACAAAACAAGTTAAATGACGTCATAGATTCAACCCTTTTCATTCACTCTTGTGATTAGTAGTATAACAGTACACAGCAGTAGTGAGACTATGACGTCATAAAGTAGTATTGCATACAATTACAATTAATTAATGTTATGTGCCGCCAATCCACGTGAACGTTATTCAGCATCCACATTGTAATCCACATCATGCCCAATTGTTGCTTGTCCTGAAACACACTTCTTCCTGGCGGAGGCAACACATAACTTGGATACGGTACCATTAGGTGCTTCATATCACTGTCATGTGGAAAGGGATCTACTATTTTACAATGTGATTGGCATATTTTAAAACTATGACATATATTACCTTAAAAATATGAAAATTATTATTTTATCTGTAAAATGAGGACGTACGTGTGCACTGTGTGACCTGAGCACTCCACCTTCCCTGTGGCAGACAGGATATGGACCGTCTGGTGCCGCCCTCTGTGAACTGGTACCCCATGTGACATGTGTAGATGGTCAGGTCACCTGGATCCACCCCTGTCTGCTCCCGTGTGGTGTACAGAATCTCAGGAGAGTCTGGACACGGCTGATAAGACACTGTGAAAGGAAGAACACGTGATAGGAAGCTGCGAGAGAAATAACTAATGATAGGAAGCTGTGAGAGAAATAAAATAACGCATGATAGAAAGATGTGAGTAAAATAATAGGAAGTTGTGACAGAAACAACACATGTAAAAATAACTTATCATATGATAATTCCTAATATAACATTATGAGTTCGCATTTGTCGTATTTATCACAAATGCGTCACTTCACACGGTTTAAATATGTTATTTTCAAATTGCGGTCCAATTTGTGTCCCGGAGTCATATTTCTATATAAATATACTTCTATATGTTTAACATCAAAATAAAACAATTGAAACTGAAAAGTGTCATTTTTTTGGATATCATATGTCATGAAACATAGCCATATTCAATATTTTGCAACATAAATAGTTAACACATAATAAATATAGGCCTCACTATATATTTTTTAAATATCTTGATTTTTTTCAACACTGTTACCATAAATTAAAAATATGAAATCCTGTGCATATTCATCATTCATCTGCTAGTATGAACTAAAGGAGGCGTCATATAGAGCAATTCACTGTTATAGAAGCTCAAGTGAGCCGTACAATATTTTAATAACGTTAGTAGCTGGCAGACGACAAATAAATTCTGCCTGCAAAATTTCTTGAAAATCGGTTGATAGTTGATTGGGAAATGTGGATCCATAATAACACAGCTAATGTCTAGTCTTTCTACTAAATGAGGCGTTATATATAGCAATTCACTGTCATAGAAACTCTCTTTAGGCCGTACAGTATTTTACGTTAGGCCTAGTTGATATAAGACAAATAATTTGTACTTGCAAAATTTCTTGAAAATCGTTTGATTTAATTGAGAAATCAGAGAAGATCGTGTTCCACATGTTAATGTGGATTCATAATAACAGAGCTCAAACTAACTGAGCTAATGGTGGTTTGAGGCAGGCACAGTGATTGTGGCATTTCGGATGTCGCTTTTCTAACATTTCCCCAACGCTGACTCGATGCACTCAACGTGCAAAGGATTAGTGGGATGCTAATTAGGAAATACAACCCGGCAACCATAACATTGGTTTAATGTTGGGCCACACTATTGACACTGTACCTCCCAACAATGGACACACCTCTCGCTGTACATAACACTTCTTGAGGGCCGACACCATTAACTGGTGTTGCTTCAAAATAAGACCAGTATCGCAGAGGTTGCGCAAAAGTTAAAATAACATTGTGTCAAAACTTAGGACAACGTTTAATTTCATGCGTAGCCGCTAGTTGTAATTAATTTGAGTAATTATTTTGACCATCAATATGTTTGTTGTTGATTTATGAGTACTCAAATATTTATATGTAATAATTATTTTTAAAATCAATTAACGAAATCTAGCAATTTCTAAATGTATCTGATTTCTGTCAACTGTGTTGAACACATTAATTTCATAGATTATGCTCTAAGCTATGCATACCCTGTGTTTCAGTTGAAATGAAGTGTCCACACCTCTCTGAGGGGTAAATATTTTTACCATTGTAACAAGGCCAGTTTGTGCAATAACAGGAATACACTAGCCGCACATCAAGCAACATGAAGGTCGGAGCAATAAGCCATCGCCCGAGTAATGACATGTACGGTGGGATACACTGGAATGTCTCAGATCTGATCACGGCGATCAGTCAAAACCTGTAATGAGTGATATGACTTGGAGTCAATTCGACTACAATATGAAAGCATTATAGATTCGCTTCAACTCACAATTGAAACCGACCACATGAAATGAAATGAATCGGGCTTTAGGCCACCTTTGTGCACATATAGGCTAAACTGGGCCAGGAGAACCTCCTGAGGATGGTGAGATGATTGAGATGACACTGTCCTCCAGACACAGGATTCGAAATTCGAGCCCTGGCGGTCTGAGGCCGAGCACGCTACCTCTCGGTCACGAAGGCTCCCCACAATACTTTCACACGTGTATGGGGAAGAAACAACCGCCGAGACCAAAACCGACCAAGGCTTCATAAGGCTGGGAAATGTCTCATGACAGCCATAGATTTGTTGAACTTCCGTCTTTACCCCCCTCTAATTTTAAACAACTGTGGTCCACCTCCGTGCACTAGACACTCCATCTACTATATCTGGATTCAGACATGTGTTATTGACTTTTAAAAATCAAAATGGTAATATAATATGAAAAATAATTATGTAAATATATTAGAAATAATAAAACTATATTTGTATCACATTTCTGTTATTATTATGTTAGCAACATGAAAGTCTGAGCAATAAGCCGCCCGCCCGAGTAACGCCATGTCTGGTGGGATATACTGGAATGTGTCAGGTTTGTCACGTCAGCCAAAACCTGAGATGAGTGATATGACTTGGAGTCAATTTGACTACAATATGAAAGCATTATAGATTCGCTTCAATTAACAATTGAAACCGACAAAGGCTTCATAAGGCTGGAGAATGTCTTATGACAGCCGTAGATTTGTTGAACTTCCGTCTTTACCACCTCCGTGCACTAGACATGTGTTATTGACTTTTAAAAATCAAAATGTTATTATATTATGAAAAATAATCATGTAATTATATTAGAAATAATAAAACTATATTTGTATCACATTTCTGTTATTATTTTGTTCACACAGCTAATACTAATATAACAATAATACATTATGAATTAGATATATACATCCTCGGTTCCAACACTGCTTGGAGGGGTGGGAGGGGCTGCTTTGAAACTCTGCCATATACGAAGTCCCGTCATATTTATTGGGAACATCGAGGTCTTTCTGTACATAATACACATTACAATTAATCAATAAACACACACACTACTAAGAAAAAAAAAATTGACTCACAATTAAAATCGGATAAAAAATATTTAAATTAACGTAATCTAATAAATAATATGGAAAAAAAAGCAAACAGTATCGTTCTGCTTGTTCTGTGATTTTAGAAATGGACGAAAAAGGTTTTGTTTTTTGAAAGAACTCTACTAACAGAATGGGTATGTAGTCCGTGGCAGGTTTGTGACTTCAATCTTCTGGGATGTTCTAATATTTATTGGCATTGCTGTACTCTCACCTGCAAAATAACCCCAGTGTATTTTATGAAGTGTAGGTTACAAAAAAATCGTCTCGTAGGATCTACAATGTTTTGACTTACAGACATATGAAGGAGTCATATTTCGTTATGCTGGGTCGAGTATTATACAGTGTTATATAGAGCACAGTTTTAACATTTTTTTAGGTGAAATAATATTATAGTTTGTGTTAGAGACTGATAACAGCTCAAATCAAACAAGTCAACCGACACCTATGCAGCACAAGGTATTTTACTGTGAACCATAAAATAAAATGTATTATGTCACTTGTATAGGTCACTTTGATGACATGTTACAACATAATATCAGCAGTGAGTGGGTTTGTTTGTTTCAGTATTTATTATTATTATTGCTTTACCTGTTAGGACATAATAGGAAGTATCGTTATTTGACAATTATTAAAATCAGAATCATGATAACATTTCGACATAATTTAGTTAAAATATATATTTTCAAGAATAATAGAATATTGCAAAATCTAGACTGTATGACTCAGACTCTTCTGCTTGTCATACATGTATGTAGCATAATATATTAATAACTAGCAGAAAAATCATAACGAATATATGACAACTCACTAACGCCATAGCATCAATTTATATATCATGTATATCATGTATATCTTATAGTCATCACCAGATAAGAGTAGATAGAGTGGGAGTTTATAATAATGTTAGAAATAGCAGTGAAATTGTTATTTACCTTGCAACATCATAGGCGTTAATTGTGCTGTTCTTGCAAAACTCACAAGATCATCAGTTGTTGGTGATGAGGTTGTAAAAAACACAGTGTTTGAATCAATAATGGTTGAAACAGTCACATTATTGAAATCAGTAGTCACTGGCTCTGCATTTTCAGTGGTGCCAATGGTGGCTTGTTCAGATGTTCTAGCAGGCAAATTATTGGTGCTTGTAATTGCTGACTCAGATGTAGAATCCTCAGTCCTATAGGTGCCAGTGATGGCTTGCTCTGATGTTGTATACTCTACAATATTGGTGCCAGTGCTGGTGTGTTGATGCGTTGTATAATCTACATTATTGCCTGTGGTGACTCGTTGATGTGTTGTATTATCCACATTATTGGTGCCTTGTACTGATGTTGTAAAATTCATATTCTCGGTGCCTGTGGTTGGTTGTTCTGATGTTGTATAATCCACATTCTCGATGCCTGTGGTTGGTTGTTCAGCTGTTGTATAATCCACATTATCGGTGCCTGTGGTTGGTTGTTCAGACGTTGTATAATCCACATTCTCGGTGCCTGTGGTTGGTTGTTCTGATGTTGTATAATCTACATTTTCGGTGCCTGTGGTTGGTTGTTCTGATGTTGTATAATCCACATTCTCGATGCCTGTGGTTGGTTGTTGAAATGTTGTATAATTCACATTATCGGTGTCTGTGATGACTTGTTGAGATGTTGTATAATCCACATTCCCGGTGCCTGTGATGACTTGTTGAGATATTGTATAATCCACATTCTCGATGCCTGTGGTTGGTTGTTCTGATGTTGTATAATCCACATTCCCGGTGCCTGTGATGACTTGTTGAGATGTTGTATAATCCACATTCTCGATGCCTGTGGTTGGTTGTTCTGATGTTGTATAATCCACATTCTCGGTGCCTGTGATGACTTGTTGAGATGTTGTATAATCCACATTCTCGATGCCTGTGGCTGGTTGTTCTGATGTTGTATAATCCACATTCCCGATGTCTGTGATGACTTGTTGAGATGTTGTATAATCCACATTCTCGATGCCTGTGGTTGGTTGTTCTGATGTTGTATAATCCACATTCCCGGTGCCTGTGATGACTTGTTGAGATGTTGTATAATCCACATTCTCGATGCCTGTGGTTGGTTGTTCTGATGTTGTATGATTCACATCATTGGTGCCTGTGGTGACTTGTTGATGTGTTGTATAAACCACATTATCGGTACCTATGGCGACTTGTTGAGATGAGCTATCCATATTATTGGTTCCAATGGTGATTGATTCTAACGTTGTGAAGTCAACATTATTGCTGTCTTTGGAGGCTTGCTCAGATGTCGTAACAGCCACGTTACTGGTAGCCGTGGACACTGGCTCAGACATTTTATAATTCACATTATTGCTGGCAATGGGGGCTGGTTTAGATGCTGTATATTCTACGTTATTTGTGACTGTGGAGGCTGGTCGAGGTGTTGTATAATCCCCATCATTGTTCATAGTGGATACTGCTTCAAATGCTGTGACATATATGGTGCTAGTGGAGTGTGGTTTAGATGTTGTATGATTGACACTATTGCTGTCAGACGTCAATAGTTCTGTTGTTGTAGCAGCCACAGTACTGAGGTCAGAGGTTAAGGGTTCTGTTGTTGTCATAGCTACAGTACTGGGGTCAGAGGTCAAGGGTTCTGTTGTTGTCATAGCTACAGTACTGGAGTCAGAGGTCAAGGGTTCTATTGTTGTCATGTCGAAAGTACTGGGGTCAGAAGTCAGGGGTTCTGTTGTTGTTATGTATACAGTACTGAGGTCAGAGGTCAAAGGTTCTGTTGTTGCTATGGCTACAGTACTGGGGTCAGTGGTCAGGGGTTCTGTTGTTGTCATGGATACAGTACTGGGGCCAGAGGTCAATGGTTCTGTTGTTGTATCAGCCGCAGTACTAGGGTCAGAGGTCAAGGGCTCTGTTGTTGTAACAGCCACAGTACTGAGGTCAGAGGTCAAGGATGGTGTTGTTGTAGAAGCCTCAGTACTGGGGTCAGTGGTCAAAGGCTCTGTTATTGTAGAAGCCACAGTACTGGGGTCAGAGGTCAAGGGTTCTGTTGTTGTAACAGCCATAGTACTGGGTTCAGAGGTCAAGGGTTCTGTTGTTGTAGCAGCCACAGTACTGGGGTCAGAGGTCAAGGGTTCTCTTGTTGTCATAGCTACAGTACTGGGGTCAGAGGTTAAGTGTTCTGTTGTTGTAGCAGCCGCAGTACTGTGGTCAGAGGTCAAGGGTTCTGTTGTTGTAGCAGCCACAGTACTGGAGTCAGAGGTCAGTCTTTCTATGTCATTGCTGATATCTGAAACATAAATAAACATAACATAATTGAACCATACTGTACACTGTCCGTGAAGCACATGATGAGGAACCATGGTTGGTTTACTGCTGGGCCAGCATCGAAGACGGTGGATCAGTGTTAAATCAGCATTGCAGCGATGGCTCGTGTTTGACAGATGTCTTGTGCGCATTTTATTATGATGTTGGAAGTTTGTTGGTCAGGCAGTGAATCTGTAGGTGGTCACGTGGGTGGATATATAGTTGTGTGTGGATTGGGGGGCACAAAGTAGACAGTATTGGGGGGTCCTATATTTAGTTGAATTATTAACAAAAAATATATTTAAAAATCTAGAAGAATAGCATGTACAATTGCATAATTAATGTTTATTTATATACCTTGAGAAACCTCAACAATGGCGAAAAATCCTGTTCTGTGAATGCTGGAGTCAGTGGTGAAACGTATATAGACAGCATTTGAGGAGGTGTTGACAGGCTCGGGTACTATAGCAGCACTCTCTTGCAGTAGTAAGGTATCCGATATAGTTGTCCCATCATAGATCCAAATATAGTCACAGCAAGATTCCAAATTGAAAGCAGAAAACGAAACTCTCATCTAAAACAAAACGACGTGATTTAGCAAAACAGGTTACAAATAAATTTAATAAAATATAAACCATGTGAATATAGGCTATGCAATATTGTCAATTATGAAATAACAGATCCAAAAGATGACAAAGACATTTAGAAAACTCATTTGCTATGCAATATAAATATATCTGGAGATTATAAAGGAGATTTAAACATTAATCAATAGCCAAGAAAACATATAGCACATATTTTGTATGAGATATTTATTACAAAGATCTTGTTATTATCCAGTACAATTTTATTTTCAATTTTTTGTCAAAAAGACAATTTTTCTGTGTATGTAATCTCTATATGTGACGTGCCATATCAAAACCAGTTCTATGTCGCAGAATATAGAAAATGAGTTTGAAGTGTAAGTGGCGTTTGAAGAGCCAGCGCTCAGGTTTCAAATGCACCAAAAATTATAAATATATCTCAATTATTTAGGAAATCATCGATAAAACAAGATTTGGGAACTTAAGCCCAAAATAACGCAAACTTGAGAAAATAACCTACAAAGTTTAAATTTAATTTACAAATAGTTTAAATAGTTCAAATTAAATAAATTTTTTATATAAGAAATAAAACTAGGATCTCTTCAATATTTTATACCTATATTGCTTTGAAGTTGTATTTTCGATCAGCGTTAAAAAAAAAAATTAGTAATTGTTATTTTAACAAAAGATGGCCATAACTCAAAATCTAAAGCTCCGACATAGGTCGGGTGCCGATGTGGCACGCCACATATGTATACACGTCAGGGTGGTTAGGGGGCGGGCTATACCCACTGTTTGACCTTCATCACACGTAATAATGACCAGACAGGCTGTGTACCCGTCTGGATGGTTTCGGAATGGCTATACTCACGGTTTGACCTACATCACATCAAAAATTCTGCATAGAAGGACAGATAACTTCGACGGACAGGCAAACCCAAGCTTATTTACGATCGGTTTTTAATTGAGGCTTATCTGACCACAGATATAATCAAATCCCGCGCCATTGACAAGGCATTACTTGTTAAAATTTTGCGCAACCGGCCAGTACATCAGGGTCGTTTAAATGGGATTTATTGTTCCAGCTGCAGCATGAATTAAAAAAAATAAAGAATAAACTTTGTACTTGAAGTAGGACACGTTGAAACAAACTAGTTATTTTTGTAGAATGGTCTGGATGTCAAAATTATTACTAAGATATTTTATTTAAATTTAGGGTTCTGAGGCTTATAGACCTATATTATACTCTGAAATCTATAATTTCATTATTCATGTTATTTTCATGTATTTTGTCTAATACATGTAATTTGAGGACATTAATGTAATTTTAATCCACAGCAAAGTATGAATTGCAGCATCGATTCAGGAATACTGATTCACAGTAGGTGTGGATGAAAATTTTATGCAAAGGGTAGAAATGATTAAATAATAATATATTCATTTGAATAACAATATATGAATATGGTAAGATCATTCACCTAGAATAGATTTTAGTCAGGCAGGACAAGTAGTCATAATAAATATCTCACAGTGACATAATCATAATAGTAATTATTAGATTGAAACAACACATTTTTAAACTCTTATTAGACAAATCAGATGATGGTAACGATTATTGTTAGCGTGGATCACCACTAAAAATATTGCACTAGAACCCATCTATATTCAGCTTACCGTTACCACAATCTGTTATTTAACAAAAGTGATATTTATAATTACGATTACATTTGAAAAACACATTAACAATTCGTATTTGTGGTGTAAAATGGTAAAACATGATATAATTTTCACAATTCAAACGTCATTCTGAAGCATAGCATGTGGACAATCAGAACAGCCTCAAAGTGAATGTGTACTACAGCAAGGGAGTTCTCTATCTCATCTGACATATAGATGACATAGGTCAGGTCAACCCGGTTTCCTTGCTCGGAAACTGGGCCGTAAAATCCGTTCCGGCATGCATCATCGTAAATAGGCTCGGCTATCAGCGGTTGGGGCTAATGATTATGAGAGAATGAGGGTCAAAAAATCCTACTCTTGCGATAGAGAGAGGGGATCCTAAAACTGATAAGCTTTCCTTGATGAATGGTGGCGTGGGAAGTTATCTGTCCTTCCACATAAAGTTCTTGGTCACATGTAATAATGACCTGACAGGGCAGACTTGCTGTGTACAAGTCAGGGTGGTTAAAGGAAGGGCTATACTCACGGTTTGACCTACGTCACATGTAATAATGACCTGACAGGTCAGACTGGTTGTGTACAAGTCAGGATGGTTGAGGAGAGGGCTGTACTCACTGTTACATCCACGTCACACGTTATAACGACCTGACAGCCCAGACTTAACGTGTACACGTCAGAGTGGTTAGGGGGGGGGGGGGGGGCTATACTTACGGTTTGACCCACGTCACACGTAATAATGACCTGACAGCTCAGACTTGCTGTGTACACATCAGGGTGGTTAGGGGAGGTTATATTAACAGGAGCACTAACAGTATCACTCATGTCACATATGTCAGCTCCTGATAGAGAAACAAAACAAATTACTTATACAAACTATTTATACAGAATACTTACACAAATTACTGATAAAAACTTTGTATACAAAGTACTCATTACAATTTATGCTGAAGGTGATAAAATGTATAAAACCAATGTTTTTTGTATGTAAAATTTGTATTTGATATCAATAGGTAGAGGTATACTTAAAAACAACACCAAACCGTATTTTGCAATTGTGATATTAAGCTGTTTATAATGAGAACATAACTTACCAGTTGGAGGTGGTGGATAATATAAATCTGAAAATAAATACAATATAACGTGGAAATTATAAATATTTTGTATTGATTATAAGACATTTAGCTATCTTCCTAAACACCTGTATTGATATGATTTTCTTTTCTTAAGCCAATTAGATCAATGATGTCGACTGTAGTGTGATTGCTGAACTTTTAGTCTGTTTAGTGCGTTAAAACACAGTTTTTTTTTAAATTAAATAAGTGTTTAACATCAAAATTTGAAAAAAAAGTCTAGTATTGAACTAATATGAGTAATTATAATTCACTTGTGGATCGCGGTAGTGATACACAACTTGACCCTTTCAAGCCTGAATTTATCATTGTCATCTTCATCCACTACAAGCCGCGAATTGCTGTCGCAATTCTCGACTTGTAGTGAATGAAGATGACTTGAAGTAGGTGGTAAATGAAAAAAGATACTGTTTTTTTTAAACAATTCCACGAAAACTGTGGCTTTCAAACCACTAGTTGTAGGAAATTAAGTGATTTTTCAGAGATGCAAAATGATGCTTTGATGCATCGTGAGGGTTTTAAGGGTTAAGGTAGGTTGGATTTTGAATGATCTAACTTAGCGCCTAAAGGGTTAATTTGTAGGTGTATATGGTGGTCCCAAGTGTTAGGCTTACAAACATTTTAACCTTTTCAATCCTGAATTTACCATTGTCATCTTCATCCACTACAAGCCGCGAATTGCTGTCGCAATTCTCGACTTGTAGTGGATGAAGATGATTTGAAGTGGTTGAAAAAATAAAGAAAATTGCAATGTGTAGGTAAACCAGTTTCAATTTCTAAAATCCCTGGTTGTGGGAAAATTAAGTCTGTTTTCAGGATGTAAAATGATGCTTTAATGCATCGTGAGAGCTTAGAGGGTTAAGAGCCTATATTCTGTGAAACGCAGTGACTTCACTCACCGGAGACCCTTTTGAATGGCAACTCGGTGAAAACAAAGTTATATAACGCCCCCTCCCCCATACTTCATTGTATTAGCAAGCTCGGTGAAAATATCGGAGGTCAAGGCTATTGAGTTACACATAATATGGTGGTCCTACGTGTTAGGCGTACAAACATTTTATGTAATTGAAAAATCTTGATATTTCTACTGCGCATTGCCAGAACATAATCAACATAGTAGTAAGCACAGTTTTTGCACCATTTATGAACTGGATAATTAATTATTTTTAAATGATAATTTAATTCAAAACATTTGTAACGACATCAAATTAAAAAAAAATTCTATAACTTATAATTCACTTGGTTACTTCATTAAAAAACAATATTCACTTATATAAAAAAAATATATTAGAAAGTGATTAGAATTGGCAGAAAAAGATGTCAAACTTTGTATTTCATTTACTATTTTAACACCATTGTCGCACGTATTTGGTCAGCTTTTTCCGCTTATACCCATGATATGGGTCTACGGTCATTATAAGTATAGTTTAAATCGCCCAGTGCGAGGACCGTCTGTAGACGTGAGATTCTGATGTCTAAGCGTCTACATACCCGTATATGTGGTGATGGTGGCTAAGAAACCTGTCTTTTGAATACTGGAATCAGATGTGAAGTGTACAAACACGTTATCAGAGTTGGTGTGGACGTCAGCTGGTACGGTGGTCCCGCTAAGGTCGTCTATCAGAGGATCTGATACACTGCTACCATTATAGATGAGCATTTTATCAAAATTATTCTCCAAGTTAAATGCCAGAAAGGAGATTCTGATCTGCAATGTAAGGAGTAAACTCACATTGTAAGGAGTAAACATAATTGGATTTACTCACGTTGTCCCTTCTTTTGAATCTGGCAGTTGTGCCAGTAATGATAGATTAGATTGAAAATACCCTCACATTTGTAACAAAAACTTGGTAAAATTACAATTGATGCAACTTCTATAATGTGGAGTTGTAGGAATTTTCTGGTGTGAAAATGCAGCTTTAAACAGCTTAAAACGTCGCCCATTTGATTTTGGTGCCGATTATTATGGTGATACTCGCTTACATGATTGACACAGTAATTTATGTTACATTGAAGAATTGCGTAAGTTAAGCTGAAACGAATCAATTTGAAATACTGCTCAAGTCTAACCAGAAATCATAGTTTGGAGCAATTTTTCACAGCATGGAATACATGATTTATTTTATTTTATATTTAGATGAGTATGGTATTTATTCATTTATGAATGTAACACTCTGTTCCATATATGTATATACAGAAAATAGCACAACATGACAATTACCGTACCAAAAGCTATCAACATAATATTTAACCAATTCCATTTCACACGTAAATACTTAGAACACACACTAGCTGGTAGTAATACTGAGATAAATAATTCAATCTAATTAAAAACAAATATTTTAAATAAATGCACTGTTTTCGGACATTAGAAACTAGAAACTGTGCTAGCACTTTCAGTTTTAATTGACAGAATGTTGTATTGTAAGCAGAAACATACTATCGCATACTTATTGTCAATGATAGTAAATATATCTAAAACCAAATAATCATGTTATAACATTTCTTGCAAGATCTATTCTACTACATCACTAAAATATAACAGGGGCACAAACATAAATAAATAAATATTTATTTGCATTTGTCTTGTCGACGTAAGTTTCAGTTGTGCATTTATCTGCGAGACACACCTCGAAGTGATAAAATACTATGATATAGACTGTGATTATCTATTATATATTAAAACCCTTATCCTGCTTAGTTTATTTATATAAATTTTCAGCCACTTGAAGTTGTGTCTCGCTATCGCGACCCACAACTTCACGTGGCTGACAATAACTCTTATTTGTTTAATTTGAGCACAAATATTTGCAAATCTTGATGTTCAGACACATATTCCATTACCAATAACAGTGATTTGGTCGACTAATAAAATTGGTTAAAAAACGACAAAAGTCGTGATCAGCAGGATAAGAGTATACCTCAATGCTACTAATTACTAGGCCTATTTTTGAAGGACCCAGTAGGCCTACACCCCGTTTCAGGGATGGTAATATAGAGTTAATATATTTATTAATGAATTGACAACTGTACTTTGTGTTGTAGTCTTACATATTTGCCTAGGTCAGTAGTTATGGTATAACCACAGTATTTATTAATGAATTAACAGCTGTACTTTGTTTTGTAGTCTCACATATTCGCCTGAGTCTGTTGGTATGGTATAGCACAGTATTTATTAATGAATTGACAGCTGTACTTTGTGTTGTAGTCTTACATATTTGCCGGGATCAGTAGTTATGGTGTAACCACAGTATTTATTAATGAATTGACAGCTGTACTTTGTGTGGTGGTCTTACATATTTGCCTGGGTCAGTAGCTATGGGTTAACCACAGTATTTATTAATGAATTGACAGCTGTACGTTGTGTTGTAGTCTTACATATTTGCCTAGGTCAGTTGTTATGGTATAACCACAGTATTTATTAATGAATTGACAGCTGTACTTTGTGTTGTAGTCTTACATATTTGCCTGGATCAGTAGTTATGGTATAAACACAGTATTTATTAATGAATTGACAACTGTACGTTGTGTGGTGGTCTTACATATTTGTTGAGTTATGGTAAAACCACAGTATCTATTATTGAATTGACAACTGTACTTTGTGTAGTGGTCTTAAATATTTGTCGAGTTATGGTAAAACCACAGTATTTATTATTGAATTGACAACTGTACTTTGTGTGGTGGTCTTACATATTTGACGAGTTATGGTATAACCACAGTATTTATTAATGAATTGACAGCTGTACTTTGTGGGGTGGTCTTACATATTTGCCTGGATCAGTAGTTATGGTATAACCACAGTACTTATTAATGAATTGACAGCTGTACTTTGTGTGGCGGTCTTACATATTGCCTGGACCAGTAGTTATGGTATAACCACAGTATTTATTAATGAATTGACAGCTGTACTTTGTGTGGTGGTCTTACATATTTGACGAGTTATGGTATAACCACAGTATTTATTAATGAATTGACAGCTGTACTTTGTGTTGTAGTCTTACATATTTGCCGGGATTAGTAGTTATGGTATAACCACAGTATTTATTTATGAATTGACAGCTGTACTTTGTGTGGTGGTCTTACATATTTGCCGGGATCAGTAGTTATGGTATAACCACAGTATTTATTAATGAATTGTCAGCTGTACTTTGTGTGGTGGTCTTACATATTTGACGAGTTATGGTATAACCACAGTATTTATTAATGAATTGACAGCTGTACTTTGTGTTGTAGTCTTACATATTTGCCGGGATTAGTAGTTATGGTATAACCACAGTATTTATTAATGAATTGACAGCTGTACTTTGTGTGGTGGTCTTACATATTTGCCGGGATCAGTAGTTATGGTATAACCACAGTATTTATTAATGAATTGACAGCTGTACTTTGTGTGGTGGTCTTACATATTTGCCGGGATCAGTAGTTATGGTATAACCACAGTATTTATTAATGAATTGACAATTGTGTTTTGTTTTGTATTCTTATCTTACATATTTGCCGGGATCAGTAGTTATGGTGTAACCACAGTCACTGCTAGCAGGGTAATCACTGGGGTAGTCTTCTGATGTGATGTCCACAGGTGGTATGTGACTCTTCCCACATATATTAGGAGCTGAAAATACACACATATATCACAGTGAGAAACAATGTATACTGTTATCATTTAACCCATTGAATCCGCAAGGTGCACCATAGCATAATTATGCATCTCAGAAGAATGATTTATTATAATAATTTAATTAGGGGTGGTAAAACGAAAAAAAAATTCATGGGATTGTTTTATTGTTAATGATATATTTCTTTTATTTGCTACCCACTTCAGATAATCATCATCCACTACAAGTCGAGAATGGCCACAGCAATTTGCGGCTTGTAGTGGATGAATATAACAAGGAAAATTCAAGCTTGAAGAGGGTGCTGCTGGTAGTATAACATACTTGATATGGACGTAATTATTTTGTATACATATTTTAATATGCACAGCTTGTTTAGAAGCCCTCTTTTCGGGCTTATAGACTTGTGTATTGCTAGACTGTGTGTGCAATGTGTGTGCTGTTGTTGACTATGGCGATCTGTTAGACATAGCTTGTGGGCCACCAAAACGGCACAGCGCTCTCCTAAATAATGTGATCTTTATTTTAGCCCATATAGCGCTAAATCATTCACTTTGAATTTTCACCCACTTGTAGTTGTGTCTCGCTACAGCGACCCACAACATCAGGTGGGTGAAAATTAATCATATTTGTTTAATGTGAGACCAAACATTTTCAAATCGAGATGCCTAAACAAATATTTTATTCACAATAAATTATGTTTCACCTGAATAAAATGACTACAGTCGTGATTTAGAAAAAACATATATAAGCTTTTTTTTAGGTGGAATATGTTGGGG
>OZ024911.1:8362476-8380459 GCA_964017125.1 Flabesymbios commensalis | reverse complement strand
AATCATTTGTTATTCCGATCCTTTTAACATTCATGAATTTTAAACAAAAGAATGAAATGATTTAATTCAGGGGATTGTGAAAGTTTTCAATTTGATAAGATAACGCAGTGATATATAACACTTAAGATCTCTGAATTTTAATCCAACTTGAGGTGGGAATTGTGGATGCAATTCGCATTTAAATTGCCAGTGTGATATTCTTTGTGCTGCTAAGACCGTATAATTATACGTTTTAAGCTAATTTTAGACTAAATAAAATACATATCGATAAAATTTGTAACATATATTGTGGTCGATGCTCAGTTAATCAAATAATTCAATTTGAAAGATGTTTATTTTTGTGAATAATAGTATTTTTCATTTATTTTAAGCTGGCAATTTCTTCAGCAATCCCAGTTTCAAATGAATGAAAAATATGCACAAACAATTCAGCAGCACAAGGGTTAATAGGAGGCCTGCACAATCAAGGGTTAATTAAGGAGGCCTATAAACATAAGATTTAATTCAAAAAAATACAAATTATAAGTACTAAATTGTTATCCTAAAGTAGTGATCGGCATTTACATAACGCCGAAAAAAATAGACATTCGTCTTTCTTGCAAAAATGAATATATATTCGGCTCCATTTATCGGATAATTCGTATCGAAAACACGATAATTAATTACCTGAAGATATAGGTGAAATAAAGAGATCGGCAATGAGATAAATCCAAATCCATAGAAGCGCCATCTCCAGATATATCCCTTGTGGCGGTTGGCAAGGAATACTAGAATCAAACTGACCGAAATCTCAAAGCCACTCAACTGTGTCAACACGTGCTGCTAAAGCCACTTCCTCTCGTCGTCGCTAATCACAATGTTGCATCAATGACGGCACAACGTTTGCAACTCTAGGCCGGCATTGATACAGCATTGTGACGCTAATCCAGCACTTTCATCCTTTTCATTATTCGCACATCAATCGTTTTTGTTTGTAAGATCTGGTTGATCCCCCTTGACCTATTGATAAGCCATAGTATCAGCTGTATTGGGGAAACAAAGGCGATATTATAAAAACATCCGGCATAGCATATTGCATTCCCATTAGCTGATAAAATAATGTGTCACATAATCATAGCATGTGATATTCATTAAACATGTCAAATAGACAATATCACCACCGTTATTTGGCATTCAGCTACAGTGGTGGGTCGCAAACTGAAATGTGCAAACATCGCACAAAAATCGTTATTTGCTACTTGGATTTGAGTGGTGTGACATATCCCCAAGCTGAGAAAACACTAAGCAATCGTTACATTTAAAAGAAATGACAGGAGGCCAGTCTTATTCCCACCTGAACCTTACTGAATGAGGGGCCTATCCCACTAAGAATCATAAATTTAAGATCATCTTAACTTTCTCTTATTTGCATTAGAAAAGTTAAGATTTATCTTAACTTTTCTAATGAAAATAAGAGAAAGTTAATATAATCCTAATTTTAAGATTCTCAGTGGGATAGACCCTAGGTGCCCCTGAGTTATATGTTTTTTTGTGCAATATATACTAGTATTTCATGATTTCTCAATCAAAGCAGATTCGACCAACTTATGAATAGAAAAGCTAGTCAATATGTATGTCGTCGTGTCTATAGTCTCAGGTTACTGGAATAAGTGCATGGCTGGAGCCAGTGGAGGGGGGGGGGGTTTTCTCTTTTCCCGCCTGATTTAATCACGTGGGTGGCTACCTGACCTATATGCTAGTCTTAAGCACAAAAGACTACATAAGGATCATTTTCAAATTGTGTTACATTTTGGGTCCCGAGGTCATATTTTTTTATAAAATAAGCATTGTCTAAATAATGCCTCTTCATATATTAATATCTTTGCTGATCAAGATCGTATACGTTTGACATGAACGGCTATCAACCGGAAGATTATACAGAATTTACAGCGTACACCCATTATCGCTCACATAGGGATGAACAGTTAGATACGTGTGGGATGTGCACGTTTGGGGAAAGTCAGTGACGTCTTTAGGTGCTTAACCAAAGTTGCATTATTGGTGATGATAACAAAATGTACACAAAATCACCTTTAACCCTTTAGCCGCCAAATTATTCAATTGGAATGTTCACCCACTTGAAGTTATGTCTCGCTGACGCGATCCACAATTTCAAGTGAGTGAAAATCATTCAAATTTGACAAAATGTAGGTCAACAAATGTCAAATCTTGCTGATTATTGTCACTTTTTATCTTTAACAGGTTTAAAAGCTGATATGTAATGTGCTAATAAAACTTAGAAACGAATATGGACGGCACCGGCGGTTGAAGGGTTAAAATGATATATATCACACAGCTCTGTAGCATGGTTAGCTCTCAAAATATGACTCCGACAGCTCACAGAAATATCAAGTTTGAAATTACGTCATTCGGAAAAAATGGCCTTTGAAGTTCATAAAGGCCATTTGTTCACTTTTTGAAAAGAAAACTCAATTGGATTAAAATTAAAGAAATTAAAAAAATATTCATTTCAACCCGATTTTTTTTAAAAATAAACGCATATTTCTAACATTTTGTAAACTATCAAATTGGATGCCAAAAATTGTTATGGTCAGGATTTTTACGCCGTATCAATATTTTCTACTTATTAGCAACTCTTTCCATGGTGACATATAAATTGAAATAAATATTACTGATTGGTGTGTAATTAAGCCTGAAGTAAAGTACCGTAACTTATATATTTTAAATATTTGTTTTCAACATGTACACAAACTTTTATGCCACAGAATTATAGGATTCGAAAGCATTCATATGAAACTAAAAACTAAAAATCGAAAATACGTCAAATCAGGTCATTTTTGCTTTCAACTCTTTCGAAACTGTACATAGAAGAAGGTTTTCATAATATTTTAAGTATTTAATGATCGTTCACCAGTGATCTCTTTCCTTAAGGGTAGTCTCAAAAGAATTTACCCTTTTCCTGCTGATCATATATGTTTTATTAGTCGTCCAAATTATTGTTCTTGGGAATGAAATGTGTCTAAACATCAATATTTGCAAATGTGTGTGCTCAAATTAAACAAATATGAGTAATTTTCAGTCACTTGAAGTTGTGAATCGTGGTAGCGAGACATAACTTAAAGTGGGTAAAAAATTAAATTATTTAATTTAGCAGGACAAAGGTTAAGGGCCGTAGCATCGTTCGTTAAAGTACGACTTACAGCTCATTTTTCCAGATCGGGCCAGAGGTATAAGAAAGTAGTTATTTTGGATGCAGCAAATTGTTGAGTGCTTTGGAAAAGCATTAAATGCACACGTATGGCCAGTCTCTTAGAAAATAAATGCACCTAATTTATACCATCAATAATGAGAGAAAACTTGATCAGACCGACAAATTAGTCAAGCCACCTATAGAATGTTTTCCCCTGGTAATAGTAGTCACATGTATGCCATATTTCTAGGCAAGGCTTGCTGCGATCTTGAGAGCCGACAATTTTCATGGAACTGTTTTGATAAAAATGATATGTTCTTTTCATTTGCCACCCACTTCAAGTCATCTTCATCCCCTACAAGTCGAGAATTGCGAGAGCTTGTAGTAGATGAAGATGACAATGGTAAATTCAGGCTTGAAATGGTTAAATTAGCATTGGGATAATATGCCGGGCTTACTGGGAAACAGTCACAACAACCAGTGGCGGATCCAGGAATTTCCATACGGGGGGAGGGCGCCAATTTTCAAAAATAATTTATACACATCACAGCTGGGGTAGGAGACCTCTGGAGGGGTCCAGGGGCATGCTCCCCGGGAAATTTTGAAATCTAAGGCGCGCGCCCCCCTTTGGATCCGCCACTGACAACCACCTTCTTCAAAGTCAAACACCCGTTTTCTTTCTTCTCAACTAAGCAGGTACTCCTATATGCCTTTTAAGACAAATAAAAGTAAGTATTTACTTTTCAATTAGGCAGTTACTGCGATTTGCTTTTGCTTGGCAAATAGCAGTGTTAACATTTTGCGCAAGTGGGCGGGGCCCTAGGGTAGTGATTAGCACCGCTGCCTTTCACGCTAGAGTTCGGGGTTCGTTTCCCGGTCTCTGCGGTTTGAAAGAAACAAAAATGTTTCTTCCCCATCCACTCGTAAAACTCAGTATTGTAGGAGCCTCCGTGACCGAGAGGTAGCGTGCTCGGCCTCAGACCTTCAGGGTTTGAATTTCTGTGCCTGGAGGGCAGTGTCATCTCACCATCCTCAAGAGGTTTTCCTGGCCAAATTTAGCCTGTATGTGCACGAAAGTGGCCTAAAGCCCGATTCATTTCATTTATTTATTTAGAGCAAGTAAGTACAGGTATTGTCTTTACAGGACAAATAACAGTAACTCTCTAGTTTTTCAGATGAGCAGTTAGTGCTGTTTGTCTATCCAGAGCATCAGCTTAGCTAACACGAGGCATTGACCCAAGATTGTTAATGTACGGCCGACGTCGAAGATGGCGGGCCAACATTAGGACAACATTGGGTTAATGCTTCGTGCCTGCTGGGAGTAGCCTACCTGCGCCCGCCTGTCGCAGGATGTTTGCCTATTAGCCCATGTTTCTAGTGATCCACTTTATTACCGGTGACGACCACACGGTGGCGATGACGACGAGCCGCCGGCTATTGTGACGATACACAAGATGTCCGCTCTCGTTCAAACGTCCCCTTCCGTTTCCGTAACGCCATTCATTCAGGGACGGAGCATGACGTTTCAGGTCAAACCGCGGCGAATTCTCGCGCATGAGGTGTCGATAAAAATCGAAACACGTTCTATCTATAGGCTTTCCTGGGAAGGTGACACTTGTAATGCTGAAGAGTTGTTTTTTATACAATTTTTCTCTCGTTTGATTTGCAATTGCTGGGAAATTCCAGTTGCATTTTTCTCTCATTTGATTTGAAATTGCTGGATAATTCCAGCTACATATTGTGATTTTAAACTTTTTCGAAAATATACATTTGCCGAATTAAATAATTTAATTGACATAGCATCCACCACATTTCACCCATTTTATTATTATTTTTTTGTGTTCAAAATTAATTTGAACACCTACATTTACGGTCCTGGCAAAAACGGGTTAAAATGAGGTAAATGGGTAAAAGTTGTGTGTCGCGGTAGTGAGAAAAACGTGCCACATCCAGACAGCATTGTTTCCAGCAAAAAAGAAAATGAGTATGGTTTTAGGCCACCTTTGTGCTTACATAGACTAAACTGGGCCAGGAGAAAACAAGATACATTGACTCAATGTTGGGTTAATGGTGGCCAACCGCGTTCGACGCTGGCCCAACATTAACCTAACAAAGGGTTAGCTTAAGACTAATATCACCAAGTTCATAGTAATATTCATTTGTTTACTTTGTGAAACCGAAATGAGATGTAAATTCCTGCCTTATTTCTCACTGAATACTGAATAAAAATGTCAATATTAAACTGTTTATCACAGTGTAATTTATGACCAAATGAAGCTCAGAATACCTATATATATATGTCTATTGAACGAATTCAGAGACATTTTACTAGATATACCCTTCATTATCTAACAATTAATTATAAGGAACGTTGTGAAGAACTTTTACTGTATCTTACCAAGCATTGCCTTTCGCAGTGATATGATGGGAATCAAGCTTCTTTTGAAATCATTACTTGTGTCGGATTTTTCTAATATCTTTATTGAGTAACTACGAACCTAACACAAGACTTCGGTCAAGTCAGAACGGATCACTTTTTGATCTGAGACAAGTCAAAACTAAGACGTTTTAAAGTTTTTATTCAAATCGCGTAGTCAGCATTTGGAATAGTTTACCAAAGAATTTGCGTCAAGAACAATTATGGGACGGCTTTGTACGTCAACTAAATATATTTTATTGCCTAAAGTTTAAAACAGATTTAACTGTGGTAATGTTTGCTCTTGTACAACCACTTGTGGATGTCAAGCGTGTGCGTGATACTATATTTGAATTATCGTAATCACCATGTATTAATACTATATTCCACAAGCAAGCACAACCTATATTGCTGAGTTTATGGGAGAAAGGTTTTCGCTATGCTTCCTAATACTCGGCAGTGATACTCATCGATCATCACATGTTGAGAGCCGAGGAGTCACCAGTCCAACTCATACTAGTATATATAGCGTCTTTCGGCTGAGCACCGGCATTACGAGCTGACGCCAGCCGATGTTTTTAAGCTAATCACACTACTTTTATTTAGGGGCTATGGCCTTGTTGATGTATATGTTAAAAGAGTTCTACTACATAACGTACATGTTTTATCATTGTTTTAAAAACATACTCTAAAAATAATAGTGTATCATTGTATTATTATTGTATTATTTGATATTACGCCCTAATTATTAGTGGAGTGCATAATGAGCTGTACTTGTGTGGTAGCTCAGGGCACCCTGGTCACCTTTGCTTTGTTCCGCAGTCAAGTTTATATGACAGAGTAAATATCTACAACATGGGAATAATAAAGACTTTCCAAAAACAAAATAATGACATTTTTATCAATTTAGGTGCTTTTAAACGTGTTCTATTTGTCGTTATTTTATAAGTTTCTATACTTTCCAGAATATTTATTTGCTACTATTAAGTCTCACCACCCCAAATGCCAGTCCCATTTAAATACATGTATAATGCCAACATTCTAAGGGCCGATTTCACCACTTTCGTCCCTAGCCACACTCCAATGTTACACACCATAATAACACACATGCTGTCCTTTTTGAAAAACAGCTCCGAAAATGGTATGCTCACGAATTAGATTTTGACCTAGGCCCCCATATGTGGATAAAGGTCTAACTTGCCAAGATCTCCCTAAATATTCTTGCGCCCATTCTCAGAAAAGACAGATCCTTCTCACCCCGTGTGTCCATCTGAAAATCTCACATAACAGTTATACCTCATATCACAGATAGCGAAAACAGTGTGTGCTTACAATTTATCCAAAAGCGGAAACAACCATTTAAAGCAGTAATTTGGGTAGGGATTCTCTAGTCATTAGCCACCCCCTTGGATTTCGGCTCATTTAGGGTGGTGAGACATTAATACTGACATAAGGTTATTCTATCTCCAGCTTTGGCACGTGACGATCTACTATATATATTATATTTTACACTTTTACTTTTGAGTTTATTCACTTTATGCTGGATGTCAAACTTAGTTAGGGTGCTAATCACATGTAATCATGGTAATTGACATCCTGGTGCACACATTTTTTTACAATAGCATTTTTGCACGATTATTGTATATATTTGTGTATATAAAGCCTAATAAATAATAATTGATGATAACGATATATTTTTTCCTTTGCCTTTTCATCTACTAGAAGTCGAAAATTGCGATAGTAATTCGCGGCTTGTAGGGGATGAAAGTGACGAAGGTAAATAATTCAGGCTTAAACGAGTTAATATTGAATAATCCATCACAATAAAGATTGTCTGCGTTTTTATTTGATATAATTATAATAGTTACGTATTTCATAAAATCAGTGAACCTCCTTATTCCCTTTGAGGTGATAGTTACATTAGCAATTTACATCTAAAAGTGAATAAAATATATTAAAATACTATATGTAATAGAGAATATGTTATTCATGTTTCCAAGATTCATATAGAAAGTGGTTAAATTTTACTCACTTTAGAACTGAGGGTGAAAGTCACAATGTCACCATGGATAATTTGAGAGTCCTAGACAGAGAACAGGACTGGATGAAACGCAAGGTGAAGGAGGCCATCCAGATCAAGCGGAGAGCCCCTTCCATGAACAGAAACCGGGGCTACCAGTTGCCACCCATCTATGGTCGGATCATTCCGCGACCACCACCACCTGAGCCGAATCACCCACCCTGATCATTGCGTGATCAAGATCTGCTGAAGGCAGATTGAAACGTCGCAATCGTTTCACCATCAGTTCCAAAGTGAGTAAAAGTTAACCACTTTCTACTGTATCATGTAATGTTTAATAAATGGTTATTAAACGACTACTACATAAAGACTGGGTGTCAGAAGGCTTGATGAGTTTAACTTCTTTCCCTAGAATTACATTTGAAGTGGATCTCGTATGAATGCAGCAAAAAATATTTGATAAAACTATATAATCCGACACAAAATGTTTACTTTGTATATTAGGGAAGTAAACAGATAACGTTAGCTGTATATTTGATCCACCCACTGAGGTATTATTTCAATTTCCGCTGAATTTCCGACTTTAGCATTTATTCTTGAATAAAAAAATAGTTTTTATATATATTTGTGTTATAAGAGTTCGTATTGTTGTACATTTGGGAAACGTAGGGATGCAAATATTAATTTTACTGAATATTTGAATTAATATTAAAAAAAAATTAAACATATTTTCACTTGGAAACCCTTCTTCATTTTTGAACACCCAGCCGATTTAGCCTTTGTTCTGCTGAATTGTTTGCTAATAGTTGTGATTCATTTGCACAGATGGGCAAAAACTTATATTTGATGACAAAATAGACCCTTTCAAAACTGAATTATTTGTTTGAATAAGAATCTATCAGCATCACAAGTGTTGAACATTAACTCCAACGCCGTGTGTACATTTACTGGTAATATAATCATGTATACATTAGATTACAAGTCACTAGGTGGGTCTTGACAAATGCCTGAAAAAGTTAAGCCCCTAAGTTACCAGATTCGACACATTCTGCAGTGTATTTAACTTCAAATAATATGTCTGATGTCATTGTGCAAATGTTAATTACGTACTTCTTACTGGTATATTATATACATAACTGGAATTGTCATGCAGCTGATGGCAAAAAATGTACATATAATAATATGAACACAAACCACTATTCTGTGCAACGCAGTGACGTCACCGTTAACAATTTTGAATGGCAACTCGATGAAAAACAAGTTGTATAACACCCTGTAAACGGGTTTTATCCGTGACACAAATCCTGGTCACGGCACCAATGTAAAAAGGTCTATGCGTTGACACAATCCTGGTCATACGCACCAATGTAAACGGGTCTTATATACGTTGACACGCTATCGTTGTCCCAATGTTCTGGCACGGCAAACACAACACTCGTGGATAAAATAATAAAGTCTTAAATATATATAAAATATATATTAAGCGCAAAACATTCTCAGTACACGATGTTAGTACTTATATCTCGTTGTGTAATTTGTTGATAATTTTGCTGTTGCTTCAGTGATCTACAAGGTGTTAGATACCGAAGCAACTCCCACTAAACGTGTCCAAACCCGAAACGTCTCTGCTAGCAAACTCCCCAATTTCTCTCTGAATTTCCTCTGAATTTCCTCTGAATTTCCTGTGAATTTCCTCTCGAAGGCTGTGGGCGCCTTCCTTTATAGCGGATCCCGACGGGCGCGGTCACTTCCTGTGGTGAAATGACGTCTTCACCAATCAGGATCCTTACTTTGATATACATTCACATTCCTGGGCTGTTTTCCAGAACCGACTCACACAGGCCACCAGAACTAGGGGACGTCCTGTATGACAATTAGTACTTGTCGCAGTACCGTCTCCACCAGGTGGTTCTCATGTAAACAGCCCAGGACAGAATGTTTATTCCACCCCTTAATTACAGAAACCCCCAATTTAGACACCTGCTACTTAACATTGTTACAATCCCCTCCCCCATACTCATTGCATTAGCCAGCTCGGTGAAAATGCTAGAGGTCATTGCGCTTAGATCTATTTAACACTTTAATAATTATTATAATACATGCGTTATATTGGTATATATATGTATGTTTTTAATTTAATTAGCAAGTCCAGTCTAAACAGCAATAGATTTTTTTTGTAAACATTAACCTTGTTTAGACCCGTTGTTAGTTATATGACTGGCATTCTGGATAATTTGCACAGATATACCCCATTTCAAACAAAAATGTCTTGAATAAAGAAGAATTGACCAGAAGAAAATTCCTTTAACCCTTGGAGCACATATGACTCATTTGTCTGCCTATTTGAAAAATGGGATTCAGCAAACATATGGCCATTTTAATTTATTATTTGGCGCACCTTGTTCAACGCTGGACCAACGCTGGCTCAACGCTGGCCAAGCAATAACCCAGCATTAAGTCATCGTCTGTTATTTGATGAGAATCGTGTTCACGGCGCCTCGCGTGTCAGCTGTGACCTTAGATCACGTGACCAGGATGACCCGGACATAGTTCACCGTGCAACGACAAACTACAGTAACTGCTTCACTTGGAATGTATTACTAAGCAGTAACTGTAGTTTGTCTGTGCACCAGCTAAACACAAGACGTTGACTCAATGCGTTCACGTTCACTATATAGACTACAAAAAGGGTCATACGATTAATTACCTTTTCATGTTATATTGCTCACACTTCAGATTTATTTAAAGATATGAAAATTCTAACACTTTCAAAATTATATATTCTGAAGGTGTATATATTTATGTATAAATTTGAGAACAATACGCTTCTTGAATCATTTTCGTCTATGTTCACAACAAACAGTAAAATACATACATACTCTACACGAACATCTTCAAACCTACATATACCGATTGGAAATTTTTTAATGGTTTTTAGAACAGTACGATATTCGGGAAATACGATTTGGAATAATATCAAATCCAAAATTATTATTTCATCTAATTTTCTCCATTATAAATTCAATTTACTGCAGTACCTTTTGGCTGTTAGTGATATACATTGTATACTGAAATAAAATGCATCGTTTTTTTGTTGTTGTATCTCACATTCTGAAGATATTACTGCACTTGCACACACAAACAAAATGCCTGCGGCTTTACTCCTCACTTTTTGTTATATACTATTATGTATGTAATATGTATATGTATGTTTCAGATTATAAACATTATTATTATACTCTCAGTATAAACATGGGATACTGAACCAATGCTGCTCTAATGTTGGGTCGACTTAGTACACGGCGGGCCAACATTAATATATCATTGGGTCAACGTCTCACGTTTACTGGTCTCTAGCTGGCGCTGGCCCAGCATTAGAACAGTATTGGGCGAATGTCTCGTAACAGCTGGTCATGTTTTCAATACACCGTAAAAACAAGTAACTGGTTACTTTTTAAGTGAGCAGTTATTGTTGTTTGTTTATACGTGGCCATATAACACATTAAACAGGCTTCCCTTGTGCCGTCGAAGTCAAACCACAGTAACTGTTTACATGTTAAGTCAGCAGCTGCTGCTGTTTGCTTTACACGACACAATAACACGCTTCATGGCTGGCTGCACACGAGGTGCGTACACACAGCGTATGCTACCAATAACACGCTCTATTGACCGTGAACTGTAGTGACAGGGAGGTGTACACATTATTACAGGTGGTGAAAAATTTTCGGAGAATTTTCGATTTGCGAATTTCTTCAAAAAACAATCCACGTTTCATTAATCATAGCGAAATTTTGCAACTTGACATTATTACCATTACACTATTTATAGTTAGCAGCATACCCGCCATATCGGCCCAATGTTATGTAAATGTTGGACCAGCGTCGGACATTGTGTTTTCCGCTTCAGCATTCGCCTTTAACCCTTTGCGCACTGATCACTGCAATACTTGTTTTTAATAAGTTTTATTGGCGCTTTAAATACCAATTCTCGGGATAAATACTGTGTGCAAATCTGTAAATTGTGTGTTCAATATGTATATCACACTAGACATTTTTTTATCAAGATGTGGGTCGCGGGGGCTACACACAACTTCAAGTCGGTGAAAATTTCAATTAGAAGTAAATTGCGCTTTAATCCTTGATCATCTATAGCAATAACATGTTTTGATTTTGAAACGTGTCTCCGGTAAATACGATAATCGCATCTTATTAAAATCTTATTATTATAAATCGGATTTATAATAATGTTTGGCGCCCGATTTATTAAATCTGAATACTTTTCATTCACTCGAAGCTGTATTTCAGACCAGCGAGATATTAAAAAGGTGCTAATTGTATATAGAAAACTTGAGTGATTATAACGAAGCCGGGATTGTCCTACCAATGTTTCAATTGTTGTAGTCCTGAGTCAGTGCTGTGTGAACGCCGGTGGTGATGACGAGTCAATTCACTAAAATTCGTATGATTACCTTATCTTATCTTAACTTTCTCATATTATTTTTTCTAATGACAGTGATTTTGAAAAAGGGGGGGGGGGACGGATTGAAGAATTCAAAATGTAGGTGTCAATGAATAATGTTTTAACCCTTTAACCGCCAAATTATTCAATCTGATTTTTCACCCACTTAAAGTTGTGTCTCGCTGACGCGATCCACAACTTCAAGTGAGTAAAAATTATACAGATTTGACAAAATGTAGGTCAACTGTTTTTCAAATTATGCCGATTGATGTCACATTTTATCTTTAACATGTTTAAAATGTGGTACTTGATGTGCTAATTAAAAATAAAAAACCCGAATATATGCGGCACCAGCGGTTAAAGGGTTAAACCTCTCGGCTAATAGGGGTCTGACACTCAAAATTTACTTGCTATCCCATTAAATTTGAGCGTCGGATACCGGTATTTTAGCAATTTCGATCGATATTGAAGCAATTTAGGTTTAAAAAAAGGTGGGGGGTTCCGGATCCTGACCCTCTTCACCCTAGATCCATCACTGATATGAGTGACATGTGAAAGCTCAATATTTAACAATTTTACGAGTTGTATTAGTTTCTGTTCAAGAGTTTTAATCAAACTATGCATAGGCCTATATACTCATATATTCGTCACATGTATGTGTATGTTGCACAATGTCTTTTCCCCATGACACATATATGGGCCATTAACCCTCTCGTCACCAAGAGCGACTATTATCGTTTTTAATTTGTTTTATTAGCTGATCAAATCAGGGTGATTGGGTATGAAATGAGTTTTTCAACATCCAAATTTGTTTGGTATAAAATGAAAAATGTTATCGATGTTATACATGTCTAAAAACTAAACTTAAATCAATCTCAAGTCAACAGGAAAGTTTTCTCACATCAAAAATGATCTATTTACAGTAAAGTATATTTTGAGTGCGAAAAATACTCAAGTTATATCTTTCTTATCTCGAATTATCACGCGACCAGCAGTGATGCGAAAATCTAAAATCATCCGAAAACGCGCACATATCTAATATGCGTTATTTACAGTAGTAGTTGTATTGTGTGGGCTGTGGTGGTTTGACTGGGTGACTGGGTCTGACGGGTGAGGCACTGAATCTACTACATTCCTGGCGGCGCGCAGGCAATCTCACAATAACAGGTAAATAGTCTGTATTATTATGATAAGGAAAGGAAAAATAATATAATATCTAATATATATTTTCTATGTAGTATTGACATGGGGCTAAGAATGACACGAAAAATCTAAAATTATAGGGAAAATCTTGTGTACACTACTGTACGGCGTCAATCAGACAACACTGAGTAACGGTCAATATTATCAAGGAATCTCAATAGAGATGGGATTATTTGATATTATATAGATAGAATAAAAGGATGCATTGGTAGGAAGAATAAAGTATCTCAAATCTTAAACCCTCAAAACACATTTATTTTTATTTTTTCTAATTTTCATTCCCCTTGAGGTGTGAATTGCTATCTCAATTCCCACTACAATGTGGGTGAACTTTTATTTTTTAATATAGAGCTGTAAGGTTAAATCATGCTTGATCACCATAAATGTAATAGTTAGCTCCTTCTGATTCATATCTATGTTGTATTTGTTTTTTTTCAGCGCGGTAACCGACTTTAGATGGCATAATGTGACGTATATTGACATTAATATAAAATTACCAATAACAGCATAACGCAGAAAATATTTGAAAAATATAATTTAAATTAGAGGGGATTATTAGCCTATCGTCACCTAGGTATTAAATGGTCGTACCTTCACTTTACGACCCTTTGATACCAAGGTGTCGATATTGCGCACACATGTGGCTCAGATCAATTGTATTTAAATATAAATCAATGTGTTATCTACTGCACGGTGTGTACAATGTATGGCTGGCTTCACAGCAAGCAGACGGTGAAACCTTTACATTCTACACTGACATTCACTTATACCATTAAAGTGCTGAAATATTTTCATATGAGAAATGACGTCTAACGCTTTTTATTAATTTTAAATCATCATAAATGTTTTAGTTAGCTATTTCCTCTTCAGTTGAATACCTATGTGTGGGTTCACGGTCATTATAAATATTTCATTTTTCCAGTGAGGGGATCGAATTTAGACGTCAGAATCTGACGTCAATAGACGCCAGATTCTGACGTCTAAAGTCAATCCCCGCGCTGCAAGGGCGAACCAGAGTGAATTATTTTCGCTGTTTTCTCAGTCAATTTGTATGCCATTTTACACACATTATTATCTAATCATGCATTTACTATCCTGAACAATTGAGAAATTTTAGTATAACTCGACCATTTGATATGTAATGAAATTCTGTGGCGACGTTGACATGTTTAATGGGTTCATAGAGGTAACATATTTACTACATGTTATAGATACTAATTTTTCCACTGTAGAGTATTTAGTGTTTAA
The DNA here is from genome assembly GCA_964017125.1 of Flabesymbios commensalis. Classification (NCBI taxonomy): domain Eukaryota; kingdom Metazoa; phylum Annelida; class Polychaeta; order Terebellida; family Flabelligeridae; genus Flabesymbios; species Flabesymbios commensalis. Next base: position 8,365,924 of record OZ024911.1, on the reverse strand, counting down.
AAAATTTAAAATGGTTAAAAATTGACAGAGAAATCAGGGAAAATCATTCACCACGGTTATTGTGAATCCGAGTAAAGTTACTCATATGTATGCGCCCAAAATATGTCAACCCTTTCAATGCGGTGACCGTCTGTAGACGTCAGAATCTGACGTCTACAGACGTCAGGTTAGAAAAAAACCATTTTAGTCATGGTTTATACAAAAATATATCAGCGTTGTGAGGGTTAGCAAACATTTCCGATTTAACATCGGATTTAATCTTTCTAATGAATACAGAACGATAAACATTTGTAATTATTGATGTTAAGACGCTCGAGATAACAGTGACTTGATCGGTTAAAAAAACGATTAAAACGACTATACCTGCCGTCAGATTACCTTGTATCGCATGGATCGCATGTCAATTCTCAACCGATTGTCATGAAATTTTGCAAGGACTATTTTCGTACAGCGTATTTTCGTACTACCGTGAAATTTTCATGGGAAAATATTGTATAGCTAAAAAGTTAGACCATATGGTATGTAATGCAATTCAGGGTTAAATGGGTTTATAGAGGGACGGCGTATTTACAAATTAACACATGTAAAATTGACTAACTTTTGAGCTATATAATATGTTTTTATGAAACTTACACGGTAGTCGCCGCGTGACTCGAAATTAGTTCTTGCAAAATTTCATCAAAATCGGTTGAGAATTGACTGAGAAATCGGCGAAAAACATGCGATACAAGTTAATTTGACGGCGGGTATATAGTCGTGGTTAGCGGCGAAAGGGTTAAATTTGACACTTGCCCAACGTTAACCCTTTAACCGCCAAATTATTTAATTTGAATTTTCACCCACTTGAAGTTGTGTCTCGCTGACGCGATCCACAACTTCAAGTGAGTGAAAATTATTCAGATTTGACAAAATGGAGTTTAAAGGGACCCCTTGGGATGAGACATTTTTCAATGTTGTCAATTTTGACAATTTAATTTATATGAAGCTATATAGCCTACTGATCTTAACTAAAAATACAAAAAAGTCAAAAAAACAATTTTAAAGCACCGAAAAACTATATAAAATATATATACAGTAAAATATACAGCACATTACACCACATATTCCCACGTCTTGCACGGGGAGATCAAGGCAATCGCCGCTTATTGGCCGCTAATTGGTGTCTTCTAGTCAGGAAATGGGGGGGGGGGGGGGTACACCGGCAATACTGATTGTCTGCCCAACGCTGGGCCTATGGCATCAACATGTGGCCCAATGCAGTAGGAACATTCAATCATCCTTCAGCAAGTGTTTAGGTATACAAAAAGTTTGTTTGGGTTTTAAGCGGTTTCATAGAAATGTTGATAAAAAATATTTGTAAAAATCTAAAAACTTTGAAAAAAATAAAATCACGATCTGGGGGATACACTACTTCATTACAAAACTAAAAACGAAAATTGATGTCATCCCAAGGGGCTGCTTTAACTCTTTCCAAATCTTGCTAATTTATGTCACTTTTTATTTTTAACATGTTTATATGTAATGTGCTAATAAAACATGTAAAAACCGAATATATTCGGGCCCGGCGGTTAAAGAGTTAAGCCAGCAGTGAGTCAACACCTATAGTGTTAGCTCAACCCTTGTGCTGCTGGGCTATATATAAGGTTTCAAACATGTTTTATATCAATCGAAATATCACTAAATCTGATAAACTGTAGATGACTAGTTAATCCAATAAGTATTGGAGTTATTTTTTTCTTAAATTCAAATATTTTTCGTGACTTGAAGCTGGATATTGCGTTAAAAAATGAATGAACGAACGAATGAATGGGGTGTTAGGCCACATTTGCGCACATATAGGCTAAACTGGTATAGGACAACCTTCTGAGGATGGTCCGTTGAATGAGATGACAGACACGGGTATCGAAATTTGAGCACTGGCGGTCTGAGGCCGAGTACCCCACCTCTCGGTCACGGAGGCTCCCCACAATATTGAATATTTACGAGTCAGCGAGGAAGAAACATTTTGTTTCTTTGAAAATTGAAAGTCAGTGTCGGGTGCGAACCCGCGATCTCCGACTTTCCAAGCAGGCAGCTATAACCACTGCATCAAAGCCCCCGCCCTGGAAATTGCATTAGCAATTCTAGCTTTAAATGAATGAAAAATAGAAACAAACAATTCAGCAGCAGTAGGGTTAACAAGATTAAATATATGAACTTAATTATGGATACTTGCTAAATGATAGTGTTTAATTACAAGATAATAGAATATCGAGTTTTAAAGTTTATATCTCAGTGTACTTTTTAAAGAATTTAGCAACAATGGGGGGGGGGGGCACCCCATGGATACGTCACTGCTAACCCTTGTACTCCTATGTTAAAACATCACTAGTAATGATAGCCTATTCATTTGACTAAGTTAATCTAATAACTCAATATGGGAGATATCGATTTTGCATAAATTGATTTTTCTGTCATTTGAAGCTAGGAATTTGTCAGACAGATTTACAATATAGCCTGCCCATTACGTATAATAACCATTTTTTCTATGTTGAAGTTAAGAAATGTAATAATATTTCTACTTCGTGTCCTACCTTAATACATTTCTCTGTGATAAAATATAAGGATATATTAATCTTGTCTTCACCTTGTGTGATGAAAGTGGAGAATAGCCGAGCTTTTCCATTGTGTATTATCTCCATTTTAACAACTTGAAATACTGACTTGGTTTATTAATTTCTCTCGTGTTAAAAATAATAAAAGGACAAAATAATATTAATAGAAAACAATCATAATTAAGTCCGGTGTGTAGCTGATGCGCAACTGAACTGGATGAACAATACAGACAAAAAAGTTAGAAATTAGGTGTGTCCAGTGTGGATATTAATGTTACTTATGATGATGTACAGTTCATTGTGTGAAAAATAATATGGGGTTATCTTTACTTATTATAATGCACAGTTCATTGTGAAAACAATTATATGGGTTTCTCTTTAAGGTTGATATATCTGCTCAATAACTATTATGTACTTTTATTTTATTTTATAACAAGTTATATATTATTGGCAGCAAAATAAAGTAAGTAGGTTTATCCAGGACCTATGTCGCATTTTATTAACTATAATACATATTATAATAATTATATATGTGTTATCTGGTTATTATTATAATATATTAATTATATATAATTGATAGAAACAAATATTGGGCATTGACTTTGGCTGGTACATGTAGGCTATATATACTTTATAATGTAGACGTAGTGATATAAATTGTGTTTTCTGCGGCACCTACGACGTATTTTATTGCCTTGTTTCTTACACACCATATACAGGGGGATGACAAAGGCCTGAGGTCCAAACAATCATGACATGGTGGACGAGTGCTGCTTTAATGTCTGTAATGTTGGGCCAACATTAAACCAACGCTGGTTCAACGTCTCGTGATGTTTCGTCTCAAACAATATATT
>OZ024911.1:8244976-8357476 GCA_964017125.1 Flabesymbios commensalis | reverse complement strand
TCAGCCTGTTCACAGTGCTTTGTCTGCTGCTGTTCGTCTTTATTAAGACGTCCGTAGCTTACATCATCTGCGGGGTTCTCCTGGTTCTTGTTGGTGAGTACCATCCTGTAAACTGGTCACCAGCATTCAAAAACACAATATGCTGGTGGCCAGCATACAGAAACACAGTATGCTGGCCACCAGCATACAATGTTTCTGTATGCTGGCCACCACCATACAAAAACACAATATGCTGGTGGCCAGCATACAGAAACACAGTATGCTGGTGGCCAGCGTACAGGAACACAGTATGCTGGCCACCAGCATACAATGTTTCTGTATGCTGGCCACCACCATACAAAAACACAATATGCTGGTGGCCAGCATACAGAAACACAGTATGCTGGTGGCCAGCGTACAGGAACACAGTATGCTGGCCACCAGCATACAATGTTTCTGTATGCTGGCCACCACCATACAAAAACACAATATGCTGGCGGCCAGCATACAGAAACACAGTATGCTGGTGGCCAGCGTACAGGAACACAGTATGGTGATGGCCAGCATACAAAAACACAGTATGCTGATGGCCAGCATACAGAAACACAGTATGCTGGTGGCCAGCATACAGAAACACAGTATGGTGATGGCCAGCATACAAAAACACAGTATGCTGATGGCCAGCATACAGAAACACAGTATGCTGATGGCCAGCATACAGAAACACAGTATGCTGGTGGCCAGCATACAGAAACACAGTATGCTGATGGCCAGCATCCAGAAACACAGTATGCTGATGGCCAGCATACAGAAACACAGTATGCTGGTGGCCAGCATACAGAAACACAGTATGCTGATGGCCAGCATACAGAAACACAGTATGCTGGTGGCCAGCATACAGAAACACAGTATGGTGATGGCCAGCATACAGAAACACAGTATGCTGATGGCCAGCATCCAGAAACACAGTATGGTGATGGCCAGCATACAGAAACACAGTATGCTGGTCATCTCTGGCGCTAAAGCATGTATTTGCGTCTAACTCTGCTTACGATCACTTGGCACTTATATGTGGATTAATACTTACATTATTTGACATAACTGACTTGACTTGATTATTTAGCTCTCGCCGGAGACGGACTGCTTTATACTGTATTCCACATAGCCATAGCCATCACATACCACACTGTAAACCCTGGCTCAAAATGTCATCAAAACAATTCCCCAGTGCACTGGGAATTGCTTTGATGACCTTTTCATCCCCATATCATCGACCCTTCAATTACTACGGCCACTAACGAAGGAATGGTTGTTAGCGCGTTTCAGGAAAAAGTTTCCATCAGATATTTTTTATTTTGACAAATATGCTTATTTATGTCGATCTATGTCGATCTATGTCGATCAATAACCTTATTAAGACATATACTTATCTCGAAAACAATGCTGAATAGCTGAACCATGGATGTAAAACAAAATGTAAGGTATCACAAAAGGATCACCCGTGAATCCAAGATGACTGACGGTCCGCCACTGTTAGTAAGTTTTACTAATTATCTCGGAAATATTGCATGATAGCCAAATCGGTAATATGAAATAAAATGTCCGGTGTTAGACAAGGACAACACATGACAAATTTTGGCCGACTGGTAGCCATTTTGCTTCAATTTTTCTCATTATCTGTGAATCCTTGCATGATTAACTGAACTGTTTTACAAGGCTGACTCTTGACAACGTGTGCTGATCTATATCAAATTTAAGATGGCTGACTGGCGGTAACGGAGGGCTGCTTTCGTGTTCGTTTTCGAACAATATTTTTTAGTTCATGATGGTGTTCTGCGAAGTTTTGCTGTGAGACGAAGTTAGGAACGTTGGAAAACAGAACTTAAATCTTACAAATACCTTGTGTTCTAGGTATATGTCTTTTCCTGGGCTGTGTAATCTACCCTGCTTTATTGTGTTCTAGGTATATGTCTTTTCCTGGGCTGTGTTATCTACCCTGCTTTATTGTGTTCTAGGTATATGTCTTTTCCTGGGCTGTGTTATCCACCTTGCTTTGTTGTGTCCTAGGTATATGTCTTTTCCTGGGCTGTGTTATCTACCCTGCTTTGTTGTGTTCTAGGTATATGTATTTTCCTGGGCTGTGTTATCTACCCTGCTTTATTGTGTTCTAGGTATATGTTTGTTCCTGGGCTGTGTTATCTACCCTGCTGGTTGGGATAATGTGGAGGTGGTTGCTATCTGTGGAGGTGGAGCAGACAAGTATAATGTAGGTGAATGTGCTGTACGCTGGGCCTACATCCTCGCCATCATCGCCATCTTTGACGCCCTCATCCTGGGAATCCTCGCCTTTGTTCTCGCGTCTCGTCAGGCCAGTCTGGCTGATGTCTACGGAAGACCCAAATGTGAGTAGTCACATTAATTCCTGATAAGTATAAGACGTTGGTCAAGTCAAATGACCAGCGCTGATATCGACTGCATGTAGAATATTGTGGGTTTTTTCTCATGCTATAATAGCCTATGTATACCCAGATTAAGCAAAATATATGTCTCAAATCTAGAATAATCGTGTACATTTCGAATAAGCTTTAAGAAATTAACCCTTTCGAGCCTTAATTTACCATTGTCATCTCACCCACTACAAGCCGCGAATTGCTGCCGCAATTCTCAACTTATAGTGGATGAAGATGACTTGAAGAGGGTGAAAAATTAAAGAAAATTGCCATGTATCGGTGAAACAGTTTCAAGGAAATTTTCATCATAAAAACCCTTGGTTGTAGGAAAATTAAGTCTGTATACAGTGATGTAAAATGATGCTTTAATGCATCGTGAGGGCTTAAAGGGTAAAATAATTTTTAGTCACTTGAAGCTGTGGATCGCGGTGTCGACACCCTCTTTCAAGTGGCCAAAAAATTATTTGGCCACTTTATTATCTCAGAGTCAAGGATCGATACTGGGTCAACGTCGCAGATGAGGTCCATCTGTAACTGCAATAAGCGCTACTATAGTTTTTTAGTTTAGTTTTCTTAGTCGTTTAAGGCGCAGTTATTGGGAACGAAATGTATGTTTAAACATTAAGATTTGCAAATGTTTGGTTCCAAATTGACCAAATAAGAGTAATTTCCACCCACTTGTGGTTCGCGGTAGCGAGACGAAACTTCAATCGGGTGCAAATTGAAAATGTGCTTGTAGTAGCAACCGAATAGTAATATCATTTGATTAACACTTCAGTTGGTTATCTTGTTTTCACCGAGCTGGCTAATACAATGAAGTATGGGGGAGGGTTCTTCACAGAATGAAGTATGGGGGAGGGGTGTTATATCACATTGTCTTCACCGAGTGACGTTACTGCGTTTCACAGATACGCCGAGTGTTAACATTTATACTAATTTCTGTGTTTCAGCCGTGACTGGTGATGTCAACTACTTGATAGAGACGGAGTCTAAGCCTTCCATTGCCATCCAGCCGGTGTTGACCTTACCTGACCCCGCTCCTGATAGGTTCTCTGAATACTCACATGCCTCAACGAAAAGGTCAAGGAAAGGAGACTTTGCCCTCTAAATCAAAATCAACCAAAAGCTCAAGGAAGGAGACTTTGACCTCTAAATCAATTCTCAACCAAAACGCCAAGGATATTTGGTTCTGAACAAAACCACAATAAACGGTGCAAAAAAGGAAGTTTTGCTTTTCAAACCAATTCATAGTTTTAATATAAGGGAGATTTGTTTCTCTGGACTAAACCTGCACCACAATTTCAAAGAACCAATTAATCAATCAATTGATCAAGAAAATACAATAAATCAAGAAATGTATTATAAAAAATACATGAATCTAGTTAAGGCTTTAGCCAATCAACAGAGACAGGCTAGGGTCTTTCCAATGATTCATTCTTTTTATTTCATCTCAAAAGGATTATTTTCATTTTATATTTTATAAAATTATTTTCACATATTTTTTCAAAATATGTTTGTAAAGCCTGCTATGTATATAAATCATATTGTGTGCGTCCATGCATCGCTGAGAATGACATTACAGAAACCATCATGTGTTGCAATATATTATTATGTATAAAATGTTATGAGATTATATCCAAACCTTCTATTTTTAGAGGGAATCTCGGATAAGACGTTTAATGTGTGGTAGGGATGATTATAATACTATTCAGCTTCCGACTCGGTGCTAAGGCCTCTTGAGAATCAAAGGGTCATACTCACCACTTATTCCCTTTGAGTACCCATTTATACACAACATTGTAAATTTTAATTTACCAAATGGTCTTAATAATTATGCCGAGAGGTTACCTTTATATAAACATTTAGTATTTTCATAACATGCCCAACAAACACGATACATTTACAGATGCTGCTGTAATGTTAGGCACCGGTCTCAGACGCTAGGCCAACATTGAAACATCATTGGGTCAACTTGTCGTGTTTTGCTCTCTTATTCTACATGTTTTTGATATTTTTACAATAATTGTGATATCTTTAAAATTTTAATTCTAAAATAATTTGTTTATAATTTGAGCCATTGCTTTAAAATAAAACTTGTTAACTCGTTTTTTGTTATGTCTTGATGATAAATGGCTGTTTTTTATATGATAGATCACATACTGTGGATCTGGTAATTTTAGCGTCTTTAAATTTTTGCGAATTTCTGATTTTGGAACTTTTCACGAAGTTTAGAATTCGCGAATTTTCCTTTTGCTTTAGTAACGCTAATCTAATAATATTTTTCGCGAGAATCTTGAATTCGCGAATTTGTCCTCCTCGCGAAATTTTAAACCTCGCGAATATTACCAGATCTACAGTATAGTAATTATACTGTTAATTTTTTACATGACTATCGTGACGAATTTTGAATTCATCACCTGCTTATTGCATATTTATACAGCTGTAACACTAGCTATCAGAATATTTCGAATATCATGCATATCTTAACAGGTGCAACTGTAGATGATATTATGATAAGTGCAATTTTCCTTATTTTTTGTAAATATAAATTTTATTAAAAATAAAACAACTTCGGTTCTACATTTTCTTCTTTTTCATTCCCCTGATAATGATCCGCACTGATCAGGGTTGGGGTCGAGTATAATTGGTTGCAATCACAATTACTTGTCATAGAAAAGTTTCCATTACAGATACATGTAATTAAAAATCTTGATTGCGATTATTATACATTTTTTGTGATTACGGTTGCGATTACATTAACAATATTTCTTACTGTCAGGATTACAGGTCAAAAATATTATTTGATTATTTTTTCTATTGATCATATTTTTTTTAGCATATATAAAAATCGATTGATAAAAACATTAATCTTGATTGATTAATCCAAATGTTTATGAAAGTCAATTAAAAAAACAGTATTGTAAATTATCGAAATTTTATGAAATCTATATATCTGAATCTGAAAAAAGTATATCTTTATTTATTTGACACTTTTTCATTGTGCTGTCGTCACTGGGAGTAACGTTAGTTGGTGGGCAACAATAATATAGGTAACAATTAACATTCATACTATTGTCTTTCCCTGTAAGCAGCTGAAAATCGGAAGGCGTATTTTTACTGTTGAAAACATTCATATAACTCTTGTTTTCTACGAATTTAAACAAATCTTTCAATAATTTCGAATGTAAAATTCCAATTGAAATGTCAAGATATTGGATTTACTGTATATACGCGCTTATATGTGCGCTTTTTTAATCATATAGCTAGATAGTACGCTATCATCTATTATATCTTATAATATAGCCTACACTGCTATACATGTTTTGGTATTTCCCCGCTTAACATCAAAATATGGCCGTTATCACACATTCGTTTACAATAAAATATATTGTTGATATGATCAAAACATTTCACTTTATCAAGAACTATGTAAAATAGTAGCCATTTGTTTTTCAATGCCAAAAGGCTATTTTTTCAAGATGAAGTTCATCTTGAAAAAAAGTAGCCTTTTGGCATTGAAAAACAGGTTTTTTTTAAAATGTGCTGCCACAATACCTGCAATCCCCTCCACATCCCACCCACGCAATTTTTAAACTTTGCTATGTTCAAAACATTAAATGTAACATTAAAAAATAGAGAGAAACGTTATATTTTGACTGCAAGATGATGGGCATAGTTATTGCCACTGGCAATCATGGGATCAAATTTGAGAAAAAAAACTGACAAAAAAGGATATACAATGACTTTATCATGCTTCATATCAGTGGATGCAGCACCTCTATGATGTATGGCAAACCACAGTAGACCAAACCATTGCTTTTTAACACGCCATCGAATATAGAGAACGCGTTATCGAAATTCAAGAATACATTATCGAAAATCACAACGTGTGACTAAAGCAATACCATCGTGTTAGAAAACTCATTGTAATGTTAGTGATTTAATTGACTTTAATGAATACAGATACACGTTATGCAAGTTCGAGAGAACGTTATCGAGGTTCGACAACACGTTATCGAGCTTCGGAAACACGTCATCGAAGTTAACTAACGCGCTATCGAACTTCGCGAACACTCTTATCGACGTTCAAGAGCACGTCATCGAACTTCGAGAACACGATATCGAATTTACCTTACACGTCATCTAAGTTTGAGAAAGCGTTAGCGAAGTTCGAGAACACGTTATCGAACTTTACCAACACGTTATCGAAGTTAGCTAACACGTTATCGAAGTTCGAGAACACGTTATCGAACTTCGGGAACACGTTATCGAAGTTCAAGAACACGTTATTGAAGCTAGCTTACATGTTAACGAAGTTCGAAAACACGCTATAAAACTTCCGAGGACACGAACTTTGACAACATGTTATCAAAGTTAGCAAACACGTTAATTAATTTTGAAGGAATTCGATAACGTGTAAGGTAAAGATCTCTCATCACGAAGGGCATCATGGCGCAGACAAAGGTCTCTCATGAAGGGCATCATGGCGCAGACAAAGGGCTCTCACGAAGGGTAACATGGCACAGATAAAGGTCTCTCATGAAAGGCATGATGACACAGACAATGAGCTCTCATCACGAAGGGCATCATGGCGCAGACAAAGGGCTCTATTCATTAGAATAGCGGATAATAACATCTTAAATGACAAATAAACATTAGAATAATGGATAGTAACATTTAAAATGAGAAATAAACATTAGAATAATGGATATTAACATTTAAAATGAGAAATAAACAATAGAATAATGGATAATAAAAAAGACTAATCAGTCAAATTAACTTTTTGGAGTGAAAAAATGTCTAACTTTAATCCAGATGTATGGATTCCCTCTCGCAACTCAATCGGAATGAAAATTACAATAATTCTGTTATATGTTTTCAGAACGTTGTCATTTTGGTAAATTTTAATAATATAATTCTTCAGAAATATAGTTAAAAAGTCAGCCTAGAATGACTTTATATTATATATCTGTCTCGCTGGTATCTATTTATCTTTTGCACACTGGATAATGTCATCATATTTACATTTTCTCTCCTACAAAAAATGAAAATTCTCCATTTACCCCCCCCCCCCCTGGCATTATATTAAATTAAATGATATGACAGATGACACACTAGCAAGTAAAAAAAATAATATGCGTCACTAGCAGGTAAAGGGTTAATACACGTCAATACTAGCCCCACAAACCTGGTCCTTTACCCAATGTTGTTTGAGCGATGGACCAGCGTCGCAGACTGTGGTACAACATTTATTCTGAAAATGTGTCAACATATCGTGTTTGTTGCCACAATAACTTTGCAAATACTATATTGTGAAAAGTAAATACCAGGGCATGTATTCTCGTACACGTTACGATACATCACAGGTTTCGGATTGGTCGAGATGGCCATCTCGACCAATCCGAAACCTGTGATGTATCGTAACGTGTACGAGAATACGGATCCAGGTGACTGATTCACAGCGGAAGTGATCCAAATCAACGTGATACACCTTCCCAATGTCGGCTTAATTAAGGTCCACGTCCCATCAGTAAACCAGCATCGGATCAACGTCTCTGTTTTTTGTGGTACAGTGGCACTTACACATTGGCGAATCCCGCATTTGACTCACAAGAGTATTTTTAAATATTAATAGGTGTTACAAAAATAAAGGCTTTAAACGGTGCAGAGAGGGACGTGGCATTTTAATTAGAGCGTGGAACTTGCCTTTGCCGCTGCTTGTCGTGCGAGTTTGATACACGTTTGGTGCAGTATTTTCGAAGAAATATCAATTCACTTTCAACGCTGGGACATCGTTGTTTCCATGTTGCTTCACTTTACTCAGGTGTCAATAAATACCTGGTAGGACCAAGAAAGTTATATGGACATAGATTGCAATGTGTATGATACGTTCGTAGTGTCGAAATTGTTGCAGGGCTGTATGCTCACCGGGGAGTTGAAATGGCACACGAATGAACAAGTCTCGTGACCAAGGGGTAAATGTGTAATCGGCTGCAGCGGCTGCAGGTTATATTAATGTTCAAAATAGGTAATTTGTCTGTTTTCCAATGAGTACACCGGACAAGACACCCATGATCAAATATACCCAACTAACACAATGTTTACAGCGGAATTAAACTGTCTCTTATCTCGCCAATTCTCGCAGACGGAAGCTCCTACACATGAATCAGTGTCGTGAGATTTCAAGTTAGTAGTCCATGGCTAGAGGTCTATGGTGTTGACACAGGATAGAGTAGGCCTACACATCACATCACACCATATAATATATTGGGCGTATCGTGACTACAGGTGTGAGTAGCCCAGCTAAATATGGTAACGCTAAGGTGACATTGTAATAAACAAGGTAAGGTTTTTCTAATAATGTCCCCAGTAATCTGATATGATATATCCTGCATGTATATTTAACGTATTTTAAACACAATATTGTCCGTGGTTGGGTGATATTGACAACAGAGTATTTTCGGGGTGTGATAATATTATAGGCCTATATTGTATTTATAAGTGCCGGGTTAACATATTTAAATATACCAAACTAACACAATGCTATGGGGCTATTATATATTATATGTTCACTGGTGTGATAATATGATCTGCATAATAGTTATTTAGAGAGTATCAGACAGGATTCCAGAGTGAGTGTGGCACCATTTGACATAATTGGGAGGGGGTGGGGTAGTGTTTTAATTTAAACAAAATTGCGGCCGTTTATACGTAGCATACCTGCTTGATTCTAATTTCGAATTGTTTATATTTTCTTAGCGTGACCCTACAAATTTATTAGAAATGTCATGCAGACGTTTTTTTCACCACCACAAATTGATTGTAGACAATTAAACAGATGTCTCTAGTGTGTTTTCAATAAGCAGCTGATCAGCCATGTCTCTGACTGGAGACCTCGTCAGCTATTTCCAGTCATGCAGTTTTTTTTTTGAGAAATTAGCATGAGATTTGTGCTTACTTTGAAAATAGTGTGAATATAATTTTTTGTTCATAAAAAATTCACATGATAATTACAATGGCTATATTTTCTCAAAATATTCATCAATATAAACTGCCGTCTTTATATCACTTGGTGACCGGCCTAGTGGCTCATTCAGTACAGATGTGACTCAAAGCAGGTACTCGGTTCGAATACCGGCCAGGTCTGATGTTTGTCATCGGGTTTTGTACATATTTCACTCACACTGTTCAAAGGCCTGGAGTGGAGTGTTGTCTATAGCACAGTGCATAATAAAGAACCCCTGAAGTCATTCTAAGAATGTCAGGCATAGTTCCGCATTTGGTATTCCTTTTGTCACGATATTACCATGATTGAGAAAGTGACAAGTAATTTCCATCCATCCTATGCAAATTACCGCATCAACATAATTAAAAAATAACGCATTCCAAAAAAAATTGAACAGTAGTTCCCGAACCCTGAGGCCCGGCTTTAGTATGTTTGAGTATTATAGACAACAAATTGGCTTAATATTTTTTAAACATAACAGTGTATTGGTATTCTGCATAGGCCAGAATCCTAAATGTTCAGGATATAATCAGAGATTGTTCATTAGTAAAAAAGCTGATATAATTAAGGAAATAACCAATGAGACAAGTTAAAATATAATCTTCAACGTGTATTCCTTCCACCACCATCGCCGATGCTGGCCAACATTCATTCAATACTTGCCTACGATGTACCTCGTACAGGGGATGTAGGCTTACCCACCAAATTCCCGTTCAATGTCGGGCCAGCGTCGCAGCCCATTGCTGGTTCAATATGCCGGTCAATCGTCTACGACGCTGGCCCAATACTAATCCATCACTAGGTCTGCTGTATTCTTTGCGCAAACACATGACATTCACCCAATGCTGTTTCAATATTGACCCATAGTATTCGACGCTGGCCTGACATTGAAACAGCATTGGGTGATTGTACCGTGTTTTCTGACTGCTGCATGCCGGTGACTATGCGGGTGACGCTTTCTATCCCGGCGCCAGAAACACCATATAACACGATACATTGGCCCAATGCTGATGTAATGCTGGGCCATTCTCCACGAGGCTGGGCCAACATTATTCCAGCCAAAATTCTTTAAGCTCTTAACCACAAATATAATAGTGAATATTATTTTTCTGAACACTTGTAAAAGACAAAAGTACTTAACCTAAGGACCCGAAACGTTATATTGGACATGTTCATAAGGACTGATGTACAGGAATGTGAACTGTTTCCCACACACAGCCCGCCTCTTTCCGCTAAATAGGACACAAACTCCGGCTAAATACACTTAATAGAGCCTAATAAAGAGAGTTAGCGGCTTTTATTAATCCACAGATCTAAAAATCACCAGGAAATTCAGATTGTGTTTTTATTGTTTATCACCGGTTTACCCCATGTAGCAGTGAAACACGAGTTTATACACATCACAGAATGCTATACTTACTGACTCGCCAATGAATACTTTATCACCTTACCGTGTCTAAAGGCAACCCGTCAGGATTACTCCGCGCTGAAACTCAGTCCCATCCAGAGAAATTATCAGGACAAAAAATAACAGGCATGGATATCGTCCAATTGCATTTCTTATGAGTCCTTGCGGACAAGGACCTGTGTACTGATCCATTACTATCTGTATCATGCACAAAACACCACACATTCTGGGGGGTGCACTTTGTCCGCCACATTCAGATACTTTAACCTAATCTGTTTTAATCTGCTATGCTAAATTGGTGCAGTTTCTTTTCATGATGTTTATTGACGAGAATCTCATTACATTAGTAGTAGACGATAACGTTTCCACTAGCTCTTAGGCTGCCTCTCTGCTGCATGGAACATGTGTTTACGAGTGGCCACTGGCGGCACGTTGATAGTAAACAAAAACAAATGTGTCCGCGTGGACTACATTACTAAATGTTTTTCAGGAAGTCGTGTGGCTTGTGCCTGATCACTCCATAGATCACTATGCCTAAACATAAAAAGCCATAGCTGATGTAAAAACACAAATGTATGTGAGATGTACTTTGCTTGTCGTCTTTAATCGTCTACTCACAAAATTAGCTATTTAATTTTTTACTCACTTGCAATTGCGTCTCGGGAGCGCAACCCACAACTAAAACTGGGTAAAAATAGTCATATTTTTTTCAAATTTTATATTTATATTTGCATTTATTGCGGATTAAACAGAGATTGCAACACAAAGAACATTTTTTTATGTGGTCATGAAATGATTCGAAACAGTTATAGTCATTATTACAGCAAAATAAATATCCAGTGGAGATGAAGCTACTTGTCAGATGTGTTTTACTTTCAAACAATATGTATGTCTTGGCCTCATCTGGGTTTAATGTTGGGCTAATGACTGCAATGTCATTAGCCGAACAGCTAAGCCATCACTGTGTCAACATCTGGTGCTGAAGGGCTTGGATTGTGATTAAGTTAAGAAAATATGTTCTTGAAGGTTTCTTTGCTGTAGGCATATAGTAATAAAGAAAAAGGTTCGTATGCGCAACCTTTGTCTATATTACAATTCAACAAAGAGTGTTAAAAGACATTTGTTTCAAGAGTATATATATAACGCCGACATGACTGACTTCAAACGTGCTACCTCAGGTCACGGAGAGTCCACGCAGGTTTAGCATTTGGTCGTGAACATTCCTGTATGCAATCCTTTCAGAAAACAGCTACTATACACAAGGTGTATATTTGCACAACAAACGAGGCGGTACAGATAAACATGATAAACAAATCGATTAGAAGGAGGCGTCTTATAAACAACTAGTTCAAACAGAATAAACTGTAGATGCCATTGACACATACACTGACAGAGTGAGACAGTGGTCTGGCTCAGATATAGGGAAGGGCTTAAAATCATGAAAATTCACACTTCATCAATTTACAGCCTTAAAAATGTCAGCGCATCTGAAGTCGGTCCCCGCAGTGAAATAATTACAAATGTATTATATATAACATAGGTATTCAAAGGAAGCAAGAATAAGTAACTAAGTCATTTGTGATGATTTCAAGTTAATAAAACCTTTGAAAACCATGGTTTTGATAGAAATATTTCAGCGTTGTAATTCCTGCATGTAAAGTAGTCCACGCATGCTCAAGACGTGTCGTAGGACTATAAACACATCGTGTGATGTCAGCACAGCTTACATGATATAGACACGTATACTTACTGAATCAGAAACTGATATACAAATTATATAGATTATACCCCTTTATAAATGGTATTTGTAACAACTATTATTATCATGTAGCTATTAAACCTATCGTCAACAATCAAGAAACCTCACCGAAAAATTCAATGCTAGTCATATTGTGAAAGATAAATAATTTTCATATACATATTTCATATAATGGATAACAACAGGGGCTAATCAGTCAAATTAACTTTTTGGATTAAAACAAATTCTGACTTTAATCCAGATGTATGGATTCCCTCTCGCAACTCAACTGTATGAGTAGCTGAGCTAACTATGATAACGCTAAGGTGACATTGTAATAAACAAGGTGAGGTTTTTATACTCATGCTCTTCGTAATATGATATGATATATTGTACATATATTGTAAATTTTGCATAATTTAAACTCAACATTTTCTGCATTTTGGGTGATATTGATAACATAGTATTTTTGGGGTGTGCTAATAATATAGGCTTATTGAACATAGTGTCAGTTTAACATATTTTTGATTCACTTTAGATATACCTGCTATTATAATTATGTTGCCCAAACATGTTGATTTTGCAACGGTTCTAGCTTATGTTTATTTCTCTGTGTCCAAATTTCAAAGTGTTATTTCTCCCTAAGTTTACATCCAATCGACTTTATACCTTGGCACAATGATCCTCATGTATTGTTGTGTTATGACATGACTTTTTTTTAAGAATTCCCAGTTGTTTTTCCGGATTTATTCAGGATTGTTTTGATCACTATATGGATCAATGTCAAATTTTGATGGGCAATTTCTCCTCAAGTTTTTATCCAATCGACTTCAAACCTTTGCACAATGATCCCTAGGTATTGAATATTTATGCTATGACTTTGCTAAGAATTCACATAAGCTTATATCCAATAATGTAGGCCCAACGTTGTGCCCAAGTTTCATTCATTTTTGGCCTCAAACCAAGATATGTCATTTTAGATTATTAATATTTTTTCAAGCTCCTCCCCTCAAATGGTGTGCTCTTCATATAACCTTTGGTTCAAAAAATTAACTCCTCTTTAGCCTCAGACGGTCATTTTGGCCTTTTTATGAACTTGTGTTTTATACATAGAAATATAAACCTTTGTGCGCAAATGTCACTCCTTTTTTTCCCAGACGCGATACGGCAGTTTTGAAAATGTTAGTGGCTATTTATAACTTCGAAAAAAGTGTCGGTTTTTTTTTATTTTGGCATTTTCCCTGCATTTTGACTTGCACTTTTGACCTGCACAATGAACATTCCGGTAAAATATCAGCTGCACTGGTTCAAAACCCAAGGAGAAATAGCGATGAGAGAAAAACCGGTAAACGAATAACGGTAAAGGAATAATGAGATCGAAAGCAAGAACAACAACTCCGTCCAAACTAATCAAATAAATTGGATTGCTAATCATGTTACACAGACGGGTCCTAAATTCTACATATGTTCCTCTAATTTTATTTGTGGTTATACACAGACATCATAGTGGTTGTAGAGATACATCCACCTTATTACATGCATGTACATGAACCCAGATATAATCTATTACACCTGACAACGATAAATGTAAGCCCACACTACCAGAAGTAAACACAGCGCAGTGTTATCAGACTATTACAACACACTGCGTGTTGTTAGCGACAGAGATAAACACAGAGAGTGCCACGTAGGTCCGAAGACCAGGGAAGGAAGAATGGAATTATATTGACCTCGATCAGATTAATGTTATAAGTCTGACAATCTTGATTATTGTGAGTATATATAAAAGAGGAGTAGAGTAATGTTATAGTAGACATTATAGAGAAAGACGAAGTGAGCGTCAGAATCGAAGTCATTGCGCCAACGAAGGCACAATGATAGCGAGAATGCCACACGTGGGAACGTCAGTGACCAATCATGTAGAAAACTGACACCGAGTGGTCGCAATATCCACTGTGAGTAAACTCGGTCATGTTTGTCTATTTTTCAGTAAACAGGTGACATTGAACCTGTGGATGCTCAATGATGTGTGAGCGTCAGAGACGGTACTCGAAAATTTGTGACATAGTCCCTATGGTACATCAACGTGGGCCACCGTCTCCGACCCTGTTCCACCATTGAACCTTCACAGATTCAATGTTTCCGGTTCACCGAATACTTGAGAAGCCGAGACCGAGTTCACTCCTAATTATTTCCAGCAACTAACACTTTTATTGATGAATCGCTGATTTGTTACACCATGTATTCTGATGATCGTCATCATTGACTGATTTTAATCATATTTGTCTTACATTTATATTTGTCTTTGCTTGTTTCAGATTGAGTTTGTCACCATGGCCAGTGTGAAGAAGTCTGTGTTGATGGAGTACCTACAGTGTACTCTGTGCATGGAGGACATGCAGAGATCCTGTATTCTACAGTGTCATCACAGTTTTTGTGTAGACTGTCTACAGAAGTACATGGCACAAGCCACTGACACCCAGAAGATGACCTGTCCTATTTGTAGGAAGGTCACCACTCTTCCTGATGGTGACCTCACTACTCTGCCTCCAAACTTCTTCATGGATAATTTGAAAGACCTGATCACGAAGGAGACTGATGACGATATAGGCATGATAGATAAGGATAAGGTATCCGTCAGTGCTGATAGAGAGGCGCTAGTGTGTTCACTAGAGGATTGTCAGGGTGAAGCCGTCATGTACTGTACAGTAGACCAGGAGTATCTGTGTCAGACGTGTGCTGATGAACACGCTTCCCATCGCTTTACCAGAAAACATAAAACTATAAAAGCAAATGAAGCAAATAAGGAGAAAACACCATCGGCTATATCACAACATCCATGTGGACGACACCCAGACCAAATCCTTAACATGTACTGTAAGACATGTCATAGCATCGTGTGTTTTGTGTGTTGTACTGGTGAACATAAAAATCATGACTTATCAACACTACATCCATTTGTCAAGCCTTGTGATGAGAGACTGGATGCAATAATGAAGCGGATTGACAAGTTACTGAAGTGTGTAGATCTGGCCAGACAGAGATCTCAGCAACAGGTGGACAAGGCTCAGCATCACATTGTCAGCCTGAAGACGCAGGTGACAATCACGTTCCAGCAGATCAGAAAGAAGCGGGCTCAACAGGAGGAGAGGCTGATGTCAGACCTGGAGATAGCAGCAACCAAAGTGGACAAAGTGGCCTCATCTACACATGATGAACAACAACTGGTTGAGGTGAGCTTAGAAAGCCTGCGCTTTCTGGGTCGCAGCTTGACAGAAGGTGACGTCTATGACCAGATGATCAACCTGCCCAACCTAGAGGAGGCTGTAGAGAAGAGGTGGAGAACAGAGATACCTGGCGTGATGTGGAAGGACCAGTCAGCCCAGGATGAGAAGAAGATCAATATGTCTGATGTAGATCATCTCATTCTGACAGAAACCTCTCATACAACATCTGTGTTACCGTGTCTAGAGGAAGGTGCTGTCAATGTGACTGGTGCTGTATGTGACAAGCCTGATCAACAAAAATCAGAGACAGAAGAAGACGGGGAAATCACTAGGTTCAATGTGGGTGGATATGTAAATGGTATATGTCATTACAACAATACTATATTTACAGCGAAGGGTGGTGATTCCTCACTTTACATGTACAGTAGTACAGGTGTCTTGATCAAGAAGCACGTGATAAATGGAATGAAATATCCATCTGATTTGACATTGAGGACACATGATGATGGTGACAAGCTGATCATTACAGACTACAAAGCAAAATGTCTACATCTGGTGCCAGTGGAGTATGTAGGTAATAAATGTGAACTCGGCACCACACAGAGTCAGAAGCTTAACTGCACGCCATATGCAGTTTATTTGAATAACCAGAATAATCTGGTTGTCGCTGATATGGTTGGACAATGTCTTCACGTTTATAACAATTCAGGTCAGAGAATTCGCACAGTGAGACTGCCCTCTGGTGTGAAGCCACGGTACTTATCAGCTGTTCCCTCTGGTGGCTATGTTATCATTGGTAATGTTTTAGGGCTGATCATCTGGGTTGATGAAGAAGGGGATGAAAAGAAACGACACCAAGGCACAGCATGTGGCATAGCATTATCCAGTATTTATTGTATAGCGAGAGACATAGATAACAGATACATAGTGGCTGACCATAGTAACAATCAGCTGTTGTTATTCAGTGAAGATGGAGGGAACATAAGATGTCTGATCAAAGACCAAATCAGGAAACCTTACAGCCTTTTTTTAGATCATCAGCTGAACAAGCTGTATGTTGGTACAGAAAAAGGCGAGGTGGTGATATATGACTATTATATGTTACTCGGTGAAAAACATCCCGTGAAATACATCATTAATACTATATGTGTCAATATCAAAACTGAATAATGATAGTGGAACGATTATTAAACTTAAACTGTACATGCATTGTGCGGTGAGGAGATATTTGAAATCCATACCACTGCTACTATTCATATCACATGTTCACTTAAAACCACACATATTTCACATCGAACAATTCACTAGGATATAATTAGGATATAATTGTAGTAATGTATTTGATGTGTGAAAAGATATGGTATCCGTTATTTCATAACACATGTGACCAATCTCACAGGCATCTGTACGGTTATGTGAGATTGTTTATTTTCTTGTTTTACAAAAACAAACAAATAATATGTCTTTATTCACCTCCATATTGAAGTACATGTGTTATACATGGTATACAGTAAAGACAATACAAATACAATTCTACATAGTATTATAACCGATAAATAAATAATTAATTGCGTAGCTAATTTTAATTATAAATGTTAATAAATCTTCTTTTTCTATTTGACATTACATAAATGCGTCAGAACTTCTATTGAAAAACTTACCAAATACACACATTATTAACATTATGTACAGAGGGTGAAACATTGCAGCATGTGTTTATAAAAGTACAAACGAAAAAGTACAGCCGAAATTGGCACAAAGCTGGTACACCGCCTGAAACCACCCAGCCGGCACAATACGTCGGTCCCATGTCGATCCAATGCTGGTCCAGCGTCTACGACGTTGGCCCAAGATCAGATCAACACAGGGCCAACGCACTGGGCCGGCCGGGGTGGGTCCAACTCTAATCTCAAAATGGCTCAAATTCGTATGATTACTGTGACATTTCAAGGTATTGTGAACAGCTCGTGGAAAATCACAGTCGATCTAAATTCGCTTTGAACTTGGTGTACATTGTGGCGAGAAAAGTGATAATGTCCTCATATATAACCTGCCACTCTGTAATGTAAGGACAATTCAATCCGCTCAATAACATAATCATTTTCTCATTGTCAAAAAGCGAGCCTAACGACTCAGCCAGGGGACCGGGCATAGACCGAGTAGCGGCGGCCCAGCTGACACTTCTAAGAGGTTCAAGACTCGCACAGCTCAACAACGCGTGAGCAACAGTTAATCTGTCATAAGAATCGCACAGAGAACATATTTGTAAATGGCGGACATTATCACGTGAAAAACTATAAAAGATACATCCGCTACCGATTAAAATCCTAGCAACAGTTTTACATTTACTTAAAAAAGCCTGATTACGTTTTGCAACCTTCCAAATCCATAAACAGTTCACAGATTTCACACATTTGTTAAACAAATATAAACTTGTGTACATTATGCGGGACATATTCCAACGCGCAATATGCTGTTGACTTACAGAGTTATAAACACATTTTTTCCAACGTGTAGATGACATAGGAGTTGCACTAAAAAATAATTCATTGTACACGATATCCAGTAGATTATATTTCTTACAAGTTTTATATAAAACAGCAATGGGTCCCTCATATGTAGAAATATCTTTATCTATATACATTTGCATAAAAACATGAACAGTCAATTTACGGGCTATGGAGCGAGGTTCAGCACAAATTAACCTGTGTACATAGCATAACCGTTTTATGTCAATGTGTGACTCAATACTCAGCCATCCAAGTGAAGCAGTGACCGCTAGACATGAGCTGTGATTTGGCAGACTCTGTAGGGCGCGTGCTGCCCATACATGAGCCTGCTCCATCATTAATACACTCTGTTCACTCATTGACCACACCTCACACCCGTATAGTAATTTAGGCACTGCCACAGCCCAGTACAGTTTACTACCACTGATAGGATTAATACCACCAGTACTGCTACCAATACTTAAAATCATATTTACAAGCTTTTTGTGACAGGTGATCCTTTCATTACAAAGGTCTTTATCTGCTTTTTTTGTGCTGCATAGTGGGATACCTACATGAAGGTGACTGTCAACCTGTTTTAGTAACTGGTTTCTTATTGTGATATTAACAATACGCACTCTGTTATTTTTACAGAAAACAAGTATTCGAATTTTGTCCAAATTAAAACTATATCTCCATTTAATACTGTGTTCAACAGCTTCGTCAACTATATATTGTAAAGTAGATTCTGACTTGGCAGCAACAGCGATATCATCAGCAAAGGCTGGACATGTAAGTATTGTATGAGCAATAGAAATAGGACAGGCTATGCTAACCAGTTCATTTAACAAGTCATTGTTGTATATGCAAAAAAGGTACATAGACATGACATCACCTTGATGTACTCCCTGTTGGGGACAAAACCAATTAGATAGGCCTCCAGCTATCCTCACAGAACATTTGAACCCATTGTAGCTATCATATATAACGGACCACAGCCGTTTATCCATTCCTAGATTAATAAGTTTATACAATAGTCCCTTTATCCAGACACTATCAAACGCTTTCTTTACATCAAGGAGTGCTACATAGGTGTTTTCAGTATGGGCAATAGCTTCGTGTAGTAACAGAGCAGTATTTATACTGGAGCCACCCTTCTCTGCTACCCCTTGCAGATTAGATAATGTGGTTCTGAACCAATTCTCATATCTCTTTAGTAGGATTTTATCATATACCTTACTAAGTGTACTAAGGAGGGTTATACCTCTGTAGTTATTCGGATCACTATGATCTTTTTTACCTTTGGGTATAGGAATGATAATACCACGTTTCATACATTCAGGTCTGTATCCATTTAACAACATTGCGGTGAAAACTCTGCTAAGCACAAAGTAAGTAGTTTTATCTGCGTGCCGAAGATTTTCTGCACGAATACCATCGTAACCACAGGCTTTATTAAGCTTTAATTGTTTACACACAATTTCAACTTCACCTGGCATTATAACATCATTACAAACGTGCATCTCGCGATCAGTGTTTATATTAGCAGAGAAATCAGCTACCACCTGTTTTACATGCTCGTCAAACTTTTTGTCTTGGTTATTTGAATTTGGTGTATAAATGTGCTCGAAATAACTACGCCATTCATCTCTAATAGTTATAGGGTCGGTTACGTATTGGCCATCGGGCCTTTTAAAAGCACATTCGTTACCTGCCCTAGGTTTGAGTCTCCGGTTTATCAGGTGCCAAAACAGTTTTTGGTCGATATTATCAGCTTTGTCAAGTTTTTTAATGTAGTTAGGCTCATATTGATAATGTAGCTGTCTCTGTCTGGCCCTCAGTTCTCTTTTAGTCAGCTTGTAGCGGAGCCATAATGGGCTATCATCATTTCGCGACCTGTCAGCTTTCACCCACTCACGCCAGGCCTGCTTTTTAGCGCGACACAGAACAGTCAACTCTGGACACCAATATGGTCGAGCATGACCCTTTGGTTTCTGACGGGGAAGTAATTTGCTGGCTAGACACATCCTATTTTTAATATCGTTAATACACTTGTCAATCTCATTGCGTTGATATTTCAGTAGTAAACATGCAATTTTTCAAAATATAATCAGACATGTAGCTCTCTAATTTATCAGTGTACTTAGATCTAATATCTGTTCCGCTTAATTTTTGCCAGGTTATATCGTCTCGCATAGATTTTCGACCATTATTATTATTTTCAAAACAGATGTCTATTACTGCAAACACAGGTAGGTGATCTGAAGTATTTTCAGTCGCTTCCTCCATAACGCCACACATCCGAACTTGATCTACTAATGAGCGTGATATGACACAATGATCTATATAGGATGTACCACCACATGAATTTTGAAATGAAAATGTTGGCCCAGTACTTGAATTATACAAATCTTTAATAACAAGGTCATACGAACCAGTCAGCTTGAGGAGTTTTCTACCATTACTGCATGTTTGACCCCATGACCTTCCGCTAAATTCATCTCCAATATGACAGTTAAAGTCACCAATAATTATTATTTCACACCCCCTGTGACTTTCAATAAAAGCTGATATTACACTCAAATAGTCAAAAATATCATCTTTTATACATGTTCTATGGGGTAGGTAAACCCCAATGATAAATATATGACGAACAGGAGAGACATGCAACATTAAAACACACATTCTATCATTGTTTATGTCTTTCAGCGGTGTCACTTTATACTTAAGTGACTTTCGCCATGCTATAGCTATGCCACTGTTACCAGGTGTGTATCTGGTTGTATTTAAAATAGGTTTTGGTTTAGCTTTTACATACACTTGAAAATCACTTACATCACAGATTTCTTTCAGTTTATATATTTCTTCGTGGAACAGCTGATGTTCATTTATAACAACGATGTCATTATATTTTAATAAAGTGTTCAAGTAAGGTTTAGCCGCATTCATACCTCGACTGTTCCAGGCTATACATCTCAGAGGCTTTGAGTTCTTATTAGTGTCAGACATTATACACAGATAGAGTATTATATATGCAATAATAGACCAGAAAGGGTGACGGTTACGTGTATAATACATGATATAAAAGATGAGTATAACAAACAAAAATCACTCTGTCGACTGACCTGTCCGTTTCACCAAGCACTGCTAATTCTACTGTACTGAAAGTCATTAAAATCAACACACCTATCACGACCATTATCACCATCATCTTTGTCTAACCTGTCACGCCGCTGTAGGTTGTCCGGGTTCTTGTTATCTTTATTATCAGCTGTTCGGCGTGTGGTACCTGCATAGTGTCTGTCATCTCTGTCATAGTCACCAATATTCTGCCTATAAAAGATGCGTGATGGCCTTAATTCCTGGGTTTCATGCCTACGGTAGCGTACCTGCTGCATGCCACGTCTAGGTGGTCTGTCCTCCCATCTGCGGCAGGTCATGCCATCTGGCCAGTATCCTGGTTGTATGGACTTTTTTGCGTCATTCTCAGAAACTACGATCCTGCAGCCAACCACATCATCACATCTGTGGTTTGATATCACTGTCCCTTTCTTAATTCTGATGGCTGCTGTCGGGTCATCGTCTCTATTGGCGTATTTCTTCACCATGTTTAGGACACCTAGTTTTGTTAACTAGATTGACTATGATCTCATACCATGTTTTACAATCAGCTTAATTATATTGTTTGTACATACCATAAAGCAATTAGTATCGATTTACATAGCGTATAAACCTTCGTTCACAGGATTTATCAGAATTGCTATACGGCATAGGAAGTATTATAAATACTGTAAACTGGTAAACGAAGGTTTATTTGTTTGTCAAAACAGTTATCTAATTGATATGAATTGTAAATAGAATGTCAATATAATCATTTACGTTTACCATAATACGTAATTTTGGGTTTGACCAAGAACTGTTTAATTAGGATCAAAGCTGTCGTAATGCATTGTGTATTTAGCATTATTACTTGTTTACCCCATGTTCAATTACCACAGTATATATTACACATGTTTCACCAACATACACATCTAAGATCAAATGAACACCATAAATTGGACAATGTATATTGCTTATGGTTTGAAATGTATAAATCAACTTTTATGAGTAGATTATTACATTGACTGTAGAATGTATGAACAAGAGGGAGATGTGTCATCTAGGGTTTGAGATGTATGACGGTACCTTCCAGAAGGTTTTTTTTTTATTAACCAAAGTATGTGGTGGAATCAGTAATTTAATTAAGTTTATTTTGTAAGATTTGTGTGTTGTGTGTGTGTACATAATGTCCTTTCTTTACGTAATTGTTAATTATATCTACATGTTATTCAATTAGACTACACATTATTTAGCATGATATGAGAGGGATTTCTTGGCGGACCTGGAACTGACTGCATCATAATTTATTTATCTAGTACCTAATTCTAGGGACTTCCTGGAATGAAACGTGTATAGCGCTCTGTATGGGGGGGGGGATGTAGAGGCAAAGTCCAAAATGGCCGACATCCGTTTTCTGCAAAAATGATGTAAAAACATGAAAGTATCATTTTCTATGGTTTGCAATATTTAGTTCCATTTCCAACACCTTTTCCATAATACAGCAAAATCCAAGACGCTTCGCTATTTAATTCTGGAATATCTGTAAAATACTGTATCTTTCTAAATGCCCCGGATATGCGACGAAAGTGTTGTCCTTAATGGTTTCTTTTTGCCCACAGCAATATTGCATTAACCACCTAACCTTGTCAAACTGATTAGCAGACACACACAATTTTGAGTTCCCCCGCTAGATTGCAAACCATATGTTTTCTTTTTCAGCTGCATGTTTACAGATTGTCAATTTTTTCAGATATTAAACCCGAAATTATGCATTAAACGATGGTATTTTATAGAATAGTTGTGTCATGTCATTATACACAACAAATAGCTGTGAAAATAAAAGGGAAATAAATCAACCCCCAAAAAATGACTTAAAGGTTAAAAAGTTGTGTTATGTAGGCTTATATATCATAGTAAATCAATATCATCTTTCTCCACCCTCAATTTGAAAGAGATATGTACCCGATAAGTGTGTTTTTCGGAATCCGTATACAATTAATAAAAACCATCTCTTTATTATAATGGCTTTGACCAAGCCGCTGAGGGTCTAGATGAAGGGTCCGATGTTGATTTTTTTTTCTTTGAAAGGATCAACACTGATGAAAACCCCTTTCTTTTTGTCACTATATCAGCCACGAACATCCCATGAATATTACCTGTGTATTTTGGTGATGTTCATGATGTCCCGCAAAGATGTAAAACATGTCAATTGGCCGGGTTTACAAGTATTGAGCCTTCGTGTTTGTAAATGTGAGACCCATGGGGAAACCGCTGTTTGGCTGTAGTTTTCCGATGACATTGTAAATAAAGTAGCAACGTCTTTGACGATGTGATACATCTGAGACCTTACACACTTATCCTAATACGAGTTAATAAAATTTTTTCATCTTTAGAAGGAAATAATCAAATCGTTGACTCGATAATACTTTCCTGTCAAACAATTGGAACATGGCGACGGGCTTGAAAAAATAGGTGGATCTAAAAGACAACAATGTGATGATCGACTTTTGTCATAATTCGTCTTTTTCAAAACCTGATTACGTTGCCACCGGATGTTTCTAAAAGTTGTATTATATCGGAATGTTGCCTTCACTCATTCAAACACTCAAAATGATACAACAGAGCTAAAACAAAAAAATGCCATTTGCCTGGGTAGTCATGGTCGTAGAACTTATAAACATAGGGGTGCTAATTTGACGACTCCTGGGTGTACAAGCCATAGGTTTGAATAAAATATTTTGTATTGGCACACACTTAACGTATCACTAGATATAACACCCCTCCCGTAGACTTACATGTGTTATCCCCCGTTCGCTTGGAGCCTATGTTTTTTAGCATCAAAATATACATAATGCGTCAGACAACATAAACAATAAAAACAAATGCCGATCTTTGTATCAATGGATACAAAGTCATAATGTTGATGTTATTGTATTACAAGAAACTTACTGTACAGAAAATATTGTATCAGACTTTGAACTAGATTGGAATGGGACAAGTTACCATCGCTTAACAAAATCATCGCACAGCTGTGGAGTTAGTATATTGTTTTCAAAGAAACTTATTGTAGATGATGTTGATATTCATCGCGATTTGCTTGGACACAAAATCTTACTAAATTGTAAAATTCAAGGTCATCTCTTCTCTATAATATGTGCATACGCCCATAATGGCCAAATATATAGAAATTTAGAAAAATGGTGTTCAAAACACGTCCCACAAGACTCGACTATACTATGCGGAGGTGATCTAAATACTGCTACAACAAAACAGGACAGGACGTCTGGTATATTAGATCCAGTGGCACCTAGCCTTCTAAAACTCATAGAAAATCTTGAATTACAAGATATGTGGTCATATCTAAATAATATAAATACTGATAGATATACATGGGTGTACCCTGCCAACTCTATTCATAGAAGTAGAATTGACCACATTTTGATTAGCAGACCATTTGCAAACTCTGTCAGAGAATGTACCATTTTGAACGCTCCTGTTCCTGACCACAAATGCATAAAAATCACCATAAGAATTTACGCTAAACCTCGTGGACCATCCTATTGGAAACTTAATATTGATGTAATAAAAGAAAATGAATATATAGAGGCAATTGGAAACATTTTTGGAGAAACCGTAAATAATTATTAAAATATAATTTGCAAGCGAATGGTATGGGACCTATTTAAAATCAAAGTCAAAGAATACACCATTTTATATTGTAATAAAAGAAAACACAAAAAAACAAAATGTAATGTTTGTATATGAAAATAGGCTAAAAGAAATAGATCTGAAACTAGCTAATTTAAAATTTAACGAAAACATAGAGCTCCAGATGGAAAGAGAACAGGTTAAAACTAAACTAGATGCAATTTCAATGGAGAAGGCTCGAGGATACTACATAAGATCGAGGGCAGTTGCGAAGGCTCGATAACTACACAAGAATGTCTAAAAGTAATTAAAGCAATGAAACGGAATGAGGCTCCTGGACTTGATGGTTTACCCATAGATTTCAACGATACCTTTTGGCCTCTTTTTGGAAACTATCTTGTTGATGTGTTTAATGAAGGTTTTGAAATCCGCGAATTAACTGAATCACAAAAACGATCTGTGCTTTCCTTGATTTATAAAAAGGGTGATCATAATCTAATAAAAAATTACCGCCTAATTAGTTTAGCAACAACTGATTGTAAAATTCTTACTTTCATTTTAGCCAGCAGACTGAAACCTATTATGCTACAAATAATTAATGAATCCCAAACAGGTTATGTCAAAGGCAGATATATTGGTCAAAACATTAGAATGGTTCAAGATGTAATTTCTTATTTAAAGTCAAATAAACAAACAGACATACTACTCTTATTAGACTTTGAAAAAGCTTTCGATAGTATTGAGTGGGAATATATATGGCAAAGCCTCAAAAAGTGTAATTTTGGACCCGATTTCATCCGCTGGGTTAAAACACTATATAAAAATCTAATAGCAATAATAAAAAATAACGGTTGGTTATCACAAGAAATAAATTTGCTAAGGGGCATAAGACAAGGCTGTCCAATATCATCGTTGCTCTTCATTATTGCTACAGAATCACTTGCTCAGAAATTAAAAGAAAAACTAGGAGGAATAAAAATTACACGATCTGGAGAACATATCAATATAAAAATTGCTCAATATGCTGACGATACTATCTTATTTTTAAGTAACTTTAAAGATGTATTATTAGCAATCGAACTATTAAATAAATATGAATCTGTAGCCGGGCTGAATTTAAACATTTCAAAAACAGAAGCTCTCTATTTTGCTGAAGATTTTGACACTGCTCAAGAAATTCACGGGATAAAATGTATAATCGAAGGAGAAACAAAATGTCTAGGTATCTACATAGGTCATAATATGGAAGCATGTAATGAAAAAGGCTGGATAGAGAAAATTCGACAAATTGATAAATTACTACAAATATGGAAGAAGAGAAATCTCACTACATTTGGTAAAATAACCATTTTGAAATGTCTAGCAATACCGAAAATTATACATATAGCACAAAATTGCGAATATAAGGATTCATATCTACAAGAATAAAAACGCCTTTTTTTCGGTTTTATCTGGCCCAAAAAAAGACAGAATTGAACGAAATACGCTAATTGGACCAATTGAAAAAGGAGGTTTAATTATGATAGACATACACGCTTTTGTTGAAGCAATTAAAGCATCATGGTTTGTCAAAATAAATAATGCTAACAACTCCGAATGGACTTTCATATCAAAGCATATGATTCGTTTTTGCACAATAAAGAACATGTTTATACACATGAATTTTAAATGCTGTAACCTCCCATGCTTAGTAACATCGGATCTAGCAGATTTTCACAAGCAAGTACTAAATGCCTTTTTTGCAAGTCGAAGTAAAACTGCTTAGGAAACATATTTTCAAAATGAAATTCTCTTGGGAAATAACAAATTTAAAGTGAAAAACAAACACGGATATGAAGTACTATACTTCACAAGGTGTATAAATGCTGATATTATATTTGTAAAAGACCTGAAACAGTTAAACAATAATATATGAGAACAATTTATTTTTGTGAAAATTGGATATAAAAACAATATAATATCTGAAGTTAAGCAGATGAAGCATGTTTTGAAGCCATATAAACCCATTATGAGTATAAACGAGTTAAGTAATAATGGAGACGAAGACAATATTAGTCCAATAATAAACACTACAGTAAAACAATTTTATATAGATTTGATAGATCTAACCTCTATACCACCAAGCAAAAATAAATGGATACAACTGATTGGAGATATTTCAGAAAAAGACAAAGGAAAGTCTTTTAAAGTTAAAATTAAAATGGCAAATAAAAAAATGTCCGAACACAATTACATGTGGCTATATTGTATCAAAATGGGACAAACCAGTATCAGATAACTGTCTTTTATGTAAAGAAAAGCATGACCTAGTTCATTTGTTGTTTACATGTGCATTTGCTAAAGAAGCATGGAAACTTGTGTCTAATTTTCTAAAAAATTGCTATAGATTTGTCAGATATTGTATCTGGTCATAAATTATCTTGCCATGAAAACTACATCATCTCTTTTGTGACATTTTGTATATTTAAATTCTGGATTCTAGGAAACAAAAATAAAATTACTGTGGATATCCATAATTTCAAAATATTTTTAAAACACGAGTTACTTTATAAATCTGAAGTTCTAAAACAAACGAAAAATCAGAATACATTTAAAGAGCTGTTATCATTAAGCATGTCTATTGTATAATATTGGGTGTATGTATTATTGTCTTTACCAATATATATATTTCTTATATGTGCCGATAATAATATTTATTGATTGTATGTCATGATGTATATGTATACTTCTGTTTGTCTACTAAAAAATATATATACATACTATTCCCATGTAAAACATGGGTCCTTTAAGAGCGTTTTGTTTCCTTTTTTCGTATGCAGCTGCAGTTAACTTTCAAACATTTGAAAAAAACACGATACATTTTGACCTGAAGACCTGAAGTCATCATCTCACCACACATAATACCCCTCATAACATGGCATATAGTGAATGCAGTACATACCTTGTTACTGCCAGCGAAGGGATTACAGATTTATCATTCCTGATTTCAATGGATTTGAAACAATAAATCATCACTAAATCTAAAGAAATTGGTATGATGGAAATTGCTACAATTTTAAAAGTATTCTAACTCTCATATTCTTAAACTTGTTAATGGTATGAGTTGTGTGGTAAGATCTGAATCAAAAGTCAAATTCCTCTCCAATTTGTATTGCGAAATGGGCTGAGCTGACATTAAGAAATATGAGCAAAGTAAAAGGTCCATGGCTTAAAAATCTTTCCACCGGCTAGAAAAATTGTTTACTAGCGACACACACTTAAGCGGCAGAGATGCGCTAAATGGCGATGGAGAGGCATTAAAGGGTGACAGAGATGCGTTAAAGGGTGACGCGGAGGCATTAAAGGCAACTGGGAGGCGTTGAAAGACGAAGGGGAGATGTCAAAGGGCGACAAGGAGGTGTTATAGGGCAAAGGAGGAATATTTAAAGGCAACGAGGAGGAGTTAAAGGACGACGGAAATACGATAAAGGCCTACAGAGAAGAGGCAACTGAGAGGCTTGGAAAGGTTATGGGGTGACGTTCAGGGGCTAATGGGGAAATACTAAAAGGCAACGGGAGTCGTTGAAGTGAGACAGATTCTTTTAAAGGCATCTCAGTGGCATTGACAGGTGACGGGGATACACTTAGGGCCGGTTATTGGGGAAATGCTAAAATGCGACGGGGAGGAAAAGTTAAAAGGTGACAGAGATTTGTTAAAGGGCAATCGGGAGACATTAAAGGGCAACGTGGAAAGGTTCAAAGGCGACACAAAGGCTGTGCTTGGCTTTTCGATGTACTGCCAAAGACCAAGGCTTACAGTTGGCCGCTACTGTTTGGTTGACTCATTCATTCGTTCATTCATTCATTCATTTATCCATACGTATTACTGTAACTATCCATATAATAATAATGACTCGGCAAACGTGCATGTAGCCTACATGTACACAGATAGAAATTGATCTCACCTACATCATGTACATAACGAGTGAATGTCTACCATATCAATGTGAACATAGTGCAGAAACATTCAACACCATGCTTGATGTTAGTGCCAGAGATAACCACCAGACTGCCATCTAATAGTACCTTATGTCATGTTTTCCGATTATCTGATTATTCTGATTATATTATTAAAGTGCTTCTGATAATAGTAAAAAACTGTTGTGGTTAGAAATCTTCACACTTCTGGCGACAGACTGATATCTGACCGTAGTCAAGACAAATTGGTTGCGTGAAATGGACTGGCCAGATTTGGGTTTAAATATATAATAAAGGGTAAGGGCGATTGTTTATTGTCATCAGCATTCCTTTAAATGTCGCCAAAGGACACGTCATGTCGTCAATTCTAACGAAACGACCACAGAACAGGAGTTACATTAGGTATCCCACTGACGAAGCAATAGCAAATTTGGAAAAAAAAGCTCTCCGTGCATAATAAATAATGGTGCTAAATCAAGTAAAATTCACGACCCCAGCACGCACCTTAAGCTTTTTGATTCAATAGTTAAACAAATCTATATGGATGTCAGATATGGTGTCAAGATCTACTAAAGTATGATCTCAAAGATATACACAAAATTGATGAAATACCTTTTGAAAATCTGCAAAACAAATAAGGTGAATATTTACTGAACGTCAGAAAGAATGTAAGTGATATAGCTGTGAGGGCAGATCTGGGGTGCTTGCCGCTTTATATAACAACGCTTTATATAACACTTGCAATGAAACTATGGACTCTGATACTTGATTCATATGAAAAATTAACATTTATTGTATACCAAGAAGAAAAACGCTTGGAGGATATGCGACAGAAAAATTGGGTTATTTTCAATAAACACATATTAAATGAATGTGACCTAAGTCATGTTTGGGCACAGCAAAGTGTAAATTGAAAAAAACACAATATTACAAAAACATTAAGATATAATTATGAAAGATCTTTTGTGATCGAACTACATAAAGTTACTGGCAAATCAAAAACAGAGGTAATAAACTACGTACATATAGACAAATCAAACACGAGTACAGATTGGAGCCGTATCTCAAAATTGACCTTAACCCCAATTTGATGAAAGCTATGACAGAACTACGAATAAGCGCACACAACTTAAAATTGAAAAAGGGAGGTTAATTCGTCAAATACCAATCCCAGCTGAAGAATGTTTTTGTCGTCATTGCGTGAGCAAGGTAAAAGACCGAGTGCCCACTATATACAAATCTAAGGAAAGAGTTATTAGGTCCATACACAGAAATAAATAAATCAAACCTACATTTGTTTCAGGTTTTTTTCCAATCTAAAGACACACCAACCCTTTCTAAGCTAGTCAGTTTGATATTTAAAGCGAACATTCAGGGATCTAAATACAAGTGCCCACACATAAAACAAAAACATTAAAAACATACCATCTATAAGCAAGCAGGGATGACCATACCCAGAGACCTTAATGTATAATAATTGAACTGTTTTTTTACCATATTTATGTATGTTTGTTTGTGTTTTGAATTTGTATGTTGTTATAGTATGTATGCGCTAATACGATGTCTACATTGTGAAACCAAATAAATGTTTCTGATTCTATAATCTATGCATGATAGTAGATATATGCGATCATAAATCATAATGTGCGGTCTCAGGATATTCCAATTCACCATGTTTTCAAGGCATGATAACTTCTCAAGCTGCGTAGGCTATAATTTGCCTCCAAATTGTAACAATGTTAAGTAGCAGGTGTCTAAATTGGGGTTTCGGTAAGTAAAGGGTAGAATAAACATGCTGTCCTGGGTTGTTTACATGTGAACCACATGGTGGAGACGGTACTGCGACAAGTACTAATTGTCATACAGGACGTCCCCAAGTTCTGGAGGCCTGTGTGAGTCGGCTATGGAAAACAGCCCAGGAATGTGAATGTATATCAAAGTAAGAATCCTGATTGGTGGAGACGTCATTTCACCACAGGAAGTGACCGCGCCCGTCAGGATCCGCTATAAAGGAAGGCGCCCACAGCCTTCGTGAGGAAATTGAGAGGAAATTTAGAGAGAAATTGGGGATAATTCTAAAAGAGACGTTTCGGGCTTGGCTAAGTTTAGTGGGAGTTGCTTCGGTATCTAACATCTTGTAGATCACTGAAGCAACAGCAACATTATCAACAAATTACACAACGAGATATGAGTACTAACATCAGTGTACTGAGAAATTGAATGTTTTATGCTTAATATATATTTTATATATATTCAAGAGTTAAGTATTATATCCATGAGTGTTGTGTTTGCTGTGACAGAACATTTGGACACCCGACGATAGCGTGTCAACGTATCACGGATAAGACCCGTTTACATTGGTGCCGTGACCAGGATTTGTGTCACGGATAAAACCGGTTTACATTGGTGCGTATGACCATGATTGTGTCAACGCATGGACCTTTTTACATTGGTGCCATGACCAGGATTTGTGTCACGGATAAAACCCGTTTACATTGGTGCCATGACCAGGATTTGTGTCACGGATAAAACCCTTTTACATTGGTGCCGTGACCAGGATTTGTGTCACGGATAAAACCCGTTTACAAAATATAAACATAAAATATAATACACATATTGTACGGAACGCCATTCCGGTCTTTATAGAGCAGTTTTCTGTGGCTTGATGCCGGCCCCGATGGCTCATTGGTTCGGGTTGAGGCTTGAAACTCAGTGGTACTGGGTTCGAATCCCGGTCGGGATAGATTTTCGTCATCGAGGCTGTGCATATACAGTGCTCCAATATATTATCCTTTGGCTTGAGCATCTTGTCAAATGGTTGGGGTTATTAATGTGATGGCTTGGAGGTTTAGACTAATGGCTTGAAGCAATTTTCCCATGGCTTGGAGAATATATATTTTATACTGGCTCTGTGCACAGACCTAATTTAGATACAGCAAAATATAAGATTTGACATCATATAAAAGTGGCTTACCCAAACTAAGTATATTTAATCTATCGTTATTTCCGTATACTACCGGAGGTTTTTGGTGTGTGATTTTGTTATGGGGTCTTTTATGTTGCTGGAGTCTGAGTGTTTGCGGAATATTGGCGGAATATAATTTCCCAATTGTCAAGCTATGACCTCATAACAAATTGGCATGCTACGACTTTATAATCATAATACTTATAATCATAATATGTCATTATAATGTCAGGATATATACTTGTATCGTCAAAGTATGATAACGGGTATCATAATGTCACGATATAGCATTGTTCTTTCAGAATATGACATTACTGATATGACAGTAATAGGATATAGTGATATTATAGTGTAATCAGAAATGCTTGATACAATGCATTTCTGGCATAATGTATAATTTGAGCATACGACATTGTAATGTCAGTGCAATACACCTTTATGGCAGGGTATACCACATTATTATGTTGCCATTTTAGCAATACATTAAATTGTATGATAATTCGGTAGTGGGGTGGGACGAGAGAGTGAATATTTAATTCAACAATTCAATAATTTAATTCGAATATATGTGCTATATATAAATATTAGGTATTCAAATGAAGCAGAAAGAGCTAAGACATTCATGATGATTGTAAGGTGAACAAAACCCATGGTTTATACGAAAATATTTCAGCGCTTTAATCATGCTAATGGTTAAGCCAACATTGGGTCAACGCCTCGTGTTTACTGGGATCTATCCCTATACTACTTGTTAAAACCCTTTCAGGCCTGAATTTACACCATCTTCATCCACTACAAGCCGCGAATTGCTGTCGCAATTCTCTACTTGCAGTGGATGAAGATGATTTGATGTAGTTTTAAAATTAGAGAAAATTGCCATGTATTAGTAAACCAGTTTCATGTAAATTTTCCTTCGAAAACCCTTAGTTGTAGGAAAATTAAGTCTGTTTTCAGCGATGCTAAATGATGCTTTAATGCATCGTGAGGGCTTAAAAGGTTAAATGAATCTTTCATGGGATTGGGTGTTGGACAAACGCTGCCTCAACACCAGCCAGTAGATGTGGTGTTCTCCCATTATAGCCTTAGTGTTGGGTCAGTGTCCCATTTTGATCATCCTGGTACCACACCGGCCGGCCCTGATGGTTCAAGCGGTCCGCTTGTGGCTCGAAACTCAGAGGTGCTGGGTTCGAATCCCGGCTGGGTCGGATGTTTGTCATCGAGGTTGTGCATCTACAGTGGTCCAAACTGTTCAAAGGCCTGGAGTGTTTATAAGAAACTTTTGAAGTCAGTCGATATATAATACTATTGCAGGCTTCTCAGTTTCACTGTGGGGGTCGAAAAAGTACAGAAAAAATAAACACCATATTACAATATGCACATTAAAACCTATCATGCATCTAGCGAATTTAATTGCTGCAAGCTGCACTTGAATGATAGCTATGAATCGAGCTCGATTAACAGCAGGGACGGATCCAGAATGGTGAAGAAAGCTGATCTCGTTTGTCTCCAACCACAAATATAAATATAGTTTTTTTTATAATATTTGTATTTACAAATCACATATCAACACAGCCTACATGTAGGGGTGGGGTGTGGCAAAACGCCCAGGTGAGACAAAACGCCCGTCGCAATTATGACGTCATTCCACGTGGTTTTATAGTTTTAATTTACTTCTTAAATAGCTGCTGCCACATTTTGAATGAACTGCTGAGACCGCTAACCATTAGGAACAAAACAGTGTTGTCCATACATGCTAAGTACATAAAGTAACAATATCCTTAGTAAATCCGAGCTGTGCTATATAGTCTCTCAAGGCCCAAGCAATACTGAAAATCATCTAGTAACCGAGGTACATCAAAAGCTACTAGTGTTGATTATCGATGCAATCTGGTTCCCAGTGAAAGGTGTACATTGTCACGTGACAACATTTAGAATCTTCCACTGTTTTCAATTGGGGCAAAACGCCTAACATGGTGTGGGGAAAAACGCTCACGTGGGCGTTTTCCCCAGGCAGGTGGGAGTTTTGCCCCTTTTGACTGTCAGTGTTGTTGGATAAATAATGTAATGGATGATCATGGTCTGCATTCGTAATCATCTAGTTTTCTCGGGGTTCCGGTAGGCCTCTGACACATCGCTGGAATCATATCCTTAGGCATACTAGTGGAACATATACTTAGCAAGCTTAGCTGAGTAATTTATCACTTTCAGCAACTTGTCTTGGACTACTTCACTGAGATGAGACTAAATTACATTTAATTGATCAATTTATTTTCAATATTCTTCTAGATTTGTCAATGGCCCACCCCACACCGAAGATCAGGCTACTACTGTCCCTTCTCACACTCAGGCTAAGCCTACTGCTGGCCCATCTCACACTCAGGCTAAGCCTACTGCTGGCCCGTCTCACACTCATGCTACTGGCCTGTCTCACACTCAGGCTACTGACCCATCTCACAATCAGGCTAGTGGCCTGTCTCAAACTCAGACTACTGGCCATTCTCACACTCAGGCTAATGGCCTGTGTCACTCTCAGGCTACTGGCCAAACTCACACTCCGGCTACTGACCCATCTCACACTCAGGTTACTGGCCCATCTCACACTCATGCTAATGGCCTGTCTCACACTCAGGCTACTGGCCCAACTCACACTCCGGGCTACTGACCCATCTCACACTCAGGCTACTGACCCATCTCACACTCAGGCTACTGGCATGTCTCACACTCAGGCTACTGGCCCATCTCACACTCAGACTACTGGCCTCTCTCACACTCGGGCTACTGGCCCGTGTCACACTCAGGCTACTGGCCCATCTCACACTCAGGTTACTGGCCTTTCTCTCACTCAGGCCTCTGGCCCATCTCACACTCAGACTACTGGCCTGTCTCACACTCAGGCTACTGGCCCGTGTCACACTCAGGCTACTGGCCCATCTCACACTCAGGCTACTGGCCTGTCTCACACTCCGGCTACTGGCCCATCTCACATTCAGACTACTGGCATGTCTCACACTCAGGCTACTGGCCCATGACAAACTCAGGCTACTGGCCAATTTCACACTCAGGCTACTGGCCTGTCTCACACTCAGGCTACTGGCCCGTCTCACACTCAGACCACTGGCCCATTTCACACTCAGACTACTAGCCCATCTCACACTCAGGCTACTGGCCTGTCTCACACTCAGGCTACTGGCCCATCTCACACTCAGACTACTGGCCCGTATCACACTCAGGTTACTGGCCCATCTCACACTCATGCTACTGGCCTGTCTCACACTCAGGCTACTGGTCCATGTCACACTTGGGCTACTAGCCTGTCTCACACTCAGGCTACTGACCTGTCTCACACTCAGGCTACTGACCCGTGTCACACTCAGGCTAAATATACTGGCCTGTCTCACACTTAGGCTACTGCTGGCCCATCTCACACTTAGGCTACTGCTGGCCCATCTCAAACTTAGGCTACTGACCTGTCTCACATTCAGGCTACTGTCCTGTCTCACACTCAGGCTACTGGCCCATCTCTCACTCAGGCTACTGACCCGTATCACACTCAGCCGACTGACCCATCTCATACTCAGGCTACTGGCCCGTGTCACACTCGGGCTATTGGCCTGTCTCACACTCAGACTACTGGCCCGTATCACACTCAGGCTACTGGCCCATCTCACACTCAGGCTACTGGCCTGTCTCACACTCAGGCTACTGGTCCATGTCACACTTGGGCTACTGGCCTGTCTCACACTCAGGCTACTGGCCTGTCTCACACTCAGGCTACTGGCCCGTGTCACACTCAGGCTAAATATACTGGCCTGTCTCACACTCAGGCTACTGGCCCGTCTAACACTCAGGCCTCTGGCCCATCTCACACTCAGACTACTGGCCCGTCTCAAACTCAGGCTACTGGCCCGTGTCACACTCGGTCTACTGGCCCATCTCACACTCAGGCTACTGGCCTGTCTCACACTCATGCTGCTGGCCCATCTTACACACAGGCTACTGGCCTGTCTCACACTCAGGCCACTGGCCTGTCTCACCCTCAGGCTACTGGCCCGTGTCACACTTAGGCTACTGTCCTGTCTCACACCCAGGCTATTGGCCCATTTCACACTCAGGCTAGTGGCCCATCTCACACTCAGGCTACTGGCCCATATCACACTCAGGCTACTGTCCCATCTCACTCTCAGACTACTGGCCCGTATCACACTCAGGCTACTGGCCCATCTCACACTCAGACTACTGGCCTGTCTCACACTCAGGCTACTGGCCGTGTCACACTCAGGCTACTGGCCCATCTCACACTCAGGCTACTTGCCTGTCTCACACTCAGGTTACTGTCCCATCTCACACTCAGACTACTGGCCCGTATCACACCCAGGCTACTGGCCCATCTCACACTCAGGCTACTGGCCTGTCTCACACTCAGGCTACTGGTCCATGTCACACTTGGGCTACTGGCCTGTCTCACACTCAGGCTACTGGCCTGTCTCACACTGAGGCTACTGGCCCGTGTCACAATCAGGCTAAATATACAGGCCTGTCTCACACTCAGGCTACTGGCCCGTCTAACACTCAGGCTAGGTCTACTGCTGGCCCATCTCACACTAAGGCTACTGCTGGCACATCTCACACTTAGGCTACTGCTGGCCCATCTCAAACTTAGGCTACTGACCTGTCTCACATTCAGGCTACTGGCCTGTCTCACACTCAGGCTACTGGTTCATCTCTCACTCAGGCTACTGGCCCGTATCACACTGAGGTGACTGGCCCATCTCACACTCAGGCTACTGGCCCGTGTCACACTCGGGCTACTGACCTGTCTCACACTCAGGCTACTGGCCCACCTTACACTCAGGCTACTGGCCTGTCTCACACTCAGGCTACTGGTCCGTGTCACACTCAGGCTACTGGCTCATCTCACACTCAGACTACTGGCCTGTCTCACACTCAGGCTACCGGCCCGTGTCACACTCAGGCTACTGGCCCATCTTACACTCAGGCTACTGGCCAATCTCACACTCAGGCTACTGGCCCATTTCACACTCAGACTACTAGCCCATCTCACACTCAGGCTACTGGCCTGTCTCACACTCAGGCTACTGGCCCATCTCACACTCAGACTACTGGCCCGTATCACACTCAGGTTACTGGCCCATCTCACACTCATGCTACTGGCCTGTCTCACACTCAGGCTACTGGTCCATGTCACATTTGGGCTACTAGCCTGTCTCACACTCAGGCTACTGACCTGTCTCACACTCAGGCTACTGACCCGTGTCACACTCAGGCTAAATATACTGGCCTGTCTCACACTTAGGCTACTGCTGGCCCATCTCACACTTAGGCTACTGCTGGCCCATCTCAAACTTAGGCTACTGACCTGTCTCACATTCAGGCTACTGTCCTGTCTCACACTCAGGCTACTGGCCCATCTCTCACTCAGGCTACTGACCCGTATCACACTCAGCCGACTGACCCATCTCATACTCAGGCTACTGGCCCGTGTCACACTCGGGCTATTGGCCTGTCTCACACTCAGACTACTGGCCCGTATCACACTCAGGCTACTGGCCCATCTCACACTCAGGCTACTGGCCTGTCTCACACTCAGGCTACTGGTCCATGTCACACTTGGGCTACTGGCCTGTCTCACACTCAGGCTACTGGCCTGTCTCACACTCAGGCTACTGGCCCGTGTCACACTCAGGCTAAATATAGTGGCCTGTCTCACACTCAGGCTACTGGCCCGTCTAACACTCGGGCCTCTGGCCAATCTCACACTTAGACTACTGGCCCGTCTCAAACTCAGGCTACTGGCCCGTGTCACACTCGGTCTACTGGCCCATTTCACACTCAGACTACTAGCCCATCTCACACTCAGGCTACTGGCCTGTCTCACACTCAGGCTACTGGCCCATCTCACACTCAGACTACTGGCCCGTATCACACTCAGGTTACTGGCCCATCTCACACTCATGCTACTGGCCTGTCTCACACTCAGGCTACTGGTCCATGTCACACTTGGGCTACTAGCCTGTCTCACACTCAGGCTACTGACCTGTCTCACACTCAGGCTACTGACCCGTGTCACACTCAGGCTAAATATACTGGCCTGTCTCACACTTAGGCTACTGCTGGCCCATCTCACACTTAGGCTACTGCTGGCCCATCTCAAACTTAGGCTACTGACCTGTCTCACATTCAGGCTACTGTCCTGTCTCACACTCAGGCTACTGGCCCATCTCTCACTCAGGCTACTGACCCGTATCACACTCAGCCGACTGACCCATCTCGTACTCAGGCTACTGGCCCGTGTCACACTCGGGCTATTGGCCTGTCTCACACTCAGACTACTGGCCCGTATCACACTCAGGCTACTGGCCCATCTCACACTCAGGCTACTGGCCTGTCTCACACTCAGGCTACTGGCCCATCTTACACACACGCTACTGGCCTGTCTCACACTCAGGCCACTGGCCTGTCTCACCCTCAGGCTACTGGCCCGTGTCACACTTAGGCTACTGTCCTGTCTCACACTCAGGCTACCGGCCCATATCACA
This sequence comes from Flabesymbios commensalis, assembly GCA_964017125.1. Classification (NCBI taxonomy): domain Eukaryota; kingdom Metazoa; phylum Annelida; class Polychaeta; order Terebellida; family Flabelligeridae; genus Flabesymbios; species Flabesymbios commensalis. The sequence continues at coordinate 8,318,953 of OZ024911.1, read as the reverse complement.
CTCAGGCTACTGGCCCATCTCACACTCAGACAACTGGCCCGTATCACACTCAGGTTACTGGCCCATCTCACACTCAGGCTACTGGCCTGTCTCACACTCAGACTACTGGCCCGTATCACACTCAGGCTACTGGCCCATCTCACACTCAGGCTACTGGCCCATCTCACACTCAGACTACTGGCCCGTCTCACTCTCAGGCTACTGACCCGGGCCACACGCAGGCTACTGGCCTGTCTCACACTCAGGCTACTGGCCCATCTCACACTCAGGCTACTGGCCCATCTCACACTCAGGCTACTGGCCCATCTCACACTCAGGCTACTGGCCCATCTCACACTCAGGCTACTGGCCAATCTCACGCTCACGCTACTGGTCCATCTCACACTCAAGCTACAGGCCTGTCTCACAATCTGGCTACTCGCCCATCTCACACTCAGACTACTGGCCCGTCTCACACTCAGGCTACTGGCCTGTCTCACACTCAGGCTACTGGCCCATCTCACACTCAGGCTACTGGCCCATCTCACACTCAGGCTACTGGCCTGTCTCACACTCAGGCTACTGGTCCATATCACACTAGGGCTACTGGCCTGTCTCACACTCAGGCTACTGACCCGGGCCACACGCAGGCTACTGGCCTGTCTCACACTCAGGCTACTGGCCCATCTCACACTCAGGCTACTGGCCCATCTCACACTCAGGCTACTGGCCCATCTCACACTCAGCCTACTGGCCAATCTCACGCTCACGCTACTGGTCCATCTCACACTCAAGCTACAGGCCTGTCTCACAATCTGGCTACTCGCCCATCTCACACTCAGACTACTGGCCCGTCTCACACTCGGGCTACTGGCCTGTCTCACACTCAGGCTACTGGCCCATCTCACACTCAGGCTACTGGCCCATCTCACACTCAGGCTACTGGCCTGTCTCACACTCAGGCTACTGGTCCATATCACACTAGGGCTACTGGCCTGTCTCACACTCAGGCTACTGGCCTGTCTCACACTCAGGCTACTGGCCCGTGTCACACTCAGGCTAAATATACTGGCCTGTCTCACACTTAGGCTAGGCCTACTGCTGGCCCATCTCACACTAAGGCTACTGCTGGCACATCTCACACTTAGGCTACTGCTGACCCATATCAAACTTAGGCTACTGACCTGTCTCACATTTAGGCTACTGGCCTGTCTCACACTCAGGCTACTGGCCCATCTCTCACTCAGGCTACTGACCCGTATCACACTCAGCCGACTGGCCCATCTCATACTCAGGCTACTGGCCCGTGTCACACTCGGGCTACTGGCTTGTCTCACACTCAGGCTACTGGCCCATCTTACACACATGCTACTGGCCTCTCTCGCACTCAGGCCACTGGCCTGTCTCACCCTCAGGCTACTGGCCCGTGTCACACTTAAGCTACTGTCCTGTCTCACACTCAGGCTACTGGCCCATTTCACACTCAGGCTAGTGGTCCATCTCACACTCAGGCTACCGGCCCATATCACACTCAGGCTACTGGCCCATCTCACACTCAGACAACTGGCCCGTATCACACTCAGGTTACTGGCCCATCTCACACTCAGGCTACTGGCCTGTCTCACACTCAGGCTACTGGTCCATGTCACACTTGGGCTACTGGCCTGTCTCACACTCAGGCTACTGGCCTGTCTCACACTCAGGCTACTGGTCCATATCACACTAGGGCTACTGGCCTGTCTCACACTGAGGCTACTGGCCTGTCTCACACTCAGGCTACTGGCCCGTGTCACACTCAGGCTAAATATACTGGCCTGTCTCACACTCAGGCTACTGGCCTGTCTCACACTCAGGCTAGGCCTACTGCTGGCCCATCTCACACTAAGGCTACTGCTGGCACATTTCACACTAAGGCTACTGCTGGCACATCTCACACTTAGGCTACTGCTGGCCCATATCAAACTTAGGCTACTGACCTGTCTCACATTTAGGCTACTGGCCTGTCTCACACTCAGGTTACTGGCCCATCTCTCACTCAGGCTACTGACCCGTATCACACTCAGCCGACTGGCCCATCTCATACTCAGGCTACTGGCCCGTGTCACACTCGGGCTACTGGCTTGTCTCACACTCAGGCTACTGGCCCATCTTACATACATGCTACTGGCCCGTGTCACATTTAGGCTACTGTCCTGTCTCACACTCAGACTACTGGCCCATTTCACACTCAGGCTAGTGGTCCATCTCACACTCAGGCTACCGGCCCATATCACACTCAGGCTACTGGCCCATCTCACACTCAGACAACTGTCCCGTATCACACTCAGGTTACTGGCCCATCTCACACTCAGGCTACTGGCCTGTCTCACACTCAGGCTACTGGTCCATGTCACACTTGGGCTACTGGCCTGTCTCACACTCAGGTTACTGGCCTGTCTCACACTCAGGCTACTGGCCCGTGTCACACTCAGGCTAAATATACTGGCCTGTCTCACACTCAGGCTAGGCTTCTGCTGGCCCATCTCACACTAAGGCTACTGCTGGCCCATCTCACACTTAGGGTACTGCTGGCCCATATCAAACTTGGGCTACTGACCTGTCTCACATTCAGGCTACTGGCCTGTCTCACACTCAGGCTACTGGCCCATCTCTCACTCAGGCTACTGACCCGTATCACACTCAGGCGACTGGCCCATCTCATACTCAGGCTACTGGTCCATGTCACACTTGGGCTACTGGCCTGTCTCACACTCAGGCTACTGGCCTCTCTCACCCTCAGGCTACTGGCCCGTGTCACACTTAGGCTACTGTCCTGGCTCACACTCAGGCTACTGGCCCATTTCCACTCAGGCTAGTGGCCCATCTCACACTCAGGCTACTGGCCCGTATCACACTCAGGCTACTGGCCCATCTCACACTCAGAGTACTGGCCCGTATCACACTCAGGCTACTGGCCCGTCTTACACTCAGAATACTGGCCTGTCTCACACTCAGGCTACTGGCTGATCTCACACTCAGGCTACTGGCCCGTGTCACACTCAGGCTATATGTACTGACCTGTCTCACGCTCAGGCTACTGCTGGTCCGTCTCACACTCAAGAAAATGCTGGCCCATCTCACGCTCAGGCTGAGCCTACTGATGGCCTGAATGATCTCAGGCTACTGCTGGCCCATCTCACACTAAGGCTACTGGCCCGTCTGACACTCAGGCTACTACTGGCCCATCTTACACTCAGGCTACTGACCTGACTCACACTCAGGCAAACACTGGCTAATGCTAGCTCATTTCACATTCAAGCTACTGCTAGCCCGTCATACTTTCACTTGAACCTGTCAATCTGTGTAATATGGTCAACCTAAGGTCATGGACAATAATTATTGTTTTAGGTTGCGGATGGGGAAAAACGCCCATCATGGGCGTTTTGCCCCTGTCAAAGGGCATTTTGCCCCATGATGTGAGGCAAAACGCCCACTTGTGTCTTTTTTATTTGTGCATTTCGGAAAAAAATAAAAAATAAATAGGGAATGTAACATCAGGGTAGTGGATAGTGCCATTTAGTATCCAAGGTCTGGTGGACTACATGTTTTCCTAGAGGTAGGTAGTACATAACTACAGCTAAATATGCTTACGGTAGGCGTTTTGCCCCACCCTACCCTATACAAATTATTCGTGATTTTAAACATCATAAAAAATTACTGGTGATCAAAAACCATGACAAACCTTACATATTATATACTTAATAATGAAACATAATTATAAAAATGAGGTAGGGAGATTGACCGCAACTGCTTTCTTTTCAATTTTCTGAATTGGCTGGGCTATTTTTCTCTAATCGGGTAGTAAAAACCTTTTAAGGAACTATTATATAATTTTTACATTGTAAAGTTGACCACGACATATGATATTGACAACTCCTGCACGTGGGTTACCGTTTGACGTGGGTTACCGTTTGTCGCTGTCCGCGATGTCGCCAGGCATGAAACACTATTTCTTTTTGACATATCCCAGCAGGCACGGGGAGTTCACCTGGTGTTGAGTCGGTGTTGGGCCAGCGTCGTAGACGGGGGGGGGGGCAGCATTGATTCGGCGTTTGATGGGCGTCTCGTGTTTTGCTGGAATGCGTTTTTCATAATTGCTGAACACATACTTTATTAACATTGTTATCTGGTTATGGGACAGGCCTAGCATAGATATCACATATCTGATGCCATGTCCCAGCCAACAGTATTATCATGACTATTTTTTGTTATCATTGTACAAAGTAATGTATACTGTATATTTGGCGAATCCTAATAAATAATAAATAAATGAATAAATGAAATAAATAAGCCGTTACTGTCTTTGCCTCTGCCCGGTTAATACTTTCACTTTAACATTCCTCTGCAAAGTAATGTCAATAATATATCATGATCTTATAATAATAAACATAGCTTAAAGGTTCAAGTATTACCACGTTTACTGACACATCACGTTTATACTGCTATGTAAAGCCACAAGGCAGTCTCTGTTTACAAGTAAGTAGATGCCGCCTCCCGGATTTGCAATACATTGTATATCTTATTTCTTCCTTTCACATTTTAAGTGTGTTACGGATTCTTTGTGGCCCACCCTCATGAGCCTCTAAATACTAACCCCACTCATCATGAGCCTCGCTGAGTATGCCCGTGCTGCTGGCCCGTGCTGATGATTTTGTTCATGCCTGGCGTTCACAATTTGTTCACGCAGAAATACGACTTTTACAAAAATACGTCTACCCACATGAACAGAGCTGAACAGTTTTGAAATTCAGAGTTACAGGTTTCTCGTTCACTCTGAGATGACGCCTAGCTGAACACGGACGTTTCAGACGATGGCAGTCTGTGTAATTTACAGGAACGTTACAAGTATTAATGAAAGTCATCAGTTCCTGACATGTATATCGGCATGAACATCATAGTGAAATGCACGAGCATCGCCAGTGAGTGAACGTGATTCAAAACCGAAGGGACACGTAAGGTGAAACAGAACTGTGTTAACAAGTATCTAAAGGAACATTCTCTGATATGTTCACCTCGGCATCCTGGTTCGTCATCATTATTTATCATCTAGTGGCTGTGTTTCTCCAAGTGCCTGTGCTAATTTCGCATCTTCAATCATCACATCTAGGCTATATTGACATTTAAATGTGAGCTCTGATCGATTGAAGGGCCTGTCACACCTTGGCGATCGGCGTCAACGATCGCGTAAAAGGCCTGTCACACCTTGGCGATCGGCCTGTACGATCGCCTAATGCACGAAAAAATCAGCCGAACGCTGGCGAACGCTGACCATCGCCGGATCATCGCTGTGCTATCGCCGTGTGCGCTTCGCGATCGTTGCTGATCGCAGATGAACGCTGATGAACGCTGAGAGTTTTGAACAGGTTGAAAACTTTTAACGCACACCGGCATGTGAGAGGAGACGCTAGATGAGCGTTGGGTGGTAGCTACTCAATCGTTCCACCCGTTAGGGGAGCGTTGCGCGATCGTTGTACTCGCTAAGGGAGCGTTACTCGATCGTTGTACACGCTAGGCGAGCGTTACTCAGTTGCTGTACTATATTCATTTGCTTATACATCATAATAGGCATATACATAATAATATACATACATTTTCTGGTGAATCACTTAAAACTATAAGAATCAAGTCATAAATTATTGGTCTACAATGTATTAATCTTTATAAAAGTTCAGCGCATTTATAACAGTTTGTGATCAGCTGATCAATGATTATATGAGATGTATAAAATCTACTTCTATGCAATATAGGCATTTAACACGCCAAAATGGCCAATTCAAAATAACAAAACATTTCTAAACTATCTGACAAAACTTCGCTTGAAAATAAATTCTCATGGGTTAACATCTTTAAAAATATAAATTCACCGCTAGAAATCTACTAAAACTAATGAAATACTGTATTAAAAACTCGTGGTTTTAAAGGAAAATCATGTGATCATAACTGTGCGTCGCGGAATGTTGAGCACACGTTGGCAGACGCTCCATAGTCGTCGAGTGCGTTATACATGCGTTACTCATGCGCTACTCCCACGCTGGCAGTCGCTGGTGATCACTGGCAATAGAATCACGGATCATGTGATGTGCGGTCTTCAGTCCATCAATCGCCAGCATTTTCACTATTTTTTCATATTTTCTCGTGCGTTACGCGATCGTTAACCGTGATCTCCAAGGTGTGACAGGGCCTTAAAAGGGAACCATTCATATTCACGCCGTATAAGTAATGGTTATGTAATAACTGACAATATTCGCTTGTATCTGTTTAATCACTGTATAAACTTACACATGCAATTATTTATGTGTTGTTGGTTTGTCCACGGATCTGATGTTGCGTTCTCTTGAAATCATTTGAAAATATTTTATAATTGTTTTAACCAGATTACCCCCTGTTTTCCAGTCCAGGTTTAATTCTCGGGCTATCTACACATATTTGTTAATTTTTAGGTTTCAAACAATCACATACCTTATTTGTTGTCTCGTATATCAATGTCGCTTTCTGCACGATCATGGCAATATTGCAACATCAGAAAGCCCGAAGTCGAGATTATACCCTACTCTTATCGAATGACTTCAATGGTTATTTATAGTGTACAGTATTATAGACACCACATACATACTCCGTTCTTTTGCATAGTTTGCAGCACTGTACATGCACAACCTCGATGACTGATAACCATCTTGCAATCACTGTCAATCATTATATATTGTGTCTGTTTCTGTTTGTTGCAGGTTGAGTCAGTCACCATGGCCAGCGTGAAGAAGTCGGTGTTGATGGAGTACCTACAGTGTACTCTGTGTATGGATGACATGCAGAGATCCTGTATTCTACAGTGTCATCATAGTTTTTGTGTAGATTGTCTACAGAAGCCACTGACCCCAAGATCTGTCCTATTTGTAGGAAGGTCACCAGCCTTCCTGCTTGTGACCTCACCACTCTGCCTCCAAACTTCTTCATGAATAATTTGAAAGACCTGATTACGAAGGAGACTAATGACGATATAGACATGATAGATAAGGATAAGGTATCCGTCAGTGCTGATAGAGAGGCGCTAGTGTGTTCACTAGAGGATTGTCAGAGTGAAGTCGTCATGTACAGTACAGTAGACCAGGAGTATCTGTGTCAGATGTGTGCTGATAAACACGCTACCCATCGCTTTACCAGAAAACATAAAACTATAAAAGCAAATGAAGCAAATAAGATGAATATACCATCAGCCAATTCAAAACATCCATGTGGAAGACACCCAAACCAAATCTTAGATATGTACTGTAAAACATGTGATGGCATCGTGTGTCATGTGTGTTTCAATACTGAACACAAACATCATGACTTCTCCACACTCCACCCATTTGTCAAGCCTTGTGAGGAGAGACTGGACGCAATAATGAAGAGGATTGACAAGCTACTGAAGTGTGTAGATCTGGTCAGACAGACCTCTCAGCAACAGGTAGACAAGGCTCAACATCATATAGTCAGCCTGAAGACTCAGGTGACCAGCACATTCAAAAAGATCCGAGAGAAGCTGGCTCAGCAAGAGGAGAGGCTGATGTCAGACATAGCGAAAGCAGCAACCAGAGTGAACAAAGTGGCTTCATCTACACAGGATGAACAACAACTTGCAGAAGTCAACTTGGAAAGCTTGCGCTTCCTGGGCCAGATTCTGCTGACAGGTGACGTGTATGACCAGATGAGCAACCTGCCCAGCCTGGAGGAGGCTGTGGGGAAGAGGTGGAAGACAGAGATACATGGTGTGGTGTGGAAGGACCAGTCAGACAACATCTGTGTTACCGTGTCTAGAGGAAGGTGCTTTCAATGTGACTGGTGCTGTATGTGACAAGCCTGATCAGCTGACATCAGAGACAGAAGAAGACGGGGAGATCACCAGGTTCACTGTGGGTGGATGTGTGTATGGTGTATGTCATTACAACAATACTATATTTACAGCGAAGGGCAATGATTCCTCACTTTACATGTACAGTAGTACAGGTGTATTGAATAAAACACATGTTATCCATGAAATGAACTATCCATATGATTTGACCTTGATCACACATGATGATGGCGACAAGCTGATCATTACAGACTTTAATACAAAATGTTTACATCAGGTGCCTGTAAAGACTGTGGGTGATAAATGTGAACTCGGCACCACACAGAGTCAGAAACTCAACTACAAGCCATGTGGGGTTTGTGTGAATAACCAGAATAATCTAGTTGTCGCAGATCAGAATGGACAATGTCTGCATATTTATAACAATTCACGTCAGAACATCAGCACAGTGAGACTGCCCTCTGGTGTGAGCCCATGGTACTTATCAACTACTCCCTTTGGCGGCTATATTATCATAGATGATGTTGACGGTCATTTCGTCAATGGTGACCATTTTATAAAGAAATTGTGATAATCTGACTTCGCGTTAATTTAGGCGGCCATATTTGATGCAATATCGCCTGTCTGTGTCGTAATTTCAACAAATCATTATGCTTTTGTATCCTCAGCTCTATAAAAAACTTATAAAAAAAGACGTCCGATAAAAAAATGGCCAAGAAATGAAGGCCGGGGTCTCACCTGTGAATCATGACACCCTACCATCCCATAAAACAAAAACATCCCAAGTAAAACAAGGCAACGACTTATCCGTAGTACTCCTAAATGCCAGGAGTGTCAAAACAGTGAAGCAATCTGTGAACAAAGTTAGAGATCTCCAAAACCTTGTATATAGTGCAGATTGTGATGTTTTAGCTATAACAGAGACATGGCTTACATCCAATGTCTCAAACAGTGAACTGATACCACAAGGGTATACTATACACAGGATGGACAGACCTGGTGACAAAATAGGAGGCGGAGTCCTGATTGCTGTTAAGAATTCACTGTCATCATCAACTTGTGAAACACCAGTGACAGACGAAATCCTGGCAGTTAACGTCACACTGAACCAGAACTGTAACATAACTTTTATTTGTACATATAAACCGCCAAATGCAAATAATTCATTATTTAACACAAATCTACAAGCTGTTTTATCATCTGCAACAAAAAATGATTCTAAAATATGTTTACTAGGTGACTTTAACTTCCCCCATATTAGATGGAAAAACGATGGAATGGGTGAACCTAAATCATACGATGACACTATATTTTGTGAGACTCTTGAAGACTTCCCTTTCCAACAAATGAATATTTTACCGTCAACACGCCATGGAAATGTTTTAGACCTTATTCTAACAAATTTCACTGAACATTTTCAAATTAAAACAGATTACGATGACGAGTTCAGAACTGATCATAGAATTTTAAATTTTAACCTGCCTGTCCCGTCAAAGCCCAAGCGCTTGTGTACCACACGCTGTATTTACAATTATAAGAATGTAAATTGGTCTGACATTGAAATGAGAATCAACACTTCTAACCTTGAAGATAGAGTAATTGAAGCCACGAATATTGATGAAGCTTTGTCTATATGGATGAATACTTTAAGTAATCGAAGAGTACGTTCCTAAAGTAAGAGTTAATAATTCAAAATCAGTCACGTGGTTCGTTAAAGAGTGTGCTAAACTACGAAATAAAAGAAATCGTTTAAAGAAAAGAGCCCTAAATTCTGATGACATAGAACACTGGAACACTTATAAGAAAATTAGAAATAAAATGAAAAATACATTACGTAGAAAGCACAAAGACTTTATCAATAATCTTGGTGAACTTACAAAGAAAAACCCTAAAAGATTTTGGTCATATATAAAATGCCGTAAAAAAGGTAATGTCATTCCTGATTTGATGCATTTTAATGGTAAGACTGGTGAGACAAACCAGGATATTGCTAACATGTTCAATAGCTTTTTCCAGTCTGTCTTTAACAAGAGAGATATAAATAATAAATGTCCAGATGTCGAAAAATGTAAGTTGCCCTCTTTAGGAAATTTCCAAATTACAATTGAAGAAGTACACACTATTTTGAAATCTTTGGATAAAAATAAATCTTCTGGTCCAGACGAAATTCCACCCATCGTTCTAAGTCAGTGTGCAAATTCTCTTGCACCATCACTGTGTGCTTTAATAAACAAATCATTAGAATTAGGTCAATTTCCTGAAAATTGGCGGAGCGCAAATATTTGTCCCATTTATAAATCAGGTGACAAATCTGACATAACTAACTATAGACCAATTTCGTTATTGTCCGTGGCAAGTAAAGTAGCCGAATGTTGTATCTTCAACAGAATATATCCATTATTACATGACCAAATATATACTCTACAGCATGGATTTATGAAAGGGCGCTCAACAGTCACTCAATTGCTACAGGTGCTACATGATATTCAAAAATCTGTCATTAAAGGAGAACAAGTTGATATGGTATATTTAGATTTCGAAAAAGCATTTGATAAAGTCCCTCATGACCTACTGATTGAAAAATTACAAAGTTTCGGCATATATGGAAATCTGTTAAAATGGCTAAATTCATAGCTCACAAACAGACAGCAACGTGTAGTCTTGGAGGGTAAAAGTTCCTCATGGCTAGAAGTGACTAGTGGTGTACCTCAGGGCTCAATTCTGGGCCCACTACTGTTTATTTTGTACATAAATGACATGCCCCTCAAATTGAGGCATTCCACGATAGCATTGTTTGCAGACGACAGCAAGTGTTACCGTAGAATAACAAAAGTTCAAAATTGTCAAGAACTTCAAGACGATATAAATCACTTCTTCAAATGGTCTGTAGAATGGGGAATGTCATTTAAAATTGAAAAGTGTTTTGTACTATCCATCAATCAGTCAAATCAACATCAACCTTTCAAGTACACTATGAATGATGTCACCCTTAGTACTGTAAATGAAGTTAAAGACCTTGGTATATTTCTTGATACAAAATTATCGTGGGATAAACACATCAGTTACACCACAGCAAACGCTGGAAAGTTGACAGGTTTAATAAAACGGACTGTAGGTCACTCAGCACCTGTAAGTGTCTTACAACAACTTTACAGTCCTATTGTTATGCCCCAGCTTGAATATGCTACACCAGTATGGAACTCCCTTTCGAAATCTCAGATACAGACATTGGAACGAATTCAGAGATCTTATACTAAATTTATGTTCGGTTATGAATCCCCACTTACCTACCCGGATCGCCTCGATAGACCTAATATGCTTCCTTTATCATACAGACGAGATATTTCAGACCTGTGTCAGTTATACAAATTTATCCAAGATCCTCGCTCATTACCTCCAGACAGTGTACATTTTAGAAATGACCAGCGATGTACTAGACAATATGAATCAGCAAATTTTCCAATACCACGATGTAAAACTGAGCAATCTAGAAAATTTTATTTTAACAGAGTTGTATATAGTTGGAACAAGCTTCCCGAGAGTGTTAAAAGTGCAAGCACATTACTTGGTTTTAGGAAAAGCTTAACTACATATTTTAACGATATTTTAGAATCTAATTTTAATGTAAACAACACCTGCACATGGGTTCATGTCTGTAAGTGTGCATTATGTAGACAAAGCTCGTAATGTCAAAACTAACATGGGTGGAATTACTGGGTATATACTGCCTATCCCACTTCCTAGCATGCAAAATTATTATACACCCAAATACTTTTCTACTTTTATGCAATTTTATTAATTTTATATTATATGTGTATTTTATTGTACATATTGTAACTGTATTTTTTTTTACATGCAAATAAACAAAACAAAATAATCTACTGAGCAGTAATTATTATACTTGATAGGAATTTTTGAAACAACTGTAGCAAAACTTGACAAAAACAATATTTTTTTGCAAGTCTGAAACCATCTTGGCGGCCATCTTGGATTTTTTCATTTTTGAGCCTGTCTCCTCATCTAATATCTAAGAGTATGCATTTGTTTGCATACCTGCCAAGTTTCATAATTGTAGAAAAAAGTGAACGATTTTTTTTCTAAACAGCTCCACTAGTATGGCGAGGTGTCTTGGAGTTTCATCAGCTGCAGTAAACACCGGAACGAAACTCGAGAGGTTTGCCCGAGTGGAGATCCGGTCGGTAAATTGTCCACGTGACCACAGCGACCTATCAGGAGAGACTCATTGATTTATGGGTAAATACAGTGTTTAGCAACATGAGCGGAGCGGAGCAGTGATCCAGGAATGTGGACGAGACATAATAATGAAATACGGCTATTGTTCTCGGAAAGATAAATTGCTAATGATGAACATTATATTGATAACTATACAGCGATTAAGTTGTTGTATTTTAAACCTAAATACCAGAGCAAGAGATGAAGGGAGATTAAGTGCATTAAGCTAAGCATTAGTTTGCCTAACGATTCGATGTTTTTATGTTTTTATACATTAGTTTCACCCGTCTGAAACCAAAATGCAATAATGCATTTATAAAAAAAAACATTGAGAAATAATCAAATTATATTTATCTTATTATAGGTTGTCTGAATATAATCAGAATATAATCTTGCACTATCCCCTGAACTGACATTTTCTAAAACTGGTTTAAAGACGCTATACACAAATAAACTTTCCTGCTCTCAGCTGAGAAATACAGCTGTATGTGAGATAACCTTAAAACCCCCATTAGCATTAAAACATAATTTTTCATACATGAAAACTGATCGGATGAGGTTTTAGAACGATAATGTCTCTGAAACTGCTTAACCCTTTCAGTGTGGGGGTCAACTTAAGACATCACAATCTGACGTTTTCGACTTTATACGTCTAAAATCGATTCCCGCACTGAAGGTGTAAAACATTTATAATCGCATAAAACCCATAACATAGATATTGAAATGAAGCAGAAAGAGCTGACCAAGACATTTTTATGACTATTTCAAATTGGAATTTGTCACCCATTTCAATTCATCGTTATCCGCTACAAGTCGGGAATTCCGCATGCGCGGCTCATTTGTCCATTCGAAAATATGTGCTCCGAATTATACTTATACCAGGAAAAATAAGCCGCCCATGTTGCCTAATTGACGACGCAGCTGCTTCCGGCGCTGAAAAGTTCAAGGAGAAGTCTGCATTGATCCGGAGGGTATTTGCAGGAACACATACAAACGATGCATGCTACATATAAATAAATGATAAATCGTTTTGAACAGAAATATGAAACGATTATGATAATATAAACCCAGTAAACATAGTAACCATATAACGACGAGGCTGTGATCACACCCAATCTTAAACCTTTAACCGGCCGATTATATTCGGTTTTTTCATTTTTTTTTTTTAAAAGTGAAATACCAATTTTAAACCATGTTAATGATAAAACGACACATCGATCACCAAAATCGTTGACCTACATTTTTGTCAAATCTGAATAATTTTCATTCACTTGAAGTTTTGAATTGCTTCAGCGAGACACAACTTCAATTGAGGGGAAATATCAATTAAACAACTAGGCAGTTAAAGGGTTGAACGCTAACTAAGACCATAGTCGTTTAAATCAGTTTTGTTAAAGGTTAAATAACAGTTATCGGGATCCACAGGAGTGTTTAGGCTTCAACATTTGCAAATGTTTGGTCACAAAATAAATAAATATGAGTAATTTTCACTGACTTTTCACCGAGTTGTGGATCGCGGTTGCAAGACACAACTTCAAATGGGTGAAAATGTAAATTATAAGATTCAGCGGTTTAAGGGTTAATGCAGCGTGATGTTTGGTCAACGTCACATTAGACGTTGATCCAAGGTTGTTTTAATGTTGGGCAGCGTCGTAGACGATGGCCCAACATTAAAACAATATTGGGTCAATGTCTTGTTTGCTGGGCGGTTTGTCAACATTGTAACATATTGAATCAACTGCCTCTCGTTTGGTGGGAATTTATTTATATGTGGAAATGGTCAAGGTAGTTTGAAATGTTGCCATAGTTACCACCTGAATGCGAATAAATATATTCTGAATTTATAAAAAAAACTGGAGAGTCAGTCAGGGACTGGAAACCTCCACCGGGCGATCCGGATCGTAATCCGGATCCAGGTTCAGGATCGTAATCAGGATCCTGGATCTGTATCGTCATACGGATCATCACCTAAATGTAATGGATTGTTCCTTGGCCCGAGACACACCTATGGGAAAAGTTTCATGCAGATCCGTTCATTACGTTGCAAGTCATCTTACGGACAGACAAACAAATAAACTAACCAACATGACAAAAAATATAAGCGCCTTTAGCAGAGATAATAATACTCTTATATAATATAACATAAGATATCTCAGAAGCTTCTTATTGGCCTACCCTTGCATCGCGGGGACCGAATTTAGACGTCAGAATCTCACGTTCATGGATGTCAGATAAATGAAAAATAAACCCTACACTAATGGATAATGACATTTAAAATGAGAAATAAAAATTAGAATAATGGATAATAACATTTAAAATAATAAATAAACTTTAGAATAATATTTAATAAAATTTTAAATGAGAAATAAACATTAGAGTAATGAATAATATCATTTTCAATGAGAAATAAACATTAGAAAATTAGATAATAACATTTTATATTGGGAAATAAACCTTAGAATAATGGATAATAACATTTTAAATGATAAATAAACCTTAGAATAATGGATAATAACATTTTATATGATAAATAAACATTAGAATAATGAATAATAACATTTTAAATGAGAAAAACCCTACACTAATGGATAATGACATTTAAAATGAGAAATAAAAATTAGAATAATGGATAATAACATTTAAAATAATAAATAAACTTTAGAATAATATTTAATAAAATTTTAAATGAGAAATAAACATTAGAATAATGAATAATATCATTTTCAATGAGAAATAAACATTAGAACAATAGATAATAACATTTTATATTGGGAAATAAACATTAGAATAATGGATAATAACATTTAAAATGAGAAATAAACATTAGAATAATGGATAATAACAGAGACTAATCAGTCAAATTAACTTTTTGGAGTGAAAAAATGTCTAACTTTAATCCAGATGTATGGATTCCCTCTCGCAACTCAATCGGAATGAAAATTACATTAATTCTGTTATATGTTTTCAGAACGTTGGCATTTTGGTAAATTTTAATAATATAATTCTTCAGAAATATAGTTAAAAAGTCAGCCTAGAATGACTTTATATTATATATCTGTCTCGCTGGTATCTATTTATCTTTTGCACACTGGATAATGTCATCATATCTACATTTTCTCTCCTACAAAAAATGAAAATTCTCCATTTACAACCCCCCCCCCCCCTGGCATTATATTAAATTAAATGATATGACAGATGACACACTAGCAAGTAAAAAATTAATATGCGTCACTAGCAGGTAAAGGGTTAATACGCGTCAATACTAGCCCCCATAAACCTGGTCCTTTACCCAATGTTGTTTAAACGATGGACCAGCGTCGCAGATTGTGGTACAACATTTATTCTGAAAATGTGTCAACATATCGTGTTTGGTGCCACAATAACTTTGCAAATACTATATTGTGAAAAGTAAATACCAGGGCACGTATTCTCGTACACGTTACGATACATCACAGGTTTCGGATTGGTCGAGACCAGTCCGAAGCCTACGATATATCGTAAGTAAGTAAGTAAAATATTTGCTTTACTTCACTTTTCGGCCAGTATGGCCATTTAAGTGAAAATTCCAGGTATTACAATATCCCATATTGTATAGTTAAAGTAGTAAAGGAAAGACAAAGCCAATAAAAGCATGATCGTACTAAAATATTCAGTTTAAAGTGTTTGATATGATAAGATGACGATGCTCCTGGCACCTATATGAAACGAGTCTGGTGACATGTTGTAGCGCCTGCACTACAACACAGTTTAATGAGTATAAAAATATCAGTATAAATAATGTAAAATATGAAGTGATTATAAAATGAACGACTTTTCAAGTCACTATATCTCTATGAAATTGGAGTGATTGTGTACAAACTACAAGTCTAAGTCAAAACAGTGTCATTGTCAAAACAAATATATAATATATACTATAATACTATATACTATAATCAAAAAAGTAAACCCATTTAGACATAAATATGAATGACATAAACAATGAACAGAGAAACCATGAAGTAAGTAAGTAAATGTCTTCTGTACTTCACTTTTCGGCCAGTACGGCCGGGGACATCATAAAACCACAAAAAATTATCCAAAATTAAAGACTTACAGTGCCCCCACAGTTGGTAATAAGGTCTGTGATATTGGAGGACATCACAGAGCGATCACAAACCGTGAGGACACCGTAAGTCACCACAGGCTAATTGTACGGCAATGGCTTCTCTATGACATGCTGCATTATCCGCCAGGATGCCACAGAGAAACCTTTAAAACAATAAAGTGAAAAAATAATTATATGGCACCGGTTTCTTCCGGACATCCCGTCCATCGCCAGGATGCCAAAGAGAAACCACTGCAAACACAAAAAAAACAAATCATAGAGGAACTATGAGTAAACCTACAATGCCCCCACAGCTGGGGATCGGGTCTGTCATCGAGAACTAGCACGACAGAGCGATCACAATCCGTGAGAGCACTGTAAGGCACCACAAGTACAATGAAAAAATATATAAAATATACAAATATGAATATATAAAGAATATATAAAGAATTTAAACTGAAAACTATTCGTAAATAAACATAACAACCTCAGTCAAAAATCACCGGAAAGCAAACACAAAAAACTTCACGTCAAAAAAAATAACAAAACCTGGTTCGATGAAAGGTTTGGGTGTGCTTGGCCTTCCGCAAACACATGTAACCTATGTCGTTTTAATGTTGGGCCGCTGTCTGCCATGCTGGCCCAACATTAAAACAACATTGGATCAACGTCTCTGGTTTGTTGTGTACAGTGGCACTTACCCATTGGCGAATCCCGCATTTGACCGACGAAGGGATTTTTTAATATTAATAGGTATTACACAAACTAAAAAATGCTTCAAATGATACAGAGAGGGACGTGGCACTATATAGCGTGTAACTTTGTCTTTGCTGCTGCCTGTCGTGCGAGTTCGATACCCGTTTAATGCAATATTTTCGAAGAAATATCATGTTTCTTCACTCTCAACGCTGGGACATCGTTGTTTCGATGTTGCTTCACTTCACTCAGGTGTAAATGAGGACCTGGTAGGACATAATTGCAATGTGTAGGCTGCAATACGTTCCTTAGCACCGAAATAGTTGCAGTGCTGTATGCTTCCCGGGGAGTTGAAATGACACACAAATGAGCAGGCCACGTGACCAGGTGGTAATCGTGAAATCGGCTGCAGAGTCTGCAGGTTATGTTAATGTTCAAATTAGGTAATTAGTTTTCCAATGTGTACATCGGACAAGACCCCACATCATCAGGTGACGGTGGCGGATGAATCATTTCGCTAACGGAGGGGGGGGGGGGCGTGCACCAAATAATAAACTAAAAGCTTTCAGACAAAAAACACTTGACATTTTTTCACGTTCTAAAGAGCTCTCCGGAAATGTTTTTGATGTCTATCAATGCTTCAAATGATGCACACTTCAGCCGAAATTGAATACTTTATGGTTTAGAATGGACGGGGGGGGGGGGGGAGTGCTGGATGTGCCCCCTTTGCATTTGCCAATTGCTCATGTGTTGTTGACACTGATTTACATGATACACACTGACACAGGACAAAGTACATATCTCATATCAGATATCAAGCTTGAACAAGCAAACACCAAACTTTAACCAAGCATATTGATGTGATTTCGGGCCAGCGTTGCAAGCGATGGCCCAGCACTATGGCGACATTAAGTCAATATTTCATTGTTGATAGGCGCCTACTATCGGATTTCCTCATATCAATGTGACTGAGTCTGAAAGTTTGAGCCACAGATCGTGCCCGTACAAAAACGTGGACAAATTCCTTTAAACGCTGATATCTAACACTTGGCCTCGATCAATCAGGTCAGTAATAAGTTTATTGGAAGCAGCAACATTTCAACTACATGCACGCATGCTCAGCTAGTTGTCCGCTACGTTGATAAAAAGTTTCGGGTATTTTTCGGACCTTGGGGTGGAGATCGCTATCTCTCAGCACCATTTTTAAAAGCATTGATTCCCCAGGTAAAACTAATTGAGGAATCCACAACCAACAGCTGTACGGTGTGGACCTGTCTACGGCTACCATCAGGCCACTGTGTTGACACGGGACAAGTACACATCACATCACTCCATATAACGTATTTGGGCGTATATATTATTATCAGACCTCACAATGTGACTACAGGTGTGAGTAGCCCAGCTAAATATGGCTAACGCTAAGGTGACATTGTAATAAACAAGGTAAGGTTTTTGTAATCTTGTCCTTAGTAATCTGATAAGAAATATCCTGCATGTATATTTAGTGTATTTTAAACACAATAATGTCTGTGGTTGGGTGATATTGACAACAGAGTATTTTCGGGTTGTGATAATATTATAGGCCTATATTGTATTTAAAAGTATCGGGTCAACATGTTTAAATATACACAACTAACACAATGATATAGGGCTATTATGTATATTATATGTTCACCGGTGTGATAATATGATCTACATAATAGTTATTTAAGGAGTGTCAGACAAGAATCCAGAGTAAGGGTCGTACCATTTGACATATGGAAGGGGGTGGGGTAGAGTTTTAATTTAAACAAAATTGTGGCCGTTTATACTGACCATACCTGCTCGATTCGAATTTTGAATTGTTTATATTTTCTTAACGTGGTCAGGCGTTTCCGTGACCATAGACTTTGCCAGTTACTTCGAGTCATACATTTTTTTTGGGAAAGTATCATGAAATTTGTGTTAACTTTGACGGTGTGAATACAATTTTTTGTTCATAAAAACAATCTCCACAACTACCTGACTAAATGGCTATATTTTGTCAAAATATTTGTTGATAAACTGCAGTCTTCATATTACTTGGTGACCGGACCTAAACATGCCAACCGTTCATTCAGTCTGGATTTGGCTCAAATCATTAGCTCCGACATACTGGGTTCGAATACCTTGGAGTGGAGTGTTGTCTATGCCATTGTGCACAATAGTACCATTATTCAGAAAGTGGCATTAAGTGATTTTCATTCGTCCTACGCAAAATACCGCATATACATCAGTACAAAATAAGGCATCATAAATAAAAAAAATACAATACATAGGGTTGCTAAGCATATGTTACATCGACGAATCCTTAGTTTTACATACGCCCCTTCTAATATTATGTGTGGTTACACACACAGCCTTGTGGTTGAAGAGATACACCCACCATATTACATGCATGTACATGTTTCCAGATATAATCGATTACACTTGATAACGACAAGCGTAATATTCCCATACTAGCAGCGTGTAGGTGAACAGAGTGCAGTTATCAGACACATACAACACAATATGTGTTGTTAGTGACAGACACCCGACTGACACGTATAGTCTGGAACACCAAGGAACAAATAATGGGATGATATTATTCTTCATCAGACTAACTTAATAATTGACTGGCAGTCCTTATTAGTGTGAGTATAGAAGTCTAGAGTAACGCAATGATAGACATTCCGGTCACGAATCATAATAATCTTGGTTTCAATGTTAATAATTTGCAAGACATGTAGGCTATCGTCAGATAACGTCGCAAGCTGGGTACCCCCATCGAGCTTGACACCTTAATATTGTTCAATGCTTGCTCTACAGTAAATCTACATGGAGTGAACGTACAGTACAGTTTAATTTGTTTGCGCAGCCAATCGTCGTCATTGATTTTGGACTTGTAGATTATAATTTTGTTTTTGTTTGTTTCAGATTGAGTTTGTCACCATGGCCAGCGTGAAGAAGTCTGTGTTGATGGAGTACCTACAGTGCACTCTGTGCATGGAGGACATGCAGAGATCCTGTATCCTACAGTGTCACCATAGTTTCTGTGTAGACTGTCTACAGAAGTACATAGCACAAGCCACTGAACCGCATAAGATGACCTGTCCTATTTGTAGAAAGGTCACCACCCTTCCTGAGGGTGACCTCACCACTCTGCCTCCAAACTTTTTCATGGATAATTTGAAAGACTTGATCACGAAGGAGACTGATGACGATATAGACATGATAGAGAAGGATAAGGTATCCGTCAGTGCTGATAGAGAGACGCTAGTGTGTTCACTAGAGGATTGTCAGGGTGAAGCCGTCATGTACTGTACAAATGACCAAGAGTATCTGTGCCAGCCGTGTGCTGATGAACACGCCTCCCATCGCTTTACAAGGAAACATAAAACTATAACAGCAGATGAAGCAAATGAGCAGAATAAGCCATCGTCTAATTCACAACATCCATGTGGACAGCACCCGGATCACCCACTAGACTTGCATTGTAAAACACGTGATCAAGTAATTTGTTATGATTGTATTAATTTTGCCCACAAAGATCATCATATAACATCACTACACCCTTTTATAAAACCATGTGGGGAGAGACTAGATACAATAATGAAGCGGATTGACAAGTTACTGAAGTGTGTAGATCTGGTCAGACAGACCTCTCAGCAACAGATTGACAAGGCTCAGCATCACATTGTCAGCCTAAAGACACAGGTGACCAGCACGTTCACACAAATCAGAGAGAAGCTGGCTCAACAGGAGGAGAAGCTGATGTCAGACTTGGAGAAAGCATCAACTAGAGTCGACAAAGTGGCCTCATATACACATGATGAACAACAGCTGGCTGAGGTCAACTTAGAAAGCTTGCGCTTCCTGGGACAGAGTCTGCTGACAGGTGACGTGTATGACCAGATGAGCAACCTGCCCAGCCTAGAGGAGGCTGTGGAGAAGAGGTGGAGGACAGGGATACCTGGTGTGGTGTGGATGGTTAAATCAGACCAGGATGAAAAGAAGATCAATATGTCTGATGTAGATCATCTCACTCTGACAGAAACCTCTCATACAACATATGTGTCACCGTGTGTAGAGGAAGGTGCTATCAGTGTGACTGGTGCTGTATGTGACAAGCCTGATCAATTGACATCACAGACAAAAGAAGTCGGTGAGATGACTAGGTTCACTGTGGGTGGTAGTCTGCGTGGTATATGTCTGTACAACAATACTATATTTACGGTACATTATGGTAATTCCTCACTTTACATGTACAGCTGTACAGGTGTCTTGATTAAGAATCATGTTATCAGTGAAATGCTGTATCCATATGATTTGACCTTGATGACACATGCTGATGGTGACAAGCTGATCATTACAGACTATAGTGCAAAATGTCTACGTCTGGTGCCTGTCAAGACTGTAGGTGATCAATGTAAACTCGGCCCCACACAGAGTCAGCAACTCATCTACAATCCATGGGGAGTTTGTGTGAATAGCCAGAATAATCTGGTTCTCGCAGATCGGAAGGGGAAATGCCTTCACGTCTATAACAATTCAGGTCAGAACATTAGCACATTGAGACTGCCCTCTGGTGTGAGCCCATGGTACTTATCAGCTGATCCCTCTGGTGGCTATGTTATCACTGGTGCTTTTGGTCAGATCACTTGGGTTGATGAAGAGGGGAAGGAAAAGAAACGTCATCAAGGCACAGCATGTGACATAGCATTATCCAGTATGTGTGGTATAGTTAGAGACAATAACAACAGATACATAGTGGCTGACAATGGTAACAATAAACTGTTGTTATTCAGTCAAAATGGGGAGAATGTAAGATGTCTGGTCAAAGACACTATCATCGACCCTTTAAGTCTGTTTTTGGATCAACAGCAGAATAAGCTGTATTTTGGTGCAGATAATGGCGAGGTGGTGATATATGACTACTACATGCTACTGGGTGAAAAACATTCCGTAAAATACGTTATTAATACTTTAAGCATCCTGGCCAAAGCTGAGTAATGCAATGACAATCCAGTGACATTTGGATTTAAAATATGGATATACTGTAATACGGTAACTATATGCAATCTATGCCACTGCTACTACATTTCGCATGTTTGACTTACAAGCACACGTATTTCATATAATTTTACTAAGATATAATTATGTAGCTATGTGTTTTCGATGTGAATAACATATATAACACATCAAATGTCTGACATCACAATCAATAAGTTGATTTATGAGCGGAAACAAACTGTTCAGCTCCAGCATATTAACCAGTTGTACATAGCATATTGTAGTTATTACACAGCATTTAACAAAAAGGTATACTTTTCATTTTTATAATTTCTTGTCAAGAAGAACTAATGTTGATGGTCTGAAATTTAGCAAATTATTAAGATTATTGATGGATTATTATATTGTGTGTGGATTGTATTAACAAGAAAGACATGTACTATCTAAGGTTTGGGAACATACGGAAGTGTACTATTTCAGATTCCTGTATTACCAAAATTACCCATAGTGTGGTATAATCATTAATTTAACTTTGAAACATGTACACTCTCCACTAATTGATATTGTGATTAGATGAGATTAAATGTGATTTGATGCATCATCTGATCCTAAAGCAGTTCTACGTGCGTTTGGCTGAAGTGTGCGGATCGTGTTAATATCATTGTTTTAAAGGATTATGTTTTGTGTGCAGTATCTACATGTACTATTTGTTTTATTAAACAGCTAAAAGTATCACTTTTATATTTGATGTGTCTATGATTTGTCACTACACAACTATTAGAAGGGTAACTATTGTATGTTCCAACAGATACCAGGTGTAATGTTTGACCATCGTCTGCGACGCTGGGCAATCATTACGTCAGCATTCTGTCAACATACTATGTCTACTGGAGTCAGGTTTCTGTATTAGATCTGTCAGTATCTGAAAATGGATAAAATCGCTCTGCAATAATTTAGCCCTCTGACGAAATGTATACAGGCTAATACGTCACCAGTACGAGCGTGTAATGCAGGACACATTTTGCTTACGATCACTTACATGTTGAGCTGCCACGAAGACACTATCAAGAGATCTGTTCACATGTTACTGAAATATCAGCAGGGGTCAAATACGTTTGGCAACAAACCTTGGTGTCCATTATTGTATAGCACTGCTTCTTTCTGTGTTGCCGTCACGCCATGACGAGGTGTCTGAGGGGTGCACCAGCTACCAGGTCACCTCCGCTGGCAACGCATACCGACCAGTCTCAGTGTACAAGCAGGGGACTTGCACTCTTTGAAAATTTAGCTGGTACACCTTTATTTTTATACATAAAAAATAATTTGTTTATTTAGCGCAAATATTTAATATCCAATAACATGGCCCAACATTAGGGCAACCTTGTTTTAACGTCTTGTGTTTACTGGACACACCATTAAACATGATAAACATGCCACACTACGATTTGCTGTGAAGACACAATAAGCTGATAGATAGCATTTGAAACTTTGCAATACATAGTCCATGAAAACATACACTATAACCTGTAAGCCTTCCAGATGCAGATCGTCTGTAATCGTTATGTGGTCCATAATAATAGACACTGTAACATGTAAGCCTTCCAGATACATACAGTCTGTAATCGTTATGTAGTCCATAATAACAGACACTGTAACCTGTAAGCCTTCCAGATACATACAGTCTGTAATCGTTATGTAGTCCATAATAACAGACACTGTAACCTGTAAGTCTTCCAGATACAGATCGTCTGTAATCGTTAGGTGGTCCATAATAATAGACACTGTAACATGTAAGCCTTCCAGATACATACAGTCTGTAATCGTTATGTAGTCCATAATAACAGACACTGTAACCTGTAAGTCTTCCAGATACAGATCGTCTGTAATCGTTATGTGGTCCATAATAATAGACACTGTAACATGTAAGCCTTCCAGATACATACAGTCTGTAATCGTTATGTAGTCCATAATAACAGACACTGTAACCTGTAAGTCTTCCAGATACATACAGTCTGTCATCGTTATGTAGTCCATAATAACAGACACTGCAACGTATACGCCTTCCAGATACAGATCGTCTGTAATCGTTATGTAGTCCATAATAATAGACACTGTAACCTGTAAGTCTTCCAGATACATACAGTCTGTCATCGTTATGTAGTCCATAATAACAGACACTGTAACGTATACGCCTCCCAGATACAGATCGTCTGTAATCGTTATGTAGTCCATAATAATAGACACTGTAACCTGTAAGTCTTCCAGATACATAGAGTCTGTCATCGTTATGTACATGTAGTCCATAATAACAGACACTGTAACGTATACGCCTTCTAGATACAGATCGTCTGTAATCGTTATGTAGTCCATAATAATAGACACTGTAACCTGTAAGTCTTCCAGATACATACAGTCTGTCATCGTTATGTAGTCCATAATAATAGACACTGTAACCTGTAAGTCTTCCAGATACATACAGTCTGTCATCGTTATGTAGTCCATAATAACAGACACTGTAACGTATACGCCTTCCAGATACAGATCGTCTGTAATCGTTATGTAGTCCATAATAATAGACACTGTAACCTGTAAGTCTTCCAGATACATACAGTCTGTCATCGTTATGTAGTCCATAATAACAGACACTGTAACGTATACGCCTTCCAGATACAGATCGTGTGTAATCGTTATGTAGTCCTTGGAAACAGCCACTGCAGCGTGTAAGTCTTTCGGATTTATTTGAGACAACAATAACCTTGTATAAACACTTGTCCTTTATTTTCCTTTTATAAGAGGTCAATCTACAACATATACGTATACGAGTGTATTTAGTAGCTTTTCCATTTAGTTTCAGAAAAATAAATTATCCAAGTGTAGTAAGTTAAACTGATGCTCAAACTTGCTTTGCTTGATTGCAAAGGTTTTGTGTCATTTTCTCTGGAATTTATATTATCCAATACATTTCACATGACGTTTATACGGGTCGACAACAGGTAAAGGGTTATTATGGGTCACTAGCAGGTAAAGGGTTAATATGCGTCACTAGCAGGTAAAGGGTTAATATGCGTCACTAGCGGGTAAAGGGTTATCATGCGTCCCTAACAGATAAAGGGTTAATATGCGTCACCAGCAGGTAAAGGGATAGTATGCGTCACTAGAAGGTAACTCAGAACTCAGAATCATTTATTCGCCTCTTTAACAAATATATATATAGTCTCATCATTTTATACAGATAATTAATGATGTGATGGGCATGGAGACTTGCATTAAGATCAAGAATTTGATCGCTATCATGCAAGCCACCATATTTAATAAGCAAAATTCAACAAAACATGAACATACCAGAGTTGCATGGATCAAGCGCGCCACGTCGACGCCAGACATGCACCGGATAAATCACAACAGCCCGTACGCCGTCCCCCGGCCAACCCACAGAGAAAAAATATTTGTGGGTTAGCCGGCGAAAACACGCACGAAGCCGGCAACACTAATGCACGACCCAGCGCCGAGGTGGCGCACTTGACCTCTAGACTGCTGATATGATATCGGAACATTTATATTTATATATATCATATGTGCAAAAAACTATGTGAGACTCCACGACATCTCATATGTGGACATTTAAGTCCGCAAATGAGAGGTCGAGACAGAGCACATTCAATGATTCTGAAACTAGTTCACCCGACTCGTGACCGGGTAACCTTACATGACAAAGTATAATTATTTTATTCTAGAATGTTATCGATTGCATACATAACAATTTTCAATTAAACATTGTGGCTGGTACATTTTAATAAAATAATTACGGGTATACAATACAAAACCTGAAAAACTATGAGTAAGAAATTTGTCTCGAATTTCGTTTGGTAACCGATTTATTAAATTGGGAATATTATGAGAAATACATTTGGTAGCAAATACATGATTCACTTTCATTGGAGTCAAATCATCACAGCGTCTAGTGTTATATCTGGATTGCCTGATAAAATTCAATTTTTGAAAATAATCCGGTAAACTCTTTATCAAATATTTGTAATAAAATTTTAACTGATTAAGTTTAAATATATCCTGTATTTTTAAAAGATTAAGTTTGATAAAAATTGGATCCGTATGTGCTAAATATTTACTTTGTGTTATAAATCTTACTGCTCTCTTTTGTAATTTCACAATTCTTTCATTGTTATGTCCCCAGATTAAAATGCCATAATTTACATGTGGCAAGAATAGCGAGTTATACAACTGGATTAAAACATTCCTGGGAAGTACAAATTTCATTTTATTGATAATTCCGAGGGTTCTTGAAAGTTTACAGGATAGTTTCTCTATATGATCGTTCCAATTTAAATTCTCATCTAATCTGAATCCTAAAAAATCTACCACTTTTGTGTTACCAATAACAGTATTTTCGATTTGTATTTCCGGAATTGATACTTTACGTTGTACTTTATGGAATATACAAAATTTTGTCTTAGAAATATTTAAAGACAATTTATTGAGTTTTAACCATGCAATAATTTTTTCTAGCTCCATAATAATTATGTTAGCAGTTTCCTTGTTATTTGTGTTAATGGGTGCAAAAAGTGTTGTATCATCGGCAAATAGTATAAATTTAAAAAAGTTACTTGATTTAACAATATCATTTATATAAATTAAAAACAACAGCGGTCCTAAAATAGATCCCTGGGGAACACCTGTTTTTATATCCAAAACCTGTGAATTGATGTCATCAAAAACTACAAATTGTTTTCTATTTGACAGGTAACTCTCAAGCAATTTTCCTGGACCATCAGAAACGCCATAAAATTCCAACTTTTTTATCAAGATGTTGTGATCTAACGTGTCGAACGCTTTTGAGAGGTCCAGAAAAATTCCCAGAGGCACCTGTCTCTTGTCCATCATGTTTAGTAACTTATCAACTAATTCCAATGCGGCAAATTCGGTTGAGCGACGTTTACGAAACCCATATTGACTTCCATAGAAAAGTCCATTTGTTTCAAAATAAGCATACAATTGATTAAAAATAACTCGTTCTACAACCTTAGATGTTGATGGTAGAAGTGATATGGGTCGATAGTTTGTAAATAAAGTGTCATCTCCTGATTTGAAAATCGGAACTACTTTGGTTTTTTTTAGCTGATTTGGAAATATGCTAGTTTTTAAACATTGGTTTATTATAACAGTTAGGGGTTTTGAAATGATCTCCGCTATTGATTTAATTAATATGTTGGAAATGCTATCATAACCTGAACTGCTTTTAGAATCTAATTGGGAGATTATTTTATTTACTTCTTTCATTTCAACTGGTTGAAATTCAAATTTAGTATTAGGTTTTGATACTAAGTAATCGGAGAAGAGGTGGAGGACAGAGATACCTGGTGTGGTGTGGAAGGACCAGTTAAACCAGGATGAGAAGAAGATCAATATGTCTGATGTAGATCATCTCACTCTGACAGAAACCTCTCATACAACATATGTGTCACCGTGTGTAGAGGAAGGTGCTGTCAGTGTGACTGGTGCTGTATGTGACAAGCCTGATCAATTGACATCACAGACAAAAGAAGACGGTGAGATGACTAGGTTCACTGTGGGTGGTAGTCTGCGTGGTATATGTCTGTACAACAATACTATATTTACGGTAAAGTATGGTAATTCCTCACTTTACATGTACAGCTGTACAGGTGTCTTGATTAAGAATCATGTTATCAGTGGAATGATGTATCCATATGATTTGACCTTGACGACACATGCTGATGGTGACAAGCTGATCATTACAGACGATAGTGCAAAATGTCTACGTCTGGTGCCTGTCAAGACTGTAGGTGAGCAATGTAAACTCGGCCCCACACAGAGTCAGCAACTCATCTACAATCCATGGGGAGTTTGTGTGAATAGCCAGAATAATCTGGTTGCCGCAGATCGGAAGGGAAAATGCCTTCACGTCTATAACAATTCAGGTCAGAACATCAGCACAGTGAGACTGCCCTCTGGTGTGAGCCCACGGTACTTATCAGCTGATCCCTCTGGTGGCTATGTTATCACTTGTAATGTTTCTGGTCAGATCATTTGGGTTGATGAAGAAGGAAAAAAAAGAAACGTCATCAAGGCACAGCATGTGACATATCATTATCCAGTATGTATGGTATAGTGAGAGACATAAACAACAGATACATAGTGGCTGACTTTGGTAACAATCAGCTGTTGTTATTCAGTCAAAATGGGGAGAATGTAAGATGTCTGGTCAAAGACACTATCATCGACCCTTACAGTCTATTTCTGGATCATCAGCATAACTAGTTGTATGTTGGTACACATAATGGCGAGGTGGTGATATATGACTATTACATGTTACTTGGAGAACAACATCCCGTGAAATACATGATAAATACTTTAAGTATCAGTGCCAAAGCTGATTAATCTGGTAGTGCAGTGACATTCCACTGAGATGTGTGTTTGAGGCATGGATATACTACATAATGAAGAACTATATGCAATCTATACCACCGCTACTACATTTCCAATGTTTCACTTACAAGCACACGTGTATAATTTTACTAAGACATTGTTATGTAGCTATGCATTTTTGATGTGAATAATATACAAAAACAAATTACAGTTCTGATATGACAAGCTCTCCGACATTATATGGAGTTGTTTTCTATTTTGGCGTTATCTTGAAAGCCGATGCGTGTAACATGAATATATCATTTTTAATTATTGTAAAAACGTATATTCCGTTCCGCTATATATAAGCTGCTTCATGAACAGAACAAACGGTTCAGTCCCAGCATATTAACCAATTGTACCAATTGTAACCAGCATTTAACACAAAGGTATACTTTTGAATTTTTGTATTTTTTTGTCAAGAAGAACTAGTGTTGATGATCTAAAATTTAGCAGATTATTATGATTATTGATGGATTATTATATTGTGTGTGGATTGTATTAACAAGAAATCTAATGTACCATCTAGGGTTTTGGGATGCAGGCTGGTAACTAACAGAAGTGTACTATTTCAGATTATCGTATTACCATGATTACCATTAATCATGTTAATGTGGTGTTATCGCTAATTAAATTTCGTAACATGTACTCTCTCCACTAATTAAAATTGTGATTAAATGAGATTAAATTTGATTTGATACATCATCTGCTCTAAACACAGTTCTACCTGAGTTTGGCTTATGTGTCCGGATCGTTTTGATATGTCATAGACTGTAATCCTGAAACGCGTGAATCCAGATCGTGATCCGGATCATCCCCAACGAACAAAAACATAACTGCCTTGGCGGAGTTAATAATAACCATAGATAATAAATCAAAAGAGATCTCAGAACCTTCTTATTGGCTTAACCCATTTAGATCGACTTTAGACGTCAGAATTAATTCGCCGTTGTCACTGAACCCAAAAGCCTGTGTTCACAGCCAGCCTTTTCTATGATTTTGTGAACCCAGGAAAATGTTTTAAAAATAAGGCTTAAATAGTACATTCTAGAGCAGGCTATATTAAGGCTCAAATAAGTTCATTAAATTTTGTTTGTTTTATACAATGAACAGGGGCCTGGGTAAGGATCGATCCGCCAGTCTGAGTGATCAGCTGATCTGTTGTTGACAGGGATTTACATGATATACACCTTTTTTAATAACAACACGCCACACGGTGAGCAACGCTGAACTGTTTTAATCAGACAACTGTTACACACTTATCAATGACAACACGCCACACAGTGAGCAACTCGGAACTGTTTTAATCAGACAGTTGTTTACTGCGCAAACTGGTACAGATCTTGTCATATATTACAAAAGGTGTAGATACGTTCAGCCAACGTTGCTGTAATGCTGGACCAGCGTTCTAGATGATGAACCAACATTATGGCAACATTGGTTCAAAGTTGCATGCTAGCTGAGAGCCTAGTATATCAGGCCAACTTCAATGTGATTGAGACTGAATGTTCCAGCTCCAGATTTCACCCTGCAAAAACGTGCACTCCTTCATTTCAACGATCATATCATACGATTAATCACATCAATAATGGGTTAATTAGAATCAGCCTTATTTCTACTACATGAACACGTGCTCAGCTGGTGTTTCACTACGTTGTTAAAATGTTCTTGATATTTTTCGAACCTTGGGAGAGATCGTTCTCGGTCACCGCCATGTTGACAAACGTAGATTCCCAATATGAAACCAATTGAGGAATCCACGACCCACAGCTTTACGGTATCGACCTGTCCATGGCTACTATCAGGCCACAAGGTTTATGTTGACACAGCACAGAGTACACATCACACCACAATGTACTGGTACATGTATACATAAGCCTATTTGAGACCTCACATTCTGACTTGACGACAGGTGTGTTCAGAAGCTAATCATGGCAACGTGATATTCTAATAATTAAGGTAGGATTTTTCTGATCATATCCACAGTAATGTGATATGATATATATTATGTTGCATGTGATATGATATATATTATGTTGCATGTGACATGATATATACATTATGTTGCATGTGATGTGATATATATTATGTTGCATGTGATATGCTATATATTAAGTTGCATGTGATATGATGTATATTATGTTGCATGTGATATGTTATATATTATGTTGCATGTGATATGATATATATTAAGTTGCATGTGATCTGATATATAATATGTTGCATGCGATATGATATTATATCAAGTTGCATGTGATATGATGTAAGTTATTATGCATGTGATATGATATATATTATGTTGCATGTGATATGATATATAATATGGTGCATGTGATATGCACCTGGTATGCTATATATTATGTTGCATGTGATATGATATATATTATGTGCATGTGATATGATATATATTATGTTACATATGATATGATATTTATTATGTTGCATGTGATATGATATATATTATATTGCACGTGATATGATATATATTATATTGCATGTTTTATGATATATATTATATTGCATGTGATATGATTTACATTATATTGTATGTGATATGATATCTATTATATTGCATTTGCTATGATATATAATATGTTGCATGTGATATGATATTATATTAAGTTGCATGTGATACGATGTATGTTATTTTGCATGTGATATGATATATATTATGTTGCATGTGGTATGATATATATTATGGTGCATGTGATATGCACCTGGTATGCTATATGTTATGTTGCATGTGATTCGATATATATTATGTTGCATGTGATATGATATATATTATGTTGCATGTAATATGATATATATTAAGTTGCGTGTGATATGCACCTGGTATGCAATATATTATGTTGCATGTGATATGATATATATTATGTTGCATGTGATATGATATATATTATGTTGCATGTGATATGATATATATAATATGTTGCATGTGATATGATGTATAATATGTTGAATGTGATATGATATATATTATGTTGAATGTGATATGATATATATTATGTTGCATGTGCTATGATATATATTAAGTTGCATGTGATATGATATATATTATGTCGTATGTGATATGCACCTGGTATGCTATATATTATGTTGCATGTGACATGATATATATTATGTTGCATGTGATATGATATATATTATGTTGCATGTAATATGATATATATTAAGTTGCATGTGCTATGCACCTGTCATGCTTTATATTATGTTGCATGTGATATGATATTTATTATGTTGCATGTGATATGATATAAATTATGTTGAATGTGATATCTTTTTCGTCTGATGTTATGATGGTAGACTACTGGTTGTAAAACAGAAGACATGTTAATGAAATATGCAGGTAAATTTTATTTATTAGGTCAAAACAAAATGTTAGAGAGAGGTAATAACCACTCGAACATATAATTCGCATGGTTTTCTTCTGCAATTTAAAAATTATTTCCTGGCTGAGACCCCAGCAGTTAGGACCATAAATTATATATGGTTAAAATAGTTTCAGAAGGAACCATGTGTTTAAGCCGGTACATAAGTCCTAGTATAACTTTAAAAGCTATAATGCTATGTGTGAATCCCATTTTAAATTGCTTACCCTAAAAAATTATATTTGTCAGGAATTTTTTTATTATTTTTTTCCAATCTCTATATTAGGTATAATGACTTGTTTTTGGGGCATATGAAATACCATGTATTTCGATTTTCTTTTTTTTAATTGATAATTTGCTCAACTTTAACCAGTCTGCAACTTTTATTAATTCTAAATTACATTTTTTTGAAAGTATAGCTACCAAAAACATCCAATGTGTAGTATAAAGTAGTATCATCAGCGTAAATAATAATATTAAACAGTTAACTGGCATTGCATAAATCATTAATATATATGATAAATATAACAGGGCCCAATATAGACCCTTGTGGTACACCAGTGCATATATGATACTTAGTTATATCAGACTTAGTTTTATCATAAGACGCATATTGGGTTCTGTTTTGTAAATAGTCGTGAAAAAAACTCTACTGACTTTATATACATAATAATTTAATTGCTGAAGTAAAATAACGTGGTCAAGAGTGTTGAATGCCTTTAGGAGATCTAAGAAAATGTGTATCGGCATTTTGCCTTTATAAAGGTCTTGAGTGATTCTGCCAATTAGTTCAATCGATGCTAAGTCAGTAGAATTACCAGCCCTAAAACCATGCTGACTGTCATATAAAAGTTTATGCTCATTTAAATATGTACTCAATGGTTTGAAAATGAATTCTTCCAAAATTTTGGATATTGAGGGAAGGAGTGAGGAATGAGATCGAACGGTAGTTTGAAGAACGTGAGAGCCGGTATTATTCTGTTTTAATTGCCTTTATTAATCTTATAGAAATATGATCAAAACCTAGATGTATTTGGTAGTTCATTACTTATTCTTAATATCGAAATGTGGTCGATTTTTTAAAGGGACTGTGCCAAACTTAAAAAAAAATTCAAAGTTTAAATTTCTGTTATTTAGGCTTATATTATTGTAAATCTATATTATCTTTCCCCACCCTCCATTTGACAGAGATATGTACCCGATAAGTGTGTATTTCGAAATGCTCATACAATTTGGGACAACCATGACACTAATTCGATTGCGATTGGCCATAAAGCCTGCATGGTGAGGGTCTAAATTAATGGCCCGATGTTGTTGTTTTTTCTTTGAAAATGTCAACACTACTGAGGAAAATCCCTTCCTTTTAATTGTCACTACAACAGCCACGAACATCCCATGAATATTGCCTGTGTATTTTGGCGACGTTCACGATGTCCCGCAGATATCTAAAACATGTCAGTCGGACGAGTTTAGCTGTATAGAGGATCTCAAAAACGTTTTGAAATATGGGGCCAGAAAGGAAAGCGGTCCTTTTGCGATGACGTTGTAATAACTAGCAGCGTCTTTGACAATGTGATAAATCTGAGACCTTACATATACTTCTCTTAATACGAGTTAAGAACTTTTTGTCATAGATTACGGCTGGTAAAGTATAAAAAATCTTTTGAAAGGAAATAATAAAATTGGTGAGTCATGTCCTTTTCCTGTCAAACATGAAAAGTTCATTATAAAAGGGGTCGATCAGAAAGGCAAAAACGTAATGACCGACATTTTGTCATAATCCGTTTTTTTCGGGTTTTCAAAAGTTGTAAGCTATCGGAATGTTGCCTTCACTCAATCAAGCACTCAAAAAAATATAACAGAGCTAAAACAAAAACATGCCATTTGCCTGGGAATGGGCCTTTAAATTGAAATGTACAGTTATGCGCGCCTGTTGGAAAGTCTTTAACATTACTGTTTTGGGGCATTTTATGTTTTTGGTGAGGCTAGGTCCAATGTCGGTGAACTATTTACAAAATATATTAGCTATGATGTTTGAATCAATGATTTCTTCCCCGTTTATCATAAAATGATCAGGAAAATCTCTTTTGACTTTAGATTGTTGTAATAAATCCTATATATTAGTCCATGTATTTTTAATATTATATTTATATTTTTCAAATAATGAGTAGTAGTGATTTCGTTTTACCATGTTTCATTTCAATATTTTGGGTTAAGCCTGCAATACTAGCTTCAGATGACAAATGTCAAGGAGTATCACAGCAGTTAAAGGGCAGGCCCGTGCCCAGGAATTTTTGAAGGTGGGGGGGCGAATTTTGGATTGCTGGGGTAGTTTCGAAATAGGTTAATTAGACCTCCTGTTATTACTGTTTGAATTGATATTTGGCGTTGAGCGAATGGGAATAGCAGCTCAGGGGTGTCCGGGATTGTTTTCAGTTATAGCTGCAAATTGGTGCAATATAGTGGATTCTGACTCCCCCCCCACCCCTGTGACCAGTTTTGTGGTCACAGGGGGGGGGGGGAGGGGGGCGTACAACCCTCTCAACCCCCCCCCCCCCCGATGACGGGCATGTAAAAGGCTTATCCTTTGAACCCAATTTGATGTGGTACTCATCAATTACCTAAATAATTGAAAAACCTTCCAATAACCCACTGTACGTTGTCACCCCACCCCACGTTATCGTCTGTACATCATTCTTTTTTACATCTATAGGCTGCATTGTATATTACTTATTACAGATTCATTTAATTTACCTTCCCGGTCGAAAAATGACGTTTATCATATTTATGAACAATTTTACTTACGGACTTATAATGATAGCCAAATGATAACCTGACTGATAGCCAAACTATAGTATCACCTTAGATTGTTTATGCAAAAATGCAAGTGTATGGAATACCATCCTATAACTCATATAAATAACCAAAAATTACTACTCTACATCTTCGGGGGGTGGGGGGGGGGGGGGGTCGAGGGGAAAATTGAGTACCCTGAGCCAACCACACTGGATACACCCTTGCATCCTGGGCTACACGCGACATTGTCCCGGCTATTTACTGACCAACCAGAGACACAGGGATGATTTTGAAGGTTGATTTTGGTATCTACTCGAAGGTTCGGACATGTCTGGAAAAGGCCTGTCATCCGTAGTCTAAAGGCAAGGTATTACTAAATTGAACAAATTTCAAAGAGCTGCTGCACAATTTGTTACACAAATAACTACCAACCCTTAGGGCCTCTTCAAGATTTCAGGTTGTTAATCTTCTAAAAAATTTGCACTGAATAATCACTATTCCTGTCAGTGATCTCTTAACCCCAAAATAAAAATCTTTGGTGCACATGATGAATCATATTATAATGTATATCCTATCCTATCCTATTATTATTTTTCATTCACCAGATGGCCCTCAATTACACTTACACTGTGGTTATTATTCATTGATTGCTGCTGGTTTAATGTTGGCCCACCGTCAAACCAGCATCGGTTGAACGTCTCATGCTTGTTGTGTAGTCCTGACATCTGGTATACGTAACGGCGGGTTATGTAGGTGGTTATCTAGTTATTGACCTCTCTGTGTGTAAACTACTGTGTACACAGAGCAGTGTGTGGACTTATGGACTGATCTGATAGATATGACGCCACAATCACCTGAACAGAGATAGTTGTACTTTATCCAGACAAATAAATAAGAGAAAACAATGGAGTTTATTAGAATCTGAATGCGTAAGTAGCCTATATTTTTAATATTACCCCTAATATGTGTAGGGCCTAAACGTAAAGTTGCTTATAATACGGGGTCTAAATTCACCTGTTCACAGTGCTACACCAGATCAGACAGATACCCAGCAAACACGAGACACTCACCAAGTCCAAATATTGAGTTAATGATGGGCCTATGTCGCAGACGGTGGGCAAAATTAACCCAACATTGGATTAACGTCATTGTATTTGTTGTGGGTGTAATGGGTGGGTCTAACATGCAGCGGCAATAGCAGCAAACAATTGAAGATGTTGACCCAATGTTTGTTCAAAGTTGGGCCAGTGTCGCAGACTGTGGTTCAACTTTGAGGGAACATTGGGTCAATCCGTGTTTTCTGGGATATAACATTCAACCAGTGCCCACAAACACGGGACGTAAAGCCAGTGTTGGCAGCGTGGATCCAGGGAGAGAGCTATAATACTTTTTAAATGTCTAAAATTGGCCTAAAATTACCCCCAAACCCCATGCGCCCCCCCCCTTCTTCACATCCTGAATCCGCCACTAGTAAGGTTGTGCCAACCTCACATACGCTGGCCCAGTTTTAGACTTTTTCTTTGGGTCAGCGTCCCAACAAACACAAGACGTTAACCCAGTTCTGATTTATGTTGGGCCAACTTCGTGGGTGGTGAGCCAACATTAAACCGACACTGGGGCTATGTCAAGGGTTGAGACAAACTCTCTTGATCCCAGATCAACGCTGTACGGATGCTGGCTCAGAGCTCATAGAATCATCAGAGCAGATTTTAATTCCTTGCAAACATGATACGTTGAGCCAATGTGGGTGAATGTTGGGCCAGCGTGGAAGACGGTGCTCCAGCAGGAAACCATGATTGGTTGAATATTTGCTAGATTAACCGTTTCACTGCAGAGACATTTGATGATATGGTGGGCGTGGGGTTCGGTTCCTGGTCTCGGCGGTTTGAAAGAAACAAAAATGTTTCTTCCCCATCCACGTGTGAAAGTCAGTATTGTGGGGAGCCTCCGTGACCGAGAGGTAGCGTGCTCGGCCAGAGACCGCCAAGGCTCGAATTTCGAATCTTATGTCTGGGGGACAGTGTCACCTCAATCATCTCACCATCCTCAGGAGGTTATCCTGGCCCAGTTTAGCCTATATGTGCACTAAGGTGGCCTACAGCCCGATTCTTTTCATTTTTTTTATGATATGGCCGACCCCGATTGCTGACTCGTTCCGGTTGTGGTTCCAAACTCAGATTTTCCAACCAGTTTGGATGTTTGTCGTCGGAGTTGTGCATATGCATGCACTGTATACAGTGTTCCAAACTGGCCAAATGCATGGAATGTGCAGTGCTGTCTATGGTACTGTGCACTATACAGAACCCTTGAGGACTGTCGATAAGAGTAGGACATAGCATATTTGTGACGCTTCCACTAGAAATCCCCCGCCGTGCATTTTTATCGTGTGAGGATGGATATCAAAATTTCCCTGGAATCAAACAAAAAAAAATACTTTCAATTTTAGCATAGGGCCTAATTAAAGGTCTATGCCGTGATGCTCCGGAGTTTTTAGTGGAATATTCACATTTTAAATCTACATTTTACTTTAATCAATGCGTTCGCAACCTCAACAGAGAAGGATACTTTCCCTATCTACCCATGCAGATGCTATTAAGGGAACAAACAAATGATGGGTGTCACTTCACATCTTTGGACAAGTCTCTCTTGTCATGCTTGGCGGCCCCGATGGCTCATTTGGTCAGGTCACTCGAAACAGGGCTCGATTCCCGGTCGTCGGATGTTTGTCATCGAGGTTGTGCATATGCAGTGTTCCAAACTGGAGTGTGCAATACTGTATGGCATTGCGCACTATAAAGAACTGGTTACTGATATCATTCAATAAGAGTGGGCAATTGTCCAGACTTCAGGCTTCCTTCTGTGACGATAACGCCATGATCAGTGTGGATCTGGAGGCCTGAGTCGTAAATGGAGAGTAAGTACCTCCATTTACGACTTAGCCCGCCAGGTCTATGATCAGTGATGATTGTGCAGATAGTGTCGCAACTCAATATTCATTCACTCTCCCTGAGTACTCAGTAGGAATACTTTATATCTACCATACCCTTTTGTTTGTTTTAGATTGAGTCAGTCACCATGGCCAGTGTGAAGAAGTCGGTGTTGATGGAGTACCTACAGTGTACTCTGTGCATGGAGGACATGCAGAGATCCTGTATTCTACAGTGTCATCATAGTTTCTGTGTAGATTGTCTACAGAAGTACATAGCTCAAGGCACCGACACTCAGAAGATGACCTGTCCTATTTGTAGAAAGGTCACAACCCTTCCTGATGGTGACCTCACCACTCTGCCGCCAAACTTTTTCATGGATAATTTGAAAGACCTGATCACGAAGGAGACTAATGACGATATAGACATGATAGAGAAGGATAAGGTATCCGTCAGTGCTGATAGAGACGCGCTAGTGTGTTCACTAGAGGATTGTCAGGGTGAAGCCGTCATGTACTGTACAAATGACCAAGAGTATCTGTGCCAGCCGTGTGCTGATGAACACGCAGTTGGTCGTTTCACCAGAAAACACAAAACTATAGAAGCAGATAAAGTAAGTGAAGTGAACACGCCACCCACCGATTCAAAACATCTATGTGGACAACACCCCAATCATCTACTAGACTTTTATTGTAAAACGTGCGATGTAATAGTGTGTCATGCTTGTATTAATTTCGCCCACAATGATCATCACATTACATCACTGCACCCGTTTGTAAAACCATGTGAGGAGAGATTGGATGTAATAATGAAGCGGATTGACAAGTTACTGAAGTGTGTAGATCTGGCCAGACAGACCTCTCAGCAACAGATTGACAAGGCTCAGCATCACATTGTCAGCCTGAAGACACAGGTGACCAGCACGTTCACACATATCAGAGAGAAGCTGGCTCAGCAGGAGGAGAGGCTGATGTCAGATCTAGAGACAGCAGCAACCAGAATGAATAAAGTGGCCTCATCTACACATGATGAACAACAACTAGCTGAGGTCAACTTGGAAAGCCTTCGCTTCCTTGGAAAGAGTCTGCTGACAGGTGATGTGTATGATCAGATGAGCAACCTGCCCAGCCTAGAGGAGGCTGTGGAGAAGAGGTGGAGGACAGAGATACCTGGTGTGGTGTGGAAGGACCAGTCAAACCAGGATGAGAAGAAGATCAATATGTCTGATGTAGATCATCTCACTCTGACAGAAACCTCTCATACAACATATGTGTCACCGTGTGTAGAGGAAGGTGCTGTCAGTGTGACTGGTGCTGTATGTGACAAGCTTGATCAATTGACATCACAGACAAAAGAAGTCGGTGAGATGACTAGGTTCACTGTGGGTGGTAGTCTGCGTGGTATATGTCTGTACAACAATACTATATTTACGGGAAATTATGGTGATTCCTCACTTTACATGTACAGCTGTACAGGTGTCTTGATTAAGAATCATGTTATCAGTGGAATGATGCATCCATATGATTTGACCTTGACGACACATGCTGATGGTGACAAGCTGATCATTACAGACTATAGTGCAAAATGTCTACGTCTGGTGCCTGTCAAGACTGTAGGTGATCAATGTAAACTCGGCCCCACACAAAGTCAGCAACTCATCTACAATCCATGGGGAGTTTGTGTGAATAGCCAGAATAATCTGGTTGTTGCAGATTATAATGGCGATTGTCTGCACGTTTATAACAATTCAGGTCAGAACATCAGCACAGTGAGACTGCCCTCTGGTGTGAGCCCACGGTACTTATCAGCTGATCCCTCTGGTGGCTATGTTATCACTTGTAATGTTTCTGGTCAGATCATTTGGGTTGATGAAGAAGGAAAAAAAAGAAACGTCATCAAGGCACAGCATGTGACATAGCATTATCAAGTATGTGTGGTATAGTGAGAGACATTAACAACAGATACATAGTGGCTGACAATGGTAACAATAAACTGTTGTTATTCAGTCAAAATGGGGAGGATGTAAGATGTCTGGTCAAAGACACTATCATCTACCCTTCCAGTCTGTTTCTGGATCAACAGCAGAATAAGCTGTATGTTGGTACAGATAATGGCGAGGTGGTGATATATGACTACTACATGCTACTGGGTGAAAAACATCCCGTGAAATACGTTATTAATACTTTAAGTATCCTGGCCAAAGCTGAGTAATGCAGTGACAATCCAGTGACATTTGGATTTAAAATATGGATATACTGTAGTACGGTAACTATATGCAATCTATGCCACTGCTACTACATTTCGCATGTTTGACTTACAAGCACACGTATTTTATAAAATTTTACTAAGACATAATTATGTAGCAATGTGTTTTTGATGTGAATAACATATATAACACATCGCATGTTTGACATCACAATATATAAGTTGCTTTATGAGCGGAAACAAACTGTTCAGTTCCAGTCTATTAACCAATTGTACATAGCATATTGTACTTATTAAACAGCATTTAACAAGAAGGTATACTTTTTCATTTTAATAATTTCTTGTCAAGAAGAACTAATGTTGATGGTCTGAAATTTAGCAAATTATTAAGATTATTGATGGATTATTATATTGTGTGTGGATTGTATTAACAAGAAAGACATGTACTATCTAAGGTTTGGGAACATACGGAAATGTACTATTTCAGATTTCTGTATTAGCAAAGTTACCCATAGTGTGGTATAATCATTAATTTAACTTTGAAACATGTACACTCTCCACTAATTGATATTGTAATTAGATGAGAATAAATTTGATTTGATACATCATCTGATCCTAAAGCAGTTCTACGTGCGTTTGGCTGAAGTGTCCGGATCGTGGTAATATCATTGTTTTAAAGGATTGTGTTTTGTGTGCAGCATCTACATGTACTATTTGTTTTATTAAACAGCTAAAAGTATCACTTTTATATTTGATGTGTCTATGATTTGTCACTACACAACTATTAGAATGGTAACTATTGTATGTTCCAACAGATACCAGGTGTAATGTTTGACCATCGTCTGCGACGCTGGCCAATCATTACATCAGCATTCTGTCAACATACTATGTCTACTGGAGTCAGGTTTCTGAATTAGATCAGTCAGTATCTGAAAATGTATAAAATCGCTCTGCAATAATTTAGCCCTCTGACGAGATGTATACAGGCTAATAAGTCACCAGTTCGAGCGTGTAATGCGGGACACATTTTGCGTACGATCACTTACATGTTGAGCTGCCACGCAGACACTATCAAGAGATCTGTTCACATGTTACTGAAATATCAGCAGGGGTCAAATACGTTTGGCAACAAACCTTGGTGTCCATTATTGTATAGCACTGCTTCTTTCTGTGTTGCCGTCATGCCATGTTGAGGTGTCTGAGGGGTGCACCAACTACCAGGTCACCTCCGCTGGCAACGCATACCGACCAGTCTCAGTGTAAAAACAGTGCACTTATACTCTCTGACAATTTAGCTGGTACACCTTTATTTTTATACAGAAAAAAAGGATTTGTTTATTTAACGGAAATATTTAATATCCAATAACATTGCTTAATGCTGGGTCACCATCTGTGACGCTGGCCCAACATTAGGGCAACCTTGTTATAACGTCTTGTGTTTACTGGACATACCATTAAACATGATAAACATGCCACTCTACGATTTGCTGTGAAGACACAATAAGCTGATAGATAGCATTTGAAACTCTGCAATACATAGCCAGAAAACATACACTGTAACATGTAAGCCTTCTAGATACAGATCGTCTGTAATCGTTATGTAGTCCATAATAATAGACACTGTAACCTGTAAGTCTTCCAGATACATACAGTTTGTCATCGTTATGTAGTCCATAATAACAGACATTGTAACCTGTAAGTCTTCCAGATACATACAGTCTGTCATCGTTATGTAGTCCATAATAACAGACACTGTAACCTGTAAGTCTTCCAGATACATACATTCTGTCATCGTTATGTAGTCCATAATAACAGACACTGTAACCTGTAAGTCTTCCAGATACATACATTCTGTCATCGTTATGTAGTCCATAATAACAGACACTGTAACCTGTAAGTCTTCCAGATACATACAGTCTGTCATCGTTATGTAGTCCATAATAACAGACACTGTAACCTGTAAGTCTTCCAGATACATACAGTCTGTCATCGTTATGTAGTCCATAATAACAGACATTGTAACCTGTAAGTCTTCCAGATACATACAGTCTGTAATCGTTATGTAGTCCATAATAACAGACACTGTAACCTGTAAGTCTTCCAGATACATACATTCTGTCATCGTTATGTAGTCCATAATAACAGACACTGTAACCTGTAAGTCTTCCAGATACATACAGTCTGTCATCGTTATGTAGTCCATAATAACAGACACTGTAACCTGTAAGTCTTCCAGATACATACAGTCTGTCATCGTTATGTAGTCCATAATAACAGACACTGTAACCTGTAAGTCTTCCAGATACATACATTCTGTCATCGTTATGTAGTCCATAATAACAGACACTGTAACCTGTAAGTCTTCCAGATACATACAGTCTGTCATCGTTATGTAGTCCATAATAACAGACACTGTAACCTGTAAGTCTTCCAGATACATACAGTCTGTCATCGTTATGTAGTCCATAATAACAGACATTGTAACCTGTAAGTCTTCCAGATACATACAGTCTGTCATCGTTATGTAGTCCATAATAACAGACACTGTAACCTGTAAGTCTTCCAGATACATACAGTCTGTCATCGTTATGTAGTCCATAATAACAGACACTGTAACGTATACGCCTTCCAGATACAGATCCTGTGTAATCGTTATGTAGTCCTTGGAAACAGACACTGCAGCGTGTAAGTCTTTTGGATTTATTTGAGACAACAATAACCTTGTATAAACACTTGTCCTTTATTTTCCTTTTATAAGAGGTCAATCTACAACATATACGTATACGAGTGTATTTAGTAGCTTTTCCATTTAGTTTCAGAAAAATAAATTATCCAAGTGTAGTAAGTTGAACTGATGCTCAAACGAAACGTCTTGATTGCAAAGGGTTTGTGTCATTTTCTGTGGAATTTATATTATTCAATACATTTCACATGACGTTTATATGGGTCGACAACAGGTAAAGGGTTATTATGGGTCACTAGCAGGTGAAGGGCTAATATGTGTCACTAGCAGGTAAAGGGTTAATATGCGTCACTAGCAGGTAAAGGGTTATCTTGCGTCCCTAACAGATAAAGGGTTAATATGCGTCACCAGCAGGTAAAGGGTTAGTATGCGTCGCTAGCAGGTAAAGGGTTAATATGCGTCACTAGCAAATAAAGGTTAATATGCGTCACCAGCAGGTAAAGGGTTAATATGCGTCGCCAGCAGGTAAAGGGTTAATATGCGACACCAGCAGGTAAAGGGGTAATATGCATCTCTAGCAGGTCAGGGGTTATTATGCGTCTCTAACAAGTGAAGGGTTAATATGGGTCACTAGCAGGTAAAAGGTTAATATGCGTCACTAGCTGGTAAAGGGTTTATATGAGTCACTAGCAGGTAAAGGGTTAATATAAGTCACTAGCAGGTAAAGGGTTATTATGAGTCACTAGCGGGTAAAGGGTTAATATGCGTCACTAGCAGGTAAAGGGTTAATATGCGTCACTGGCAGGTAAAGGGTTAATATGCGTCACTAGCAGGTAAAGGGTTAATATGAGTCACTAGCGGGTAAAGGGTTAATATGCGTCACTAGCAGGTAAAGGGCTATTATGCGTCACTAGCAGGTAAAGGGTTAATATGATTCACTAGTAGGTAATGGGTTAATATGCGTCACTAGCATGTAAAGGGTTAATATGCGTCACTAGCAGGTATAAGGTTATTATGCGTCATCAGCAGATAAAGGGTTAATATGCGTCACCAGCAGGTGAAGGGTTGATAGGCGTCACTAGCAGGTAAAGGGTTAATATGCGTCGCTAGCAGGTAAAGGGTTAATATGCGTCACCAGCAGGTAAAGGGTAATATGCGTCGCTAGCAGGTGAAGGGTTAATATGCGTCACCAGCAGGTAAAGGGTTATTATGGGTCTCTAGCAGGTAAAGGGTTATTATGCGTCACTAGCAAATAA
This sequence comes from Flabesymbios commensalis, assembly GCA_964017125.1. Lineage (NCBI taxonomy): Eukaryota > Metazoa > Annelida > Polychaeta > Terebellida > Flabelligeridae > Flabesymbios > Flabesymbios commensalis. Next base: position 8,275,405 of record OZ024911.1, on the reverse strand, counting down.
AGGTTAATATGCGTCACCAGCAGGTAAAGGGTTAATATGCGACACCAGCAGGTAAAGGGGTAATATGCATCTCTAGCAGGTCAGAGGTTATTATGCGTCTCTAACAAGTGAAGGGTTAATATGGGTCACTAGCAGGTAAAAGGTTAATATGCGTCACTAGCTGGTAAAGGGTTAATATGAGTCACTAGCAGGTAAAGGGTTAATATAAGTCACTAGCAGGTAAAGGGTTATTATGAGTCACTAGCGGGTAAAGGGTTAATATGCGTCACTAGCAGGTAAAGGGTTAATATGCGTCACTAGCAGGTGAAGGGTTGATATGCGTCACTAGCAGGTAAAGGGTTAATATGATTCACTAGTAGGTAATGGGTTAATATGCGTCACTAGCATGTAAAGGGTTAATATGCGTCACTAGCAGGTATAAGGTTATTATGCGTCATCAGCAGATAAAGGGTTAATATGCGTCACTAGCAGGTAAAGGGTTGATAGGCGTCACTAGCAGGTAAAGGGTTAATATGCGTCGCTAGCAGGTAAAGGGTTAATATGCGTCGCTAGCAGGTAAAGGGTTAATATGCGTCACCAGCAGGTAAAGGGTAATATGCGTCGCTAGCAGGTGAAGGGTTAATATGCGTCACCAGCAGGTAAAGGGTTATTATGCGTCTCTAGCAGGTAAAGGGTTAATATGCGTCACTAGCAGGTAAAGGGTTAATATGCGTCGCTAGCAGGTAAAGGGTTAATATGCGTCACCAGCAGGTAAAGGGTTAATATGCGTCACCAGCAGGTAAAGGGTTAATATGCGACACCAGCAGGTAAAGGGTTAATATGCATCTCTAGCAGGTCAGGGGTTATTATGCGTCTCTAACAAGTAAAGGGTTAATATGGGTCACTAGCAGGTAGAGGGTTGATATGCGCCACTAGCAGGTAAAGGGTTAATATGAGTCACTAGCAGGTAAAGGGTTAATATGATTCACTAGCAGGTAAAGGGTTATTATGCGTCACTAGCAGGTAAAGGGTTATTATGCGTCACTAGCAGGTAAAGGGTTAATATGGGTCACTAGCAGGTATTGGGTTAATATGCGTCACTAGCATGTAAAGGGTTAATATGCGTCACTAGCAGGTATAAGGTTATTATGCGTCACCAGCAGGTAAAGGGTTAATATGCGTCACTAGCAGGTAAAGGGTTAATATGTGTTACCAGGGCCCCTATTCTCGTACAAGTTTCGATGCATCGTAGGCTTCGGATTGGTCGAGATCCCCATCTCGACCAATCCGAAGCCGGTGACGTATTCACAGCGGAACTGATCCAACTCAACGTGATACACCTTCCCAATGGCGGCTTAATTATGGGCCGTGGTCTGCGGCGCTGGCCCATCAGTAAACCAACATTGGGTCAACGTCTCTGGTGTGTTGGGTACAGTGTCCGCAAACACATGTACGCTATGTCGTTTTAATGTTGGGCCGCCGTCTACCATACTGGCCCAACATTAAAACAACATTGGATCAACGTCTCTGGTTTGTTGTGTACAGTGGCACTTACCCATTGGCGAATCCCGCATTTGACCGACGAGAGGATTTTTAAATATTAATAGGTATTACACAAACTAAAAAATGTTTTAAATGATACAGAGAGGGACGTGGCACTATATAGCGTGTAACTTTGTCTTTGCTGCTGCCTGTCGTCCGAGTTCGATACCCGTTTAATGCAATATTTTCGAAGAAATATCATGTTTCTTCACTCTCAACGCTGGGACATCGTTGTTTCGATGTTGCTTCACTTCACTCAGGTGTAAATGAGGACCTGGTAGGACAGAATTGCAATGTGTAGGCTACAATACGTTCCTTAGCACCGAAATAGTTGCAGTGCTGTATGCTTCCCGGGAAGTTGAAATGGCACACGAATGAGCAGGTCTCGTGACCAGGTGGTAATCGTGATATCGGCTGCAGAGTCTGCAGGTTATGTTAATGTTCAAATTAGGTAATTAGTTTTCCAATAGGTACATCGGACAAGACCCCACATCATCAGGTGACGGTGGCGGATGAATCATTTCGCTGACGGAGCGGGGGGGGGGGGCGTGCGCCAAATAATAAACTAAATATTTTCAAAAAAAACGCTTGACATTTTTTCACGTTCTAGAGAGCACTCCGGAAATGTTTTTGATGTTTATCAATGCTTCAAATAATGCACACTTCCGCCGAAATTGAATATTTTTTGTTTACAATGAACGGGGGGGGGTGCCGGATGCGCCCCCTTTGCATTTGCCAATTGCTCATGTGTTGTTGACACTGATTTACATGATACACACTGACACAGGACAAAGTACATATCTCATATCAGATATCAAGCTTGAACAAGCAAACACCAAACTTTACCCAAGCATATTGATGTGATTTTGGGCCAGCGTTGCAAGCGATGGCCCAGCACTATGGCGACATTAAGTCAATATTTCATTGTTGATAGGCGCCTACTATCGGATTTCCTCATATCAATGTGACTGAGTCTGAAAGTTTGAGCCACAGATCGTGCCCGTACAAAAACGTGGACAAATTCCTTTAAACGCTGATATCTAACACTTGGCCTCGATCAATCAGGTCAGTAATAAGTTTATTGGAAGCAGCAACATTTCAACTACATGCACGCATGCTCAGCTAGTTGTCCGCTACGTTGATAAAACGTTTCGGGTATTTTTCGGACCTTGGGGTGGAGATCGCTATCTGTCAGCACCATTTTTAAAAGCATTGATTCCCCAAGTAAAACGAATTGAGTACTGTACGGTGTGGACCTGTCTACGGCTACCATCAGGCCACTGTGTTGACACGGGACAAGTACACATCACATCACTCCATATGACGTATTTGGGCGTATATATTATTATCAGACCTCACAATGTGACTACAGGTGTGAGTAGCCCAGCTAAATATGGCGAACGCTAAGGTGACATTGTAATTAACAAGGTAAGGTTTCTGTAATCTTGTCCTCAGTAATCAGATAAGAAATATCCTGCATGTATATTTAGTGTATTTTAAACACAATAATGTCTGTGGTTGGGTGATATTGACAACAGAGTATTTTCAGGGTGTGATAATATTATAGGCCTATTGTATAAGTGGTGGTTTAACATGTTTAAATATACCCAACTAACACAATGATATGGGGCTATTATATAATATATGTTTGCTAGTGTGATAATATGATCTGCATAATAGTTATTTAGGAAGTGTCAGACAGGAATCCAGAGTAAGGGTCGTACCATTTGACATATGGGAGGGGGTGGGGTAGAGTTTTAATTTAAACAAAATGGTCGCCGTTTATACTGACCATACCTGCTCGATTCGACTTTTGAATTGTTTATATTTTCTTAACGTGGTCAGGCGTTTCCGTGACCATAGACTTTGCCAGTTACTTCCAGTCAAACATTTTTTTCGGGAAACAATCATGAAATTTGTGTTACCTTTGACGGTGTGAATACAATTTATTGTTCATAAAGACAATCTCCACAACTACCTGCATAAATGGCTATATTTTGTCGAAATATTTATTGATAAACTGCAGTCTTCATATTACTTGGTGACCGGCCCTAAACATGCCAACCGTTCATTCAGTCTGGATTTGGCTCAAATCATTAGCTCAGACATACTGGGTTCGAATACCTTGGAGTGGAGTGCTGTCTATGCCATTGTGCACAATAGTACCATTATTCAGAAAGTGGCATCAAGTGATTTTCACTCGTCCTACGCAAAATACCGCATATACATCAGTACAAAATAACGCATCATAAATAAAAAAAATACAATAAATAGGGTTGTTAAGCATATGTTACATCGACGAATCCTTAGTTTTACATACGCCCCTTCTAATATTATGTGTGGTTACACACACAGCCTTGTGGTTGAAGAGATACACCCACCTTATTACATGCATGTACATGTTTCCAGATATAATCGATTACACTTGATAACGACAAGCGTAATATTCCCATACTAGCAGCGTGTAGGTGAACAGAGTGCAGTTATCAGACACATACAACACAATATGTGTTGTTAGTGACAGACACCCGACTGACACGTATAGTCTGGAACACCAAGGAGCAAATGATGGGATTATATCATTCTTCATCAGACTAACTTTATAATTGACTGGCAGTTCTTATTATTGTGAGTATAGAAGTCTAGAGTAACGCAATGATAGACATTCCGGTCACGAATCATAATAATCTTGGTTTTAATGTTAATAATTTGCAAGACATGTAGGCTATCGTCAGATAACGTCCCAAGCTGGGTACCACCATCGAGCTTGACACCTTAATATTGTGCAATGTTTGCTCTATGGTAAATCTACATGGAGTGAACGTACAGTACAGTTTAATCTGTTTGCGCAGCCAATCGTCATCATTGATTTTTGACTTGTAGATTTTTAATTTTGTCTTTGCTTTGTTTCAGACTGTGTTTGTCACCATGGCCAGCGTGAAGAAGTCTGTGTTGATGGAGTACCTACAGTGTACTCTGTGCATGGAGGACATGCAGAGATCCTGTATTCTACAGTGTCACCATAGTTTCTGTGTAGACTGTCTACAGAAGTATATAGCACAAGCCACTGAACCGCATAAGATGACCTGTCCTATTTGTAGAAAGGTCACCACCCTTCCTGAGGGTGACCTCACCACTCTGCCTCCAAACTTTTTCATGGATAATTTGAAAGACCTGATCACGAAGGAGACAGATGGCGATATAGACATGACAGAGAAGGATAAGGTATCCGTCAGTGCTGATAGAGAGGCGCTAGTGTGTTCACTAGAGGATTGTCAGGGTGAAGCCGTCATGTACTGTACAGTAGACCAGGAGTATCTGTGCCAGCCGTGTGCTGATGAACACGCAGTTGGTCGTTTCTCAAGGAAACATAAAACTATAACAGCAGATGAAGCAAATGAAGTGAACACAGATTCAAACCATCTATGTGGACAACACCCCAATCATGTACTTGATTTCCATTGTAAAACGTGTGATGTAATTGTCTGTCATGCTTGTATTAATTTCGCTCACAATGATCATCATATTACATCACTGCACCCGTTTGTAAAACCATGTGAGGATAGATTGGATGCAATAATGAAGCGGATTGACAAGTTACTGAAGTGTGTAGATCTGGCCAGGCAGACCTCCCAGCAGCAGATAGACAAGGCTCAGCATCACATTGTCAGCCTGAAGACGCAGGTGACCAGCACGTTCACACATATCAGAGAGAAGCTGACTCAGCAGGAGGAGAGGCTGATGTCAGATCTAGAGACAGCAGCAACCAGAATGAATAAAGTGGCTTCATCTACACAGGATGAACAACAACTAGCTGAGGTCAACTTGGAAAGCCTTTGCTTCCTTGGAAAGAATCTGCTGACAGGTGACGTGTATGACCAGATGATCAACCTGCCCAACCTGGAGGAGGCTGTGGAGAAGAGGTGGAGGACAGAGATACCTGGTTTGGTGTGGAAGGACCAGTCAGACCAGGATGAGAAGATCAATATGTCTGATGTAGATCATCTCACTCTGACAGAAACCTCTCATACAACATCTGTGTTACCGTGTCTAGAGGAAGGTGCTGTCAATGTGACTGGTGCTGTATGTGACAAGCCTGATCAACAAACATCTGAGACAGAAGAGGACGGGGAAATCACCAGGTTCAATGTGGGTGGTGGTGTGCGTGGTATATGTCATTACAACACTACTATATTTACAGTAAAATACGTTGATTCCTCACTTCACATGTACAGTAGTACAGGTGTCTTGATTAGGAAGCAAGTGATGAATGGAATGAAATATCCATGGGATTTGACCTTGATGTCACGTGATGATGGTGACAAGCTGATCATTACAGACTATAATACAAAATGTTTACATCTGGTGCCTGTAAAGACTGTAGGTGATAAATGTGAACTCGGCACCACACAGATTCAGAAACTCAACTATCGGCCAAGTTCAACTTGCGTGAATAACCAGAATAATCTGGTTGTCGCAGATATTGATGGGGAAAGTCTGCACGTTTATAACAATTCAGGTCAAAACAATTCAGTGAAACTGCCCTCTGGTGTGAGCCCACGGTACTTGACAGCTGATTGCTCTGGTGGCTATGTTATCACTGATAGGGATTCTGATCAGATCACCTGGGTTGACAAAGTAGGAAATGAGAAGAAACGTCATCAAGGCACAGCATGTGGCATAACATTGTCCAGTATGCGTGGTATAGTGAGAGACATAGATAACAGATACATAGTGGCTGACTCTGATAACAATCAGCTGTTGTTATTCAGTCAAGATGGAGGGAACGTAAGATGTCTGGTGAAAGACAAAATCATTGACCCTTACACTCTATTTCTGGATCATCAGCATAACAAGTTGTCTGTTGGTACAAATAATGGCGAGGTGGTGATATATGACTATTACATGTTACTGAGTTAAAAACATCCCGTGAAATACATGGTAAATACTTTAAGTATCAGTGCCAAAGCTGAGTAATCTGGTAGTGCAGTGACATTCCACTGAGATGTGTGTTTAAGGTATGGATATACTACATAATGAAGAACTATATGCAATCTATACCACTGCTACTACATTTCCAATGTTTCACTTACAAGCACACGTGTATAATTTTACTAAGACATTGTTATGTAGCTATGCATTTTTGATGTGAATAATATACAAAAACAAATTACATTTCTGATATGACAAGCTCTCCGACATTATATGGAGTTGTTTTCTATTTTGGCGTTATCTAGAAAGCCGATGTGTGTAACATGAATATATCATTTTTAATTATCGTAAAAACGTTTATTCCGTTCCGCTATATATAAGCTGCTTCATGAACAGAACAAACGGTTCAGTCCCAGCATAATAACCAATTGTACCAATTGTAACCAGCATTTAACACGAAGGTATACTTTTGAATTTTTGTTTTTTTTTGTCAAGAAGAACTAGTGTTGATGATCTAAAATTTAGCAGATTATTATGATTATTGATGGATTATTATATTGTGTGTGGATTGTATTAACAAGAAATCTAATGTACCATCTAGGGTTTTGGGATGCAGGCTGGCAACACACAGAATTGTACTATTTCAGATTATCGTATTACCATGATTACCCTTAATCATGTTAATGTGGTGTTATCACTAATTATATTTCGTAACATGTACTCTCTCCACTAATTAAAATTGTGATTAAATGAGATTAAATTTGATTTGATACATCATCTGCTCTGAACACAGTTCTACCTGAGTTTGGCTTAGGTGTCCGGATCGTTTTGATATCATTGTTTTAAAGGATTGTGTTTTGTGTGCAGTATCTAAATGTATTATTTGTTCTATTAAAAATATCAGTCTTATATTTGATGTTTCTATGATTTGTCGCTACAAAACTATTAGAATGGTAACTATTATATTTTCCAACAGATGTCAGATGTAATGATTGACCATCGTCTGTGTCAATCATTACACCAGCATTGTGTCAACATCGTGTGTCTACTGGAGTCAGGCTTCTAAATTAGAGCAATGTGTACCTGAAAATGGTTAATATCTCTCGGGAATAATGTAGTCTCTCTGGGGGAATTTAAACGAATGAATAGAATACGTCACTGGTACAAGTGTGTAAGGCAGGAAACATTTTGCTTACGATCACTTACATGTTGAGCTGTCATGCAGACACTACCAAGAGATCTGTTTATATGTTACTGAACTATCAGCAGGGGTCAAATACGTTTGGCAACAAACCTTGGTGTCCATTATTGTATAGTGCTGCTTCTTTCTGTGTTGCCATCATGCCATGTTGAGGTGTCTGAGGGGTGCACCAGCTACCAGGTCACCTCCGCTGGCAACGCATACCGACCGGTCTCAGTGTAAAAGCAGGGGACTTGTGCTCCCCAAAACTTTTGCTGATGCACCTTTATATTTATCCAGAGAACTAACTAGTTTTTTAACAGAAACAGTTAACATATTAATGCATACGGTCCCATATGTGGGACACCCCTTCGTCTTCAAATACCAGATTTCCACATCGTGGTTGGGACTTCCATGGTTTATTTTTAGAGCATATATGGATATCTCACGAATATTGTTTCGAAGTTTAAGACGGATCGTCTATGTCTGACATACATAGCAGAGCGTCACATGTTACTAAATTTCGAAATTCTTTTGACAACATGCCCCGCTATAAACAGTGGGTGTACAGTATATTTTATGATGATCGGATAATGAAAATGTCCAAGGATACTTTATACCAGATTAGCATCTAGGAAGAAAATAATTTCAATTAGAGCACCATGAAAGCGTCTCCCAAATAGTGTGTGTTAATTTTCATTGTCCCATATATGGGACGCTATGCACAGGAGGGGGCACTGTTTTTTTCGCATCATTACGTTTTTACTTCAAGCCATGATAGGACACACTTTTGAAATTATATTTTCTTTACAAGTGCTGTACAGGTATGTGTTTCTAATTTCACACAGAACGTATTTAACAATATACTTATATATATATAAAATATTGCAGTGTAATAATTGGTGTTACCTAGGCATAAATTAAAATTTAAACTTTTTTTCTGCAAAAAAATGAAAAATCATAATTTTTTTAAGAGGCATTTTTTTTCCTTTCGGACACATTCTTAGAGGGGTAATGTGTTGAAACTAGTTACATACGTACCAAATAAAGAAAAAAGTGAGAATCCTATGTTCTTTGAGGGGGTGCAGCAAACTCTGGATTTAGACTAGTTCTCAGAATCAGCCCCAGGACTATAACTAGAAGGAACTACCACTTAAGTGCTAGTGAGTTTGGACGGGGACATTGTTTCTGAAGTAGCTAAAACCAACATGATTTTCAAGAATGATAAGAACAAGAAAGGTAAAACACAGAGACAGAGAAAGAGAAAGTGATAAGAGAGAGAGAACGTGATAGAGAAAGAGACTGTGATAAGGAACGAGACTGTGATCGAGATGGAGAATGTGATAGAGAAATAGAATGTGAAAGAGAAGGGACAGAGACAGAGACAATGATGTGGACAGAGACAAACAGATACAGAGACAGGGACGGAGATAGTGACAAAACTCGTGCAAGCAGTCTATTAGGTCATTGTTTCTTGTTTGCTGGGTGGTTTGGTCAACATTGTGCTAACATTGAGTCAACTGCTCACGTTTGCTGAGATTGCTTTATATTTGGAAATGGTCAAGGTAGCGGAATGCGGATGAATATATCCTGATTTTATGAAAAAAACTGAGCAGTCAGACATGGACTGTAATCCTGAAACGCGTGATCCGGATCATCCCCAACGACCAAAAACATAACTGCCTTGGCGGAGTTAATAATACCCATAGATAATAAATCAAAAGAGATCTCAGAACCTTCTTATTGGCTCAACCCATTTAGATCGACTTTAGACGTCAGAATTAATTCGCCGTTGTCACTGAACCCAAAAGCCTGTGTTCACAGCCAGCCTTTTCTATGATTTTGTAAACCCAGGGAAATGTTTTAAAAATAAGGCTTAAATAGTACATTTTAGAGCAGGCTATATTAAGGCTCAAATAAGTTCATTAAATTTTGTTTGTTTCATACAATGAACAGGGGCCTGGGTAAGGATCGATCCGCCAGTCTGAGTGATCAGCTGATCTGTTGTTGACAGGGATTTACATGATATACACCTTTTTTAATAACAACACGCCACACGGTGAGCAACGCTGAACTGTTTTAATCAGACAACTGTTACACACTTATCAATAACAACACGCCACACAGTGAGCAACTCGGAACTGTTTTAATCAGACAATTGTTCACTGCGCAAACTGGTACAGATCTTGTCATATATTACAAAAGGTGTAGATACGTTCAGCCAACCTTGCTGTAATGCTGGACCAGCGTTCTAGATGATAAACCAACATTATGGCAACATTGGTTCAAAGTTGCATGTTAGCTGAGAGCCTAGTATATCAGGCCTACTTCAACGTGATTGAGACTGAATGTTCCAGCTCCAGATTTCACCCGTGCAAAAACGTGCACTCCTTCATTTCAACGATCATATCTAACACGATTAATCACATCAATAATGGGTTAATTAGAATCAGCCTTATTTCTACTACATGAACACGTGCTCAGCTGGTGTTTCACTACGTTGTTAAAATGTTCTGGATATTTTTCGAACCTTGGGGGAGATCGTTCTCGGTCACCGCCATGTTGACAAACGTAGATTCCCAATATGAAACCAATTGAGGAATCCACGACCCACAGCTTTGCGGTATCGACCTGTCCATGGCTACTATCAGGCCACAAGGTTTATGTTGACACAGCACAGAGTACACATCACACCACAATGTACTGGTACATGTATACATAAGCCTATTATGAGACCTCACATTCTGAGTTGACGACAGGTGTGTTCAGAAGCTAATCATGGCAACGTGATATTCTAATAAATAAGATATGATTTTTCTGATCATATCCACAGTAATGTGATATGATATATATTATGTTGCATGTGATATGATATATATTATGTTGCATGTGACATGATATATACATTATGTTGCATGTGATGTGATATATATTATGTTGCATGTGATATGCTATACATTAAGTTGCATGTGATATGATGTATATTATGTTGCATGTGATATGTTATATATTATGTTGCATGTGATATGATATATATTAAGTTGCATGTGATCTGATATATAATATGTTGCATGCGATATGATATTATATCAAGTTGCATGTGATATGATGTAAGTTATTTTGCATGTGATATGATATATATTATGTTGCATGTGATATGATATATAATATCGTGCATGTGATATGCACCTGGTATGCTATATATTATGTTGCATGTGATATGATATATATTATGTGCATGTGATATGATATATATTATGTTACATATGATATGATATTTATTATGTTGCATGTGATATGATATATAATATATTGCACGTGATATGATATATATTATATTGCATGTGATATGATATACATTATATTGTATGTGATATGATATATATTAAGTTGCGTGTGATATGCACCTGGTATGCTATATATTATGTTGCATGTGATATGATATATATTATGTTGCATGTGATATGATATATATTATGTTGCATGTGATATGATATATATTATGTTGCATGTAATATGATATATATTAAGTTGCATGTGCTATGCACCTGTCATGCTTTATATTATGTTGCATGTGATATGATATATATTATGTGCATGTGATATGATATATATTATGTTACATATGATATGATATTTATTATGTTGCATGTGATATGATATATATTATATTGCACGTGATATGATATATATTATATTGCATGTGATTTGATATACATTATATTGTATGTGATATGATATCTATTATATTGCATGTGCTATGATATATAATATGTTGCATGTGATATGATATTATATTAAGTTGCATGTGATACGATGTATGTTATTTTGCATGTGATATGATATATATTATGTTGCATGTGATATGATATATAATATCGTGCATGTGATATGCACCTGGTATGCTATATATTATGTTGCATGTGATATGATATATATTATGTGCATGTGATATGATATATATTATGTTACATATGATATGATATTTATTATGTTGCATGTGATATGATATATATTATATTGCACGTGATATGATATATATTATATTGCATGTGATATGATATATATTATGTTGCATGTGGTATGATATATATTATGGTGCATGTGATATGCACCTGGTATGCTATATGTTATGTTGCATGTGATATGATATATATTATGTTGCATGTTTTATGATATATATTATGTTGCATGTAATATGATATATATTAAGTTGCGTGTGATATGCACCTGGTATGCTATATATTATGTTGCATGTGATATGATATATATTATGTTGCATGTGATATGATATATATTATGTTGCATGTGATATGATATATATAATATGTTGCATGTGATATGATATATAATATGTTGAATGTGATATGATAAATATTATGTTGAATGTGATATGATATATATTATGTTGCATGTGATCTGATATATATTAAGTTGCATGTGATATGATATATATTATGTTGTATGTGATATGCACCTAGTATGCTATATATTATGTTGCATGTGACATGATATATATTATGTTGCATGTGATATGATATATATTATGTTGCATGTAATATGATATATATTAGGTTGCATGTGCTATGCACCTGTCAAGCTTTATATTATGTTGCATGTGATATGATATTTATTATGTTGCATGTGATATGATATAAATTATGTTGAATGTGATATCTTTTTCGTCTGATGTTATGATGGTAGACTACTGGTTGTAAAACAGAAGACATATTAATGAAATATGCAGGTAAATTTTATTTATTAGGTCAAAACAAAATGTTAGAGAGAGGTAATAACCACTCGAACATATAATTCGCATGGTTTTCTTCTGCAATTTTAAAATTATTTCCTGGCTGAGACCCCAGCAGTTAGGACCAAAAAATAGTTTCAGAAGGAACCATGTGTTTAAGCCGGTACATAAGTCCTAGTACAGCTTTAGAAGCTATTTTGTCTATGTGTGAATCCCATTTTAAATGCTTGTGTATTGCTTACCCTAAAAAATTTGTCAGAAATTTTTTTATTATTTTTTCCAATCTCTATATTAGGTATATTGACTTGTTTTTGGGGCATATGAAATACCATGTATTTCGATTTTCTTTTTTTTGATTGATAATTTGCTCAACTTTAACCAGTCTGCAACTTTTATTAATTCTAAATTACATTTTTTTGAAAGTATAGCTACCAAAAACATCCAATGTGTAGTACAAAGTAGTATCATCAGCGTAAATAATAATATTAAACAGTTAACTGGCATTGCATAAATCATTAATATATATGATAAATATAACAGGGCCCAATATAGACCCTTGTGGTACACCAGTGCATATATGATACTTAGTTATATCAGACTTAGTTTTATCATAAGACGCATATTGGGTTCTATTTTGTAAATAGTCGTGAAAAAAGTTTTAACTCTACTGATTTTATATACATAATAATTTTATTGCTGAAGTAAAATAACGTGGTCGAGAGTGTTGAATGCCTTTAGGAGATCTAAGAAAATGTGTATCGGCATTTTGCCTTTATAAAGGTCTTGAGTGATTCTGCCAATTAGTTCAATCGATGCTAAGTCAGTAGAATTACTAGCCCTAAAACCATGCTGACTGTCATATAAAAGTTTATGCTCATTTAAATATGTACTCAATGGTTTGAAAATTAATTCTTCCAAAATTTTGGATATTGAGGGAAGGAGTGAGGAGTGAGATCGAACGGTAGTTTGAAGAACGTGAGAGCCGGTATTATTCTGTTTTAATTGCCTTTATTAATCTTATAGAAATATGATCAAAACCTAGATGTATTTGGTAGTTCATTACTTATTCTAAATATCGAAATGTGGTCGATTTTTTAAAGGGACTGTGCCAAACTTAAAAAAAAATTCAAAGTTTAAATTTCTGTTATTTAGGCTTATATTATCGTAAATCTATATTATCTTTCCCCACCCTCCATTTGACAAAGATATGTACCCGATAAGTGTGTATTTCGAAATGCTCATACAATTTGGGACAACCATGACACTAATTCGATTGCGATTGGCCATAAAACCTGCATGGTGAGGGTCTAAATTAATGGCCCGATGTTGTTGTTTTTTTCTTTGAAAATGTCAACACTACTGAGAAAAATCCCTTCCTTTTAATTGTCACTACAACAGCCACGAACATCCCATGAATATTGCCTGTGTATTTTGGCGACGTTCACGATGTCCCGCAGATATCTAAAACATGTCAGTCGGCCGAGTTTAGCTGTGTAGAGGATCTCAAAAACGTTTTGAAATATGGGGCCAGAAAGGAAAGCGGTCCTTTTGCGATGACGTTGTAATAACTAGCAGCGTCTTTGACAATGTGATAAATCTGAGACCTTACATATACTTCTCTTAATACGAGTTAAGAACTTTTTGTCATAGATTACGGCTGGTAAAGTATAAAAAATCTTTTGAAAGGAAATAATAAAATTGGTGAGTCATGTCCTTTTCCTGTCAAACATGAAAAGTTCATTATAAAAGGGGTAGATCAGAAAGGCAAAAACGTAATGACCGACATTTTGTCATAATCCGGTTTTTTTCGGGTTTTCAAAAGTTGTAAGCTATAGGAATGTTGCCTTCACTCAATCAAGCACTCAACAAAATATAACAGAGCTAAAACAAAAACATGCCATTTGCCTGGGAATGGGCCTTTAAATTGAAATGTACAGTTATGCGCGCCTGTTGGAAAGTCTTTAACATTACTGTTTTGGGGCATTTTATGTTTTTGGTGAGGCTAGGTCCAATGTCGGTGAACTATTTACAAAATATATTAGCTATGATGTTTGAATCAATGATTTCTTCCCCGTTTATCATGAAATGATCAGGAAAATCTCTTTTGACTTTAGATTGTTGTAATAAATCCTATATATTAGTCCATGTATTTTTAATATTATATTTATATTTTTTAAATAATGAGTAGTAGTGATTTCGTTTTACCATGTTTCATTTCAATATTTTGGGTTAAGCCTGCAATACTAGCTTCAGATGAAAAATGTCGAGGAGTATCACAGCAGTTAAAGGGCAGGCCCGTGCCCAGGAATTTTTAAAGGCGGGGGACGAATTTTGGATTGCTGGGGTAGTTTCGAAATAGGTTAATTAGACCTCCTGTTATTACTGTTTGAATTGATATTTGGCGTTGAGCGAATGGGAAAAGCAGCTCAGGGGGGTCCGGGATTGTTTTCAGTTATAGCTGCAAATTGGTGCAATATAGTGGATTCTGAGTCCCCCCCCCCTGTGACCAGTTTTGTGGTCACAGGGGGGGGGGGAGGGAGGCGTACGACCCTCTCGAACCCCCCCCCCCCCGATGACGGGCATGTAAAGGGTTTATCCTTTGAACCCAATTTGATGTGGTACTCATCAATTACCTAAATAATTGAAAAACCTTCCAATAACCCACTGTACGTTATAACCCCACCCCACGTTATCGTCTGTACATCATTCTTTTTTACATCTATAGGCTGAATTGTATATAACTTATTACAGATTCATTTAATTGACCTTCCCAGTCGAAAAATATCTATGAACAATTTTACTTACGGACTTATAATGATAGCCAAATGATAACCTAACTGATAGCCAAACTATAGTATCACCTTAGATTGTTTATGCAAAAATGCAAGTGTATGGAATACCATCCTATAACTCATATAAATAACCAAAAATTACCACTCTACATCTTCGGGGGGGGGGGGGTCGAGGGGAAAATTGAGTACCCTGAGCCAACCACACTGGATACACCCTTGCATCCTGGGCTACACGCGACATTGTCCCGGCTATTTACTGACCAACCAGAGACACAGGGATGATTTTGAAGGTTGATTTTGGTATCTTAGGGTCTACTCGAAGGTTCGGACATGTCTGGAAAAGGCCTGTCATCCGTAGTCTAAAGGCAAGGTATTACTAAATTGAACAAATTTCAAAGAGCTGCTGCACAATTTGTTACACAAATAACTACCAACCCTTAGCGCCTCTTCAAGATTTCAGGCTGATAATACTCTAAAAAATTCGCACTGAATAATCACTATTCTTGTCAGTGATCTCTTAACCCCAAAATAAAAACCTGTGGTGCACATAATGAATCATATTATAATGTATATCATATCCTATCCTATCCTATTATTATTTTTCATTCACCAGATGGCCCTCAATTACACTTACACTGTGGTTATTATTCATTGCTTGCTGCTGGTTTAATGTTGGCCCACCGTCAATGACGCTGGCCCAACTTTAAACCAGCATCGGTTGAACGTCTCATGTTTGTTGTGTAGTCCTGACATCTGGTATACGTAACAGCGGGTTATGTAGGTGGTTATCTAGTTATTGACCTCTCTGTGTGTAAACTACTGTGTACACAGAGCAGTGTGTGGATTTAGGGACTGATCTGATAGATATGACGCCACAATCACCTGAACAGAGATAGTTGTACTTTATCCAGACAAATAAATAAGAGAAAACAATGGAGTTTATTAGAATCTGAATGCGTAAGTAGCCTATATTTTTAATATGACCCCTAATATGTGTAGGGCCTAAACGTAAAGTTGCTTATAATACGGGGTCCAAATTCACCTGTTCATTGTGCTACACTAAATCAGACAGATACCCAGCAAACACGAGACACTCTCCAAGTCCAAATATTGAGTTAATGATGGGCCTATGTCGCAGACGGTGGGCAAAATTAACCCGACATTGGATGAACGTCATTGTATTTGTTGTGGGTGTAATGGGTGGGTCTAACATGCAGCGGCAATAGCAGCAAACAATTGAAGATGTTGACCCAATGTTTGTTCAAAGTTGGGCCAGTGTCGCAGACTGTGGTTCAACTTTGAGGGAACATTGGGTCAATCCGTGTTTCTGGGATATAACATTCAATCAGTGCCCACAAACACGGGACGTAAAGCCAGTGTTGGCAGCGTGGATCCAGGGAGAGAGCTATAATACTTTTTAAATGTCTCTAAAATTGGCCTAAAATTACCCCCAAACCCCATGCGTCCCCCCCCCTTCTTCACATCCTGAATCCGCCACTAGTAGGGTTAAGGTTGTGCCAACCTCACATACGCTGGCCCAGTTTTAGACTTTTTCTTTGGGTCAGCGTCCCAACAAACACAAGACGTTAACCAGTTCTGATTTATGTTGGGCCAACTTCGTGGGTGGTGAGCCAACATTAAACCGACACTGGGGCCATGTCAAGGGTTGAGACAAACTCTCTTGACCCCAGATCAACGCTGTACGGATGCTGGCTCAGAGCTCATAGACTCATCAGAGCAGATCTTAATTCCTTGCAAACATGATACGTTGAACCAATGTGGGTGAATGTTGGGCCAGCGTGGAAGACGGTGCTCCAGCAGGAAACCATGATTGGTTGAATATTTGCTGGATTAACCGTTTCACTGCAGAGAAATTTGATGATATGGTGAGCGTGGGCCCTAGGGTAGTGGTTAGCACCGCTGCCTTTCACGACAGAGTTCGGGGTTCGGTTCCTGGTCTCGGCGGTTGGAAAGAAACAAAAATGTTTCTTCCCCATCCACGTGTGAAAGTCAGTATTGTGGGGAGCCTCCGTGACCGAGAGGTAGCCAAGGCTCGAATTTCGAATCTTATGTCTGGGGGACAGTGTCACCTCAATCATCTCACCATCCTCAGGAGGTTATCCTGGCCCAGTTTAGCCTATATGTGCACTAAGGTGGCCTACAGCCCGATTCTTTTCATTTTTTTGATGATATGGCCGACCCCGATTGCTGACTCGTTCCGGTTGTGGTTCGAAACTCAGATTTTCCGACCAGTTTGGATGTTTGTCGTCGGGGTTGTGCATATTCATGCACTGTATACAGTGTTCCAAACTGGCCAAATGCATGGATTTGGCCAGTTTGGAATGCTGTCTATGGTACTGTGCACTATACAGAACCCTTGAGGACTGTCGATAAGAGTAGGACATAGCATATTTGTGACGCTTCCACTAGAAATCCCCCGCCGTGCATTTTTATCGTGTGAGGATGGATATCAAAATTTCCCTGGAATCAAACAAAAAAAATTACCTTCAATTTTAGCATAGGGCCTAATTAAAGGTCTATGCCGTGATGCCCCGGAGTTTTAGTGGAATATTCACATTTAAATCTACATTTTACTTTAATCAATGCGTTCGCAACCTCAACAGAGAAGGATACTTTCCCTATCTACCCATGCAGATGCTATTAAGGGAACAAACAAATGATGGGTGTCACTTCACATTTTTGGACAAGTCTCTCTTGTCATGCTTGGCGGCTCCGATGGCTCATTTGGTCAGGTTGTCGTCAGATGTTTGTCATCGAGGTTGTGCATATACTGTATGGCATTGCGCACTATAAAGAACTGGTCACTGATATCATTCAATAAGAGTGGGCAATTGTCCAGACTTCAGGCTTCCTTCTGTGACGATAACGCCATGATCAGTGAGGATCTGGAGGCCTGAGACGTAAATGGAGAGTAAGTACCTCCATTTACGACTTAGCCCGCCAGGTCTATGATCAGTGATGATTGTGCAGATAGTGTCGCAACTCAATATTCATTCACTCACTGTCATGCTAGTTGGATTGTCCCCCTAAAAGATATGTCTCCCTGAGTACTCAGTAGGAATACTTTATATCTACCATACCCTTTTGTTTGTTTTAGATTGAGTCAGTCACCATGGCCAGTGTGAAGAAGTCGGTGTTGATGGAGTACCTACAGTGTACTCTGTGCATGGAGGACATGCAGAGATCCTGTATTCTACAGTGTCATCATAGTTTCTGTGTGGATTGTCTACAGAAGTACATAACTCAAGGCACCGACACTCAGAAGATGACCTGTCCTATTTGTAGAAAGGTCACAACCCTTCCTGATGGTGACCTCACCACTCTGCCGCCAAACTTTTTCATGGATAATTTGAAAAACCTGATCACGAACGAAACTGATGACGATATAGACATGATAGAGAAGGATAAGTTATCCGTCAGGGCTGATAGAGAGGCGCTAGTGTGTTCACTAGAGGATTGTCAGGGTGAAGCCGTCATGTACTGTACAAATGACCAAGACTATCTGTGCCAGCCGTGTGCTGATGAACACGCTACCCATCGCTTTACAAGGAAACATAAAACTATAACAGCAGATGAAGCAAATGGGCAGAATAAGCCATCGTCTAATTCACAACATCCATGTGGACAGCACCCGGATCACCCACTAGACTTGCATTGTAGAACGTGTGATCAAGTAATTTGTTATGATTGTATTAATTTGGCCCACAAAGATCATCATATAACATCTCTACACCCTTTTATAAAACCATGTGGGGAGAGACTAGATACAATAATGAAGCGGATTGACAAGTTACTGAAGTGTGTAGATCTGGCCAGACAGACCTCTCAGCAACAGATTGACCAGGCTCAGCATCACATTGCCAGCCTGAAGACACAGGTGACCAGCACGTTCACACATATCAGCGAGAAGCTGGCTCAGCAGGAGAAGCTGATGTCAGACTTGGAGAAAGCATCAACTAGAGTCAACGAAGTGGTCTCATTTACACAAAATGAACAACAAATCGCAGAGGTCAACTTGGAAAGCCTGCGCTCCCTGGGACAGTGTCTGCTGACAGGTGACGTGTATGACCAGATGAGCAACCTGCCCAACCTAGAGGAGGCTGTGGAGAAGAGGTGGAGGACAGAGATACCTGCTGTGGTGTGGAAGGACCAGTCAGACCAGGATGAGAAGAAGATCAATATGTCTGATGTAAATCATCTCACTCTGACAGAAACCTCTCATTCAATCGTGTTACAATATCCAGAAGGTATTGGAGGTATCGACAAGGTGACATTTCTAGAGGGAGGTGCTGTGAATGTGACTGATGCTATATGTAACCAGCCTGATGAACAAACATCAGAGTCAGGGGAAATTACTAGGTTTGATGCTGATCGTCAAGTAGCAGGTATATGTCTGTACAACAACACTATATTCCTGGTAAAGTGTGATGATGCATTGTACATGTACAGTAGTGGTGGAGAGTTGATGAAGAGGCACACAGTGGCTGGAATGAATGGTACACGAGATGTGACGGTGATGACACAGGATGACGGTGACAAGCTGATCATTACATCAGACACAACACGCTGTTTATATTACATTCCTGTACAGAGCGCAGGTGACACTTGTACACTCGGCACCACACACAGTAAACAGCTTAAATACCAGCCGTGGGGACTTGTAAATCACAATAATAACCTGGTTGTAACAGATCAAACTAATGGCAGCCTTCACGTGTATAACAGTTCAGGTGATGAGATCAACACGATCAAGCTGCCATCTGGTGTTACACCGTGGTACTTGGCATCAGATCCCTCTGGTGGCTATATTGTTACTGACCACTCAATGCAGATCATCTGGATTGATGGACAGGGTGTTCAGCAGAGACGTCATAAAGGCACGGCATGTGGTGTAAAACTGTCCTATCTTTGTGGTGTAGTGAGAGACTCAGAGAACAGATACCTGGTGGCTGACTTTGGTAACAACCAGCTGTTGTTGTTCAATAAAGATGGGGGTGACGTAAGATGTCTGGTCAAAGATAAGATCACTCAACCTTATAGTTTATATTTGGATCAGCAGCAGGACAAGCTGTATGTTGGTACATGGCATGGTCGTCAGGTGGTTGTGTATGACTATTATACGTTACTGGGTGAAAACAAACCTGTAAAATACAACAAAGTGAAATCTAGAGAAAATGACGAGATGTTTTACACCACGACAAGACTGGGCATCAAGTCTAGTTAAGAAATAATACAGATTATGTCAACATTATGTGAGCAGAAAAAATGGATGAGGTGTATCATGTGTATAAGGCTACACGTCCGCCTGCTTGTTTCATATATTTAACAGAATGATGGTTTTCTATAAACATGAAATGATAATAACAGTTATACATAACCATGATAACAGGGTATATATACAGCTGACCTGGTCAGAGGGTGGTGTGTGGCTATTATATCTTACTAGGAGAAAAATACTCCATAAGTATTGCAAAACTGAACATCGAGACTGCATGAAGTTTAACAACAAGCCAACCATACAGTAGCTATAAATGTTTTGTACAGATTTGCAAGTTTACATATACATAAAATATTACATGGTACATAATATACATGTATACGTTTTGAAAGAAATTATTGTCACGCATATATAGAGAATTATGAAGGCTATATGTGCAGTATCATATAAGTATTAACTATGTATCAAACTAATTATATATCATTTTATTTAGTGTATTTATTAAATGTTAGACCTTAGCAATAACGAGAATTTCAAAAATGTTAATTATTCAGTTGAGCCAATGAATATTACAACTGAATGGATAATAAACATAATAAGGCAGATACTGTATTTGTTTATGCATCTACAACAAGAAGGTATTTTTTGTCACTGATTTTAGAATTATCCGCACTGATAGACAGGGATATATTCTAACCAATCTAATAAACATATCTGTCAAACTTTTCTCAACGGTTTCCACTGTATTTTTCCCGTAGATTTCAAATCTGCCAGATACCATTCGAGATTTGCATATTTATTTAACTAATTTACATATTTCCAAAATGGCGGGCAAAAAGAAGGAATCGGCTATGAATACAGTCCCGGCAATCTTAGAAATGTGTTTTTTGGCTCCAAGTTCTGGTTTTGAGATTCCATAATGCCATTTTGACGACAATATTATGTTTGGGGTCATTGGATGGTCATAGGTCACGTGACCATTGGAATGCAATATCCCACTTTTACGTTTTAGCAAAATGTGCACAAATTGACTTTTCTGGGAGAAAATGATGATTTGAATGTCTGATGATATATATTTAATTTCAGAGAGTTGCATCTCATACACAAGACATGGCCGCCAGCCAAACCTAAAATCAACATATCTTAGCTTCTAGATATTATGATCAGGCGAATGAGCCATTGAAAAAAGTTTGACAGACATGTTTATTAGATTGGTTAGGATATATTCCTGTCTATGAGGTGTTCACAGTAAGAAGAAAAAGAGAAAATTATACAATGCGTTTCAATTATCAGACTAAAATTATTGCACATATAGTCATGATAATAAGATTATAATAAATGCTTGAACTAGCACATGGATAACTAAACAGACCCGCGACATAGTGATTCATTAGGATTACCGTAATAAGAATTATTTTAGAAATTGTTTTAGAAAAACTGACATTGATATAATTACATGTACAGGTAATAATGACAATATGGCATCTAATACGTTTATTATAACTATTTGTATAAAGGTCTATGCGTTGGCAAAATCCTGGTCATACACACCAATGTAAACAGGTCTTATCCGTGACACAAAACTCCTCGTCACGGTGCCAATGTAAAACGGGTGATCTGCGTGATGTTATCCTGGTCACGCGCCAACAAGTGATATACGTTGACACGCTATCGTCGCGTGTCCAAATGTTCTGGCACGGCAAACACAACACTCGTGGATACGAATATATATAAAATATATATTGAGCATAAATGGTTCAATTTTCTCAGTACATAGTTGTTAGTACTTTCTATCTCGTTGTGTAATTTGTTGATAATTTTCCTGTTGCTTCAGTGATCTACAAGATGTTAGATACCGAAGCAACTCACACTAAATTTAGCCAAACCCGAAACGTCTCTGTTAGAATTCTCCCCAATTTCTCTCTGAATTTTCCTCTGAATTTCCTCACGAAGGCTGTGCGGGCCTTCTTTTATAGTGAATTCCGACAGGTGTGGCCATTTCCGGTGGTGCAATGCCACCTCTACCAATCAGGATCCTTACTTTGATATACATTGACAGTCCTGGGCTGTTTCCCAGAACCAACTCACACAGGCCTCCAGAACTAGGGACCTCCTGTGTGATAATTAGTACTTGTCGCAGTACCGTCTTCACCAGGTGGTTCTCGTGTAAACAGCCCAGGACAGAATGTTTATTCCACCCTTTAATTACAGAAACCCGAATTTAGACACCTGTTAGGAAACATTGTTACATATTGAATTCTCACTAGTTTTGACAAAGAAGACCAGTGGGGTACGTCAGGGGGATGTATTATCTCCCACGTTGTTTTCTATTTTTATTAATGATCTTGTTGAAGACCTGAGAGGTTTGAATTTGGGGATAAACATTGGTGAGTCTCAAATATTTGCTCTGCTGTACGCTGATGATATTGCTCTTATCGCAGATTCTCCTGAAAAGCTACAACAACTTATTCAACATGTTAAGCTGTGGTGTGATAAATGGAGATTAGGCATAAATACTGAAAAGACACAAATTGTTCATTTTCGTAAAAAAAAACACCTAGAACTGATCTTATATTTATATTTGGTGATGTCAAACTTAAAGTCGTCTCTTCTTTCTTATAAGTATTTAGGAATGGTTTTCCACGAGCATATAGACTATAATGCATGTGTAGACATATTAACAAGCTCAGCTAGTAGAGCTCTAGGGTCAGTCATAGCAAAATTTAAAACATTTAAAGACGTAGGTTTTGACACTTTTAATAAACTTTATCATTCTATGGTAGTCCCGATTACTGACTACTTTTCCAGCGTCTGGGGTTATGGGACTTTCACCAAAGCAGCTAGTATTCAGAATAGAGCAATTTGCTATTTTTTAGGCGTGCACAGCAAAGCTCCATTAGCAGGTCTTCAAGGAGAAGTGAATTGGATAACACCAAGGTATAGACGACATTTATGTAAAAATAGATTTTGGAACATGTTGATTCGAATGGATCACACAAGGTTAACAAAGAAAATTGCACTGTGGGACAACTCAATATGTGTAAAAAATTGGTCTTCTGACATGAAAAGCATTCTTCTGTCTATAAATAAATTAAATGAATTTGAAACTTTTGAAGCATTAAATATCAATGGCGCACGCAACCTTTTGACCCAGAAAATGAATGAGAAATGGAAAACCGATATATTATCCAAACCAAAATTGAGAACATATGTAACATTTAAAAGTGTTTTACAGACAGAAGAATATACCTGAGAAATACTATTTCCAGACATAATCGATCACTATTAGCTCAATTACGATTGGGTATACTCCCACTTGAGATTGAAGTAGGAAGATTTAGAAATATACCCGTTGAAAATATACTGTGTAAATGTTTCGATAATGATGTTGTAGAAAATGAATTTCATTTTGTATGTGAATGTGTCAGATATGCTGATTTAAGAACTGTTTTATATTCTCAACATAACTTCACCCCCGATCTTGATGTACAAATTAAATTTTTAAATATTATGAGCACACAATTTAAATTTATTACTGCTTATTTAGAAAAGGCATGGAAGACACGTCAAAAATTTTTATTTGGAGAGTAATCGCTCATATCACTCATAACAGTATACATAATTTTTTAAAGATAATTTAAACTGACTTATAAGCCAGAAGGCTGGGTACTTTTGTATTTTCGTGATTAAATATGTCATGTCTGATTAATGTACATGTCAGTCAAATAAACGATACCATACCATATCTTATTAATCTGTTAAAGGGACTGGCTCAGGCTAAAATCATCAAAAAATCGTTGATTTTATTTTGGCTTCTTAATATGACCATATGATGTAAACATGTCCATAGACTAGAACTGCTAATTTTTTTTAATTTTTCTGCTGCGCATTCACCAGTTAGACTAATTTTTGACAACCATGTCAAAAATTAGATATACGGGAATTTCGTCTCTATATCTAGTCTAACTGGTGAATGCGCAGCAGAAAAAAAGTCTGCGCATGGCTGTAGGGGATTCCCGGAATTGTACCGACATAGCCCGCTAACCAGAGTGAATAATTCACAGATAAACAAGCCAGCTTATATGCATATGTTCGCCAGAGAGCTGCACTGTGTTAAAAGGAATGAGCAAAAGCCACAACCTTTCATCTGTAGGCCTGGCCTTAGGCCAAGAGCTTATTAAGTTAATTTTGTCTGAATGTGTGTCCTATTTAGGGGAAAGAGGGGTGCTGTGTGTGGGAAACGGTTCGACATTTCTGTACATCAGTCCTTATGAACAAGTCGAATATGACGTTTAAGATCCCTAGGTTAAGTACTTTCGTCTTTAAAAAGTGTTCAGAAAAAATACATTCACGATTAAATATAGTGATTAGAGCTTAAAGGGTTTTGGTTGGAATTATGTTGGTCCAGCGTCGCAGATGGTGGCACAGCATTACATCAGCATTGTGCCAATGTATCGTGTTATCAGGTGTTTCTGGCGCCGGGATGTAAAGCATCACCCTCATTATAATGCCACAGTCAGAAAACACGGTGCAATCACACAATGCTTTTCAATGTCGTGCCAGCGTCGAAGACTGTGAGTCAACATTGAAACAGTATTGGGTGAATGCCACGTGTTTGCGCAAAGTGTTCAGCAGACCCGGTGATAGATTAGTGTTGGGCCAGCGTCGTAGACGATTGATCGGCATTGAACCAGCAATGGGCTGCAACGCTGGCCCAACATTTAGCCGTAATTTGGTGGGTAGGCCTACATCCTCTGTACGAGGTACATCGTAGGCAAGTATTGAATGAATGTTGCCCTGCACCGGCGATGATGGTGGAAGGAATATACTTTGAAGATATATTTTAATTTGTCTCCTTGGTTATTTCCTTAATTATACCCTGGGCATTTAGGATTCTGGCCTATGAGGAGTACCAATACACTGTTATGTTTAGAAAATATTAAGCCGATTTTTTGTCCATAGCACTCATAGTTTTTATGTTTTTTCTAGTAACATCAGTTTTTTTTCAAATATTAGGCCGATTTTTTGTCTATAGCACTCAAACAGACTAAAGCCGGGCCTCGAAGTTCGGGAACTGCTGTTCTAGTTTTTATGTTTTTTCTAGTAACATCAGTTTATATATATTAATCATCACCTTCGTCATTGACGTTTAATTCATCTCCATCAGGTTAAAATAAATCAATGCTGAATCAAAAGCTTACTGTGGTGCTCATAAATTTAAATGCACTTCTAGAATAAGATTATATCTCCATTTTATTGATCAATTAACTGAATAATATCATTATATATTCTGTGAAATACAAATAAATTAGTGTTAATTGTGTCATATACACCTTTTTCAATATCAACACGCCACACGGTGAGCAACGCTGAACTGTTTTAATCAGACAATGTTACACACTTTTCAATGACAACACGCCACACAGTGAGCAACTGTGAACTATTTTAATCAGACAATTGTTCAGTGCGCAAACTCGTACAAGCAGTCTATTGGACAACAATATCTTACAATGTCAATACAAAAATGGCCAGTTAATTGGTCAACTCGAAACTCAAATAATGTTATCATACAATGTTTGCATTTAAATATTCCAAGAACTTTCTCAGGGCAGATATCGAGTATGTTTTTCTTATCGTATTACTGCCACACACCCAAGAGGGCCGCCAAAGGGAGCACACGTTTTCCTCTTGTTTTATTCCACCGACACGTCTATTTTTGCGAAGCGATCTAGGGAGCATAAGGTGAATTTGCCATGGTCATATCCTCACAGGGAGCATAGATTCTCTCTGTCACAGTTTTCCTGATGGATACAATAACGTCCCAATATATTACGAAAATAACTGATATGACCTGTCTTTTCCTGGCAGTGTCACATAATAACTCATTTTGAAAACCAATTTAGTGACACCAGGGCAAATGGTTGAATGGAAGAGTCGGTCAAAGCAAAGATAGCTGATATAAGCCTGCAATCCACAGCGCCTGAACGGTGGCACAACGGTGGGCCAGCATGGTGGACATTGGTTCAACGTCTCGTGTTTGCTTGGATATCAGTAAATGAGAGACGTAGAACTTTTACTCTCTCAGCACCGGGACCGTCTTTAAACGTCAGAATCTGACCTCAAAAGACGTCAGATTCTTACGTCTAAGTAGTCCGATCCTGACGTCTAAAGTCGATCCCCGTACTGAAAGAATCTAACAAATTAAAATGACCTTAGACCCATAACATACTTATTCTAGTGAAGCTGAAAGAGCTAACTAAGTCATTTATGTTGATTTCAAATTGAATAAAACCTCTGGTTTATTCTACACATATTCAGCGTAGTAGGGGTTGACATGACTCACACAACAGCGGCACACGTTATCTACGGAGTGGCAGGAGTCTCTGTTTGCCTTCTCTTCATATGACAAACACGACGTCATGAAGGCGTCATGAAATCTGTCTCAGGGACTTTAGCATCCATGGATTGATACAATGGGAGATGAAGACAAGGGTAAACTCATAATGATATAATCAGCTAAAGTTCAAGTTCAAGTGTTTATTCTTTAAGCCTCACATGGAGGAATACAAGAACATAACAGTGAATGTATTACATTCATTATGCTTCTGAATTTGGGTGCCGACGGGTATATATGACAATACTCCGATAAGTATGTGCGTCTCTGATCAGAAAATATGGACCGTTAAATATATGATGAAAATGATCATATTATCTGGTGTCATCTCCTCATTCATCTCAGCATCCTCAGAAAGTTATCCTGACCCAGTTTAGCCTATATATGTGCATAAAACCCTGCATTAATTCTTCCATTCATGCATTTTGTTTGGTCTTTGTCTGAGAGCGATCTCGCCATTTGGTCACAGAGATCAATTAGGATTCCAGAGGGAATTGAAAGAGGTCAAGCTGATCTAATTTATCACATATTTACTCAATATTGGGGTCTCATGACAGATTGACACTTAGACCCCTCGCAGGCTTCTTGATCCAATGCTGCATCAATGCTTACCCGCCGTTTGCAACACTGACCCAGCATTGGTACAGCATTGTACCGTCCTGTTTGCTGGACCGTTACACATTGTCTGGTTGGACCTTGGTGGAGGCCGGAGGTGCCGTCCGTGTGCTCCGTGTACTCAAGGATACTATAAACCTGTATAGTCTGGTGGGAAGATAGGGTTCCCGTGCACCTTTGGAAATATACTTTAAAACTACATTAGGCCCTGAAAACTATATATTATTAAGTATTTCTAAAAGTGTTAGATCTTTATTAGCGCAGCTCAGGTGCGGAGTTTTACCATTAGCAATTGGGACTGGTCGCTTTACAAGAAAAGATATCTCTGAGAGGAAGTGCATTTTATGTAATTCTGGTGCCATAGAATATGAACAACAATTATCTCTAATTGTACTCTATATGATGATTTCCATATTAATCTGTTCAATGATGCTGAAAAATGTATGCCATGGTTTTTATTAAGAACCGAAGAAGACAAATTCAAATATATTATGTCCTCTGATAACCTCACTAGGTCATTGTATCGTTTTGTGAGGACGGCGTGGAACAAAAGGCAAAACACTTTGTTTAAATAGTCGTTATCATATCTTGTCGCCTCGGGATCAGGGGGTGCTAGTTGCCACGTGTGAAGTGTCAACTGACATATTTTGATCGCGAGGGCACGGGACGATGAATCGTCCACAGTTTCCAATATATATATCGCAGCTATTATTAATGATACTGTACATTTGTGATATCTATATAACCAAAGTTATATTTATTAAGAATTGTGTGTTGTATGAACTCATTTTTACACGTATTCATATGTGTATTCTCATTTCCGATTATCTGTATATATAATGTCACTTGACGGGTAGATGATGCTAATTGCTCGTGCTTGTTTATTTTATAATATGTTATAGGAGAGGTTAATTTACTTTTTCTGACAGCTATTCCTTGCGGGCGCGAAACTACTGCCCAGTGCCGGGTGAGTGCTGAATCAGTGTCGTAGATGCTGGAGAAGCACTTGGCCGGCGCTGGTTTGGTTTCTAGTGTCTGCTGAGGACATGTGTGGTCGGTATATCGCTCACACTATTTAGTTTTATAGATACCTAGTTTGAACTGACTTATAAGCCCTTATGGGCTGGGTACGACTAACTTAATTTATATGTTGTGCTTACAAAATTCTATAATGTACATGTCAGTATAATAAAATAAATAATGATATACTTCTAATCGGTGTCTTTATATTGGAAAAAAAACGCTTAGAAAACGATTATTTATGTGGCAAATTAGTGCCGCCCTTACTGAAAAATGTAAATTTGAGTATAGCTCTGTCGATAGCACAGATAACAGCACAATCAGAGTGTTTCGTTGGTTGAAGAAGACAACAAAAATATTTTTGGAGTGACATAGTGTTTCAGAAAAAATAGTATGCAAATTGGCGCCGCCATTATCTAAAAATTGGTGTACTGCAGAGCCCGGCATGTGCCCGTGTTGTGGCCGGTAGGGTCCATCCCAACAAACACGAGACATCGACTCAATGTTAGTCCAATTTTGGGTCAGGGTCGTAGACGGTGGATCAATATTGGAACTGCATTGTGTCGATGTCTCCTGTTTGAGCCGCCGACATAACATTAACCCTTTCAGTGCGGGGACTGTCTTTAGGCGTCAGAATCTGACGTCTGTGGACGTCAGATTCTGACGTCTAAAGTCGGTCCCCTCACTGAAAGAATAAAAAATGTATAATAGCCGTAGACACATATGATATAGGTAATTAAATGAAAAAGAGCTAACTAAGACATTTTTGATAATTCCAAATTAAAAAAAACATTCTGTATCTTGGTTTATCATGTTCATGTAAAAACGTAAACATATTTCAGCGTTGTACGGGTTAAAAATATACACAGCAACAGGGATAACCAAGCGCCCCCGTGTCGCTCCCGTGATTAACCCTTTCAAGCCTGAGCTTATCATTGTCATCTTCATCCACTACAAGCCGCAAATTGCTGTCGCAATTCTCGTCTTGTACTAGATGAAGATGATTTGATTTGAGTTGAAAATTGAAGAAAATTGCCATGTATTGGTAAACCAGTTTCATAGAAATTTTCTTTCTAAAACCCTTGGTTGTAGGAAAATTAGGTCTGTTTTCACGGATGTAATATGATGCTTTAATGCATCGTGAGGACTTAAAGGGTTAACCGTGAAGCCTCTGGTTTCCCCGGGTGTAAAAAAGGTAAAGGTGCAGGTTTATAGTCTGACATCAAGAATTTCATCCGATTTGTACATGCTTATCCCCTGGTCACTGGACCTGTTCATTCGTGTGCCATCTCAACTCCACTGAGAGCATACAGTCCTGCAGCCATTTCGGCGTATCGAACATATCATACACATTGCCATCTCTTTCCTACCAGTCAAGTGAAGCATTTGAGGGTTAAGTGCCTTGCCCAAGGGTACAGCATCGAAACAATGTCCTAATATTGTGAGGGGAGAAACACTATATTGCTCTGAAAATCCTACACCAAGCGGGATTCGAAACCTCACGGCAGGTAGCGACAATGCCAAAGCTTCGCACTCTAACCACTGTGCCATGTCCTCCCATGTACATCGTACTCCCTCCGAAGCAGAATGGATGCCCAAGTTACACCTCCGGGATCAACCCCACTCTACCGTTGTTTTATCAGGCAATGTGGGACAGGTTTATTAGAGGAAAATGAGTATCGAGTATTCAACATATTGTATAGATAACACGGGCTACATTATCCGTGAAGCCTCCTGTTTCCTCGTGTATACATCAGCTTACGGGCGGGACAATGCGTCTGTTTTAACAAGGACGCCACATGCTCTAAACTTACACGTACTTGCACGTTTTTCACTTTTTTTAGTTGTATTTCTTTCATTCGAGTTCAAATGTGTGAAGAGGCAACAACAACTATGACTTGTTTCATTTTCTATTAGAGAACACGCTTCACCACCATTAGTTTTCAATTTTGTTGCCACCCTTCTCTCGGATACACTTGGATTAAA
>OZ024911.1:7969976-8242476 GCA_964017125.1 Flabesymbios commensalis | reverse complement strand
ATTCTAGTTTAACGTCGTCCCACTTTCTGCGACGCTGGCCCAACCATAACCCAGCATTGGTTCAACATCCTGTGTTTGTTAGATACGACTTGTCGCGTTGGGTCACGGGTCGGATTTGACGGAATGGCCTAATATGTCCAGTTGTGTCTCCACCGCCTACCACACCTCTCAGGTGGACAACAGAGCGTGTTCGTATACTGCTTTATATCGCTCACTGAACTCTATGTAAATATCGCGAGAATAGGAAACCATAGGTTATAAATAAAAACCTTTGACCTGTTTGGAGCATTATGATTAAATGCATGACCTTCATTAGACTCAGTCGAGATTTTAGGCCAGAACTATCAAGTTTCAAGTGTACAAGTAAACCGAATGAGCCACCGCGGAATGTTACAGCAACAAAAGCTCGGGTAATGCTGGGCCAATGCTGGAGACGTTGGCTCAACATGGAACTGATACATTCAAACATTCACGTGTTGACATTATGACGAAATGTAGTTAGGTCTAAGTGGTCGGTTAAACTCGGCTCTCATCAGTAGTTATCAACTACAATTTGTTTCACATTTAGAAAAAATAGAAAGAGTGCTAGTATATAGATCTCAACAAACACTTGATGGTGAGCCACATTGGTCTATTGACAACCCTTGCCATGGATTACCATATTTGACGACGCTGACCACTCGTGACGGAGCCGACCTCTCGTGACATAGCTGAACACTCGAGATATCTGACCACATTTAAAGTAGCTGACCACCCGTGACATTGACCATCGCTTGAGAGACGGCATGAAAAGGGACGTGATTTGTTTACATGGTAAACTGCGCAGTACCATTGGCGACTAATTCGCTCCTTTACAATGGACACGCGACATTAAATCCGTGGAGGCTGAATGCTGGGACATCACAGGAGATGGTTGGCCATCATTATGACACTATAGAGCGAACATCAGATGGGAGCCAGTATGGGGGAGAGCATATAACGCTATGTACGCTGAAGCCAAATTCAATCATCAATAAATATGTCAATCTCATATTGAAAATTATCAAGTAGTTTTCACTACTCTAATAAATTTTGTAAAATGTGTGCCACTGGAAAATAAAAATGAGATGAATCGGGCTTTAGGCCACTTTTGTGGGCCAGGAGAACCTCCCGAGGATGGTGAGATGAGGAACACATAAATGACAAATGTCCCCGTTAACCTTTGAGTTCTCATTGTCGTGATTGTTCACCAATCACTGGGTTACACTGGCACAGAGTGACGCCGCCATGTGTGCCACATTCAAGCAAATTCAGGAGCGAATTAGCTTCTCCGTGAACCATTGGCTTTCCTGATCTGATGAAATAAGAAATACACATAGAAAGAAATACACATCTAATATAAAATTAATAAAATTGCATAAATTTCTTAATGGTTGATTACATATAAGGTGTTTTATTTAACATTATTAAAATAGCGCGTTTGTTTTGCCATCTATAAAAACAGTGTTTACACAAATAACCTTCAACCCTTACAGCGCGCGGATCGACTTAAGTCGTCAGAATCTGACGTCTATAGACGTCAGATTCTGACGACTAAAGTCAGTCCCCACACTGAAAAAGTGAAAAATGTTTAATGGCCGTAAACCCATAACATAGGAATCTCAACAGAAGCGGAAATAGCCAACTAAGACATTTATGAGGATTTCAAATTTAAATTTCAAATTAGTATTTGTATTCCTTTGTTCTCCATGGTTCATACAAATTATTTCAGCGCTTTGAGGGTTAGACGGTTAAAGGCCATATTTAATTGGTTTGGACAGAAAACATATTAAGAAGACATAAGTTATGACGTATTAAAGCTGAATATAACAGTATTAACATGACATAAGCGGTAACGTATTGAAAAAAGATAAATTATACAAATATACGGTATTCACAAATGTATAAATATATACCTTACTAACAAGGAATGAATATAGGGTATTCACTCATAAAACAAAAAATATACAGTATTTATTGACAGAAAAAACCCTTATGATGTAATATAGGTACAGTGATTGTTACTATATAATGTATTCCTTCATTTATTTTCATATTTATCTTTCCTATCATATGTTGACAATGTTGTAATACTGCGGTGAGATATAAATAGAGTTGAGTTACGCCCACACGTCTAATTCCGCACAAACTGTCCTTTTCCTGGTCAATTTCTCCCGGACATTGTGCTGTGTATTGTTGGCATCAAAAGGAAGGAAATGTCCAGCGTGGATTGAATGACCTCGTCTGTTTGTCTAATGGTCTGGACAGAGAAAAACAGAAAAAACTACATGCGGCACAATCCACTGGAGGCGTACTGGTTACCAATGGCAAAGAAAACAGAATAGACAGACAATCTGTGTTGAATCGAAATGCTCATATAATACTGGCTCAATGTTGGTCCACCGTCTACGACGCTGGCCCAGCATTGAGTCAGCGTAGGTTAATAGTAAAGAATCAATAAAACAACACCAGGTCCAGGATTTTTTACCTTGACGTTATTTTGTGCCTGTGGTCAACTCGGGTAAAATATTCCGGAATGCTCAATGACCATGTAACCACTGGTAACGGTATTTAGTTTGATGTGTGTGCAGAAGCAGTATTCATTAGTTAGAAATAAAGGTCAGAAGTCAATGTGACGTTGTGATTTGACGTTTTTATCTGACAGTATTCCAGCAAACACGAGACCCAATGTTGGCCTAATGTTGGCCCAGCATCGGAGACTATGGGCCAGCATTTTTCCATCATTGAGTCAATGACTCATGTTTGCTGGGATCGCTCTAAAAACTAAATTCGCACATAAAACATTGCATCCACATTGCTCACTTACATTCATTTTTCACCACTTATGTGTAGGCTATGCCAATGATGTACTGAGTGTCAACCATGGTCAAGGTTTTATGTGTGTCCAGATTAATTCATGAATTAATATAATGACATGAATACATCAAGAAATCATTGATAACATTCAAATGAGTGTTCTTATTTGCTGTTCTACAATATCATAGGGAAAAATAGTTATTTTTAAATCTTTGGCATGATCATAACCACGACTAAGTCGATGTTGATAACTGGGCTTAGCGATTCGAAACAGATAATGCATTGGATTTAAAATATTATCTTATGTTCACTAAGACTCTTTCCAAGCAATAAAACAACATTCAAATGTGGTCGCTGTGTAGTGTTGTATTTTATAAAGTACCCATCGAAAGGTATGTTAGCCTTTAAAACGTCTTTTAATTTTAATCCACTTGAAGCTGTGGGTCGAGGTGAGTGAAATCTACTCATATTTGTTTTATTTGAGATCAAACGTCTTGATATTGAAACACACATTCAATTTCCAATACCACTGATTTGATCGATAATAAAACAGATTAAAAAGGACAATTGTTGCGATTAGACTGTTGGTCCAAAATTAAGCCAACATTGAACCAACATTATCTTCTAAAACTTCCTAACAGTGCCTGAGCATCGACATGATCTAACCAGCTATAATCAATTTAATTGGATGTTTGCAGTCAAAAGAACACAGCAAAAACTGTTATTTGGAATTTCGTCCCCGCAGAGAAAAAAACAGGACATAACAGATACGAGCGCCCCTTCCAATTACCAAAACACACTTTGTGAGAAGAGGTGGAAAAACACATATTTCATCTTGCCGTGTTTGGTCATCCACAGCTCAAAGTGAAAGCATGCCATGCCAATAATGACCAGCAGGGGTAGCCAAGTACAGCAACCACTGGATCACAACGTCGGCATGTCGACAGAGACAGGGGTGGCCATAAAGGGGTACAGTAACCAGTGGCTGTTTATACCTCACGACGATTCTCCACCTTACAAAAGTCAATAATCGATAAAATTATTATTATTAATAATTAAAAGCATGAGTATCCAAATCTATTATATGCATCACAATAAGATAAAAACTGCACAATATTAGTTCAACATGTTTCTATACACGGTATGAAATAGTTAAAGATTAATATAAAGTGAACAGCATTGTAATGATGTACAAATATATTTTCCAGCTCCATAACCAAAGAAAACATACCCACATATTATTATACATTGTTGGAAAAGGACACCCCGGAACGAAATATAACCTCACTCAAATTGTTATTTTGTAGATTATAGTCGTTTTATTCTGTTTTATCAGCATCATTAGCGGGTTAAATCACAAACATTAAAAATGAAGAGCTTGTTTTGCCATCGATATTTGGTCTCAAATTTGCCAAATTGGAGTAATTTTCACCCACTTGAAGTTGTGAGTCGCGCTAGCGAGACACAACTACGAGTGGGTGAAAATATAAATAATCTAATTTAGTTGAGTGAGGGACAAAATACAGCTAGCTTTATGTTGGTCCACCGTTTCTCAGAAAGATTTGTCTAGTAATATATGATCCAGACATGGTGAGATCAATAGGAATACAGCCGCCCTGTCTGTCCTCAAGTCAGGAGCTGATCCAGTAGAAGAGAGGGGGGGGGGTGCGGTATTACCCATTGAAGCGCCGAAATATTTGTGTTTCGCTTCATTTGAATACATATTGTATAGATCTACGGTGATTATAATAATTTAACTTTTTCAGTACCGTGATCGACTTTAGACGTCAGAATCTGAAGTTGGTGTGAGGTTAATCCATCGTCCCTGAGTAGGAGTGGTTCAGTAAAACATGATCCAGACATCGTGAGATAAATAGCAATACAGCCGCCCTGTCCCAATATCCAATATCCCAAAATACCAGGAGCTGATCAGTGGCGGATTCAAAGGGGGGCACAGCCGTCGCGCCTCCCCCCGTTCAGGGTACTAAAACAAATACAAAATTTCGGCAAAGATTTGCTCTAGAATGCGTCTTATAAGGCCTTAGATTTCAAAATTTTCCGGGGGAGCATGCCCTCGGAAACCTCTAACACATACAAGAAGCTGGCTTTGCCAGCTGTGGCGAATACAAATTCTTGAAAAAAATCGGCGCCCCCACCCCCGTCTGTCATTCCTTGGATCCGCCACTTCTGATCCAGAAGGTGGATGTATGAGGAGTCCCTTTCTATTTTGTAGACTTCATAATACCATGTGCAGCTATAAATAGATTTGTATTGACTTATAGGCCGGCCCTAATCTCTCCTCGCCGCCCACTTTCCCCACGACATCTAATTCACCAAGACCCTGATTCCATTCAAACTCTACTTCCTTTTTCTGGTCAATTTCTCTCGGAAAGATAATGTCCAGTGTGGATTGAATGAGCTCTTCTAGCCTCCTGGAGACCAGAACCTACTCCCCCCCCCCCTAGATATTCCAAAACATCAACGACATGCCGTAATAATGAGCATATACAACACAGCAAAGAATGAATGAATGAATGAATGAATGACTCAAACTCAGACTCTTTTATTTGTCATATATTTTTGTACATAATAAAATATATAAAGTAATAAGGAGAAAAATCATTAAAAAATGTATGACAGGAATGAATGAATGAATGGGGTTTTAGGCCACCTTTGTGCACCAATAGGCTAAACAGGATCTGGTGAAACTCCTGAGGATGGTGAGATGACACGGTCTCCAGACACACGATACGAAATTCGGGCCCTGGTGGTCTGAGGTCGACCACCTACCTCTCGGTTACAGAGGCTCCCCACAGTACTAAATCCGTATGAGTAAGTGGGGAAGAAACATTTTGATTTTTTTGAAAAGTGGGGTTCGAACCCGCGATCTCCGACTTTTCAAGCAGGCAGCTTTAACCACTGAATCAGGGCCCCCACCTACAACACAGACAATCTATGTAGTTACGTTGGTTGAATGTTGGGCCAACATATGGTAGTGGTGTAGAAGGAATCATTAAACCCTTTCACTGCTAGTACCGACTATAGTCGTTT
Organism: Flabesymbios commensalis; assembly: GCA_964017125.1. Lineage (NCBI taxonomy): Eukaryota > Metazoa > Annelida > Polychaeta > Terebellida > Flabelligeridae > Flabesymbios > Flabesymbios commensalis. Next base: position 8,236,590 of record OZ024911.1, on the reverse strand, counting down.
TTAACCCTTTAAACGCTGAATTATTTTTATATAAACTATGGAGTACAAAGGTGTTTTTTTCGATTTGAAATCATCATAACACTCTTAGTTAGGTCTTTCCGATTCATTTGAATACCTATGATAAGGGTCTATGGCCATTACAAATAATTTTTTAATTATACAGCGGGGATTGACTTTAGTCGTCACAATCTGACGTCCACAGACGTCAGATTCTGACGGCTAAAATCGATCCCCGCGCTGTAAGGGTTAACCCTTAATTATTTTTATATAATATTTTTGGGACCGCAGGTTATTTTTTCAATTTAAAATCATCATAAATTTGTTAGGGATTTTGTCAAGTTAAAAAAAAAAATCCGAGAAAAAACTCGGAAGTGGGTTGACTGATCTGCATCCCCAACACACATTTTTTTGAAATTGTATTGTTTTTATGTTTTTTTTTTGTTTTACATAGTGTTTTACACACTTTCAAGCCGGGTAAAAATAAGTCAAGGAGAAAGAACGAAATTAGATAGATTCGTAGATCCGAATGTACGAGACGCGCAGCGCCGAGTATATTCGGATCTACGAATCTATCGTAATTGAGTTCTTTTTTCGACTTAAAATACACAAAATAAGTACAAGTGTGCAAAAAATTGATATAGAAAAACGCCATTTTGCTGTCAGCATGGTAAAAAACGAAACATTAGCCATGCAGTTTCATGGTTAAACTCGTATATTGTGCCCGACGTGGCCGGTGTTAAAAAAAACAGTAGATTCGTAGATCCAAATCTACTGTTTTAACAATAGACTGACTTAATAGGTGTGTTTTAATCCGTAATAACAGACTATGTAAGCGATATAGAGTCTACATTCTTAAAACTGTGCCCCCACAAATCCGGTGCTCGGACGATCAGCTTGGATTGGTAAAAATGACATGTATTGAGAGTTCAATGAAGTTCAGACATAATGGTATGACATTAATGTATCGAGTAGTCTCATATTCTTCTACTCGACAGTTTTATATTTCTGTATATTCACAAAACATTTATTTTATATTTTATTGTTTGAATTAATATACCAGAGCCAGCAAACCTGGATTGGCCGAAGTGAAAAAATGATTTGTAAACAATTTACAATACGAGCGTTTTTAATACTATGTTTGTAGTTCCAGCATTAGTCGTCGTCTTGAAGTTAAGCGGTGTCTATGCCACTTATTGAAGTGACATGATCACCCTCTCATCTCCAAGTTGAAAAGTGTGGGTTTCCACGCATTGTCACATTTTAACCTTACACCTCTGAAATGTGTTTGCGTAAACCATGGAGACCAAGGTTTTTTCAATTTTAAATCAACATAAATGTGTTACTTAGCCTTTTCTGCTTCATTTGAATAACTATGTTATGTGTCTATAGCTATTAGAAATATTTTTGCTCTACCAGTGCAGGGATCGACTTATAACTATATTGATGTCAATGGATATTTAGACTTTTTTGTAAGAAGATCACTAGTTTCATTGATAATCATGTCGATTATTATTAGTTTTTATGGTCTAATTAACGTTTGTCTAATTCCAATATCTAAAGTTTATTCTATATATAACCTGTTTTTTTAAAGAGGCTAGTAGTGATAGACATGTATGCCTACATGTGTGGTTAGGATAATCCACATTTATGATCCGTGCTGGTTTACATGGTTATTCCATGGTCCGCCTGGCTTCTCTGATATCGATTTGTAATTTCTGGCCAAATACACAGAGTTTATCAATAAATGCTGCAATTCCCCGTAGTTGTCTCCGCTATAGAGACTTGCCTGGCTGTGCACAGCAGTAGACAGTGACCCCTTAGTCCCCAAGGTTTATCCTAGTTATCTCCCCCAGCACATCTAACTGACTGACTACACGCTACTAAACAGTAATTCAGCTAAGCAGATTGATATATGCACATTGAACGGTACCTGTAATGACGGTCATATCTTGGTAACTTCAGCATGAGACTTTATTTTTAACTGTCATAATCAATCACCATAAATGTCTTTGTTAGTTCTTTCCGCTTCATTTGAATACCTATGCTATGGGTCTACGGCCATTAGCAATATCTTAACTCTTTCAGCGCGATGATCGACTTTAGACGTCAGAATCTGACGCTTGTAGACGTCAGATTCTGACGTCTAAAGTCGATCCCTGCACTTAAATAATTAGAAATGTTTAATGGCAGTTGATCCATAGCACAGATATATTCAACTGAATTGGTCAGAGGTGACTAAAAATAATTCAGCGCTGTAAGGTATAATTAGGGTTAATCTCCAAAGTTTATCCTAGCTGTCTCTCACCATCACATCCAACTGACTGACAGTGCACACAAAGAATTAGAGTCACCCCTAAAATCAGATTTAATCGAAATGAATTTGTACTAATACCCAATAAACAGTAATAAGCAATCAATGTGTGTGTCTCTAACCAGAAAATTCACGCCCAATATTGTTTTTTTGTTAGCCCAGCATCGCAGACGTTGGGTTAACATTGGCTTACCTACTTGAGGTTGCTGGTTAGTGACCCTCTCAAATGTTAAAATTATCAACCAAATTAATATCTGAGTCAAAGTGATATTTTAAAAATAATCGTATCACCACGCACTGTCCAATAATAATGTTACGATTTCTCCATTAGAAAAAAAACATTATTTTGATTTGTTTATCAATATAAGACACTTATGATGATTTCCTTTTTGAAAAAAAACTTTGTTCATTTAAAAATATTTCAGCGCTCTAAGGGTTAAGGTGTTGTGTATAATGGGGGATGCTATATGTCACCCAGTGCATGAGTGTCCGCCTTTATGTTAAAGACATGCGAGACAGTAAAACGTAAAGATAAAGGTGCAGGGTTATTATCATATGTGATATAATCAAATGTGAGGACCTGTCATCAGACTTTTTACAGTTCCTACCTGTTGCAGGACATGTTCTTTTGTGTGCCATTTCAACTCCAAGGAGAGCATACAGTGCTGCAACCATTTCAGCACATTGAACTTATCGTACACATTGCCATCTCTGTCCTATCTGGTATCAATTTAGACCTGAGTTAAGTGAAGTACGTGAGGTAAAGTGAATGGCATGTGAGGTAAAGTACAGGGCAAGGATACAAACAACGCAACAATGCCCCAACATTGAGATGGGAGAAACATGATAATTTATCTGGGAGCCTGTTCCAAGCGGGGTTTGAACCCGCAAGATCGGCAGCAGCAATTGCAAAGCGGCACGCTCTGACCATTGCGCCACGTCCCTATTTACTAGGTATCATTTTTCCTTTAAGCTATTGCTTTGTCATGCCAGGACAAAATGTTTGACGTTGCATTGCACTTCTAAAAATTATACTAACAAAATGAAGCTAATAAATTATCAGCTTATGTTTTTCTACTATTTAAGGCTAAAATTGCTAACGCAATTCTCAGCGTCCAATGACAAATAGTTGTGTGTATTCCTGATTTGATACGGCTTTGACTGTTTAGTCTTTATTTGCACGCAATGTGGAAGAATATTGATATAAAACAGTGTACAATAATTGTCATAATTTCCGATATTTATATTAGGCCTATCATGAACGCACTAAATGATCTGGTAAGATGTAGCCTTGTTTTGCATTTTCCCTGAATTACTCGTGATCAGACTTCATCATGTTGATCTGATTAGACGCACTTGTCCAGACTGATCAAACCAGACACACGTGACCAGTGACTTGTACATGGGTCGTTTTCACGTTACATATGTCTTTCTCGTGACCACACTTCATCATTTTAATCTGAGGAGATAAAACTTAACTATACGTGAATATGATACAGACTTATATTTCACAAAACCCTTCAACCCTTTTGAAGAGCTGATTTTTATTATATAAATCAAGGAGACTAAAGGGGGTTTTTTCACTTTGAAATCATCATAAATGTCTTAGCTAGCTCATTCAAGTTCATTTAAATACCAATGTTATGAGTCTACGGCCATTATAAATAGTTTTACTCTTACAGTGCGGGAATCGACTTTAGTCGTCAGAATCTGACGTCTGTAGACGTCAGATTCTGACGACTAAAGTCGATCCCCGCGCTGTAAGAGTTAAACGCTAATCACGACTATAGTCGTTTTTAGTATGTGTTATAAGCCGATCAAATTACTGTTATTAGAGAAGAAATAAGTGTTTAAACATCAACATATGTAAATGGTACCAAAATAATCAAGTTTGAGAAATTGTCACCCACTTGAAAACGCGGGTCGTGGCGGTGCGACACAACTTCAAGAGGATGAAAATGTACATTAGATAAGTTTAGCCTGTTAACATCTGGTCACTATTCATCATTATTTGTTTCTAATTTGACCATCTTCACATCATCAAAATATTTTTTTATACAGCTTGCAATGACATATCAATTGGGACAGAAAGTTAATCACCATCACTCGATATTTTTATATAACCAAAGTTGGAATCGTATTGTAGTTTCATAGATTACATTTAAAAAAATATTCAAATTGACTCTAAATATGTCTCGCTGTACATAAATCCGACGGTGGAGCCTAAATGGTCGCTGAAAGTATAGCTCTATCACTATGTAGATACATGGCGTAATCATGATAATGATCGTGTACTTTTCCACAAATAGCATTGTACTGTATTGTATTTATTGTATTCAGTTGATTAAGACTATGACATGAATATGCAGTGCAGAACATCTCAGAACATCTCAGACCTCAGAGAGTCACCGAAATAAAGTACATCTTTATATAATACAGAGGATAACAAGTCCACCTTGCATAATGACATTCTTGTGTTACATATAATCAGTTGGGTGGAGGTTTTATCTGGATTTGCGTCAGTTTATACCACACTTAAGCCACTTTCGCTCTCACAACGCTGGTATTATTACACTAGCCTGCTATTGACATTCCTATCCCTTCAATTTATGACACTTTAAACACTTTTCTCAGATATGTTACCAGGCTTTAAAGGTGTAGTCAACTGTCAAAATTCGCGGGACAAGGGTCCCCCAGAAGGCAATAGTGCCCGTGGGTAAGCCAAGGCCCTATTCCATAATAATACTAAATATGCGTTTCATACCCAAAGCCTCATTAAGAGCAAGTTCTCAAATCACAGCAAGTTCATATATACTTGAGCGACATCTATGAGGTAATAATTCAAAGCCCTTGTCTTTTGCCCCTACTTGGTCGCCTACTTGCAAACAAACTGACTGTATTACTGCCGGGATTTGGAAACTGCTGGACCCCCAAGTTTGTATTGTCACCCAGTAAACACAAAACATTTGTATGACTTTATGCAATGTTGGACCAACATCGAAGACGTTGAGCCGACATTGCATAAATGTCATACAAATGTCTTGCGTTTGCTGGGGCAGGAGGACTTTCTCTCAAACATTGTACATTTATCTAATGTTGGTTCAATGTTGGGCCAGCGTCGCAGACGTTGGCCTAACATTAAAACAGCATTGGATCAATGTCCCGTTTAAGTAGTATCTTGTAATCAGTTCAGTGGCTATATTAATGCTGTCAATCTGTACTCAATAGGCTACTGTTGGCCTACACTTGACCGTCCCAGGCATGCGCATTTTGAAGCTGAATGATTCTTTAAGCGCTAAAATAAAGAATTATTTGAGTATTTGTATTTGACGTTACTTGGTTAGAAACATTATTTGGTGTAATTAACCAGGATGAACTTGAGCAGGTCGTAATACATCTGATATGGTGCAACCGTTACACTTGAAAATATAGCGCTATCCGAATCGTAATTCAAAAATCTTGATCCAGATTACGATCATGATCCATGATTCAAACACCGTAAAATTAAATGGATTCTTCATTGTTAATATTAAATTTTGATATTCAAGTTTATTTGAATTATGCCACATTGTATATAAATGAGACGGAAGAGTCTAAAATGTCGCTGAAACTACATCTCTATATAAGAGCGATAATAATAAGTCCACTTGACATAATGACCTTCTAATGTGACATATAATCTGGTTGATGTAGGTTTTAAGGCGTTATCGGATATCGCATTAGTTTATATTACACTCAATCACCTTGAACTGATAAATCTTATCTACAAAATACCAAGTTACATCAATGTACCGGTTTGTATTTTCAATGTGGAATGAGTGAGTTCTTTATTGATTGCGTTTTCCCGTCGTGTTCTTTTGTTATAAATTGAAATGTATTTTGATTGACTGCGCTGCTGAACCCTTACAGCGCGGGATCGACTATAGACGTCAGAATCTGACGTCTGTACTCGTCAGAATGGTACGTCCAAATTCGATCCCCGCACTGTAAGAATAAAAAGATTTATAATGCTTGGAGACCCATAACATAGGTATTCAAAAGAATCGGAAAGAGCTAACTGAGACATTTATGATGATTTCAAATTTCAAGGCATTTGGTTTCCATGAATTATGCAAAAATATTTCCGCGTTTTAAAAGTTAAAGCAGAATTGCACTGACAGGCCATATTTAGTTATACATGTGTTACATAACAATTGTGTAATAATATGCCAGAGAAGGATATCGCTAGATTACAACGCGTTCAAAACTGCCTTGCAAGAGTGATAACCAAGGCCCCACGATTTAGTTGTTCCGTTTCAATTCTAAAACGAATACATTGGCTTCCTGTCAAGTTTCATTTTAAAATATGCGCAATAACTTTCAAACCCTAAAAGACAACCAACCTGCATATCTGGCTGACTTACTTGGTCTGCCGACATGCTCAAAATATCCACGCTCCACAAATTCAAATAGATTTGCTGTTCCTCGTATATAGACTGGGCCAAAAGCTTTATCTATATCTGGTCCAGCCTTATGGAACGCCTTGCCTGTGCCAACACGTAATGCCAAAACAATCTTACCATTCCGGAAATTACTTAAATCTCACCTATTTGACCTGGCTTTCCCACCCTAGCTCCTCATCAGCCCAGCTCCCTGTTGACGAACCTGCTTTGGTCTCAATTATGACACATGATCACGTTAAAAATTTGTGCGCCTCTGAGCTCGTTCCGCAAGTGACGAAGTAGCCCATTTAAATTGCATTCATGTTATCTGGAAAGACAACTTGAGACCTCTGCTTTCCTCCGGATAGGGCTACATCATATACAGTGATTAGAAGGCACTCTGTGTCTGTGAGCGTAGGAATCTGCCAGTTTACAGCCACACCACACTGATAATACTCCGCTGATAGCTACTGTTTGTAGATCACGTTAACATCTCATCGAGCGATATAATAAAAAACGTGACTGGAGGTTCGCTTGTGCTAAGTAGGACCATTATCAGCGTAATAGTGGCTATGCGATGAAATGTAGTCCCAGCGGTTAGAGTAATGCTTATTTAGTGTGTTGTTGATAGCTCGTTCGATGAAAGACAAGTCATGGGTTAGAAAGCAAAGACGATATCGTTTTATAAGTGCCCGGATGATTAAAAAAATAAATAGATAATGATGATGAATGAACAGATGAATGATTGCATGATTAAATGCCGTTTTAGACAAATTGTGTGCATATTCAGGCTAAACTGGGCCAAGCTGGTATATGAAAAGAAATAACGCCAGTGACAGATTCAGAGGGGGCGCAGGGCCCTAAACGCAAACAACGACCAGATTTGGATCGAAATATGCCCGAAAATGCGTCTTTTGAGGCCTTATAGTTCAAAACAAAAATCCGGCATGCCTCCCCGGACCCCTTTAGAGCATAGAGTCTGCCTGTGGAGTATATATATTTTGGCAACAACCCCCCCCCCCCCGCGTCTGTCAATTCCTGAATACGTCTGTAGACATCCGATTCTGATGTATAAAATCGATCCCCGCGCTGTAAGAGTAAAACTATTTATAATGGTCGTAGACCCATAACATGGGCGATATAAATAAAGCAGAAAAAGCTATCTAAGGCACTTATGATGATTTCAAATTTGGTCTCCATGGTTTGTTTAAAAATATATCAGCGCTTTGAGAATTAAACAATCATATCAGCAATTATCGCTGTCAGCATTTGATGGCGCTGACAGTGACTAACATGACAGAAACAGACATCCAGTGATTTACGCCAGCGTCCCCGGCTCGATCTGCACTGAAATCTACAGGTCTTTTAGATAAATATACATCTTTATACCCTTTCAGCTTGATTTAGTTGGGCAGTTTAGCATAACGATCTTGCATTTTTGGATAAAAGCAACACAATTTGCACAAATGTCGACAAGAAAGTATAAATGGCTCATATTATTATTGTTTCTGTCAGTGATTTACGTAAGCCTTCCGGGTTCTAATGCTTAACGATCTATGTCATGACCAAATAACTTAATCTAACTGTCATTCATAATAAACGTCTCATAAATCAATTATTATTGTCCTCATCAGCGATAGATGGCGCTGACAGTGGTTCACGTGACAGAGATCAAGATGGTGATTGGTCAGTCACTCCTGATAACATCACGTGTCCCCTGGTGGCTTCTCGAGCTTGTATCGCATTGTGTGCCGGGTTAGAGGTCAACGAGGGCTTTCCTGCAGTTTGTCTCCAGCCTAATTTCTCCTGGGAACTGTTCTCTATACATCACACTAGTCCTCAGAGAATACACATAATAGACTAAGACAGATAAATTGTGAAAGCGTTAATAAGAAACGTAGAAAGTTCAGGTAATAATAGGTTTACTCTCGCTCTATTGCCGGTATCACGTGTACTTTTTATGTATTCAGATGTGCCAATATCTGCTCGAGATAATAAGAACACAGAATAATAAAAACAAGTTCACGACATTAAAACTACGTTTAAACACACAGCTTGATAAATTCCTTTAATTTTTATGTGAAATATTCCACTGGCCGCTAACATGATCCTTTTGCGATATGATCAGGGTATATTATAGTCTGGATACTGATATGCTGAGTATTAATCAGTCACCATTACCAGTGAGTTAATTTTTCGAGTATGTAATCAAATTAAATGAAATCAACTTTACTGCAGACAATGCAAAATATATCATATTACAACATCAAATAGTACATAATAATACAATGGTATAAAAATAATTGAAGAAACAACACATGGTGTATATGGTATCTGAGAAATCCAACTGTCCCATTGAACTAATCACTGCATACTATATTTGCCTTTCTGTTATCCGAGTCGACAAGCTTTCGCGATATATGGTCTTAGGTATACGCACACATCTTTGTTCTGAAGACACGCTCTTGTGTCAGTTGACATTAGCTCCTGTCGGATTTTGGGATAGGTGGGAGAGTCTGTAATTAAATGTACATCATCCTCAACTTTTGATCTTTGCAAAAATGGCAAAAAACGTTTTTCCACCGGTGTAGATTTTGGTCGATATTTTGTCTTTATCATAAATATGCTGGGAATACTTATGATAAGGAATGTTGACAGTTTTGTATGGTAGATGGACATGTCTAGTAATGTGTTTGGACAACCATAACCAACCCGCAAGTACTGAGCCCGCATTGTCAGTGTAGCGCACGATTCAATGTAACGATGTTCTCTTTGTGAAACACTAAGACAATAATGATGATTTCAATTTGAAAAAAAAACCTTTGTTTTCTTGGTTTATATAGAAATATTTCATCGCTTTTAGGGTTAAATGAAACGTGTGTCATGTTTGGTCTGACACTTAGCTGTTGACTATACGGTGCTCATTATCACATATGTTTCTCAACCTTAAAGCGCTGGAATACTTTTGTATAAACCAAAGTTTTTTTTCAACTTGTAATCACCACAAATGTTATAGTCAGCTCTTTCTGATTCACTTAAATACCTATGTGATGGGTCTACGGCCAATATATGGATAATTTTACCCTTGCAGTGCGAGCATCGAATGTAGGCGCCAGAATCTGACGTCTACAGATGTCAGATTCTGACGTCTGAAGTCGATCCCCGCACTGTAAGGGCTACCATGATAGCAGTTCATTAGGCTGGTCAGTGTCTGTCTATCTGCTGACAACACGACAGCAATATATCTGGACTGGTCAGTGTTTATCATCAATGTTTGTAAGGGGTGAGACATCTAGATGACAACACACCCCAGCCCTGGTGATAACATCATGCTGATCATAGAACTTTGATTAGGGAACTATACAATACTCCACACAAGAGAGAGTAAGGGGATAAGATAAATACCATAGTAGGATCCAGCAGCCAATGCTGCTGATGTTGCTGCTGCTGCTGCTCGTTTAACTACTAGAATACACGGCTTAGGACGGCTGTCAAGTTTAAAAAAATCAAAAAAGTGGGTGGGTGGGTCAATCCCCAACTCGGATTTGGGATTTTTTTATTTTTTTTGTTGTTGTTGTTGCTGTACATGTTTTTTTTGGGTGTGGTCTGGCCAATCCGAGTTTTTCTCGGATTTTTGGATTTTTTTTAACTCAACAAAACCCCTTAGCCAACTTTGTATATGCATAGATATTATTATTGTAGCGAGAGCAAAAGAAAAACATTCAAATTGTTTTTATTATAGCAATATTTCAAAATGAACAGAAATGTCTCATTCCAGTCTATTTGTGCCAGCGAGATCGCAACCTAAGCTTCGTATCTGACATGATGATTTTAATGTGATATGCCTAGTATTTCTCTTTTAATACGGTTGTGCCATTTCATTATGGTCTTCATTGATTTGCCCGATCATGTTATTTGCATATAAATCGAATCCGAACATTTGTATGTGTCAGTATATCTACACCTCTTAACAACTCGTTTGGTACAAAAAGGCAAAGTATTGTGTTGATCCAATCAAGTAAAATGAAATGAAATGAATCGGGCTTTAGGCCACCTTTGTGCACATATAGGCTAAACTGGGCCAGAAGAACCTCCTGAGGATGGTGAGATGATTGAGATGACACTGTCCTCCAGACACAGGATTCGAAAATCGAGCCCTGGCGGTCTGAGGCCGAGCACGCTACCTCTCAGTCACGGAGGCTCCCCACAATACTAACTTTCACACGTGGATGGGGAAGAAACATTTTTGTTTCTTTCAAACCGCCGAGACCGGGAACCGAACCCCGGACTCTGGCGTGAAAGGCAGCGGTGCTAACCACTACCCTAGGGCCCCCGCCCATCCAATCAAGTGTAGGCCTGATAAATCGCTGTAATTGAAAGCCACATTACATGCATCGTTTACCCAATTACGAGGATTTCATTCCCAACAACAGTGATTTAAAAAGCTAATATTAAAAATCGCCATAGTCGTGCTGAGCAAAATTATGTGAGATAGTATATGTGGTCAGGTCAGATATTGATGGAACAAAAAAACCGCACAATTTCCTCTCCAGTGTACGTGCGTTCTGCTGATGTTGTATTCTTTTTGAAGTAAGTCGCTGAAAGATAAATCGATAGTGGGAGATTTAATGTAGAAACACACAAATTAATTAAATAAAAATTAATTTGATCAAGAATAAATCGTCTTAAAATTTAAAAAAAAAACCCTGCTATTTAAGAAATATTACGTCTGTCAAATTGAATTTAAATTGCTTAAGACACGGCATTTGCCATTTCACCACAAATCTTCTTCATCAATTAAATTTTACATCCTACTGAAAGAAACCCATCATCCGGTGCATTATTAACTGTCCTTAATGGTCGCAGCTCTAAATGTATTGCATACTGAATTAATATAACATTAATTTTCTATCATTAACTTGGTACATGTTTTTATATTCTTACTTGTGTGGAACCTTTATCATTTGTGTCGTTTTATTTATGACTCGTACTATGCGCGTGTTCCTGGTGTATCCGATGTTTGTCTTACTGGCTGTGCATACACTTGTGAAGTGGCAGATACACCTTTTATTTCTAAGGAGACGATATATACAGTGTTCAAAAAGCAACATTTCTTTGAATACATATAGGCTACAGTTCCAAGTGGATGGTGCTCTCTCGGAACCGATTCTAATGCTGATCTAATCCGGTATATTCTCCCTATATCTTGTTCAGTATTGTGAAATGAAGCATGGATCCAATTATCGGCCAGGGATATATCTATTCCAGGAATGGGATATGTTTTCTAAAACGGTAAATAAACAAATTGAAAATAACGAACAAACGAATGCTCACATTGATTGGTCGGATCAAGTCTAATATTCTACCTGCGACCAATCGAAGAGCGGTTCAGCCTGTCACATGACGAGATCGGCCAATCACCTTCGTCATTCAGTTGTTATCACCATTATATAGATAGAATATCAGACTTGGGTCGATTGCTCTCTCATGATGTAGGCTACAACCATGAACAACCATGAATACCGTCAATATATACACGTTGATGAGAACATTTTTTTTTGCAATTATCATAAATGTCTTAATGAACTATTTCTCTTTCGTTTGAATACCTAGCTATGGTATGGGTCTACGGCCAATATAAATATTTTACTCTTTCAGTGCGGGGATAGACTTTAGACGTCAGAATCCACATCCACAGACGTCAAATACCCTAGAACGTATAGAACGTAAATAAGACGTTTATTTGAAACAGAACATATCAAATATATGAATGCAAATACAAACAGTGACAAACATATCGTTTTCGGATGCATGAGTCCATCAATACGGGACCTTGTTCAAAATTCTGTGTAAAATTGATCAAAACATCGCCTATAAATATTGCTCTAGGCTAAACTTTTATGCTATTTTTTACTGGACCGAGACACAGTCTGTGAAATGATGAGAGGTAAGAGGTATTTTGACAAAATCACAATCGCTCAGAGAGTTGTTCTGCTGACATGGTTTGAAGGAAGTGGATCCCAAAGGAATGTTTTCGAAAACAATTTTAGACTGATCCTGGTTGATTTAGATTGAACATTCACAGCTGATCCAGAAATATGATGCCTGTTTTTCAACTAATGGTCTGCTAACGTTGTCCCACCGTATGCGATGACGGCCCAATATAAGAACAACATTAGGTCCCCATTACCTATACATTGGAAGGCTTTTCTGGTTCTACAAATGAGAAATGAAATCCACTTCGCACTCTGTTGTGAAAGATGCCTACAACAGATCATTGACAAGTGACATGTGATGCGTCTGAATAAAAAAAACGGTGACTGAATATTCAGATTACTACTGTGATATAAACCTCTGCAAACAATTTATTTAAACAGTGTCTTAAAGTATCTTGGAGCGCTGAATTTTTCTTATGAAAACCTTGGAGGCTAAAGGGTTTTTTAATTTGAAATCATAATAACTGTCTTAGTTAGCTCTTGCCGATTCATTTGAATACCTATGTTATGTGTCTACGGCCATTATAAATATTTTATTTTTACAGTGCGGGGATAGACTTCAGTCGTCAGAATCTGACGTCTACAGACGTCAGATTCTGACGACTGAGGTTTATCCCCGCACTGTAAGGGTTATAAACTATTAGGTCAACGCCTCGTGTTTGCTGCGAATTGTCTGGTGAGACCTCTCCATTAACTCGTAAAGCGCTGACATATGTTTATGTGAACCATGGAGACTATGTCTTACTTAGTTCTTTCTGATTCATTTGAATACCTATGTTATGGTTCTACGGCCATATAAATATTTTACAGACGTCAGATTCTGACATCTAAAGTCGGTTCCTGCGCTGAAAGGGTTACGTTGCATCGTTTTGCACAGGCGACTCTTTAAAACCAATTAAATAAATCTGACGAACGCTTTGTGATTAAATTAGGACTGATTTCACATCAGCGAAAGACTCACCTACGAACTTCAACATCAGCCCCGGGGACTCCCTTATAAAAAGTGACGAGTTAATTTTCATTACTGATGTGAGACAACGTAGAACAAAGAACAACAACTGTGTAATGACACAGTTTCAATTAGAAGACGACCGATTAATGAATGATTAGAGACTAGTTAACGAGCCAGAAGAATATGCACACGACTTGCTTGGAGAATATATAGCGACTGCTTAGCAACAGAATAACTGTCTGTCAACTATGAAATAAGGACTCTACGGCGACAGTCATGCGCCTCTTAGAAACAAATGCCATAATTCTCCAAGAAAACGCACAGAAGTCTTCTAATTTGATATACGGTCGTTCAAATGTAGCAAATATGTCTTCCCACAGTCGTTGATTAGTCGTTATTGACCAAATTCATTAAAAAATTATTCTAGCAGTCGCTTAAAAACGCATACAAAATTCAGTCGTCAGAGTCGCCAAGCAGTCGTTCCTTGGTGAGATACGGGCTTTACAGACCAGTACAACACGCCAATATTCGCCCTATGTTTACATTAAAATCACGTTAGTGGTTTGCAAGGTGAATGTCTTATTTGTAAAAGATGCTACACTTGAGACAAATGACTTAATTACAATTCCCCATAAAATGATATGTGAAATTTTGTAACGTCACATTTACGGCTAGTTAAAACAAGGAAAATAAAACGTATTATATACCGGATCAGCTGATGCCTGGTCCACTAATACCGCCCTAGATAATGCCAGGACAGGGCTGATAATAATGTGCTCCATGATAATTATGTATAGTATGTGTGGTTGCTTCTGTACTACGAGTACAAATAAAATACATTATTATCCTTGGTTGCAGCAAGAACTTTATATATCTGTATAAAATGATTTGGTATGTATGAGTGCCAGTGCTGTGTCATGGTGGACTGTTATGGCATCCCATAAAGTCGCTGGTATCCGGGTCATGACCTCGATACCTGGGGTCATAACAGGAAGAAGACGAGTTAATTGGGCTGCCCTTCAGGAGCGTTTACTAGATGGAGGGTTTATACAATGACCGGATTATAAGGAGATGTAAGAGATAAAGTCTATGGGGCGAAACCAGATCAGGACGAGAAACAACAACAACTGGATTATTGACTCATATATCACAGTGGAGCAGCAGCAGCAGCAGCAGCAGCAGCAGCAGCAGCAGCAGCAGCAGCAGCAGCAGCAGCAGCAGCAGCAGCAGCAGCAGCAGCAGCAGCAGCAGCAGCAGCAGCAGCAGCAGCAGCAGCAGCAGCAGCAGCAGCAGCAACAGCAGCAGCAGCAGCAGCAGCAACAGCAGCAGCAGCAGCAGCAGCAGCAGCAGCAGCAGCAGCAACAGCAGCAGCAGCGGCAGCAACAGCAGCAATAGCAGCAGCTGCAGCAGCAGCAGCTGCAGCAAAAACAACAACAACGGTCGCAGGAGCAACACACTATCAAAAGAATGAGCAGCAGCAACAACAGCAACAGCAAAAGCAACAACAGCAGCAGAAGCAAAAACAACAACAGCAGCAGTAATAGACCAGAGTTTTCACACCACAGCGTGCTATATTTAACAACGAAAGTGTAGAAGTGTATAATATAATGGACATAAATCCTGCAGTGATGTACTGTTAACAGTTAACTCCTCAGCACTGTCAACACTAACACCAACTATCTTCACCATCAACATCAGCCTTATCACTGCCTCTGGTAGCTCTTCCTCCTTCGCCCTACAACTGTGTTACTACATGTATATTTTCTTTGAACAATCAAAGTTCAAATTGGTCAAATAGTATTGCAACTGAAAAATTCAAACGTTTTAACAACGATGTCAAACTAGCTTTTGCGTTATTCCGTTGTAATGTGTCATGAAATATCAAACGTAAATCCTGTATTCTCTCCTCCACTGCTTTCTCTGTCTTTGAAGTGACCTTTTTGTATTCTCTCTGCCACTGCTCTTTATGCTCTTGAATCAGATATCACTTATCTCTATCACTAGCAGCTACAGTACAGTGAACCAATTTTTGTATCAATCTGACCGTACATTAGCTATAACTAACATTACTTACTCTCTGGTCCAATTATGTCTTTAAGTACGGACAATTTGTGTTATTTGTCTTGTTGTTGTTGCTTGCGTTACTGTTATTGTACCAGTGTGAACAGTGGGCATAATATTAATAATAATAGTAATAATAAAATGTTTATGCCTTATCATATTTACTTCGCAGAGAAAGACCATTCCAATTGTATGATTGTGAGATAAGCGTTGTTGTTCTAATGTTACATTCAAGTCCAACAAAGATAGCTATTTGTTCAATACCTGGTTTGTTTAGATGATATTGGTCAAGCTACGTGATAGGCATTGTGTTTGTATCGATTTAACTGTTTTCATGTCATCATCCAGCAAAGCTGTTCATTTTAGCATCCAAGATAAACATTTGAATAACCGAACAGATCAATTAACTCCAAATTGATCATTGTAGTACAATAGACAAGAGCTGATTTAACATACATTTATAGATTCGAGCTGATATCTTTAGAATTATAACTGGTCATTTAATAGCCGGGCTATATACTTCAGTGTTTCGTTAGTATTGTTTTTTTAAACTATTCCTTACTAATTACGACTTCGTAAATTTGAATGTCATGCTTTTGTAAGTTGGGTGCATAATGTGATGACACGTGGCAACAGAGTAAACCGTAAACTTTGAGACACCTTTAAACGTCAATTTTGTAGTGTTAAATGATTATGAAACTGTGCAAAACAAAAATATGCTTCATAATCTTGAGCTAGGGTCGTTTCCGCAGTCATAAAAACCAGTTATAGTAAAATTACGCGATCTAAGAAAAGTCTTTGATGCACTCTACATAGAATTATTACCATTGTCAGATCGCGGAATTTGTGTGATAGCACACGAATCAACCAATTAAAGTCAGCCGTGAAGGATTAAAGTTCACAATATCAAGGAATGTTTGTGATAGCACACGAATTACCTAATACAAATCAGCCGTGAAAGAATTAAAGACGAATCAACCAATACATATCATCCGTTAAAGGAATAACGTTCACAATATCAAGGAATGTGTGTGATAGCTGACGAATCAACCAATACATATCATCCGTTAAAGGATTAACGTACACTATATCAAGGAATGTGTGTGATAGCTGACGAATCAACCAATACATATTATCCGTTAAAGGATTAACGTACACAATATCAAGGAATGTGTGTGATAGCAGACGAATCAACCACTACATATCATTCGTTAAAGGATTAACGTTCACAATATCAATGCATGTGTGTGATAGCAGACGAAGCAACCAATACATATCATCCGTTAAAGGATTAACGTTCACAATATCAAGGAATGTGTGTGATAGCAGACGAATCAACCACTACATATCATTCGTTAAAGGATTAACGTTCACAATATCAATGCATGTGTGTGATAGCAGACGAAGCAACCAATACATATCATCCGTTAAAGGATTAACGTTCACAATATCAAGGAATGTGTGTGATAGCAGACGAATCATCCAATACAAATCAGCAGTGAAAGGATTAAAATTATTTTATACCATTCACCAATCGTCTTCAAACACATAAATTAAAGTTTTACTCAAGATATTATTTTTTTTTTTCTATGTATGCACATATGTCCATCTATAAGTTTGTAGGACGGATGCTGGTTAACTTGAATGATCCACATGGTGTTTTGACCTTCCACCACAGTAACGTAATGGTCGGACACCTCTAGATTGTCAATATTTTTAACAGACGTTTTTTTGTTGGATATTAAATGGTATACTGTGGGTATAACAATAAAGAACTCTCCTTCCCAAATGGTGTGACAATCGGACAAGATCAAGTCTAACACGTTTATTACCATCATTGTTTTATAAATACATCAGCAAATGTAAATAACGTATACTACAATATAACAATAATATTAATACATTATAACAGAACAATCAGAACAATCAATCAATCAATAAAACTTCTATAGCGCCTATATCCTCAGCGGACCGAGCTCAAAGGCGCACAAATCCTTAGGTAATATTTAAGTTATTTTCGGAATGTTAGGATTGTTTTGGCATTACTTACTGGCACAGGCAGGGCGTTCCATAAAGCTGGACCAGATATAGAGAAATTTGTGGAGCGTAGATATTTGAGCATTTCGGCCGAACAAGCAAGTCAGCCAGATAAGCAGGTTGGTTGACTTTTAGGGTTCAGAAAGTTATTGCGCATATTTTAAAATGAATGCGAAGCTTGACAGGAAGCCAATGTTATCGTTTTAGAATTGGAACGGAACACTAAATCGTGAGGCCTTGGTTACCACTCTTGCAAGGCAGTTTTGAACGCGTTGTAATCTAGCGATATCATTTTCTGGCATATTGTGAAAAAGGGAGTTACAATAATCTTACTGCAATTTGCTTGGCAAGATCTAAGGACAGCATGCCCTACATGTTTGGGATATGTGTTTTTGGAAATCGAGGCTTCTGTCCAATAATACACCAAGATTTTTTGCTGATGTAGATGGATTTGTGTCTTGACCTAGAATTAAGCATGGTAAAATATTCAATAATTTTTCCCGTTGAAGTTTGGTCCCAATAAGAAGAAATTCTGTCTTGCTAGGATTAAGATTCAGCTTAGATCCTGTCATCCAGGCCGACACACCCATTAAACAATGTTGCAACTTCTCAAGAGATTCCTTAGCGTTTGAAACTGATAGAGACATGTGAATTTGTGTATCATCGGCATAAAGATGGTGGTTTATGTCAAAACTAGAGATAATAGCGCTGAGTGATGTAGTGTACAAAGTAAAAAGCACTGGTCCTAGCACAGAGCCCTGTGGAACTCCATATGAGAGTGTGACTTTATCTGACAGAGTGTCTTTATTTTTTTACGGATTGCTGTCTATTTTGCAAATAAGAAGAAAACCAAAAAAGCGGCTGACAAGGCAAGCAAAGTCAGAGCCGTAACTTCTCCCTTGTCCATGCTAATAATGACGTTCAGTGATTTGTCGTGGTAGAGTACTGTACCTGGACAGTAGATTTAACCTAGAATCATTGACTTTAATATACAGTGATCTAAGATTAGTGACAGGACAAATGACAACTGTGTACTTGAAAATAATAAGGATGATGTATAATATATATATAAATAATACAATGATTAAACTAATGTATGATAGTAAACGACATTATTTACAAAACCAAATAAAAGTGAGATGATAAAATATACACAATTTTAAATGCACTACTTTGTAGATGTCATACATTGTCGAAAAGGTGATTCGTTTTAAGAAACATGCATAAGCAAACAACATTGTGTAAACAATATAAAGAAAATAGTATTTGAAACAAGCGAGTATTGTTTTTTAAAGATAATATACTGTATAATAAATCGATGTTTTATGTAAGATGGCGCAATAAACTATATGCAACACAAATTAAAAACAACACTATTTAATGAGGATGGGCCTACTGTCAAAAATATTGAATGCAAGGAGCAAACGAAATATATGTAATAATTATTATTATCTAATGCAAACTACTGAGACACAAGATAGCTGAAGTGATCTAACAAAAAATAATTAATTGACATAAATTAATAAAAAAAATCTTGCCATTAAACCATTCAATAGCAACAATAAATTAAGTGACATTACCTAAAAAATACGTCACCCCACATGTCGCCTTTGAAGCTTTTTCTGTGTCAATTGTGTTAGGCTTTTTTTTCACGGCGCATTCGTGACATTTTGAAAAGAAAACCAACTACAATTTACAATGTCTTGAACGATCTGAAAGAAAATATACATGACTGACTCTTTACGACATGATTAAACTGCTGCAAATTAAATGATTCAGTTTAACAAAACGATTCAAAAATACACACAATACACACAGCCTATTTATTAGTTTACACGAGTGATAATAACAACTGCATTCACATGATTATCTGCAAACATTTATTTGATGTAGCTTGATTAACTGCAAATAAGTCAAATACATTGACTAGTCTATCTGTATATCAGTAAAAGTAAAGGTAAAGGTGCAGGTTTATAGTCTGATATCAAGTCTGAAGACCTATCATCCGACTTTACATCTTACCCTCTGGTCACTGGACATGTCCATTCGTGTGCCATTTCAACTCCACGGAGAGCATACAGTCCTGCAGCCGTTTCGGTGCATTGAGCTTATCGTACACATTACCATCTCTGTCCTACCAGGTACTTATTTTCACACTTGAGTCAAGTGAAGCATTTGAGGGTGAAGTGCCTCGCCCAAAGACACAACATCTTAACAATGTCCCCAGATTGAGAGGGGAGAAACATGATATTTCTCTGAAAATTCTGCACCAAGCTGTATTCGAAACCGCACGGCAGGCAGCGACATCTGCAGAGCGCCACGCTCTAACCATTGCGCCATGTCCCTCTCTAATATGCATACTTGAATACACAGTACAGCTGAATAAAATCTAAAACGTAATCACACTGTACTGCACTGCAGATTAGTTCAATATCACAGACTGACTACAGGGTACACTGTAAACTATATATTGATCGTTGTAGAACATGTGAAGGTGGATGAATTGCTGTCCTATACAGCATAATAAGAGTATATATTGATATTTTGTAATGCCTTAAAAAGAATACATAATTCCGGATCTAAAGTTTTTTTTATATCTAGTGTTTAAAGAAAATATTTTCAGATGCATATTTTGATCTCTTTATAGATGGACATGACAATATACTAGTGCGACTGGTTGTAGATAGATATAATTGTATTGTCTATGGAGCCCTGTTAGTCTCATATTGAGTATCACATTCCCAGCTGACGTCATCAATTTATGTGTACATGGTTAGCTGCTGGTCATATGTTGTAATCACAGATGGTGGAATATTGTTACACAGTAAACTTGGCTGTCTATTTATACATATTTCACCTAACGTCGCTATGTACCTATTGCCTGTTGACGTCAATTGTGTATCCATAGATCCTATTGTAACTTTGTAATCACACAATGTAGACCTCTATCTGATTTGGGTCGGTGGATTCTCACCTTTACAATCACATATTTGGTTGTGAGCCTGTTCAGGATAAGTCGATTGATGCATGGGGCCTTCCACGCGATAGTGTAGGACTATATGCTCACATATTTTTCAATGACGTCAACAGTCTATATATGAACCCATTGTTAGCTGACGTCATCAGTTTGTGTGTGAGGATTCTTCCCTTTATAATCACATATCTGATTGATCAGCAGTTCAGAGTAAGCCTGGTTGATAGGTCCCTCCACATGGTAGTGTATCGGCATGTCTGTCAAACCACTGTTTTGTTGAGATGTGGTTTTCAGATATTGAGTAAAAGATGGAAGAACCTCCTTTACCTACAACATTAAAAAATATGGCAAGGTCAGTGGTAAAGAAATCATTATTTGAAAGATGAAATGACATTTGATACAAACAATCTTCTGATCAGAAAGTGAGATACAAAATTAAGTATACGCATGTATGTTTGTTTAAGCACCCATGTGATTCAAATGATTATTTTACCGTTCTGTCTTGCTACTGGGTGTTTTAATATTTGTGATTGACTGATCGAGTCACACGTTTTTGAAGTTTTAAAATCAGTCTATGACTTATTCCGTGACAGACAACATATAAATAGTCTTCGTGTATATCCATATCTGATACTGTTAAATGTATACACATATTTGCCCTGTCTATAACTTACACAGTTTTTGCATCAAGTGTTTATATAACTATAAAACTCACCCTGTGAAAGTGGCAGGCGCATTTACCCTGCAGGAAGTGTTTATATCTGGCCATTGTCATGTTAAAGGTAACCACCACTCTGAATCCTTGTTGCCTGCCATACTCACACAAACCATTGTTATGAATCACCAGCTTACGATGCTCTTTCTGCAAGTAAACCAGTCATTTTAGCTGGGTGGAAATGAAAATGAAATGAATCGGGCTTTAGGCCACCTTTGTGCACATATAGGCTATACTGGGCCAGGAAAACCTCCTGAGGATGGTGAGATGAATGAGATGACACTGTCCTCCAGACACAGGATTCGAAATTCGAGCCCTGGCGGTCTGAGGCCGAGCACGCTACCTCTCGGTCACGGAGGTTCACCAAAATACTGAGTTGCACACGTGGATGGGGAAGAAACATTTTTGTTTCTTTCAAACCACCGAAACCGGGAACCAAACACCGGGCTCTAGCGAGAAAGGCAGCGGTGCTAACCACTACCCTAGGGCCTCCGCCCTTTAGCTTGGTGGAAAATCAGCATGATGACACTGTTATATTATGTTGAAATTATATGATACTGTGGTATCCTTAGGCAGGATCCTATGGATATCACAGTAGTGCTCAGATATATAACTTACTTCTGACAGACAATGTAGACCACCAACAGGTTGGTGGAAACCTGCACCCAGTCCTTTCATTATTACTCGTATCTTAGTCAACCCTTGTCTGCAAAAGAAAGTAGAAAGTAATATTGGATATCATCCCAGATGCCCTATAATGACAACAATGTCTTTTTACATGTTTTAAAACTATATATGCACGTCAGTTCAGATTTATTGGAAATTATATATTACAGCCAAATCTATATCATAATATTAGGAGCTGCCTGGGTTGTCGATATTAAATGAAAGGGCCTGCACTGTTAAACTTATAGCTTACAAGAGTAGGGCAATCAATGTCGGAAAAGGTTGTGCTCCTACCAAACGGCAAACTGGTTACCATAATAGCAAATTTAAATAAAATGAAGCATTTTTACATCAGTATTCGTTAAATTCCTAATAATAAACATTATAATATACCTTGTGAGTAATGACGTAATGACTGTGAGATGATGTGTAGCCAGCCAGTGTACACCTCCCACCACAACCACAGTCTGTGGGTTGTTCTCCAAAGGTGCGGCCCTAAACATAACACAATAAGTAATAAAGTGCACACCTCCCACCACAACCACAGTCTGTGGGTTGTTCTCTAAAGGTGCGGCCCTAAACATAACACATTGTACAATTGCTTTCTGAAGATGATGCTTAGCAAAATATTACAACTAATATATGGCTTCACAATACTTTTTAGTATCGAAATGTTTTTTATTTACAGGTCGTAAACCGAAATGCAGCATGACATGCATAGACTGGAGGCATATGGCATCGTAATCCATTTTTCTTAGTTCCAATCATACATTTAAGAGGTTGAGGTAATGCCCTATGCTATTTCTTTAATCTACACTATTGGATAGACTTACTGTTTGAGGAGTTGAGCTAATGCCTTATCAAACACAGGTCTTTGTCCAGCAGGAAGCCAGAACTGTGGATAATACGCGAACCCTACAGTTGTCTGATCCTGGTTCAGGCCGCTGTACAGCTGGGTGTCATATGTCTTGTCCCAATGTGTCAGTGAGTCGTTCACCTGTTCCATCAGATAATGCATGATCCCTCTGTTAGTGGAAACACCGATAAATAACACCTGTGGGATCAAGAAATAAAACGTAATGAATGATCCATGTGTTATATATATATATATAAGCATCTGTAATTTTAATGTCACAATAATGTAAGAAAATAACGTGATGTCAAACAAAACGTACCTGCTTCCCCGCCAGGCAACGCTTGAGCTGGTCACGTGCCATGCTTGGATGTGAACATGTTTCTGGCTGCCAAACAGCAACCTCCCAATAACATGCCTCACTAGCATTACAGCTATCACATGTCACAATCCACGGACCTAGCAAATAAAGGCAATACGTATTCACATCCCAATTACATGTCCCACCAGTATTACAATGACATGGCAACACTCGATCTGGCCAAAAAAAGAAATATTCAAGATAGTCACACTCTCAGCATTATGAATACATTGCGTAAACATAAACCTCAGTGGGGTTTGAAAGTGACATCTGCAGCAGAAAACCTATCTAGTAAAATACATAAAACTTTATATCTTTGATGATAATCTTACAATATATTTGTTTAAAAGAAATACGCCAAATACTTAGGTTCTGAAAAATATCCTGTGTTTAATTCACATAAAATAAATAGGTATAATTTAGATAATTACTCAAGCATGATATTCAATAAACTTTGTGTCAGTGACATATATAATATAGGTGCATATTGTGTACAATGCACAGGTGAACTTGTGATGTGTGTGAAATGTGGGTTACATAATGTATTTACCAGGTACAAGTTCGTTATTACAAACAGGTAGAGGTGTGATTTGTGTATAAGGTACATAATGTATTTACCATGTATTTACCATGTATTTGTGATGCTTGTATAGATACATAATGTTTTTACCAGTTACATATTCGTTATTACAGGCAGGTAGGGTACAGGTGTAATGTGTGTATAAGATACATCATTTATTTACCAGGTACATGCTCGTTATTACAGACAGGTAGGGTAGAGGCGTGATGCTTGTACTCTGACCAGCTGTTGTGACGAGTGACTTGTAATCCACAAGGTGCAGAAGGCAAGTAGCGGAAATCACATTACTGACAAGAAAAAAATAAAACACATTTGCTATTTTCTTACTGCATCATTACTCAATCAACATTAGTGCAGCATATATCCTACCAGCGTATATATAATAGTTAATCATTATATAGTGTATACAAATACAATAATAATATCTTGGAATGAGAGAACACAGTGATTCTTCCCCGATCACTCGTAAAGATTCAATATTGTGGGGAGCCTCCGTGACCGAGAGGTACAGTGCTCGAATTTCGAATCCTGTGTCTGGAGGACAGTGTCATTTCATTTATCTCACCATCCTCAGGAGGTTCTCCTAGCCCAGTTGAGCCCATTATGTGCACAAAGGTGGCATAAAACCCCATTAATTTTAATTTAATGCATTCATTTCATTTTTGACACACAGATCAATCTGAGCCAATTAGATTGTAAAAAAACATACCGTGGTTAATTACAATTGCATGGCTAATCACGTAGCCAGCACACCTAGAGCATACAGTATGTGATTTACCTATAACAGGGAGCATACAGTATGTGGTTTACCTGTAACTGGGAGCATGCAGTGTGTGGTGTGTCACTAGGGAGCGTGGAGGTGATGGTGCGGAGGACGCGGGGTTTGAGACATGTGGCGTCAGTTTGTTGAGTTGTTGCAATAGGGACAGATAACGAACCGAGTCAGGTGTAGGATAAAGCTGTACAATAATACAACACATTAGTCATGTGTAAAATAATCCCTCAATATCATATTATCATATTAGTATCCACCATATCCACTAACACTGATCCCATAGCAAAGTGAAATAAAAAACGTAGACAAATGTTTGTAAACGACGTTTTACAAATTCTGCGTTGTGGTTTTATGTGTATAATATTTATAAATAAGGCTGTAAACATTTAAATAGTACCAGAAATGCATAACATGTTATGCATTTCTGATAGTACTTTGTAAATTGTCACTGTTTATTAGATTGTGCCTCACGTTGCAAATTGATTTGGTCGAGATAAAAACATTTGCAATGTATTTATTACACAGTTAACATGTTATGTTCCCATCATTGATATGCCAGTTTGTGATTATTTGGTAAAGTGGCAGAATGTAATGGCGTTTTACACATACTTGTCGGAATCCCCAACGAGATAAACTTTGTCTACGTAATGATAACATGTGCATGACGTCATCAGTTGTGAGACAATTCTGACCACAATCCACTCCTCCAGTAGCCAGATTGATCTCCGTGATGGCCTGTGTGACGTCATCAGCTACATGGAGACGGGATGTTACCATGGATACAGTGTCCTTCACTACTGGATTTATCTGTCGGTCAGAGTGATGCTCACCTATGTGACTCATCTGTTGTATATCTGGATGACCATGAACCTTGAAAACAAACTGCGTAGTAAAAAGTGAAAGTTCAGTAAAGAATATATAGGTGCAAATCTAGGTGTATGGTCAGTTTATTGATCTTTTTCTAGTGCTCGAAATGTTTGAGACTTGTACAATTTTATGGTTTATGGAACCTAAATAGTGGTTATAATGCCCGGTATCGCTCACCTCTGTGATGATGGGATGGAATGATGAGTTGAAAATTACTTCAAATTCAAGTAACTGGAAGCAATTGCGACTTCTGAAAAAGTGATGGGAGATGTTACAAAAAAATAGTATGTAAAAAAATAGTTCTCGTCATAAAGAAAACATTATAAATACCAACTCAATTAAACATACACAACTTGATCGGAGGCAACCTACATTAAAAGTGTGTGCTTTTGCTTCGACTAGAATATATCTATTTCTAGGAAAATCATTGGATCATTATTATATGTATAACAATAAATACTTTTAAAAATAGAGGAATTTTTTTCTTCTCCGGACAATAATTACTTGAAATTATGACGTAACTGGTTGTCACTGATGAGTTTGGATGATGACGCTGTACATGTTACTTACTTGTCGTGATTATGACGTAGCTGGTTGTCACTGATGAGTTTGGATGATGACGCTGTACATGTTACTTACTTCTGATGATTATGACGTAGCTGGTTGTCACTGATGAGTTTGGATGATGACACTCTACATGTTAGTTACTTGTGGTGATTATGACGTAGCTGGTTGTCACTGATGAGTTTGGATGATGACACTGTACATGTAACTTACTTGTGGTGATTATGACGTAGCTGGTTGTCACTGATGAGCAGAGTTTGGATGATGACGCTGTACATGTTTTCGAAGGTTATGTCTGCCACCTGGTGGCTGTATGTCTGACTCAGACGCTGATGCCACTGATCCAAACTCCACGTCCGACCCGCCATCTGGTGGACAAATAGAGGACTATACAGGTAATCATATTCAAGACGGACATGTAGAACTTTATCACATATAATTTTTTTGCTGTGGGGATTTGATTAAAGCAAGCTGAGTCCGACCCTCCAGCTGGTTGACAAAATATACTGGATATAAATGATCAATTTCAAAATAATATGCAGATACAAGACGCCACGAACATAACTATATTGATTTGACAAAGACAATCTGAGTATACATGTTTGATTGTTACGTGAATATTGCTATGTACCCCTTGTTAACATCTACCTAATTCAATAGGGTTATTCTTTAAATTACATTGATAGTCACGTATGGCTTGAGGCCCCATGAGTGACTGTAAGTGTTGAATTTCATCAAAGCCTGCTATCTATTGCCCTGGAGTCTTTCGTAATACTCACCTTCATGAAGTTATGCTGGTAATCATGTCTACTTTGAACCAGACCCTGAGAGTGAAAGTAGGCAGTGAGAGGAATAACAGATGTAACCAACACAAACACCTGTAGACTTAGATGCATTCCGAACAGCAGTAGAGGGGACCCCTGGTATTGTTGTATCACTGATCTATGATGCCTGTAACATACACAATAATACAATAATACAAACACTTGTAGACTTAGAGGCATCACGAACAGCAGTAGAGGGGACCCCTAGTATTGTTGTATCACTGATCTATGATGCCTGTAACATACACAATAATACAATAATACAAACACTTGTAGACTTAGAGGCATCCCGAGCAGCAGTAGAGGGGACCCCTAGTATTGTTGTATCACTGATCTATGATGCCTGTAACATACACAATAATACAATAATACAAACACTTGTAGACTTAGAGGCATCCCGAACAGCAGTAGAGGGGACCCCTGGTATTGTTGATGCCTGTAATATACACAATAATACAATAATACACAACAACAGATACCAGCACAGTAATATCCAGTTTCAACCAGCAGTACAGGGGTATTATTGTATTACACAGCTCTGTTGTCTGTTGTAAATATAATAATATAGGAATACACTCAATACAAAGTGTATGCTTATACCATAAATTATCAATTTTTGTTGTCTTGTTGTTTATAGACTAGCCTTCATTGCTGAGTTAGTTTTTTACAATCTTACCTGTTGAAATTGCTGTTGTCTTTTCTGATTGGCTGGAGTAGATGTGGGCGTGACCTGTCAGGCTTGTCAGGGCGTGGCCTATCTGAACCAATAAGAGGTAAGGGTTTGACCACCCAGTGAGTACCAGGGCCCTGTACACTGTATAATGTGAGGAAGGCTTCATATTGAGCTGGCAGGATGAAGCAGGGCGGAGAAAGACTGTTAGAGATAACGACTGTAACATAGAGGATTCAGATTCAGATAGAGACTGTTAGATATAAGAGCTGTAGCACACATGCTCAATCATTCATGTATTTATGTATTGAAGTCATTCTTCTCAGAGAGTCAATACAAGAGGGATATGAATACGCCGATCTCGCCATGTGACGTCATGTGACACTCTTACACAATGTATGCCCGTCCTTCAACATTTGCATCATGCTATGAAAATATATATTCTGCTTTCAATTATCAGTTACATTTAGCAACTATTTAGTATGGAGACATTGTTCAGGAGATAATGTGTTCGGATGCTACAAATTGAGATTATTTAGCAGTGAGAACACATCACATCATCAAAAAAAAGGTGTAAGAACATTCAAGAAGTACACTGTTGCAACAAGTTCCAACATTGTATGAATAAAAGTCATCATAATAATAGTAAATGTTATTTTCCAATGGACAAATGCATTATCCCTGATACCTATCAGTCACGTATATAAACAATCACATGCACATGTACATACACCAATCGCAGATATAATCATACATACCAGGTAGATGTTTCACCTGCTCCATAGTCATACATAGTTTATCTGTCCCCCATAACATGCCCTGCAGACCAGGAATGATGTCAACCTGAAGCAGAACACCATCAAATTTCTCGATTGTCGTATTGGTAAACAATTGTTGAGAAATAAATAGCGATTTGAGTGACTTTAGATAAAAAGAAATCAACAAGAAACCTCAATGAAAAAAATGAAAAATATATATTTTACTTCCTAGTGTGTCAGAAGTGGATCACCTAATTTGACTTATGACTAAATAGCTATAGTATGTACTTAAATATGAATATCTAACATGTTGATGTGTTACATATTTTAAATAGTCTTTGTAGTAGATTACATATTATTTTATTTAGACATGTGAAGTATCTGACATGTTGGTGTTATATATATATATATTACATTATCCATAATCTGATCTGTATTTAAACGTGGCT
Source organism: Flabesymbios commensalis (assembly GCA_964017125.1). NCBI lineage: Eukaryota > Metazoa > Annelida > Polychaeta > Terebellida > Flabelligeridae > Flabesymbios > Flabesymbios commensalis. The sequence goes on along the minus strand of OZ024911.1, from coordinate 8,207,756 downwards.
ATCTGACCGCAGCTTACCTTGCCTTTCCTTTTATTTTATTAAGGCATGTAAAGTATCTGACCTGTTGATGAGGCTGTAAACGGTGTAAACTGTCAGGATTCAGACAGTGGGCGAGATTCCCTTCTGTAACAGTTCCCACACACAACAGTAAATCCCAGCCCTGCCATTCTGACAACTCAACATTCACCCTCCGCCAGCTCTTCAACCATAACAGCTTCTCTGAAAGATATATTGAAATAATCACAGCTAATATATCTTTGCCGTAGAACCAAAACAGCCTAATTGTGATGGCTTTAACATGTTTATATTATACCGTGTGACATGTGCCACGTGTTATCATGTAATCAGGTAGAATGATAACATAACTAACTCTCTGTAGAGATTGTAGATAACTATATATTATCTCATCTGGCCCACCTACATGTGTTATCATGTAATCAGGTAGAATGATAAGATAACCAACTCTCTGTAGAGATTGTAGATAACTATATATTATACCATGTGACCCACCTACACGTGTTATCATATAATCAGGTAGAATGATAACATAACCAACTCTCTGTAGAGATTGTAGATACAGAAACATATCTGTTTCTTCCCGTGATCCTTCAGTGACATTTCCACGGACAGCAACAATACGTGATACACCAACGCCACCTAGCTGATCTCTCTCCAACTAAAACATACAGAACAGATTTTATATTTATCTTAGTTTATTTCGTGTTCACATTTAAAAATTAAGTTGGCTATTAAAAAGATAATCGTTGAAAATTTAATAGATCATGGTAACATAATTTGTTCAAGGGACTGGCCCAGGCTAAAATCATCAAAAAATCGGTGAATTTATTTTGGCTTCTTAATATGACCATATGATGTAAACATGTCCATAGACTAGAACTGCGAAAGTTGTTTAATTTTTCTGCTGCGCATTCACCAGTTAGACTAGATATAGAGACGAAATCCCCGTATTTCTAATTTTTGACATGGTTGTCAATAATTAGAAATCAGGAATTCTGTCTCTATATCTAGCCTAACTGGTGAATGCGCAGCACATAAATTAAACAACTTTTGCAGTTCTAGTCTATGGACATGCTTACATCATATGGTCATGTTAAGAAGCCAAAATAAAATCACAGATTTTTTTTAAGATTTTAGCCTGGGCCAGTCCCTTTCAGTAATACGTTATGATAAGGAATATCAATTGTTTTATCTCAATATTATATATTTATATTGATATAAAACATTTGATGCTCTACATAATGACATTTTCTTGAACATGAATGAAGTAATACAAATAGATAGAAAATGCGCATTTTGAAACATAGAATGCTTAAAAGCAGATGTTTTCTATATTTCAACTAAACATATCACTACTAATAGATATAAATGGTTTTATTCGTTTATCAGTTATATTTGAAAAACTTTGAAATCTATTTGTTTACATATAAAATTATTTTGACAAATATTACTTGATCTTCCGATACCTTCATAACATTAGACATGCAAAATGTCTTTGTTTTATCACATGTATCATATTCAGTCATATAACCCGTAACATATTTAAATTACTAAGTTGTTTTAATCGTGGTGCATGTCTTAGAAATTTGTCACAATATAATGTTTATTTAAAAAAAAAAGTTAAATGAGAGTTAGGTGACGGTCCTCAAAGGGTTAATGTGTTTCTACCGAAGTCATTACTCTGATTATCTGTCCACAAACAGATTAAGCCCCGTATGACTGAGATTCACTCCCTAACTATATCTTCCACGGACTCAATTCATTGGTGGTCAAAGCTCCTATGTAAAAGTATGTATGTGACTTTATCATAGTGCACTTGAAATACACTCCCGAAATATGACATATTTATTATTAAATATCTGTAGGCTAAATATCCTAATCATTAATACTACCTTATTTACGCATTAACAATTAATAATGGGTCGTGATGTGATAGCTGTATTGGAAGAGATATTGAGCTAAATCACAATGACCTTGGTGGAATCAATAGCGGTCACAATTAGATTGTCTGGAAATAAACTCGATTTAGCATCTTCAGAAAGGCTAGTGAAAGCTTAGAGCTGCAGTAAGCTGTTGACCTTTCACCCGGTCCTGATTATATTCGGGTTTTTTTTTTGTTAACGAATTAAATACTTTTGAACATTTTACTTATAAAACGTGAATCCAATCAACAATATTTCAAAAGCGATGACCTCCATTTTGTCAAATATGAATAATTTTGACTCACTTGAAGCTGCAGATCTCGTTATCGAGGCAAAAATTCAAGTTAGTGAAAATTAAAATTAAATCATTTGGCGGTGAAAGAGTTAATGTAATGTAGTCAGGCACAGATCGTACGAAAGTGTAAGATAATAATAATTGTAATCTGTATTGCCCCAGGATCGCTAGCTGTAAAAAAAATAGCTGTGAATTTAGTGAAATAAATGAACGAAAATGAGTGATAATGAAAAGAGTAGCATCACAATTATTACTGAACAACAAAGAGGGTAATATCTCTTTTAAACAAACACGGTATTGCTTTACGACAATGACAATTATCAGTTATCGTGCGCTCTACCATATCGAATTATTTTTATGGGAGATCATTCCACGTATAGATCATTCCACGTGGACTATGGCATTTTTCCATTTCATTTCAGCTGCAACTCACCAGTTGCACGGAGTTACTGAAGCTATTGTCGCCATGACAAGTACATTAGATTGATGCAGGCAATAAAAATAATGAAGTCGCCAAAATGACAAAACATTTTTTCCATGTGACATATTATCATATAGTCTATTTTACTCTATATAAACATTTTTTTAGGAGAATATAGCTATGTGTGAAATGCAATGAATTAATCATCCTCATATACAGCAGATACAGTGCGTTGAACTTATGCTGGCTTAATGTTGGTTCACCGTCTGCAAACTCGGACCGACATTAAGTCGCCATTCACTTAACCCTATTAGCGCCGGAATCGACTATTTTGTTCATGAATCAAATAAATTCATGTTAGCTTTTTATAGTTTTATATTCAAACGGTGGTTAATGGGGGTCAACGTCACTTCAAATAAATTAAACTGATTGTTCAATAGGAAGCGATAGTGTGGCAGACATAAGGCCAAAGTATCCTGCACTCCTCGGAGATTTGTATGTCTAGCAGAAAAATAGATTGGGCGCTGTCTCATGGCCTTAGGTATTATCTTGCGAGAGAAGCTGGCAATGATGTCAATGATCACGATTACTAGTAAGTCAGTGATCCCGATTATTAGTGAGCCGATGAGCTCGATTAGATCTGCTAAGGATGTCAACCGCGCAATGCTTTCTGTGATCTATTTAGCTGTTAGTCATGGCAAATGAACCGCGCATGCGTAATAAACGACATTTATATAAACATTTATATAATTATATATTAAACGTCATTATGTTCTGTCTTCTGGGGGTGAGAGAGCTGTATTCGCTTATAATAAAATTAATGTTGTATTTCCCTACAATAAAAATAATGTGTGTCATAGTTTGTCACACTGTCATCAGAAAGAAAATACAATCTGCATATTATATTGTTTCTCTTCAAAATTATGACTCACATCAGTGGTTTCATGATTTTTAGACGGGTTGGTTTGATTACCGACGATAGGGCTAACCTTTAAAGCGCTGAAATTGATTTATATAAACCAAGGATACCAAAGTGTGTTTTAATTTGAAAACAAAACAATTTTAATGTCTTAGTCAACTCTTTTTGCTTCATTTTGAATACCTACGTTATGAGTCTACGGTCATTATGGATAGGTAATTATTAATCAGACGTCTGAATGCGACTTTAGACGTCAGAATCTGACGTCTGTATACATCTAAAGTCTGTCCTCCCGTTGGAAAGGTTAAGACTGTAACAAATACAAATTGTGAATTTTCATGATTTTGAGCCCTTCTCTAGTTTTGTGCCAGACCAGTGTTTAGCTCTGTGAGTGTATGTGTCTATGGCACCTATAGTTTACGGTGTGAGCGAGTTGTTTATAAGACGCCTCCTTCTAAACAAGTTGTTTATCATGTTTATCGGTACCGCCCCGTTTGTTGTGCAAATATACACCTTGTGTACAGTATCTGTTTCCTGGAAAGCCTACATACCGGAATGTTCACAACCAAATGGTAAACATGTGTGGCTGAGGTAGCACGTTTTGCGATAGTCCTTCAGGCAAATTATATGTTATAATCTTAGAACAATAATTCCCCGGTGAGATGATCATGAACTGTTCATGAACATTCATGAATAGTTCATGAATATTCGTGAACATCTATGAATCTATGAACGTTCATGAACGTTCATCAACGTGTTCATGAACGGTTCATGGATATTCTTGAACAACAAGTTCATGAGTTCATGAACTTATTATGTTCATGAACGCTCACTTTTTCATGAACATGGGTTGTTCATGAACGTTCATGGACTCAGATAATTCATGAACCAAGGCTAGTTCATGAACGACTATGAACTCAAAAAATTCATGAACCAGATAGTTAATGAACATTCATGAACGTTCGTTAAATGTGTTCATTAACTATGCATGAATGTTCCCGAACAACAAATATGACACTCATGAAATTCGCGAACTTTCAACCTAGTTCACGAGCGGCCGGAATAATGAGACTAATCAAGTTCATAACAATTCATCACAGTGCATAAAACAGTCCCTCATGAACTTTCAAGAACTAAACATGAACAGAATTAAAACTTATCAAGCTCATAATAATTCCTTAAAGTTCCTTAAAACTCTCTCATGAACATTCATGAACAAGCTATGAACTGAATTGCTTCTACTAAGTTCAAAAAAATTCATGACTGTTCATGAACCTCTCCATATGAACTTCATGAATTAAATCATAAACAACATTAGCTCATTAAATTTTCGTTAATATTCATGATTTATCATGAACTGTTTTTGATGAACAGCTCATGAATACAGTTCATGAACTAGAACCATTGATGAATGTTCATGAATGTTCATGAACATTCATCAACGTTCATCACTTGATGAACTTCATCTCACAGGGTGATTGTTGTATGTCCTTTGTTAATATAGATAGATCTACTATAACTATCTACGTACAGCAAATAATTTAGTTACATCAGTATCCAATACATTTGACACGAGACGTTGACACAGTGTTGGTTTAACTATTTTGCTGACATTTCAGTCATAAACCCACCATAAGGCCAAGCCGTATAGTTTAAAAGTATAACACATCTCGCATCTTTTCCACTGGATATTTATTTTGCTTTAATATCGACTATAATTGTTTGGAATCATTTCATAACCACATAGAAATGTTCTTTGTGTTGAAATCTCTGTTTATTCTGCCATATAGGCAAATATTAAATAATAAGTTAACCCTTTCGAGCCTGAATTTACCATTGTCATCTCCATACACTATAAGCCGCGAATTGCTGTCGCAATTCTCGACTTGTAGTGTATGAAGATGATTTGAAGTGGAAGACAAATGAAAAAAAAATTGATTTTATTAAAGCAGTCCCATAAAAATTGTCATTCTAAAACCCTGGTTTTTAGAAAATTAAGTCTTTCTTCCGAGATGCAAAATGCTGCTTTAATGCATCGTGAGGATTTAAATAATAAGTTAAGCAAGTATGAGTATTATTATCCACTTGAAGTTGCGGGTTGCGCCAACGAGACGCAATTGCAAGTGCGTAAAAAACTAAATGGCTAATTTTGTGAGTAAATCTTTAAAGACGACAAGCAAACTACATCTCACACATTTGTGCTAGTGTTTACGTCAGCTGCAGCTTTTGATATTTACGCGAAGTGATATATCGAGTCATCAGTCACAGGCCACGTGACTTCCTGACAAACATTTAGTAATGTAGTCCATGCGGAATCATTTGTTTGTGTTTATTATCGGCGTGCCGCCTGTGGATACTCGTAAACAAATATTCCACTCAGGAGAGAGGCAGTCTCAGTGTTGGTGGAAACGTTATCGTTTCCTACTATTATAAGGTCAGATTTTCTGCAACAAACTAATGGTAGGAAAATAAACCGCACCAATTTAGCAGAACATCATGGTAAGACATATTTGGTATAAAGTACCAAAATGTGGGGGGACAATGTGTGTTTTGTGGGTGATACAGATATTAATGGATGACTGCCCAGGTCATTGTTCGCAATGAAGCATAAGAAATACAATTAGACAATATTCACGCCTGGTTTCTTACTGTCTTGATAATTTCTCCCGTTGGGACTGAGCTTGAGCGTGGAAATGAAATGAATCAGACTTTAGGCCACATTTGTGCACATATAGGCTAAACTGGGCCAAGAGAACCTCCTGAGAATGGTGAGATGATTGAGGTGACACTGTCCTCCAGACACAGGATTCGAAGCTTGAGCGTGGAGTAATCATGACGTGTGGCCTTTAGAGACGGTAATGTGGTGAAGTATTCATGCGCGAGGCAGTAAATATATGTATCTGTGGAGTTTCTCTGCTACAGGATATATAAACAGGTGATTTACCATAACGACAGAATCTGGATTCCCTGGTGATTTGTAGATACGAAAAGGATATACCCAGAAAACACGCGACATTGACCCAATGCTGGGCTGATGTTGGGCCAGCGTCGTAGACGATGGGCCAACGTCAGCCCAACATTGGGCCAACGCCTCGTCTTTGTTGGTTAACTGCAGCTAACCATGCTAACGCTCTTGATTTCTATTGAATTCGCGGCAGCGATTCACACCTCAAAGTGATCGCCCTTGATGGCTCATCCGGTCCGAGGGCGGGGGCGCTAGGTTAGTGGTTAGCACCGCTGTCTTTCACGCTAGAGTTCGGGGTTCGTTTCACGGTCATGGCGGTTTGAAAGAAACAAAAAATGTTTCTTCCCAATCCACTTGTTAAACTTAGTATTGTGCAGAGCCTCCGTGACCGAGAGGTAGTGTGTTCGGCCTCAGACCGCCAGGGCTCGAATTTCGAATCCTGTGTCTGGAGGACAGTGTCATCTCACTCGTCTCACCATCCTCAGGAGATTCTCTTGGCCGAATTTAGCCTGTATGTGCACAAAAGTGGCCTAAAGCCCGATTCATTTATTGTCCTTTCATCCTGTCCGGCTGTGAATCAAAACTCAGAGGTGGTGGGTTCGAATCCTGGCCGGGGGATGCTTATAATCGGGGTTGTGCAGGCATATCACTCCAAAGACCTGGATTATGCAGTCCTGTATATGGTACTGTGTACGATAAATAACCCTGGAAGTAATATCATAATGGTAGGGCATAGTTCCGAATTTGTGCCTATTTCTGTTGTGATATTGCTATAATCGCGCTGAAAGCTGAAAGGAATATTCTAGTGTACAATATAATCAGAAAGCTATATTTAGTGAGTTTTCTACGTTGATTATGATACTTTTGGTGATATAATACGTACATGTAATAAACTGTCATCCATTGGAACATTTTGCTAAAATGGTCCATCAAATGCACAGACGGTATACAAAAAAACAAGGATATCTTCCAAGATGTTACATTGTCATAAAAAATAAAGGGTTCATCTCGTTTATTGAGAGGGAAAAGTGGAGAAGTAAAAATCCGTTGTCAAGTGAAATACTTTGGGCCGCCGATAGCAGCACACCTCTCTCCAATCCGTTTATTGCCCAATAAGAAAGCGGATATTACAGTCACTTTATTTCACATTTATTTCAATTCGCACCGCTACTTAATGAAATGAGCAAACCAATCATTCTCCATTACATAAAGCTACATTCGGCACATTTCACAGCAAACACATGTTGGCAATGTGGTGACTTTGACATGACTTTGTAAAATCTGTTTGTGTGTTTGGACATTTCAAATCTATCTGATAATCAGCCAAAATGTGAAACACGAAGAAGAAGAATTAGTTGACATATGGATTATTCAACAACAAAGTCAAATGGGAGATTAGCGTAAGTATACAAATATGAAAATATGATGACATTTATATCATTCAAAAGTCAGCTATACTGACTAGTACAATACAGCACAATACAACACATACAAGTCTACACACTGATCACATACAAGTTTAATTGCCAATTAGGAAATAGTGTAGAAGTGCATACACACTTTAGACCTAGTAGGTCATTTAATGTATCACATTCCGTGATTTTTATTCACTTGAGGAAAATCGTTAAATCGGCTCTAACAAACCGTGCTAAAATACACATTATTAGACACGTTATTAGACTCAACGTTGGCCTAATGTGTGAAAAATGAGATGAATCTAACATCGGGTCAACATTCATCGTTAGCTGTGAACGTGGAATAGTACTAGTGTCAGTCACCAACACTGCCACTTCATTATACATTCATGTAGCACACACACTTAATATCCATTAATGCCATCCCACACTGAATAGAACATTTAATCAGACCCAGACATCGTTTTTATTCTGGGATCGTAAATCGCCAGTCCAGTGTGGATTAACAGTCAGTTGCTGCTGTTAATAAATGGGCGGAGTGATTTATAGAGTGATCAGCCACAGGCCAGTTTGACGTCCTGAAAAAATAGTTATGTAGTCCACACGACACACGTAATAATTTGTTTTTGCTTATTATGCATGCGCCACGTGTGCTTACTTGTAAACAAATATTCCAAGCAGGAGAGAGGCAGTCGCAGAGCTCTCGAAAACAGTATTGTATAGCAATCACTCGACTATCTTACAAGAATTGCCATATAAACTGGGTGGGATCTTTGTTACTCATAATGTACACCACCTATTTTTTTTTACTTGCATTCATTCATTCATTCATTCATTCATTCATTCATTCATTCATTCATTCATTCATTCATTCATTCATTCATTCATTCATACACTCACTCACTCACTCACTCACTCACTCACTCACTCACTCACTCACTCACTCACTCACTCACTCACTCACTCACTCACTCACTCACTCACTCACTCACTCACTCACTCAATCACTCACTCACTCACTCACTCACTCACTCACTCACTCACTCACTCACTCACTCACTCACTCACTCACTCACCCACCCACTCACTCACTCACTCACTCACTCACTCACTCACTCACTCACTCACTCACTCACTCACTCACTCACTCACTCACTCACTCACTCACTCACTCACTCACTCACTCACTCACTTACTTATTTATTTATTTATTTATTTATTTATTTATTTATTTATTTATTTATTCATTTATTTATTCATTTATTTATTTATTTATTTATTTATTTATTTATTTATTTATTTATTTATTTATTTATTTATTTATTTATTCATTTATTCATTTATTTATGCATTTCTTTACGCATTTATTTATTTATTTCTGCATTTATTTATTTATGCATTTATTTATGCAATTATTTATGCATTTATGTATTTATTTATGCATTTATTTATTTATGCATTTATTTATTTATATATGCATTTATTTATTTATGCATTTATTTATGCCAGGGGTGGGCAGGCGAAATGAGTCCTGTCGCCACAAATGGCTATTTTCAGGTGCTCTGAATGGTCATTTTTAAATATTTACATTACAGATATTTTGCTTCTGTCGCCACATGTGGCGATGTGGCGACCACTTGCCCACCTCTGTATGCATTCATTCGTTCATTCGGTAGCTCGTTCATTCGTTGATGCGTCCATTCATTCCTTGCTTCATTTATTCATACATTCATTCTTTTGACACAGAACCAACATAAGATTGACAGAGTAGGTATAAAATCTGGGGAGGTTGGTGACAAAATACATGCCCCAGAATGAATTTCCTGCACGATACAGATAGTAATGGGTCATCACCCATGTCCTTGTCAGCGATGAATGAGAAACAATACAATTGGACAATATCAGCACCTGGTTTCTTCTTGTCTTGATAATTTATCTCGGTGTGACCGATTTTGCATGAGAGGAATCATAACGTCTGGCTTTTTCATGTGTTTTGTGGGACGTAAATTGTGATAAAGTATTCATGTGCGAGTCAGTAAACATGTTCTTCTGTCGTTCGTCACTACATATTCTGGAAGCCCTTTCAGGTTTCGCCGCTACATGAAGTAAATGGTTGATTACCGGTAATCATGATAATTTTGATTCTGATCCCCATGCTCTTTGTCTGTTACAAAACATGAAAGTAAAGCTGAACATGACATGTCAATTTCTGAGATCATTGACATTGCCACCATCTGAGAACATGATAATCTTGATTCTGATCCTCACGCTCTTTGTCTGTTACAAAACATGAAAGTAAAGCTGAATATAAACATGTTCATTTTTAGATCACTAACAGTGCCACCATCTGATATCATTGACAATGTCAAACTCTGAGATCATTGACAATGCCAACCTCTGAGATCATTTACAATACCAACCTCTGAGATCATTGACAATGTCAACCTCTGAGATCATTGACACCTCTGAGATCATTATATCCTTGAAGTTATGCTTCAGCTGAAGCGATTTTAAATATATGCATTTCAGCTATATTTTCTCTATATGAAGCTAATAGCATATTTTACACTTCACAAAGTGTAATATTTCAACATTTTATTTCTTTATAACAATGTATCTACATTAGGTATTTAGTGCTTTATAAATTTTCCAGATGTAATTGAATATTTTATTTGAGTTTGAAGATATTTTTGTTCTACAGATACCCGCACTGAAAGGGTTAATGCAGTTCTGTAAATAATTAGGTTAAATGTGATTGAAGTGAGTACTTTCATTGTCTGGAGTCTTTATTACCTAAATCCACTCCCTAACTATAATCTCCTCAGCATTCAAGTCATTGGTGATCACGACACAACGTCGCTCCAGAATTCAAAATCTTAAGCTGAATCAGAATGACCTTGGTGGGAAGAATAGCGGTCAAAATCAGGTTGTCTGGAAGTTAACTCAATTTAGTAAGCAGAGAGCGTCTTCAGAAAGGTTAGTGAGAGCTTAGAGCAGCAAAATATGTTAATGTAATGTGATCAGGCAGATATTGTCAAAGTTCAAGTGCTGAACAGCTAAATGTAATCTGTCTTATCCTAAGATATTGAGCTGCAAGTATAAAATTTAATTTAGCTTTGCATTTACAGAAATACAAATTCCGATATAAAATGGCAATAAAGCGAGCTGCATCACAATGAATACAAAATAAAAAAGATGGTAATCTGGTAATAAATTTGATTTTATCTCACACGAGAAAAAAATGTTATTATTTTCACAACCATTCAAGTCACATTTTTCATGCAATCTATAATATCCAATTCTATCGTTTTAGAACATTCCACATGAACAATGACGTTTTCTCAATCCAAGATTTGATAATTGATCAGTGGCAGTGAATTATAGAAGTCACAGTAATTAGATTAGATAAATGCAGCCATATACGAATATGACAACATAACGTTGAATGAATTGGTTTGTTTTTCTAGCCTTTACACCAAAAAAAAAACATGTTTTACTATAATTTGTACTAAAACGTTTACAGCTACGCGTAATAAATGTACCTTTTTATTATCCAGTGATCAATTGTCAGCATTTTTCTCTGAATTGTCAATGAACCATTTGCTATAACGTTCTTCGAGAATGAGCTTTGTTCAGGGACATTTTATCAAATAATGTTTACTCTCTTTGATATCAATCATGTCAATATTGTCTTATATTAACATTTTTAATAAATATCAACGTCGAATTAAATGGAAATCTGGTTGCTGACATTGGTTGTCGCGTTGTTCAATAGGAGGCAATATTGAGGCAAACAAAAGCACAAAGTACACTGCTTGGAGATTTGTATGTCTAAACTGTAAATGGATTGACCCACCGCTGTCTCAGTGCTTTAGGTTTATCTTGTCTGAGGGAGGAAGGGGGATGTATAATATATGGAAGCTGGCAATGAAGTCAATGATCCTGATTAGATGTGCTAAGGATGTCACCCACGCAATGTCTTATGGGATTTATCTCGGCTATCAGTTAGGACAAATAAGCCGCGCATGCGTAATAAACGAGGCAGCTGCTTATGGAGGATGGGCTTCACAAAAACAATCTCATAAACGTTTTCGTATTGATACTCTTTTTTTAAAAATAATGTGTGTCATACATTGTCACAATGTCATCAGAAGCAAAGATTAATATGTATATGAAAATTATATTTCTTCCACAATATGACTAGCATTGAATTTTTCGATGAGGTTTCTTGATTGTCGACGATAGGTTTAATAGCTACATGATAATAATAGCTGTTACAAATACCAATTATAAAGGGATATACCCCTAGCACCTCCCCCCACCAATCAGCGCTAGACTAGTGTCTGATTTTATATGTGTATGTGTCTTTATCATGTTTATAATCTATATAATTTATATAGCAATGTATGATTCTGTAAGTATACTTGTCTATATCATATACGTTGTGCTGACAACACACGATGTGTTTATAGTCCTATGACACGTCTTGAGCATGCGTGGACTACTGTACATACAGCAATTACAACGCTGAAATATACTGTACATACAGGAATTACAACGCTGAAATATACTGTACATACAGTAATTACAACGCTGAAATATACTGTACATACAGGAATTACAACGCTGAAATATACTGTACATACAAGAATTACAACGCTGAAATATACTGTACATACAGGAATTACAACGCTGAAATATACTGTACATACAGGAATTACAACGCTGAAATATACTGTACATACAGGAATTACAACGCTGAAATATACTGTACATACAGTAATTACAACGCTAAAATATACTGTACATACAGTAATTACAACGCTGAAATATACTGTACATACAGGAATTACAACGCTGAAATATACTGTACATACAGGAATTACAACGCTGAAATATACTGTACATACAGTAATTACAACGCTGAAATATACTGTACATACAGTAATTACAACGCTGAAATATACTGTACATACAGGAATTACAACGCTGAATTATACTGTACATACAGGAATTACAACGCTGAAATATACTGTACATACAGGAGTTACAACGCTGAAATATACTGTACATACAGGAATTACAACGCTGAAATATACTGTACATACAGGAATTACAGCGTTGAAATATTTCTATCAAAACCATGGTTTTCAAAGGTTTTATTAATTTGAAATCATCACAAATGACTCAGTTACTTATTCTTGCTTCTTTGGGATACCTATGTTATATATAATAAATTTGTAATTCTTTCACTGCGGGGACCGACTTCAGATGCGCTGACATTTTTAATATTCCTGGAGCCAAGGGGTGTTTGCGTCCAAAAATGGCCCCGACATCTCTCACCTACAGCAACATTTAAGCCCTTAAATGAAGATTGGTAATCATGCGATAAGATGAAAAAAAGTTCAATTTCAGCGGATGCACCTCAAGGTCACCTGATGTCGAAATGTGATGTAGCATGATATGTGTTTAAAGCTTTGATCCCGAAGAAATTATAACAACTCCTGTATTTAAAAAAAATGTTTTGTTATTTATTGGTATTTTTACTCATGTATCACTTAGGCAAGTTTTTAAAAAGCAATAGTTATTTATAACCAAACATCGTAAGATGACCCAATAGGGTCAAATTAAAATTGTGAAAAATCAGTAAAATATTGGCAACCACTGATACTGCATGATTGTGAAGCAAATATGGTTTCTTTTTGCTACAGTAATACAACCAAAAACAGTCCACAAACAGACATAAAACTATATAAAAGTATCCTTGTAGAGGCCTACATTTATCACTTTGTAGAAGTCAGAATAAAGGATGGGATATACTAAATCATTAATGGGACAAAAGGTATTAAATTTTGATTCTGTGTACGTGTAGAGCATCATTATTGTATTGGATTTTTACAGGTTTTATTCTATATCTGACTGCTACGATAGGGGCAGCAGCTGATGTTTAATTTTATATGTGGCAACGCTTTGTAGCACAGACAATCCTCAGGAAGTAATGCCTCAAGTCGGTCAGGTTGAAATGCGCCATTGATTTGTTTAAAATCGGTCCAGTGAGATCTTATTAGGGTTATCTAGGCGATGTATTTGCAAATGTGTAGCATAAAATGCCTTAAGTATATTACCTCTTGTTGCGCGACTTGTTGGTGGCAGTTCTATTATAGTTTTTTTGCTGTAGTGATAGAGGTAGTACCTTAGCTCATCCATAGATGTACATGATGTACCTGGCTTGAACACATTCACAATAAACTGCTCAACCAAAGTCACAATAAAAGAATGCAGGATTCGACTTCAATCCAGCAGCTTTTGTGCCAAATTTGCTTGTTGGATCGCAGCCAGTGAGATGGTGAAGGGCTATTACATGAGGTGGAATATATTGTGCTGTATTCCCAACACCACCCTCATCAAAAGCTCTTTTAAACCATGACCTTTTATTAAATTCCAGTAGTGAAGTCCAAGGACCATAACATCTGTATCTTTAGATACGGTTACCACCCTGGATGCCTCACAATTTGGGGTATGTGGAATCATTCTCACGTCAGCTTCTTCAATATGGACATCTAGCTCAGACAGAGGCGTGTTAATATCACGCATAACTGTTACACCTCTACATGGTTCTATATCTGACACACCTATGCACTACCCACGGTATCCATAGACGCCACTCGCTTATTCATTATAAAACTCTGAAGCAATTCATGGAGCTTTGTTTTATTCATGGAGAAATGAAATGAATCTGGCTTTAGGCCACCTTTGTGCACATATAGGCTTTATTCATGGAGAAAGCCCAAAAGACTTCCGTTGTCACAGGTAACGGTGTCTCAGGTAACACCTCATTCAAATCGATCAGACTGCATTTACATCCCCTTTCTCGCTCACTGTCTTTTATTGAACCCTCAATATATGTATCAAAAATAAAATCAACACGATATAAGGTCTATAAGCGCAGGCGACGTAGGCATCCCATGACATCAACAATTGTGGCAATATTTTCTCGATTCATGCTGATGGTGAAGGATTTGTGAAGGACCTTTTCCAATTCTGTGCACACATCACTTTTACTGGTCTTTTTCATCAGTCCCACGTCGTCGAAGAGGTGGATATTGTCTATAAGATCAAAACACAATACATATTTTATGTCATACTGTTGGACACGAGCAATGTCAAAGATTTTCTGTGTTTGAATATTTTACAGTTACTTCTATGGATGGTGCCAAAAATGGATCGCTTCTTTGTAATAAACGTCTCTGTCCTTAACATTTCGTTGCGTGAATTACAACTGATCTCAAACTCAAGAATATCTTCGCGTATTTCTTTTGACATAATCTCTTGTGTTAAGGTATTGTGAAGTGCTTCTGTTTCATCACTGTCTCTATCTGTGAACACAGTTATTGGACTTCCATGATCATTTATGTACTTCGTTTTTTCTTGCATCAACATCTCAGCTGATCGCGTCGCAGGTATGTTAAACTAGTGGCTTACCAAAGTTCTGTACTTGGTGTTACAAAACCACTGACTTCACATTGGAGGTTAACGACAGCCAACATCTCGTGGTGAATTATTTCCCATTGAGCAACAAACTGTTTTCTTTTTGTACTGCCAATAATAACACCAGCGATCTTCTGTGACCGATTAATTGTCTGTTCGAGACACATGTCTCCACCGACCGAGTTACATTTACCTTGTGTCCGTTTTACCGCAAAATTGCCAGCTTTGACATTTTCATACACTGTGGGTGCATCTTCTGGCAACTTTCTCATATCCCCAAGATACACAGATCCCCATCTGAGTTTATCCTGTTGCATCCAGCGAACAGGGGTAAAACGGCTTGGACGCTGTGCAGATGAAGATCCCAGTCGCCCTCACGGTCGGCTCTCACGAGATCTCGCAAGATACATACCATTTTTACATATCGATTCCAGAAATTGAAGTCTTTGATTTAAAACATTTCTTAGACTGGAAAGCATTAAAATCGTGAATGCACTTTGAAGAGTTTGACATGAATGTATTCAAGTACACTTTACTCTCATCTCGATTCTTCCTTGCTACATACTTTTTCATCATTCCATCTTTAATGATTCAAGTTCTGTAGGGTTTAATTCCTGTAAATTTGAAAAATTCAGCCCATTGAATTCTCTCAATACATTCACTCAGTAACATTAGTCTTTTTAATGACCCAATGTAATGAGGAGATCCATCTATAACTGATCTCACAAAAAAAAATATTTTTTTGGTCACATGCTCGTCTGTGATCAGCGAGTTAAATGCGCTCCATGAAGGTATTGTTTGTTCTTCATTTGTTTAATGATGATGCTCTAGATTACGTCCAGGATCAAAATTTAATCCCTTTTGCCCTATTGATGATGTACTATATCCGATCTGTTTTTGTTTATATTACTGTTGCAAAAAGAAATCATATATGCTCCACAACCATGAGTATCTCAGTGGTTGCCAATATTTTACTGATTTTTCACAATTTTAATTGGACCCTATTGGCTCATCATACAATGTTTGGTTATAACTATTGCTTTTTAAAAACTTGCCTAAGTGATACTTGAGTAGAAAATACCACTGAATAAAAAAATCAACTATTTTTAAATACAGGAGTTGTTTTAATTTATTTGCGATCGAAGTTTTAAACAAAGATCATGCTACATCACATTTCGACATCTAGTGACCTTGAGCTTTATCCTATGAAGTTGAACTTATTTTCATCTCATCGCATGACCACCAATCTTCATTTTAAGGGCTTGAATGTTGCTGTAGGTTGATTTATAGTTATGATATTTTCTTTTGAATGCATAAAATCCTTACATTTCGCACGTTAATAATTATGTCGTTTTAATGGAGTTTACTGATATTTAAAGAAGTCCTGGTGATACAACAAAATTATTTCATCATACTTAATGGTTAAAAAAACTGTTATGTACCATACTTCATTAGAATAGAGCACAGAATCAAAAAAATATTATCCTCTTAAAAATTAGGGACGTTTTAAATCCTAGGGGCCTGAAATTATTTGAGGGCAAATTAGGTCACATTTTGACCTCTGGTGACCTTAAACTTGGTCCAATTAAGTTGAATTTGTTTTTATCCGATCGCGGGACCATCAATCTTCATTTTGATGGCTTAAGTGTTGCGATAGGTTGATTTATAGTGATGATAGGTCATTTCGAATGTATACAATCCTCATTTTTTGCGATTTTTTTTATTTTATATTTTTTTACAAAATCCTGAATAACTCACTTACTGCCGGGTTTCAGAATGTCCACCCTCGCTGAAAATGTGCCCCAGATGGTTTACTATCAGAAATAGGCGAGAGATGTCGGGGCCATTTTTGGACGCAAACACCCCTTGGCTCCTGGACTATAAGGCTATAACATTGATGAAGTGTGAATTTTCATGATTTTAAGCCCTCTCCTATATCTGAGCCAGACCACTGTCTCACTCTGTCAGTGTATGTGTCAATGGCATCTACAGTTTATTCTGTTTGAACTAGTTGTTTATAAGACGCCTCCTTCTAATCGATTTGTTTATCATGTTTATCTGTACCGCCTCGTTTGTTGTGCAAATATACACCTTTTGTATAGTATCTGTTTTCTGAAAGGATTGCATACAGGAATGTCCACGACCAAATGCTAAACCTGCGTGGACTCTCCGTGACCTGAGGTAGCACGTTTGACGTCAGTCATGTAGGCGTTATATATATACTCTTGGAACAAATGCCTTTTAACACTCTTTGTTTAATTGTAATATAGACTAAGGTTGCGCATACAAATGTTTCTCTTTATTACTATGTAGGATCCTGACATCGCTTAGTCAATGTGGCGGTCATCCCCAGATTCCTGGATGCAGCCTGACGGAGATGACCGCCCCGTTGTCATACTGTGGTGTCGTGTGCACGCAGAGCAGCGTGGTGCGGCCCGTAGTATTTTTCCCTCACTTGAAGCGTGATACTCGGCGACTGCGGACGTGCCGCAGCTCGCTCTCACCAAGTCATAGAGACGTGCCGTGTGCGGCGGGTTGTGCAATGTGGTTTTAGCATGTTAATCAATTAAACAAGACAAGAGAGAAGACAGTTTCCTAGTTTATTTAATACCGTTGATCGGACGGAGAAGGAAGTTATTTGAGTTTGATGGCAAGATTGGGAGGAGTCCTTCGTCGGCCGTTATGACCCATAACGGGACCTCGGTGTAAGCTTCAATTCGCCATATTGGGTACCCCGACGTTCCCCAGCTCGCCATATTGGTTACCCCGACGACTGATTGTTCACGCAACAGCGTTTTCACCTGGACACCGGGTGAAAACTGCTGTTTTCAAGGATAGTTTCATAATTTTAGGGGATTTTTTGAAAAAAATCATCCGCATTTCTTTCACAAGGTACGTGAAAGCTGTAGGTCAAAATATATGTATGCCAGTATTAATTAGTTAGAAAGTGTTACCAGACGAGAAGCACGTTTTTTTGCGTCGAAAACGGCGTAATTTTCTAAATTTTTGGTCGAAATTCCACGTGTTTGGCGCCTTTTCAAGATGGAGGCCTTGCCGATTCTCTAGAAGAATCTAGAAAATTACTCTTATAGACATAGTCTATCATTTTTATAGTAAGAGTTTGTTTAATGCCTTCATCCTACTAATGCCACTGTAGGCGAGTAGGAGGGGGGTATTTTCTATAACTTATTTTTATCGTTGATTACCATAATTGGGTAACTCGATCTTAAAGTCCACAGACGAAATCTCGTCAAATTTTTTCACGATTTTTCTAAAAATCGACAGAAATTTCTACTACCGCTTCGACTCGGGTAACCTTTAATAGGTTTAGGGCCAAAATAAATTGTTTCCCTAAATGAATGTCAATAAATGGTCTTATTTGGTCTGATAAAATATTCCCAGGACCGTAGGTCAATATTTTGCACTATTATCATATGTTATTTCAGAGATTGCTGAATATTATATTTGTATTTGGTAGGTGAGCGCCATCTTGGTCGCTGGTCTCCCTAACTTAGCTCAAAGCTCGCCGTGGGCACCCACGTGTTCCCCCCTACCCGGCATGCATCGGAACAGTGAACCTGTGCCGCCGCACCACATTAGCATAAAGTAAGCCGCCATTTTGATTTGGTGGAGATTATTAGTCACGTGTTCCAAATTTTACACGGACAGTTGGTAATAAAAATTTTTTTTTAATGTTTGTAAATTTCCTTTTTCAACACGATTGAGGGAGTAAATGTGTAAATAAGTCGTTTCGAAAACGAAATTCTGTCACTAATTGGTGAGATTTTTTTATTCACTTTGAAACGTTTTTGGTGTTTGTAATCGTGCTAGGCTATTCAGCGCCTTATTAGGGCACGCAGTAGCTGATGAATATGCTAATGTGAGGCGAGACAGGGATGCTGACTGTATACTATGTACGCATCGCTCAAAGCTTACCGTTACAGACTATAAGCCACACGCCGCCTGCCGTACAGGCTGTGAGCGCCGATCATACACACACACAACCAACACAAGCGCCATAAACCAACCGCCATCGAACACAGTCGGTTTATACGTCAATCAATGAATCGATGCGAGCGATTGATTCGGACGTTTATGAGGTGATTCGGTGATGAACGTACCATTATAAAAAAAAAAACGTGGAATGTTCATCACAGATATCATTTCTCAGCGAAATGATACACTTTATCATTTATCAACATAGATTACTGTCAGTCACGTTTTAGATAAAATTCTAAAAGCACAAATGTCACTGTTTTTCTTCGCAGTCACATTCAGTCTATCAGTTTGAGAACGAAATTTTCTCATGATAATTATTTCTGAAGCTTAAATTTTTATATAAATACAGAAATATTTGATTTGACAGTTGCGCTATCGCGAAACATTGCAAATATTTGAATGTGTTTTTCGACTTGTGTAATAAAAAATTTTTTTTTCACCCAGGTCGATTTACAAAAACTATTATAATAGCTTAGCATAGCTTATCACAGTTATATCTGGCATATTGTTTTTATGTACCACTGCGATCTACGGTTTTCACGCTACCATTTTGCATGTGTGTGACTCAGTGAAAACGTTTTATGTCTCATATAGACCTACAGTTTTCATTTTAATTAATACATACCTTTTGTGAATTTGTGAACAGCACTTAGGCGAAAATTCATCGACACATATTTCTGCAACTACTCTGCAACCCCCGTTTCTCGCACCATGAGACATAGCATGAACATTTGCTAAAGTCTACACTTCTAACTTCAACATATTACAGACATATTTCATCTGATTTTTACGGCATTGCACAACCTGTCCGCGCACGGCGCGTCAAAAATAGTTGGCATGTGTTAATACGACATGCCATTTTAAACACATTTGGGGTAGGCACAGAGCCAATAGGCCAGCTACCCCAGGTGCTTCATTAATTAAATAATTTCACAAACACTATTTCATCATGTCTAAGCAGTACGACAGCGAAGGATTCATGTCATCGCCTCTAGAAGGTGCGGGTGCTAGACCAAAAGATAGCTATCATCCTGACAGTGAAGATAATGAGGTTCAATTCCGAGCAGCTGATGAGGAATATCAACGCCTTCAAGCCGATTTTGCCCGGATTGCTCGTGATAAACGTTTGCATTCCCACTTGAGGAGTGACTCGTCACGGAGTTCTTCACCGCTTGGAAGACAGCCGCAGAAACGAGCTACGAACCTGCCCAAATTTAGAATTGCAACATTCTACGCCTCTGATGTGGAGCTCTGGTTTAATCAAATCGAGACGCAATTCGCCCTCCACCAGATCGAAGATGACGACGAGCGTTATAGTCTAACCTGCGCTGCACTTTCTGGGGAGATAGCTTCAGACGTGAGAGACGTATTGCTGCAGCCTTTCAGGTCAAATAAATATGACAGCCTGAAAGCCATACTAATTGAGAGGCGAGGACTGACTACACCTGAAAGGGTCAATAAAGTTATCTCTGGCGAGAAGATTGGAAGCGACATTCCCTCGCGGTTCCTGAGACGTCTGCAGAAGACTGCAGGTTTCGGCACCAAAGCTGTGTTGGAAAGGCGGTGATTCGACAAGCATTCATAAGACAGATGCCCGCTTCCATCAGAGCCCATTTGGCGACGCAACCCGACAGTGCCTCACTCGAGAGTTTGGCCATTTTGGCTGACAGGGCACTAGCTGCAGAACAAGACATTGAAGAGAGTAAGCCGGGGGTCGCAGAAATCAAAGTCGACGAGACCAGCAAATTAGTTGGTTTGTTAGAAGATCTATCCAAACGCATCAAGAAATTAGAGACAGTAACAACTTCCGAGAGGAAACGGAATAAAGGACGTGGACGAGCTAATAACTACGCTCACGCGCCTGCATTTGTCCCTAATGTACAGGCCTCAGGTTTCATTGGTGATCAACATAGCCAATATAGAGACGTTAAACATAATGCTCGACCTTTCGTTCCGCCGCCGAATGTACAGGCCAATGAGTTTGTTAATAGGCCTAATTCAAATAATTGTACTAATGCACCACAAAATGTTTGCCCTTTCGTACCGCCGCCGCAAACGTCGCAAAATAATGTCGCACAACCGACCGACACAGCCACTGCACAGGTTTGCTATTACCACCACACTTATGGTGAAAAGGCGCGCTTGTGCAGTGAACCCTGTTCATACCATGTTTCATTAGGTCAGCGCGAAGTCGCTAATATCGCGTTATCGCACTCTAAGTTATTATATGTCGCAGATAAAGGACACAAATGCAGATATTTGATCGACACGGGTGCAGCTGTCAGTGTTTTGCCGAAATCTTGCGCTAACGGGATTTCGGGCGCTGACAGTCTCCCCCTGGTGGCAGCTAATAATAGCACGATAAAGACTTACGACAATTGTAAACGCGTCGTTGACGTCGGTTTGAAGCGCGAATATCCGTGGACGTTCATAGTGGCAGATGTACAGCAACCCATAATCGGGGCTGATTTTTTAATCCACTACAATTTGCTCGTAGACTTGAGAAGCAGATGTCTTCAAAACATGCGGACAGGCTTAGCCATTGCCGCTTCATTATCTTCAATTAAACCTCTGTCATTGAACAGAGTCGATACAGTTCAAAACGAATATACTAAACTCCTCGGCCAGTTCCCGGAAC
Organism: Flabesymbios commensalis; assembly: GCA_964017125.1. Taxonomy (NCBI): domain Eukaryota; kingdom Metazoa; phylum Annelida; class Polychaeta; order Terebellida; family Flabelligeridae; genus Flabesymbios; species Flabesymbios commensalis. The sequence goes on along the minus strand of OZ024911.1, from coordinate 8,185,676 downwards.
TGACACGCCCTACGACAAAGGGTGAGCCCGTCAAACACGGCATAACGCATAAGATTGTGACTAAAGGTCACCCGGTTTTTGCTCGACCAAGACGTTTGGCTCCCGATAAGTTGGTTACCCCTAAACGCCAATTTGATGATATGATTAAATTAGGGGTCATTGAACCCAGCGACAGCGAGTGGTCCTCAGCGCTTCACATGGTGCCAAAGAAAAACGGCGATTGGAGACCATGTGGGGACTATCGTAGTTTGAATGCACAGACCGTACCGGACCGTTATCCGATTCCGCATATTCAAGATTTTATGCAGCGGTTAGCCGGATCGAAAATTTTCTCGAAGATAGACTTAGTCAGGGCTTATTACCAAATTCCGGTGGAACCGTCCGACGTACATAAGACCGCGGTTACCACACCTTTCGGCTTGTTTAATTTCACTAGAACCCCATTTGGTCTGAGAAATTCAGGTCAAACGTTTCAGCGATTTATAGACCACGTGACACGCGGACTTGATTTCGTTTTTGTTTATTTGGATGACCTACTGGTAACCAGTCCAGATCATAAAACGCACAAGAAACATCTACGAATTCTTTTTGCTCGACTATCGGAGTACGGAATCATCATTGGTCCTGAAAAGTGTCAGTTCTGAACGTCTGAATTAAGTTTCTTAGGTCATCACGTTTGCGCCGAAGGAATTTCGCCGTTACCTAGCGCCGTTGACGCGATCGTTAATTTCATTAATCCCGAAAAGCAACGAGCATTGCGTAGGTATCTGGGAATGGTAAATTATTACCACCGTTTCATACCGCATTGCGCCGACAAGCTGACGCCACTTAATAATTTACTGACTGCTGCCAACGAAGGCCATACCAGATTGTCACCGAAATCAAATTTCGATTTGAAGTGGAATGAAGAAGCAGAGTCAGCATTTTCTGAGTCGAAGCAGATACTGGCAAACGCTACGCTTCTGGTGCACCCAGATTCGACGGCTCAGCTTAACATCACGTGTGACGCTAGTGATGTCGCCGTCGGTGGCGTTTTGCAGCAATTTTTAGATGGTATGTGGCAGCCGCTTTCGTTTTTCAGCAAGAAGCTGAACCCAGCAGAAACACGCTATAGCGCGTTCGATCGTGAACTTTTGGCAGTATACGCTACAATTAAACATTTCAGACACAATTTGGAGGGACGAAATTTTTTCGTTAATACCGATCATAAACCGTTAACATTCGTAATGTCATCCGTCACTGAGCGCGCATCCCTACGACAAACACGTCAATTAGCGTTCATTGCTGAATTCACCACCGATATTAGATATGTAAAAGGAGAGACAAATTTCGTCGCTGATGCGCTGTCACGACCATCAGTGTCAGCAATACACGATGGCCCAGTGATAGACTATTAAGCGTTAAGTCTCGATCAAGCTAATGACGCGGAATTCACACGTTTGAGACATTTGACTACGTCAACTATGAATTTCAAACTATTGAAATCATTTGATAATCAATTGATCTGGTGTGATGTGTCCACGGGACACAACCGGCCGTACCTTACCGCGAAATTTCGCCGAAAAGTTTTACACGGTTTAGGCCATCCATCGCATAGAGCCACCAGACCTTTGATTAATACCCGATTTGTATGGCACGGCATGAACATAGATATTGCTAGATGGTGTCGTACCTGTAAGGGTTGCCAGACCGCTAAAGTTTCACGTCATAACACTCCTGTTTTCGGAAAGCTCACTGAACCTACCGAGCGATTCGACCATGTCCACGTGGACATAGTCGGACCTTTACCTTATGCTGATGGTTTTAGATATCTACTGACTTGTGTCGACCGTCTTACACGTTGGCCCGAAGCTATACCTATGGTAGATATTAGAGCTGAAACGGTCGCCGATGCCTTCTTCAGCGGGTGGATAGCACGTTATGGTACCCCGGCCACTATCACCACTGATAGGGGTGCTCAATTCGAGTCCAAATTGTGGGATAGTTTATGTAACCAATTCGGGATTATTCGGAATTGTACCACGAGTTATCACCCTCAGTCGAATGGCATGGTCGAGTGTTTCCACCGTCAATTGAAAGCTGCCATTATGGCGCACGAGTCACCGAATCCGTGGACTATCACGTTACCGGCCGTACTGTTAGGCGTTCGTTCAGCCGTGAAAGAGAGACTGGGCAGGTCAGCTGCTGAGATGATTTACGGGACAACCCTTAGACTCCCAGGAGAGTTTACTAAACAGTACAACGTCGACGCTAACACCGATTTGGAGAATTATTCAGACAAGCTACGCGTAGCCATGTCGCGTCTCCGTCTATGTCCGCCAAGTGACACACAACAACACAACATTTTCCAATTCAAGGAAATCGCTACATGTACTCATGTATTCTTGCGCAGAATCGCAATTGCACCGCCTCTGACCGCCCCTTACGACGGACCATACAAGGTCATCGCGAGGAGCGGCAGAGTTATGAAAATCCTAGTTAAAGGCAAGGTTGAGACGGTCTCCTTAGATCGCGTTAAACCCGCTCACATGGAGTGCGAGCCTACAACAGGTACGACAACACAGCGTAAAACGCCAAGCAACTCACGGAAGTCGACGGCTACAAGGATATCTAGTAGGAATCCACAGGGTCCACCTAGACCTGGTAGTGCGGACACTCCGACCTCAAACGGGACGAGAGTCAACACAAAAAAGTCGACGGCAGTCAGAAGTAATCAAAAATCGGCCACAGTCCCAAAGCAAATAGATGTTTAAGTAAACTTGTCCAACGGAGACAATGCTTATGTAGAGCCGCATTCGCGAGGCCCTGCCGCGTCCCGCGCTAACGGGAACGGCAGTGGTTTACGAACGAATTCCCGCATACCTTTACATCTACGGGGTGAAACCCCGGGTGCTGCTGACGCCGCAATCGACTCGACAAAAAGCAAACATGCGAATATCGCTAATCGCGACAAAATTTCGACCGACCAAACAGTGCGAAAAACTAGAGTCGGACGCATAATCCAAACTCCTGCTCGACTTGTGCAGATGGTTCACGCCATAGTCGCGCCCAACGACGTCTATGGCGGGCCCAACCGCATACCTCGTAATCATAATGTTGTTAAATTGTAAATGAATATGCCAGGCCTGGCAGAATTGTGTACAGATATGTAAATGTAAAGACATTTTCTTTTAGCAAATTCATTGCTAAAACATTATTAGCAATTCTGTTAATTAAATGAATAGGTTTATAGCAGATGGCAGCACGTGAATAATATACTAAGGACAGTTGGAGTTAAGAGGATCGGACAATTCACGTATAATGCTGCGCTTTCAACCGCTCACAATGTAACCGCACCCGCTATATTTTTTTTTAAGAATAATATGCTTAGTATAAGAGGTTACATAATTGACAACCCCGTTACTTGCACGAAGCAGTGTCCTACACGTCAGTTTGGTCCTACGTTGTCACTCAGCCGGGGGTAATGTAGGATCCTGACATCGCTTAGTCAATGTGGCAGTCATCCCCAGATTCCTGGACGCAGCCTGACGGAGATGACCGCCCCGTTGTCATACTGTGGTGTCGTGTGCACGCAGAGCAGCGTGGTGCGGCCCGTAGTATTTTTCCCTCACTTGAAGCGTGATACTCGGCGACTGCGGACGTGCCGCAGCTCGCTCTCACCAAGTCATAGAGACGTGCCGTGTGCGGCGGGTTGTGCAATGTGGTTTTAGCATGTTAATCAATTAAACATGACAAGAGAGAAGACAGTTTCCTAGTTTATTTAATACCGTTGATCGGACGGAAAAGGAAGTTATTTGAGTTTGATGGCAAGATTGGGAGGAGTCCTTCGTCCGCCGTTATGACCCATAACGGGACCTTTGTGTAAGCTTCAATTCGCCATATTGGGTACCCCGACGTTCCCCAGCTCGCCATAACTATATGCCTACATATGTTCTTAACTTAATCACAATCCAAGCCCTTCAGCACCAGATGTTGACACAGTGATGGCTTAGCTGTTCGGCTATCGACATTGCAGTCATTAGCCCAACATTAAACCCAGGTGAGGCCAAGACATACATATTGTTTGAAAGTAAAACACATCTGACAAGTAGCTTCATCTCCACTGGATATTTATTTTGCTGTAATAAAGACTATAACTGTTTAGAATCATTTCATGACCACATAAAAAATGTTCTTTGTGTTGCAATCTCTGTTTAATCTGCCATAAATGCAAATATAAAATATAAAGTTGAAAAAAATATGACTATTTTTACCCAGTTTAAGTTGTGGGTTGCGCTCCCGAGATGCAATCGCAGGTGAGTAAAAATCTAAATAGCTAATTTTGTGAGTAGACGTTTAAAGACGACAAGCAAGCTACATCTCACATACATTTGTGTTTTTACGTCAGCTGTGGCTTTTTATGTTTAGGCATAGTGTTCTATGGAGTGATCAGGCACAAGCCAAGACTTCCTGAAAAACATTTATTAATGTAGTCCACGCGGAAACATTTGTTTTTGTTTACTATCCACGTGCCGCCAGTGGCTACTCGTAAACACATATTCCATGCAGCAGAGAGGCAGCCTCAGAGCTTGTGGAAACGTTATCGTCTACTACTAATGTAATGAGATTTTTGACAATATACATCATGAAAAGAAACTGCACCAATTTAGCATAGCATCAGATTAAGACAGATCAGGTTACAGTATCTGAATGTGGCGGACAAAGTGCACCCCCCAGAATGTGTGGTGTTTTGTGCATGATACAGATAGTGATGGATCAGTACACAGGTCCTTGTCCGCAATGACTCATAAGAAATGCAATTGGACAATATCTATGCCTGTACTTTTTTGTCCTGATAATTTCTCTCGATGGGACTGACTTTTAGTGCGGAGTAATCTTGACGGGTGGCCTTTAGAGACGGTGAGGTGATGAAGTATTCATGGGCGAGTCAGTAAATATAACATTCTGTGATGTGCATTTATTGTTTCACTGCTACAGGGGGTAAACCGGTGATAAACAATAAAAACATAATCTGAATTTCCTGGTGGTTTTTTGATCTGTGGATTAATAAAAGCCGCTAACTTCCCTTTTTAGGCTCTATTAAGTTTATTTTGCTGGAGTTTGTGTCCTATTTAGGGGAAAAAGGCGGGCTATGTGTGGGAAACAGTTCACATTTCTGTACAACAGTCCTTATGAACATGTCCAATATAACGTTTCGGGTCCTTAGGTTAAGTAGTTTTGTCTTTAACAAGTGTTCAGAAAAATAATATTCACGATTATATTTGTGGTTAAGAACTTAAAGGGTTTTGGTTGGAATAATGTTGGTCCAGCATCATGGAGGACGGCCCAGCATTACATCAGCATTGGGCCATTGTATGGTGTTATCTGGTGTTCCTGGCGCTGGGATAGAAAGCGTCACCCGCATAATGCAGGAGTCAGAAAACATGGTACAATCACCCAGTGCTGTTTCAATTACGGTCAACATTGAAACAGCATTGAGTGAATGCCACGTGTTTGAGCAAAGTATACAGCAGACTCAGTGATGGATTAGTGTTGGGCCAGCGCCATAGACGATTGACCGGCATTGAACCAGCAATTGAGTGAATGTTGGCCAGCACAGGCGATGGTGGTGAAAGGAATACACGTCGAAGCTATATTTGAACTTCTCTCCTTGATTCTTTTCTTAATTAATTACTGGACATTTAGAATTCTGGCCCATGAGGAAGACCAACACACTGTTATGTTCAGAAAATATTTAGCTATTTTTTTGTCCATAGCATTTGGCAACTCCTTTTCTTGTTTATATTCACATTGTGGTTGAATTCGCGGCAGCGACCCACATCTCTAGTGGTCGCCCTCGATAGCTCATCCAGTCCAGCTGTGAATCAAGCCTCAGAGATATTATGTACCAATCCTGACCGGGTGAATGTTTGAAATGTGGGTTGTTCAAGCATAGTGTTCCAAACTGTTCAAAGGCCTGGAATGTGCAGTCATTGCTATGTTACTTTACATTATAAATAACCATTGAAATAATTACTTAATAGTAAGGTATAAAGTTTCGAATTCGTGCTTCCTTCTATGGCGATATTTCCACGGTCGTGCTGAAAGCTACGTAAAGCAATATTCAAATAAGTTGAAAATGCCGACAGAATTCAGAATCAGTTTTCTATATTGATTATGATACTTGTGGTGATATAATATTTACATATGAGATACTTCCATCTATTAGCAACTATTCACACATACGAGAGGGACACATTTATGTTAAGAGTCCAATTGTGTCTAATAAATGGGGTCTGAGTCGGAGCGATTTGCAATGAAGATGGAAAGAAATAGGTGGGCATTAAAATAGTCGATCCAATGGACAGACGCTAATAACTGAACAAGGGGATTTCCCAAGACGTTACATTGTCATCGAAACTAGAGTGTTCATAAAGTTTATTGAGTGAGAAAAGTGGAGAAGTAAACACTCTGTGGCCGCCAATACCAGCACACTTCTCTCCATTTCGTTTATTGCCCAATAAGAAAACAGATATTACAGCCAATTTATTTCACATTTATTTCTATTCTCACAGCTACTTATCGAAAAGAGCAAACCAATCATTCTCCATTAGGTACAGCTACATTCGCCACATTGCACATGTGTAGGTTTAATTTCGGGTCAGCATCAGAGATGCTGGGCCAATTTCCCCTAGTCCAATTTTCTGCGCATTTAATTGACCAGTTTTTGAACTGTATATTTGCATATTGATTTACATACGGTACAGCACGATCATGGCAATATCGCGATAGAAGGAAGCACGTATTCGGGACTAGGCCTATGCCCTTTTCTGGGAACGTGTCACCAGCGCTGCCACTTCATCCAACATTCATGTAACGCACACACTTAATATCCATTAACGGCACCTCGCACCAAATAGAACATAGTTTTATTATTAATCAGACTCAGCATGTGCCATCGCTAAACTGGAGAAGTGCATGGATGAAATTGAGAAATGAATGGTAGTCAATAAACTCCAACTGAACGGCGAAAAAACTGACTTTGTCATCACCAGTTCAACATCTCTTCTTAAGAAGCCTAACATCTCCACAATAAAAGTTGGTGATTCAACAGTCTCGACAAACCCTTATGTCAAAAATCTGTGTGTAATGTTTGAATCTCATCTCAGTATGGAGCAGGAAGTCAGCGCACTGTGTATGTCATGTGGTCACCAAATCCACATGATTGGAAAGATCGTCACATCTCTGACATCACGTGCTACGGAACAACTTGTTCATTCTTTTGTGACCTCCAGAATGGACAATTGTAATTCGTTGTTTTTTGGTTTACCAGACAAACTCATTCACTGTCTACAACTTCTTCAGCATAGAGCAGCACGACTCATCACACATACCAAGAAGCATGACCACATCACACCTGTCATGAGATCTCTGCACTGGTTACCAGTTAGATCTCAGATCATTTTTAAAATCCTGCTTCTGGTATATAATTCCATTCATGGGTTGGCACCAGCATACCTCTCAGAACTTATAAAACCATATGCCCCTGAATCTAATCTGCTGTCAGGGATGAAGAACCGGCTAATAGAGCCACGGACACGCCTTGTGACTTTTGGTGATCGAGCCTTTTATAAGGCTGGTCCCACATTATGGAACAAGCTGCCCACTCATATCACTTCAAGTCCCACACTGAGCTCTTTCAAACAAAACCTAAAAACCCATCTTTTTACACACGCATATGACTTTTAAACATGCCTCACCTTATTTTAAAACTTTTAATAAAACTTTTAGTCTGTAAAGCGCACTGAGCAGACTGGAACTGGGCTATATAAGAACATTTTATTATTATTATATATTATTACTCAGACTTCGTTTTTTAGTCTGTGATCGTAAAATCAAGTCCAGCGTGGACTGGCGTTCAGATGCTGGTGTTTATATTTAGGCGGAGTGATATATAGAGTGATCAGTTACAGGCCACATGACTTCCTGACAAACATTTAGTAATGTAGTCCATGCGGAGTCATTTGATTTTGTTTACTATCCACGTGCCGCGAGTGGTTACTCATGACCAAACATTCAACGCAGGCAGTCTCACTGCTGGGCGAAAACGTTATCGTCTACGACTAATGTAAGGATATTGTCGCCAACAGCAAAGACACAACTATCTCAATGAAAGTCGTCAAATATACACGGTGTGATCATTGTATCTGTTGATGTAATAAACGAAAAACATATTCATTGATTGATTTATTCATTCATTCATTCGTGCATCAATTCATTCTTTCATTCATACCCCGATGTAATATTCACATACATAGTTAGGTACTCATTATAAACATCATGGTAGTAAAAGAAACCGGACCAATCTAGCAAAGCATCCGATAATGGCTGACCAATGCGGAGATCCCGGTGACAAAATGCACTCCTAGAATGTGGATACATATATTTGCTTGCGATGAAGCATAAACAACACAATTGGACAATATCCACGCCTGGTGTCTTCTTGTTTTGATAATTTTTCTCCCCAGGGCTGATTTTGCACGCGGAGGAATCATGCCGTGTGGCTTATGGGGGACGTGAAGAAGTATTCATGACTGAGTCAGTAAACATTTCCTACTGTCGTGTGTCGCTGCTGTAAACAGGTTGTTTACAATAAGTAAACCATCTGGATGCCCTGGTTACTTGGACCAAGTGAATAGTATTCTACCCCGACCAGCGAAACAGTGTATCTGCATGTCATATGACGGAATCAGTCCATCACCACAATCATTCTTTTGTTATTTAAATTAGTTAAGATTAAGATATCTTGATTACAAAAAATATCTGCCCTTGGAAATTGGGGACCAAAGAGTGCTTTCAATTCGAAAATCATCATAAAATTTAATGGCTTAGTTAGCTTCATTTGAATACCTATATTATGGCCAATATACAATTTAAATTCTTACATTGCGTGGATTGACCTGAGACGTCAGAATCTGACGTCAACAGACGTCAGACTCTGAAACGTCAGACCCCCCGCACTGAAAGGGTTAAAGAGGGTAAATTAAATATAATGTAGACATACAAAATTGAAACAGGTGATGTCTAAAGTTGTCCCATTGTTATCGAAATGATGTTTTCGTCAATGTTTTTTTATTTCACCTGTTTATGGGATGGAAAAAAAGAGAAGACTAAAACCATGTTCTCAAGTCAAATCCGCCATGGCCACCAATAATAGCACACATCACTTCATCTCGTTTATTGCCCAGTGAGAAAACAGATATTACAGCCACATTATTTCTCATTTATTTCCATTCCTGCCGCAACTTAGTGAAAAGAGCAGACCAATCATTATCCATTATATAAAGCTACATTCGACACATTTCACAACAAACAGGGGATATTAGGACTCTAGTGTGACTTTGACTTGACTTTGATATTCCGCAAAGGCAAAGTTTTGGTGTCTGGATATTTCAACTCAATCTGACAATCAGTCAAACTGAAACTGACGACGAAGAATTTATTATCATAACAATAATACACAATGACAATTTCAAATGAACATAATGTGTTATTTAGGGAAATAAATTGAATACAAAAATATGGAAATATGATTACATGTATATCATGTAAAAGGCAATCATTACAATCAGTCTCAGACTCTCTCAGGTACATGTTATATGATATACATTAATTAGCAGGTGACATTTGTGTTGTGGTCCAGAAAGTACAATGTAGCGCAATACACGTCCATTCACTGGTGGGTGAATATACAATTTAAGGGTCATTTAGTGTCTTTTGGCTATTCTGAGCGAATTTATGCATTGTGTGGGTCCGAATTTTTTAAATATTGTCCTATGGGCAATACGATAAACTGAGAAAAAAAAATAATCCAATATCTCTGACGAATATTTTTTTATTCAACATGCAATGTGCTAAAATACACGAATTTGTATACAATTGCAATGTCTCCCAATATCTAACACCTAAAACATAGACTGTTTTAACAAGGAAGATCTCTTGGAAATAACGTAACCCCGAGTTATTTTTAGCGCAATTGTTATGTTCAACGGAATTTATTCATATACAGACATGAACTCAATATAAAAAGTTGCCAAGGATACATTTACTGAGGCTTTTTAGCTGTCTCACGCAAACCGGTCAACTCAGCAACGCCAATGTTATCTAAACTGCCCAAATTGTGGTGTGATACCATTCAATTTCTTTGATATATGCAGAGACAGCTGCAAAGTCCCAGTATTTTGAGGCAGGTGAAATATTTGTAAACATTCAATCTGAACTGCTATTTCAAAACCAAAACATTCACCCCTGAAGCGTATTCAATTTCTGTGTCAACTCAGAAACGCTCATAATTTAGCGAAAATGGGCAATGTGGGCAATGATACATCTATTTTAAAAACATTAAAGATCGTTTTATGTTGTCCGTATTCAACTCAGCAACATTATTATTCCGATCAACTCAGCAACGTTTATGAGTTGATCACTCAACTCAGAAACGTTGCTGAGTTGACCAAATTTAGCTTTCTGTCTCACTAATGTAATTAAGACTAAAAACGTAACTCTTTAAATGTAAAATGCAATTAAATAATGTGTTTTTATTTAAATTAGACTGAGAGAGTATTCGCTTATGTAGACATTTGTACAACAATGAAAAAACGTTTCTGAGTTGAAAACAAAAACGTTGCTGAGTTTACTGAATTCTGCTTTCTGTCCCCCTTTTTGTAATTAAAACTGAAATTTTAACTCCGTCAATGTAAAATGCAGTTAAAAAGAAGCTGATTTTGATTGAATCAGAGTGAGAGAGTATTTTAGAAGTTGTTTACGTAAATAAAACTACAAATAACACTTAGTTAAATTTCTACATCAAATTTACCCTCATTTTATTGGCAAGTATGTATTGTACAATGGCCTTCGAAATACATTTTCAAATTAGGCTTGTTATGATCCCATTTCTTTTTTGTCTTTATAATGATGAAACAATTTTTTTTTCAGAAAATGGGGCTCAAGTGTTTAGAGATCTCGTAGATGAGCTTAAAACATGACTTTTACGTGCAATTATCGTGCTTTGTCAACTCAGAAACGATGATGTCAACTCAGCAACTATATAATTTCAGAATAAAATCATTGTTCTGTCTTAGCAATTTTTATTTCAAAAAATGTTATAAATACTAACATATCATTAAGCTATCATACAAAGCAATTTTTTATCTTTAAAATTTGAAAATGATGAAATATATAAATATAATTCGTTGCTGAGTTGACATTTTATTTTTACGGTCCTTCACAAAAACACATATTTTTTAAAAAATCTGTTTGAGATTAAGCTCTGATATTTTAAATGTGTATCACATAAACCCTACCCTCAATATCTGACCCTAGTATATATAATTTGAAGCGACTTTTTTTTCAAAAATACAGATTGAAAGACCCCTAGTATATTCACCCTGGTCACACACAAGTTTAATTATTAATTATGACACATTGTAGAAGGGCATACACACTTTAGATCTTGTAGGTGATTTTACATAATGCAGACAGGGATATTTTCAGCATCACCATCACCATGCATTCTCTTCATTTGTGGAGTTTGGAATTGGCTCAACATTAGTGTTTGCTGGGAACGTGAAATGCTACAAGTGTCAGTCGCCAGCGCTGCCACTCCACTCCATCTTCATGGAGTGCACACACTTAATATCCATTAAAGCCACCACACATTGAATGGAACATCGTTGTTTTTAATCAGACCCAGAGTTAGTTTTTTAGTCTGAGATCGTGAATAGCTAGTCCAGAGTAGACTGGCAATCAGCTGTTACTGTTGATATTTAGGAGAGTGATTTTTGTCCAGTCATTCATTCATTCATTCATTCATTCATTCATTCATTCATTCATTCATTCATTCATTCATTCATTCATTCATTCATTCATCCATTCATTCATTCATTCATTCATTCATTCATTCATTTCTTCATTCATCCATTCATTCATTCATTCATTCATTCATTCATTCATTCATTCATTCATTTATTCGGTCGTTCGGTCGTTGGTTTGTTTGTTCGTTCGTTCGCTCGTTCGTTCGTTCGTTCGTTCGTTCGTTCGTTCGTTCGTTCGTTCGTTCGTTCGTTCGTTCGTTCGTCCATTCATGCGTCTATGAATTCATTCGTTCATCATTTATTCATTCATTTATTCATTCATTCATTCATTCATTCATTCATTCATTCATTCATTCATTCATTCATTCGCTCATTCATTCATTCATTCACTCATTTATTCATTCATCCATTTGTTCATTCATTCATTTATTCATTTGTTAAATCATTTATTCATTTGGCAGATAACTAAGATTGACAGGGTATGAATAAAGTTGATGTATATGTCAGTTAAGAGCAAACAATACAATTGGACAATATCTACACCTTGTTTCTTCTTGTCTTGATAATTTCTCTCGGTGGACTGAGTTTGCACGCGGAAGAATCTGCTTTTTGTGGGACGTGAATTGTGATAAATATTCGCGAGTTAGTAAACATTTCCTTCTGTCAGGTTTCGCTGCTTTATCAAGGAGATGGTTGATTACATTACACAATCTTGATTCTGATTCCGATGCTCTTTGTCTGCTATAAAACATGAACATATAGCTGAAAAATGGCATGTCAATTTCTGAGATCATTTACAATGCCAACCTCTGTGATCATTGACAATGCTAACCTCTGAGATCAATGACAATGCCAGCCTCTGAGATTATTAACAATGCCAACCTCTGAAATCATTGACAATGCCAACCTCTGAGATAATTGACAATGCCAACCTCTGAGATCATTGACAATGCCAGCCTCTGAGATCATTGACAATGCCAAGCTCTGAGATCATTGACAATGCAAACATCTGAGACCATTGACAATGCCAACCTCTGAGATCATTGAGAATGCTAAGCTCCGAGATCATTGATAATGCCAACATCTGAGATAATTGACAATGCCAACCTATGAGATCATTGACAATTCCAGACTCTGAGATCATTGACAATGTCAAGCTCTGAGATCATTAAAAATGCCAACCTCTGAGACCATTGACAATACCAACAGTCTCTTTCACCATCATTTATATTAATCATCCTAAAATTCTGGCGGGGGCCCTGGTGCAGTGGTTAAAGCTGCCTGTTGGAAAAGTTGGATATCGCGGGCTCGAAACCCACTCTGGCATTCAAGTTTCAAAGAAACAAATGGTTCTTCCCTGCTCACTCAGGGCTTGAATTTCGAATACTGTGTCTGGAGGGCACTGTCATCTCCTTTATCTCGCCATCTTTATTCGAGAGGCTTTCCTGGCCTAATTTAGCCTAGATACTCACAAATGTGGCCCAAAACTCCTTTCATTTCAGTTCCACCTTGACAATACCAGGGCGTCAAGAGAGCTAACAGGCTCAAATCCACAGGCAAAATAAAGTGAAATGATCAGTAGGCCTACATTTTTATAGATGTCGCTTTGTCATGATTCGTCGTTGTAGTTATTACAGGTGGGAGGATTCAGTATCGCGGGGAGCCTCCGTGACAGGAGGTTCAAGAAAGAAATGGTTCTTCCCTGCTCACTCGTAAAGATTGAATATTGTGGGGAGCCTCCATGACCTAGAGGTAGCCTGCTCGGCCGCAAACCACCAGGGCTAGAATTTCGAATTCTGTGTCTGGAGGGTAGTGTCATCTCCTTCATCTCACCTTAACATTCACCTAAAGATTAATTCTCGCCCTCTAAATCAATAGCGTGGTTTGGAACATGCCTTGGGGCGAGCTTTTGAAAAATACCAGGGCATCAAGGGATCTGCCAGGCTCAAATCCACAGGCAAAATAAAGTGAAATGATCATTGTCACTTTGTCATGATTCGTCGCTTTAGTTATTACAGGTGGGAAGATGCAGTATCGCGGGGAACCTCCGTGACGGATAGGTAGCGTGCTCGGCTTCAGACCGCCAGGGATCAAATTATGCGTCTGGAGGGCAGTGTCATCTCACCATCCTCAGGAGGTTCTCCTGGCCCAGTTTAGCCTTTAGGTGCACGAATGTGGTATAAAACCCCATTCATTTCATTTACACGTGGGAGTCACAAAGTGTGACCCGTCTTCCACAGATGTCAATAGCACATTCTCTCTTCATCTCGTTTATTGCTCAATAAGAACGCCGACATTAGAGTCACTTTATTTCTCATTTATTTCAATTTTCGTCGCCATCAATGAAAAGAGCAGACTAAACATTCTCCATCAGGCTATGTTAAGCGCGTTCTGCAGACTCCGCACCAGATATGGTCCTTGCCTAATTCTGGTTATCACTCGCACAAACACACACATACATACACACACACATTGTATTATTTTTCTAGGTAGCCTAACATTCAGTGATGAGAGATATTTCAGGAAATTAACCAAATAACACAAGTAATTGTCCTTGAAATGTGATTTAGAAGTATATGGTGACACCCTTGATAAAACATTTTATCTCGCATTTACGACAGATTCAATAGACCAGAAGTTTTAATCCTCTCCTGGCATTCAACCCAAGACGGCTATATTGAATCAGCTGGTCTCTAGGGAATCCCGGAATAATGCCGAACTGACCCGTGAACCAGAGTGAATAAGTGACAGCCAAATAAGCTAGCTTATTACTTTATACACCAGGGGGCAGCACTGGTATCTTGTTAAAAAAAACTACTCAGTTATCCACTGGACTGTGACCTAAATGATAACATTTCCTTGCAACTATTTTATTGATCGTTATTGGCGTTCTGCGCGGGATGTGTTCGTGCATACAATTATTATGTTTTTATCCTAAACTATGACATCAATCACAACCTGAAAAATTGTAATTGACTCATATTGGGTACACAAAGGGATTAACCTAAAGATTGATCCGAATAAAGCTTTGATAAACTTTTTATTACTCTATGATTTGAGCGCAACATGTACTAAGATGAAGTGTCTGTTGAACATAATAACACAGTCTGCGATCCATTGGTCAGTCAAAGTTGCGAGCCACGTATTTGGGGACTGGACGCGGACGCGGGGCTATGCAGTTACCAGTCAAGGCCACGTATGTGATTCTAGTGTCTTTATCTCACAGTGGTTCAGTGGTATTGGGATAGAAGCAATCACGACTCAATTCCCCAGCCTGGTCTGGTTAGAATTAATCCTTTGACAGGTTTTTATATTCCATACTTCAGATGACAATATTAAACAACAGTTGTCTGAAACAACGTGAATTCATTCAATCAATAATCAATCAGACACTGAACACATCCAGTCACCCCTGGGACTGAGAGGGTCGGAACACGTGGCGGGATAGTGAGTGTAAACAGCACCAAGTGGGGTTAGAGGTGCACGTGTGAACAGGAAGTCAATCACACCCAGCTAAATATCAGCATGTGTTACCCCCAACAAACACGAGATATGGATATGGTGGTTTAATGTTAGGCCAGCGTCGTAGACGGTGGCCAAGCATTAAATCAACAATAATCTAAAGTCTTGGATTTTCTAGCACTGTTTCTTACAGCATTTTTATTCCAGAATAATTGGGGGCAATACAAAGCATAATAATTTAGTATTTGTTTTCAATATAAAGTTGCCATTTATCATCTTTTATAATTAGGCTAATACATGAATGAATGAATGAATGAATGAATGAATGAATGAATGAATGAATGAATGAATGAATGAATGAATGAATGAATGAATGAATGAATGAATGAATGAATGAATCAATTTGGTGCAAATAGCGGCTAAATCGGTCCGGGAATCCGATGGCATTGTTCTCTGGACAAATGAATCACAATTTAAACTCTGGTGGTCTGATTATCGACAACGTGTGGACAACCTGTAGGCCCATAAAATATGTCGTGGTCTGTATTCCACACAGATTCCCATGTCATTTAAAGTTGGTTCACCGTCTGCAACGCTGGGACAGCATTGAGCCAGCATCTGCTCAACGTGTTATATTCTGATGGCAAGTTGTTTAGTTTTGTTTTACAATTGGTCCACTGTCTGGCCCAACAGTAATCCAGCATTGGCTCCACATCTAGTGATTGCTGAGATCACATTCCGATTCTCAGGATAACTATTCAAGCGATACGTTAAACCAGTGTTGTTTTAACATTGGGTCATTGTCTGCCCCGCTGGTCCAACGGTAATCCAGCATTGGCTCCACATCTAGTTCTTGATGGGATCACATTCCAATTCTCACTTGTTTAGTTTTTTATCACACGGATCAACAAGAGTGGACTGGGCGGTACAAGGTCAGCAGATGGGATCTACATCCGCGCTGCCGCATCATTTTCTCAGATTCCTCCACTATGACCTTGACCTTCAAGGTGCTATATCTATCAAGATTAGAACGCCTTCCTGATATCTTACAATATTATGTAATAAGGGGCGATCCGTCTCTGCATATAAATCTCGTATTTAGCGAAGCTTCGTCCTGAAAGCAATGTTTGTTTTGGAAGACAGCACGATCATAACGGAGGAATGGTAGACATCATAAGCCGCCCATTCCAGTAATGTGATCAATGATAAGGGGATGTGCCAAGATCTGAACAGACGGGGTGCCAAGATTAATAAGGCCGATTATTGCAGACTGTATAGAAAGTATGATGTTGGTTTCATGTTTACAATTACGGAGGAATGTGTCAGCACTGTCATGACCAGAACAAAGGGGGTATTACATAACGTTATAAGTAGCCTATAGCGTATAGTTTGACATTTATGAACTACCTTGTTGTGTCTTATAGTCGGGGCCCATTTTTTGAAAAAGTGGCATTCTTAAAGTTTGTAAGGCATTTCTTAGTAGAATTTGTCATGCAGTTGTTTTCACACAATTCGGATATGCTGATTCCAAATCTGCCCCATGCCAAGCTCTATTTTTAGTTTTTTCCTTTCAAAATTGCAAAACAAAATGGCCGCCAAAATAGCAGATAAAGTCTCATTTATTATGATTATACATCATGTCTGGGTGCACAGCGGACACGCAAACTTGACTTTCTTGTTCAAAATAACATTTTTGTTTTGATGAATTTCATGTTCTAAGACCTGGTCAACTTTCACGCAAAAAATCTAAGATGGCCGCCAATAATACAGAAAGTACCATAACGTTTTTCTAAAAATCATAGAAAGTTGTTTTTGGTGGCTAAATATAGGTTTTTAATACCAATAAATCTAGTACAATACAGTAATAACCTCTAACTTTTATATTACATGTAGTTTCTGAGAATAAATTCAAGATGGCCGCCAATTATACAGCAAGTACTATAACCATTTTTGTAAATGTCGTAGAAAGTTATTTTTGGCGCTTAGATAGTTTTCTGATATGAAAAAATTACACAGCATAAAAAACTCAACTTACATGTAATAACGGGGAATGCAAAAATATGATTACTTAAAAACAACACATTAACTATGAGGAAATTGCAAAAAAGTAGCATGTGTTACTTTCATCACTGTAGCTACATAGGCTTGCTGTATATATCTCAGATTTGCATGAATGCCATCATCTTGCATAATGATAATGCTAGAATAGTCACCCTTATCAATATATTGAACATATATGTGTGCAGCTTTGGAATTGATGTAGCGACTCCTTGATAGGACGCCATTGGCTACTTTCTCTTGGTCCTAATTCACACTTAATCAAACTAAATGTGATAGTTATTCAGGTTGAACAGGACGCTTTTACACGAGAACTAGTTGCAGTTGTCCATCTATGAAACTCCAACCACAATCTCATAGATGTTTATAATACTGGTATCTGGCCAGAGCTGTATTTATTGCTAAACAGGCCTAAAATACAAGGGAAACAATATCCACTTTTTGTGGCAGGGGTTATTGACGAAGAGGATACATTGAAATACTCCAATTGGCTTAAGTTTTAGTTATGGGTGTTTATGAATTAATTTAAACGTCATTCTTTTAGAATTTATGTGCTAGTGTTGTGGAAGCCATTGAGACGGTTGAATGGTACGGTAAATATCAGAAGTTCTAGGTTTACACAGCTAGCCATTGCTATGATGAGAACGTTTCGAAAGCAGAATGAGCAAGTTTACATCAGTTCCTACGACTACCACATTGTCAGTATCTGACAGTTTGATTGCCGTAATTACATTTAACGTCGTCTTATCATGTACCTCAGTATTTTTCACACTTAAATACCAGTGTTCATTGAATAGTTGAATGGCATTGTTCTTTACCAAAAGTGGTGAATTTGAACATTGAACCAAAACTGTATTGCCCTCCTCCCTGATTCTGTACTTTATCTGTTATATATCCATCTGAGATAACATCGCAGTGTGCATGGAAATGTTTTTGATGTAGGATACATGTGTCTTGCATAGATTATTAGATGATCAATGTTTATTACAAAAGAATATAATAGATAAGTAATAAATACTCTGTATGAATGAAAATTAATCTACTATGTCTGGAGGAGACATGTAGTTATTATGGACCTAAATATCTTCACGTCCATCATATGATTTCATCACTCTATATATGGTGAGACTTATTGTCTTTAACATTGATACCTCGTCCTGAAAAGTAGGGTGGTCGCTCCCATACCACTTCCAGACACAACTGAACCTGTTGGGTCATTGTATATTATGTGAGAGTGAGAGCTTATATCTGATTAGAAGCATGCATGACCAGAACCTACTGATTCCTCATACATTCTACCATATCACGACCACATCTAGAAAGTTTTTGTATTTTATGTTAATCTTCATAAAAACATCCTGATCATGCTACGAACGGTATTATTGCCCCAATTACCACATATTCTGCATCATATCTTGTTGCAATAGTGTACCCAATAATTTTTGGTGACTTGTTCATGACACTCTATAGCATTTAGTTGCCAAGAATAGGTTAGTTACTAACATCTTCTGAAGATGGTGTATGTTCATACTATATTTATAAAATAAATTCATCGTCAGTATTTTCAACATTACCCTAGCGTTCCCTCAACCATCAATCCTATATGCCCAAAACATATATAAGTCAACTTCTGCAACAAATTACATATTTCCAATATCGTGTAACTGTATTTTATCATAGTTATTGATGGTGATATCATCTATCTCATTCAAGTTAGGGGAGTAGAAATATCTGTAGCCTACAATACGGTTTTGTGTGGATCTCTGAGCCGATGGTTGTGACTTTATTCGTTCAATTATGTCTGAAAACTGTGGTATCAGCGCATTAGCAGGCTTTTGTACGGTATCTATTCTGATCAAAAATATAAAAAATAAGATGATACTATTATTATGATTACGTAAATTGTCAATCCGATTGAGAAACATAATTTTTATGTGATGTCCACGTTTTAACCAGCACAATATACCTAGTTACTAGAATCATAAATTGTTATATTTAAACGACTTTTTGTCTCTATAAGAACGGAACATGTAGTACAGGGTTTGGGCAGGAGGGTGCCACCCGTGGTCAACACACATTTAAAGTGTTACTTTCTTCCTTACGGTACTGTAAAAACACGATGCAGATGGATATCACATAGGTCACATACTGATAGGCCTAAAACGGATATATGGTGAGCGACAGGTTATCTGGTGCCGGACAGTGATCAACAATCATAAAATATGTTTTGTCAATAGTCTAAACATTTTTACAACATGCCGGATATTACGTTTGTTTTCCTCGGCTTCTAAATGTAAAATAATGACTTTATTAAATAAATAATTATTATTACACTGGCCTACGATGTGTCGTTTTCCTGGCGCAACATTTGTTTTCCCCCTATAACTTTGTGAAATATTGCTAATAGATGTTATCACGGCTCTGAATTGGTTTCTCGGGTGCTAGAAACCTATATGTAGACACCAAAAACACATCTCTACGTTATTTGGAAGCAGAGTTATAGCACATTGCCTTGCAGTGGCGGCCATTTTGGATTTTGTCCTCTAGCGGCAAACGCACAAGGTGAAATTCAGGGGACTTTAAGTATGTTGCTCAGGTGGGTTTTAATACACCGAAATGATGTTTTATGTTCATTGTAAGCCATGCCGTGATATAAAATTGTGACATTTTCACTAATTTTGGCGGCCATTTTGTTTTTGAATTTTAAGTAGGAAAAACACAAAATATAGCTTGGCATGGGGCAGATTTGGAATCAGCGTTCCCAAATTGTGTAAGAACAACTGCATACCAAATTCTACTAAAAAATGCCTTACCAAGTCAGAAATTTCGAAAATGGGCCCTGACTATTAAGCATTGTAATTATAATGCAAAACAGGACACTTTTTCCAATACTGTGATATATAAAGTGCGATCTAAAGCCAAAGATAAAAACGTTGGTGTGTTTGGCACACCCGAAGCGGAGAGTAACAGGACAGAAAGTGTGGGAAAGTCCCTTCCAATAAAGAGAACAAATATTTTGAGAGGCGGCGGAAAACGCGTCTTTCCTCCTGACGTGTTCGGCCATTTGCCGCTCATAGCGACAGCGTCTGACAGGAGGCCAATAATGACCATCAGGGGTGGCCAAGAAGGGTGCGGTGACCAGTGGTCATTTCTATCTCGGAATGACAGTGTTTGACGCCAGGCCGATAATCACTATCAGGAGCGTTCATACTGCGTAAACAACGGTAATTCAAATATCTTCGGAGCGGTCCCAGTCATTTATCTGACCATAAATATATATTATTAACAATTGATCGACATTTGTTTTAAAATCGTTTTTATCATACTATCTAAATCGCGTGGATCCGGGTTTGTATGTTTTAGGACGATCACTGGCAAATATAATATATTGACTAATAGTTTGTGGAGAACAGGGCCAACGTGTAGGACGCTAGAACAGCATTGTGCTAATGTCGGCACATCGTGCTGACTGTGTGAGGAGTGGTCGAGGAATCAGATCTGAGGTCCAGACACCATGTCCACCGCATAGATCAATAGGACTGGAGCCATCCTGTCTGTCCTCAAGCCAGAAGCTGATCCAGTAGGGGGTTCACTTGGATTTATGTCCTCAAGTCAGGAACTGATCCAGTAGGGGGTTCACTTGGATCTCTGTCCTCAAGTCAGGAGGTGATCCAGTAGGGGGTTCACTTGGATTTCTGTCCTCAACTCAGGAGCTGATCCAGTAGGGGGTTCACTTGGATCTCTGTGAAGTCAGGAGGTGATCCAGTAGGGGGTTCACTTGGATCTCTGTCCTCAACTCAGGAGCTGATCCAGTAGGGGGTTCACTTGGATCTCTGTGAAGTCAGGAGGTGATCCAATGGGGGGGGTTCACTTGTATCTCTGTCCTCAAGTCAGGAGCTGATCCAGTAGGGGGTTCACTTGGATCTCTGTCCTCAAGCCAGGAGCTGATCCTGTAGGGGGTTCACTTGGATCTCTGTGAAGTCAGGAGCTGATCCAGTAGGGGGTTCACTTGGATCTATGTCCTTAACTCAGGAGCTGATCCCGAAGGGGGTTCACTTGGATCTCTGTGAAGTCAGGAGGTGATCTAGTAGGGGGTTCACTTGGATATCTGTCCTCAAGTCAGGAGCTGATCCAGTAGGGGGTTCACTTGGATCTCTGTCCTGAAGTCAGGAGCTGATCCAGTAGGGGGTTCACTTGGATGTGTGTCCTCAAGCCAGGAGCTGATCCAGTAGGGGGCTTACTTGGACCTCTATCCTCAAGTCAGGAGGTGATCCAGTAGGGGGTTCACTTGGATCTCTGTCCTCAAGTCAGTAGCTGATCCAATACTTCGATAAGAAAGTATAAAAAATGACCTGTTTTTTCACATGTTCTTTTATAATTCGTGACTCGAATGATTGCATTATATAGTATATTAAGCACAATTATAATGAGTTAGATCTATGATTCATATCACTATATTATATAGTGAATCATTCACAGTTATAATCAGTTCGGTATAATATGATTCACGTGAGTAGTTTATCTAGTGGATGATTCACATCTAGTCATAATCCGCTATGATCCAGATGGCGATTTGTTCTACTCTGCCTTGCTCTTCATTGATTTGTAATTTCCGTTGCCAAACAGCCAGAGTTTATCAATGTAACAATAATTGTGTCCCGTGATGGGATCTGACTGACTGACTGTGCACATCAGAGAGTGACTCTCTATTCTCCAATTCTTACTCTAGTTGTGACTGTACAAACCATTAGGGGGTAACCCCTTAGGCACAAAAGCTTACGACATCAGGTGATTTTAGTAGCCAACATGACAGTAACTTCTTAATGCAACCATGTAATCTGACAGCCTTCACTGTAAACTAGGTTCAACAGCAACCCCTTGATCACCAAGGTTTACATGATTAGGCGTGATGTTTATGTACGAGCAAGAGCATGCTGGCTTGCCATGACCCGCACTGTGCAATTTGAAATGAAATGCAATTTGCAAATTATGGCCAAGTATTGCATTATCCCCTAATTTCAATAAAATGTTGTCGTATTCCTGCCAGGTCACTCTCTCATTGGTCGAGTGTAGGGGCTATACTTGGTTTGAGATGAAGAACTAATCTCTAACTGCAGCTGTACTGTTGAGAACTGGACTCGTTGATTGAGTAGCTTATTGTATTTTCTGGTGTACATTCTGAGCGCAGATGGTGTAAAGTACTGGTCATTATGGATGATTCTCTGGGGGTTGCTACACACAGCCATTCTGAGAGAGAACTGGAAATAACGCTTGTAAAGTAGCTCTAATAAATCGATTCAATACAACCCTACAGGGACATCCATCACTCATTTAAAACATTATGATATATGATTGGTTCACACTTCTGGGATAGTACATGAATGGCTAGCTGAGAGTGGCTAGCCGGTTGCAGTGACTGACTGGCTAACTGACTGTCTGTTTGTCTGTTAACTGACCGACTGTACTCTATAGGCCTACTGTGGACGCCGGAAGGGAAAACATGACCCATTTTTGACAATCGTTTATGATATGCGGCTGATTCACATTTCTAAATGCATGGTGAGAATTCGCCAGTAATGACAAGAAAGCTGGCTGACTGGCAGGATGACTGACTGGCAAGATGACTGACAAGAAGACTGACTGGCAAAATAACTGAGAGGCTAATTGGATCGACCAACTGGCTGCCTGCCTTGTTGACTGGATCACTTCCCGATGTGGGCGGGGGCCCTAGGGTAGTGGTTAGCACCGCTGCCTTTCACGAGTCCCAGGCTCGGTTCCCGGTCGCGGTGGTTTGAAAGAAACAAAACATGTTTCTTCCCCATCCACGTGTAAAAGTCAGTATTGTGGGGAGCCTCAATGACCGAGAGGTAGCGTGCTCGACCTCATACCGCCAGGGCTCGAGTTTTGAATCCTGTGTCTGGAGGACAGTGTCATATCAATCATCTCATCATCCTCAGGAGGTTCTCCTTGCCATGTTTAGCCTATATGTGCACAAAGGTGGCCTAAAGCCCGATTTATCTCATTACTTGCTGATGTTTTCATCCAGAATGATGTCTAGAAACCTAAATGAACGACTGACGGGCTGTTTGTGTGTTTAGTTTTATTTTATTGGTTGGACGATGTCATTTAAAGCCTTGCTATATCATGCATTAATATGTATTTGTATCAAAATGGCTAAATCACTTCGCGATATTTCATCCGCCTCGCTTGATGAGAATTCAAAAACAAGATGTATCCGTGAATAAAGAAACGTAGACTTTACCATCATGATATGTCAGATTATATTTGGGATTGTAAATATTATATCATATTATGGAATCGTTAAATATTACATAGTAGGCCTACATAATACAATACTATATCTAGTTGTTGTTTTTTATTTTAAAACAGTAATTCATCTATAAAATCATCTTAGAACAAAATCCTAGCAAAACAATGTAATAAAGCAGATCTATCTGGGTCAACAAGTACATGATCAGCTGATGCATGTGGAAATATGAACGTAAATGTCTCAAGTAAATCCATATCAGATGTCACCATGCACTGATACGACTGACAATCAAGTTGCATGTAATTGAGTGTGCCATTCAAACCTAGTGATCCACCACTGATATTTAGTTGAACTGGTCATTGTGGACTGCGAGTAAAGTATTCAAAGTAGTTTAACTACTTTCTTTGACTAATGTTTCAGTTAGTCAGTCAGTCAGCAAGCTGGTCAATAAATCAGTCAATCAGTCAGTCAGTCAGTCAGTCAGTCAGTCAGTCAGTCAGTCAGTCAGTCAGTCAGTCAGTCAGTCAGTCAGTCAGTCAGTCAGTCAGTCAGTCAGTCAGTCAGTCAGTCAGTCAGTCAGTCAGTCAGTCAGTCAGTCAGTCAGTCAGTCAATGTTTGATAATGGATTTCATCTTGTATATATCCATTATATACAATATTTAGCTGAACCAAAGCCTTATTTTTTCGTTTGGAAAAAAATAATGCTATGACCAAACAGTTTATTTCTCATGGCAAATTATTAACCTGCTAAATGTGTTCGCTGTAAACTTCCCATTGGACATAAATATAATATAACCAATATGTAGGCAATAGTGAAGCAATGTTTTATTCATGAAGTAAAATAGCCTCTGTGCCTGTCATATAGTGTGGCAAGACTGCCAGTAATATGTAATATCAAGATCAAAGCATCTCAGTCCAGACTACCAGTGGGGGTAATATAATACGTAATATAAAACTACCAGCGGTTGTAATACGATATATCATCTCATGAGCAAAGTCAGATCTCAGTTAATTCCAAACCTCTGTAATTCAACAAACTAATCACCACAGCCCCTGTAAAAAAAATACCCGGCATGACTGGCCCGCGTAACTCATTTACTTCGCCTTAGGCCCAGTCACACTGACCGTCATTTTGTTTTCACATCCAGCTGTGTAAATACGACACTACTAAAAAACTCTGATGCCATGAAATTGAGACGATCATTTCAAGTGCCTATGAAAACTAGGCCATTTGGAGGTCACTGCGTCGGAGCCTTGCAATATCATCAGGGTAGTAAAACATACACAGAACTTTGATTGGTTATTGATCAAGTAGGCGGCGTGCTGGCGTGGCCAGGGGAGGGAAGGGGAAGCAGAGTAACTGTGACAAGTAAAGGGCTGGGTGGAGAACAAAATTAATCGTTAGAAATTAAAAATCTGGCTGAAGTAAGATTGCTCCAACAAACAAAATATATTGGTTTAATGATGGGCCAGCGTCGTAGACAGTGGCCCAACAATAACTCAACATGAGGCCAGCGTATCGTGTTAACTAATTCTAAACATAGGTATCAAGTATATGGGTTGGACAGGTATTGTTTAAATCATACGTCCTCTTGTTTTCTTTTGAGCATTCCGTGTTGGAGTGTTTGCAATACACGTTTTACACAAAGCCGTTCTTAAGTTTACTTTACCCTATTTATTATCAATATAACCTCATTTCAATCTCATCATGGCAATAGCGATTACTAATTCAGACTCCTGGTAATATAACTATGAAATACCAACGACGACAAGAAGGCATTATCACATGATTACAAGGCATGATGCCTCGCTCTTGAGCTGTCTCAGTACCAGTGAACGGTAGGCCAGGACTGTGAACTGGACATTGTGGATTCTGGCATCTGCACAATAACATGATGATAGTGATAAGTGGATTATACTGGTCATTTCATATTAGTCAGCTAGTGTACATGTGCTAAGTGCGTTACACTAATCAATGTCTATAAGTCACTGTTAGTATAAACATGATAAGTGGTGAGACAGAAACTCTACTACACTACATCTGCCTGATCACCACTACAATGATACTGCTGCTGCGGGTGCTGCAGCTGCTGCAGCTGCTGTTGTTGCTGCTGCTGCTGCTGCTGCTGCTCCTCCTCCTCCTCCTGCTGATGCTGCTGCTGCTGCTGCCGCTGCTTCTGTTGATGCCGGTGATGCGGCTATCTCTGCTGCCGCTGTCGCTTCTGCTGCTGCTGCTGCTGCTGCTGCTGCTGCTGCTGCTGCTGCTGCTGCTGCTGATGCTGCTGCCGCTGCTGCTGCTGCTGCTCCTCCTCCTCCTCCTGCTGATGCTGCTGCTGCTGCTGCTGCTGCTGCCGCTGCTTCTGTTGATGCCGGTGATGCGGCTATCTCTGCTGCCGCTGTCGCTTCTGCTGCTGCTGCTGCTGCTGCTGCTGCTGCTGCTGCTGCTGCTGCTGCTGCTGATGCTGCTTCCGCTGCTGCTGCTGCTGCTGCCGCTGCTTCTGTTGATGCCGGTGATGCGGCTATCTCTGCTGCCGCTGTCGCTTCTGCTGCTGCTGCTGCTGCTGCTGCTGCTGCTGCTGCTGCTCCTCCTGCTGCTGATGCTGCTGCTGATGCTGTCGCTGCTGCTGCTGCTGCCGCTGCTTCTGTTGATGCCGGTGATGCGGCTATCTCTGCTGCCGCTGTCGCTTCTGCTGCTGCTGTTGTTGTGCTTGTTACACTTGTTTCTCGGTGTTCACAAGTAGTTCAATGCGAACCATACTTTGTTCCCCAATGAAATAAAAATGTGTCATCAACAACAAAAAGAAAAAAGAAGCACAGTGTTGATCACTGTGCCTAAATGTATTTTAGTCACGTGACACGGACGGTAATGATCGCCTCTACTAGGAAATTCTAGTAGAGTTTCAAGCGCGAAACATCTCATTAGAACATCATAATTGGCAGAATTTAAGGCGCGGAATGATTGATAATTTATGGAGGCGTGAAGTATAATTAACAAGCTGGCCAATCCACTTCATTCTATCATCGCAATTCACACATTCACAATTCTTATTTTCTTACAACACACCCCTACATTATTTTTTTGTCCGACCACTACATTCTAAGCCGGGAATGGAGTTATTGTTGATCAAGTACAGACCAATTATCATGGTTTGGCCTATGATGCAATAATCAGTCAGATGTGACAGAGCTGTTGATTATGAAGGATCTTCACTATGGTCAGATGTGTTTTAAGTCAGTTAAAACCATCCGAGCTCTACATTCTTAGCTGTGCTAAGAATGTCGAGCTCGTCGGGCTTTATCCTATACAGCAGAGACGTGCTTCACAAATCCTGCCTGACATTGATTTTTTCGGAAGGCTAAACATAAACTGTACTTGAAATCTTCCAGATTATTTCCGGCTCAATAAAAGGTGTTTATGGCAAACAATCAAGACAAGACATGTCAAAACATGGTGAAAATACACACATCCGCCACATCTATTCCAAGGACCAGTCAAAATACTCTGGATTTAATATATTTATAGCAAAACATTAGGCATCTTGGATTTATGCTCGAACGATACCTCAGAACAAGACACTAATGTCAGAAATAGGTTTGTTATGTGAATGTTCTTCGAAAGTGGTATTAAAAATTATTTTCTTTAGAAAAAAAATACATTATGACCGTGGATTCATGTTGATTTGTGTGGATTATGCAGGAATGAAACCTAAAAATAAAAAGAAGTGGCAGCAACAACCTTCTCGTGCGAAATTTACTTGGAAAATTGACATTACACATCTTTTTTCTAAGATGACAGTGGCAGCCATCTTGGATGTCTACATGACCACGAACGATTGTACTTTTTCTGCGAAATGGTTCAAAAGTTTCGGTCAAAATGGTATTTTTGACTGAAAACAAAACATATTTGGTCAAATCACAATCACAAACAACAATAAACGGTAAGTCAATGTTGGCTAACCCAGCTTTATAGATGGTTATCTAACATTAAACCAGCTTTGGGCTTTAACCTTTACAACGCTGAATTATTTTTCTATAAACCACGGAGACCAACGTTTTTTTCAATTTAGGGTCATCATAAATGTCTTAGCTAGCTGTTTCCGCTTCATTTGAAGACATATGTTATGGGTCTATGACCATTGTAAAAAAATTACTCTTCCAGTGGGGGGGATCGACTTTGGACGTGAGAATTTGACGTCTATCCTCACGCTTATCCTCACCGTAAGGGGGCGCTGGCACCACGACACTCCTGAAGATCTCGAGTCGTCCGTCGAACCTGATCCTGAGGGTTCCATGATCCTTCTGTGGTAATCTCCAGGTGAGATGATAAGTCAGGAGAACTGAGAGAGATCCAACGACGAGCACAAGAAATATCAGCTCCCGTGCCGAGGCCCGCATCACTGTAACAGACAGAAACACACTGTAACAGCCAGATAAAACACTGTAACAACCACACATAGCAAGACAGATCCAACGACAAGCACTAGAAATATCAGCTTCCGTGCCGAGCGCCGCATCACTGTAACAAGCAGACAAAACACTGTAACAGCCAGATAAAACACTGTAACAACCACAAACAGCAGGAGAGATCCAACGACGAGTACTAGCAATATAAGCTCCTGTGGCGAGCCCAGCATCACTATAACAGACAGAAATAACGCTGTCCACCAGACAAAACACTGTAACAACCACAAACAGCAAGAGAGATCCAACGACGAGCACTAGAAATATCAGGTCCCGTGCCGAGCCCCACATAACTGTAACAGACAGAAAAACACTGTAACAACCAGAAAAACACTGTAACAGCCAGAAACAGCAAGAGAGATCCAACGATGAGCACTAGAAATATCAGCTCCCGTGCCGAGCCCCGCATCACTGTAACAGACAGAAAAACACTGTAACAGCCAGACAAAGCACTGCAACAACCACAAACAGCAAGAGAGATCCAACGACGAGCACTAGAAATATCAGCTCCTGTGCTGAGGCCCGCATTACTGTAACAAGCAGAAAAACACGGTAACAACCAGACAAAGTACTGTAACAACCACAAACAGCAAGAGGAATCCAACGACGAGCACTAGAAATATCAGCTCCTGTGCCGAGCCCCGCATCACTGTAGCAGCCAGAAAAACACTAAAACAGCCAGAAACACTGTAACAACCAGACAAAACACTGTAGCAGCCAGACAAAACAATAGGAATAGCAGCTCCCGTGCCGAGCGCCGCATCACTGTAACAGCAAGAAAAAACAATGTAACAGGAGGAAAACACTAACAAAACAAATAAAAACGATAGAAACGCTGTAAAAAACATACAAAACACTTCAACAGCCAGAAAAACACTGTAACAACCAGATAAAAACACTGTAGTAGTCAGAAAGAAACATTGTAACAGCCAGGAAAGAGATCCAAAAACGAGCACTAGTAATATCAGCTCCCGTGCCGAGCCCCGCATCATTGTAGCAACCAGAAACACGACTGTAGCAGTACGAAATGCACAGTAACAGCCAAAAAGAAAAAAAACTGTAACAACCAGAAACAGCAAGATAACCCAACGACGAACACTTGTAATATCAGCTCCTATAATCGCTTTTACAACGATTTATAAAACAAAAACTACATCATTATATTAAACCGGAGAGAATATGATCATCTAGTGGATTAGTGGAAGTTGTCAGTGACATTTTATGGCTAACAAAAAGCTCGCTTAATCAAAGCTCCCGTTTCCCGTTAAATTTCCTCATTCGAATTTGTAGAATGGCCAACAAAGTGTGTAACTCAAGTAAAGCCATTAGATTGACAATACATGTATTATTAGTTTTTATGAATCTTGATACGACATTGATATTCGATACAATGTCATACACAATCTCATGTGTAAGCTGTATTTATCCAATGTTCATTACTTGTCCGTGACTACGGTATACATGTAGGCCTGTACATGACGACCGCATGTGTTTTGTGTTGTGTGTAATGCTCGCCTTCAATAGATAATATCAGTAACAATTCCCACAGTGATCACTTTCACAGGGCGCTGTATATTACAAATACACTGCTAATTATACATCGTTTTCTGGAAATTGCTCACAGCACGCTGTCAATATGTTTGTTAATAAGGAGCTAGATAATTGTAAAGAGCATGCTCCTCATCTGACGTACAGTGCAACCCAGCTAGTCCGATGTCAACATTATCTACAGTGCAACCCAGATAGCTAGATGCAACATTATCTACAGTGCAACCCAGGTAGTTAGATACAACATAATCTAGAGTGCAACCCGGATAATTAGACACAACATCATGTACAGTGCAACCCAGGTAGTTAGATACAGCATTATCTACAGTGCAACCCGGATAGTTAGACACAACATTATCTACAGTGCAACCTGGGGAGTTAGATGACAACATTATATACAGTGCAACTCAGACAGTTAGATGTCAACATTATCTACAGTGCAACCCAGATAGTTAGATGTCAACATTGTTTACAGTATAACCCAGACAGATAGATGTCAACATTCTCAACTGTGATGTCGTGTAATAACTTATATAACAAGAGGCAATAGAAGACAGTGCCATGAGAAACCAGACAGAAGATACCATCGGCAATCAGAAAGAGCCAGCAGAAGACAACACCACCAATAAGCCAGAAGTCAGAGAAACCGGGTGGAAAAGAGAAGACGCTCAGACGTAAGTGCTGCTACAGAAGTTGTAAACAAACCTCCCTATGCCTCTGTCTGGTTATGACTTGTACATTATTGTGAGTGTCGCTGAGAATAAAACGCCATGGGGTGTGAACAACTAGTATCATCCCCCTGGATATGAAAGGGTGTATATGACAATTTCACAACATTATGCCAGCACATATATAGACACTGGGCCATAATTATTACAACGTTGGTTATAGCAATAACATTCCAGTTCGCTGT
Source organism: Flabesymbios commensalis (assembly GCA_964017125.1). Classification (NCBI taxonomy): domain Eukaryota; kingdom Metazoa; phylum Annelida; class Polychaeta; order Terebellida; family Flabelligeridae; genus Flabesymbios; species Flabesymbios commensalis. Next base: position 8,155,114 of record OZ024911.1, on the reverse strand, counting down.
TCTCAGGGGCGGACCCAGGATCTGAAGAAGGGGGTAGGGCGTTGTCCCCCTCAAGATTTTTGAGCATATTTAGAGCAATCTCTTCTAATGTCTTTACAGAGGCTACATCCTTATTTTTGTAGTGATCTACTCACTCCACACATATCCTGGTGGTATCCCAGCCTTATAGTAATCCTACACAATGTACACCACAGCCTGGATAACAGTGTGTGCTGCCCGTCCATGGGGCGGGGGCCCTAGGGTAGTGGTTAGCACCGCTGCCTTTCACGCCAGAGTTCGGGGTTCGGTTCCCGGTCTCGGCGGTTTGAAAGAAACAAAAAAATGTTTCTTCCCCATCCACGTGTGAAAGTCAGTATTGTGGGGAGCCTCCGTGACCGAGAGGTAGCGTGCTCGGCCTCAGACCGCCAGGGTACGAATTTCGAATCCTGTGTCTGGAGGACAGTGTCATCTCAATGATCTCACCATCCTCAGGAGGTTCTCCTGGCCCAGTTTAGCCTATATGTGCACAAAGGTGGCCTAAAGCCCGATTCATTTCATTTCATTTTGCTCGTCCATGACTCCTGTGGCTGAGGACAATATTATCCAGAGACAACACAGCTGGCTGCATGAATGGTCACTCCTTCAGAGACAACACAGGCTGCATGCATGGTCACTCCTGTATCCTTACATTGTCTTATAACAAGCCTAGATCCGTGTAGCTAATACTACGTCTCTACAGAGCTAGCCCTCCCGCAAATACCCACACGTCCGCTGTGAGGTTGGCCGCTCTTTGTGGCTGGACCACGGCGCGGAGTCTGGGAAGCAGAGTGACTCCACAGATACGGCTACACGACAATAAGTAACACAGAGATATGCCTAAAGCTCAGAGCATCGGTAACTGCACAGATACGGCCGATGGACTCAGCATCGAGCATGATCCTGCGCCATGTGACGTTTAAAATATGCTGCATTACTGTTGGCCGACCATCGGCGACGCTGACACCACAGTGATCCAGCATTGGACTAGCATCGCGTGGTTGCCGGGGAGCATGTATTACAGAGTGACGCCACAAGTATCAAAACTCGAAATTCACATTACATTTGATTGTTTTCCATTTGTTACCCTAACATAGGGCTTTATTATGCCTGATATTTCCTGAGCCATTTTCGTCATCAGAGCAACACGGAATGACGTGTGATTGAATGCACGTCACAATCAATTTGTAAAAAAATATATATGACCGCAAAACCACACGACCCCAACATAAGGTGCATTACGACCGCACATCTGATAGATTAAGCACAGGAGCGAATAAGACTAATAGGGAACAGCTGAGCGAACTGAAAATAAGTCATACAAATCTAACATAATAGATAATTTGATTAATGAACGTATGATCGAATTAAGTTCTTGATGGAATGAATGAATGCACGAGTAGAAGCAGCAGGACAAGCAGCGGAAACAGCAGCAACAGCAGCAGTAAACTCAGCAGCCTGAACAGCGGCAGCAACAGCAGCAAAATCAGCAGTAGATGCCAGAAACACAACTGCAGCAGCAGCAACAGCATCATCCTCCTCTTTACCACCATCCCCCGTTATCTGTTGTGCTTCTCGGTCAAGCCTAATCATTCTGAGATTGACGAATGACAGTAAACCATGCAGTTTATACACACACCCTTGATGTACCAGAAGAAATAAAAAACGCATGTGTATGACATAAAATCAGTGAGATATGGGCAAAAACCAAACTGGCGCGACGCTGGCTCGACCTTAAAGCAGGATAGGGTGAATGTCTCGTGAATATTTTCGCCATAGAGCTTGATGATCCATACCTTACATTGTACCAAGGATACTATAACCCAGCAAACACGACACGTTGAAACGATGATGTTTTGATGTTGGGCCAGCGTCGCAGACGTTGGGCCAACATTAAAACATCATCGTATCCTTGATTGTGCAGGGTGGAGAAAGCTGTATAAACACTGATAAAGCAACATACAATAGCCCCCAGAGATCAAAGTGTTAACATACATTAGTTCCCCAGAGATGAAAGTGTTAACCAAGTAGTTTTCACTCAGCCCTGTCGACACTAACGCCGCCTATCTTGACCAATCACAACATAAGCACTTCGCCGTCATAATCTGCCGTATCACTGCCACCGCCAGCCCTACTGTATTACTACGCCACACCAAGGATACTAGAGTGTTGTTGTATCCTTGGCCACATATATCTCTGCCTGCAAGATGTGTGTTAATCGAACCCTGGTCCACTGTTTACAACATTGTCCAACATTAAAGCAACTTTGGTTCGAAATTACTGGGAATATTACCGATTTTTACCACAATTTCTCAATATAATAAATAATACTCGGACTTGTTATTTGTGACGACTCCGACTACTCCGATGGGGTAAAATACTCTTGTTCGGCCAAACGTTCATTGTCAACCTAACGATATTACTACTTATAATCAGCATCACGTCACGGAGTCGTCATGAAGTCAAGGCTCCTGATTGTGTCTCAGAAGCTGATTCGCCATCGACCACCATGTATTAGGTCTTTAGCCATTAAGGCGCTGAGATAATTTGATATAAACCAGGAGCAAAGTTTTTTTTTCAAATCATTTTTTTAAATCATTATAAATGTTTTAACTAGCTCATTTCGCTTCATTTCAATACCTATGTTATGGGTCTATGGCCATTGTAATTATTTTACTTACTTCTAATTCGATGTCATGTTCTGGCGCCAAAAAATGTAAATTATATAATTGAAACGCACCAAATCACAGGAATGAAAACAACACACCCCTTCTCTCTCTCTCTCTCTCTCTGAGCGTCAACTGATTGAAAACATGTGGCACATACTGGTGAGCATGCTGAGTACTATCCTTGACTCTATTGTTTGGGAATTTAGTTGCTTTCTCTCAGCGCTATCTAGACGAATACCACACATCTCTCAGCGCTATCTAGACGAATACCACACATCTCTCAGCGCTATATAGCCGAATACCACACATCTCTCAGCGCTATCTAGACGAATACCACACATCTCTCAGCGCTATCTAGACGAATACCACACATCTCTCAGCGCTAACTAGACGAATACCTCACATCTCTCAGCGCTATCTAGACGAATACCACACATCTCTCAGCGCTATCTAGACGAATACCACACATCTCTCAGCGCTATCTAGACAAATACCACACATCTCTCAGCGCTAACTAGACGAATACCTCACATCTCTCAGCGCTATCCAGACGAATACCACACATCTCTCAGCGCTATCTAGACGAATACCACACATCTCTCAGCGCTATCTAGACAAATACCACACATCTCTCAGCGCTATCTAAACAAATACCACACATCTCTCAGCGCTATATAGCCGAATACCACACATCTCTCAGCGCTATCTAGACGAATACCACACATCTCTCAGCGCTATCTAGACGAATACCACACATCTCTCAGCGCTAACTAGACGAATACCTCACATCTCTCAGCGCTATCTAGACGAATACCACACATCTCTCAGCGCTATCTAGACGAATACCACACATCTCTCAGCACTATCTAGACGAATACCACACATCTCTCAGCGCTATCTAGACGAATACCACACATCTCTCAGCGCTATCTAGACGAATACCACACATCTCTCAGCACTATCCAGACGAATACCACACATCTCTCAGCGCTATCTAGACGAATACCACACATCTCTCAGCGCTATCTAGACGAATACCACACATCTCTCAGCGCTATCTAGACGAATACCACACATCTCTCAGCGCTATCCAGACGAATACCACACATCTCTCAGCGCTATATAGCCGAATACCACACATCTCTCAGCGCTATCCAGACGAATACCACACATCTCTCAGCGCTATCTAGACGAATACCACACATCTCTCAGCGCTATCCAGACGAATACCACACATCTCTCAGCGCTATCTAGACAAATACCACACATCTCTCAGCGCTATCTAGACGAATACCACACATCTCTCAGCGCTATGTAGACGAATACCACACATCTCTCAGCGCTATCTAGACGAATACCACACATCTCTCAGCACTATCCAGACGAATACCACACATCTCTCAGCGCTATCTAGACGAATACCACACATCTCTCAGCGCTATCTAGACGAATACCACACATCTCTCAGCGCTATCTAGACGAATACCACACATCTCTCAGCACTATCCAGACGAATACCACACATCTCTCAGCGCTATCTAGACGAATACCACACATCTCTCAGCGCCATCTAGACGAATACCACACATCTCTTAGCGCTATCTAGACGAATACCACACATCTCTCAGCACTATCCAGACGAATACCACACATCTCTCAGCGCTATCTAGACGAATACCACACATCTCTCAGCGCTATCTAGACGAATACCACACATCTCTCAGCGCTATCTAGACGAATACCACACATCTCTCAGCGCTATCCAGACGATTACCACACATCTCTCAGCGCTATATAGCCGAATACCACACATCTCTCAGCGCTATCCAGACGAATACCACACATCTCTCAGCGCTATCTAGACGAATACCACACATCTCTCAGCGCTATCCAGACGAATACCACACATCTCTCAGCGCTATCCATACGAATACCACACATCTCTCAGCGCTATCCAGACGAATACCACACATCTCTCAGCGCTATCTAGACGAATACCACACATCTCTCAGCGCTATCCAGACGAATACCACACATCTCTCAGCGCTATCTAGACGAATACCACACATCTCTCAGCGCTATCTAGACGAATACCACACATCTCTCAGCGCTTTCTAGACGAATACCACACATCTCTCAGCGCTATCTAGACAAATACCACACATCTCTCAGCGCTATCTAGACAAATACCACACATCTCTCAGCACTATCCAGACGAATACCACACATCTCTCAGCGCTATCTAGACGAATACCACACATCTCTCAGCGCTATATAGACGAATACCACACATCTCTCAGCGCTATCCAGACGAATACCAGACATCTCTCAGCGCTATCTAGACGAATACCACACATCTCTCAGCGCTATCTAGACGAATTCCACACATCTCTCAGCGCTATCTAGACGAATACCACACATCTCTCAGCACTATCTAGACGAATACCACACATCTCTCAGCACTATCCAGACGAATACCACACATCTCTCAGCGCTATCTAGACGAATACCACACATTTCTCAGCACTATCCAGACGAATACCACACATCTCTCAGCACTATCCAGACGAATACCACACATCTCTCAGCGCTATCTAGACGAATACCACACATCTCTCAGCGCTATCTAGACGAATACCACACATCTCTCAGCGCTATCTAGACGAATACCACACATCTCTCAGCGCTATCTAGACGAATACCACACATCTCTCAGCGCTATCTAGACGAATACCACACATCTCTCAGCACTTTCTAGACGAATACCACACATCTCTCAGCACTATCCAGACGAATACCACACATCTCTCAGCGCTATCTAGACGAATACCACACATCTCTCAGCACTATCCAGACGAATACCACACATCTCTCAGCGCTATCTAGACGAATACCACACATCTCTCAGCGCTATCCAGACGAATACCACACATCTCTCAGCGCTATGTAGACGAATACCACACATCTCTCAGCGCTATCTAGACGAATACCACACATCTCTCAGCGCTATCTAGACGAATACCACACATCTCTCAGCACTATCCAGACGAATACCACACATCTCTCAGCGCTATCCAGACGAATACCACACATCTCTCAGCGCTATCTAGACGAATACCACACATCTCTCAGCGCTATCCAGACGAATACCACACATCTCTCAGCGCTATCCATACGAATACCACACATCTCTCAGCGCTATCCAGACGAATACCACACATCTCTCAGCGCTATCTAGACGAATACCACACATCTCTCAGCGCTATCCAGACGAATACCACACATCTCTCAGCGCTATCTAGACGAATACCACACATCTCTCAGCGCTATCTAGACGAATACCACACATCTCTCAGCGCTTTCTAGACGAATACCACACATCTCTCAGCACTATCCAGACGAATACCACACATCTCTCAGCGCTATCTAGACGAATACCACACATCTCTCAGCGCTATCCAGACGAATACCACACATCTCTCAGCGCTATCTAGACGAATACCACACATCTCTCAGCGCTATCTAGACGAATACCACACATCTCTCAGCGCTTTCTAGACGAATACCACACATCTCTCAGCGCTATCTAGACAAATACCACACATCTCTCAGCGCTATCTAGACAAATACCACACATCTCTCAGCACTATCCAGACGAATACCACACATCTCTCAGCGCTATCTAGACGAATACCACACATCTCTCAGCGCTATATAGACGAATACCACACATCTCTCAGCGCTATCCAGACGAATACCAGACATCTCTCAGCGCTATCTAGACGAATACCACACATCTCTCAGCGCTATCTAGACGAATTCCACACATCTCTCAGCGCTATCTAGACGAATACCACACATCTCTCAGCACTATCTAGACGAATACCACACATCTCTCAGCACTATCCAGACGAATACCACACATCTCTCAGCGCTATCTAGACGAATACCACACATTTCTCAGCACTATCCAGACGAATACCACACATCTCTCAGCACTATCCAGACGAATACCACACATCTCTCAGCGCTATCTAGACGAATACCACACATCTCTCAGCGCTATCTAGACGAATACCACACATCTCTCAGCGCTATCTAGACGAATACCACACATCTCTCAGCGCTATCTAGACGAATACCACACATCTCTCAGCGCTATCTAGACGAATACCACACATCTCTCAGCACTTTCTAGACGAATACCACACATCTCTCAGCACTATCCAGACGAATACCACACATCTCTCAGCGCTATCTAGACGAATACCACACATCTCTCAGCACTATCCAGACGAATACCACACATCTCTCAGCGCTATCTAGACGAATACCACACATCTCTCAGCGCTATCCAGACGAATACCACACATCTCTCAGCGCTATGTAGACGAATACCACACATCTCTCAGCGCTATCTAGACGAATACCACACATCTCTCAGCGCTATCTAGACGAATACCACGCATCTCTCAGCACTATCCAGACGAATACCACACATCTCTCAGCGCTATCCAGACGAATACCACACATCTCTCAGCGCTATCTAGACGAATACCACACATCTCTCAGCGCTATCCAGACGAATACCACACATCTCTCAGCGCTATCCATACGAATACCACACATCTCTCAGCGCTATCCAGACGAATACCACACATCTCTCAGCGCTATCTAGACGAATACCACACATCTCTCAGCGCTATCCAGACGAATACCACACATCTCTCAGCGCTATCTAGACGAATACCACACATCTCTCAGCGCTATCTAGACGAATACCACACATCTCTCAGCGCTTTCTAGACGAATACCACACATCTCTCAGCGCTATCTAGACAAATACCACACATCTCTCAGCGCTATCTAGACAAATACCACACATCTCTCAGCACTATCCAGACGAATACCACACATCTCTCAGCGCCATCTAGACGAATACCACACATCTCTCAGCGCTATATAGACGAATACCACACATCTCTCAGCGCTATCCAGACGAATACCAGACATCTCTCAGCGCTATCTAGACGAATACCACACATCTCTCAGCGCTATCTAGACGAATTCCACACATCTCTCAGCGCTATCTAGACGAATACCACACATCTCTCAGCACTATCTAGACGAATACCACACATCTCTCAGCACTATCCAGACGAATACCACACATCTCTCAGCGCTATCTAGACGAATACCACACATTTCTCAGCACTATCCAGACGAATACCACACATCTCTCAGCACTATCCAGACGAATACCACACATCTCTCAGCGCTATCTAGACGAATACCACACATCTCTCAGCGCTATCTAGACGAATACCACACATCTCTCAGCGCTATCTAGACGAATACCACACATCTCTCAGCGCTATCTAGACGAATACCACACATCTCTCAGCGCTATCTAGACGAATACCACACATCTCTCAGCACTTTCTAGACGAATACCACACATCTCTCAGCACTATCCAGACGAATACCACACATCTCTCAGCGCTATCTAGACGAATACCACACATCTCTCAGCACTATCCAGACGAATACCACACATCTCTCAGCGCTATCTAGACGAATACCACACATCTCTCAGCGCTATCCAGACGAATACCACACATCTCTCAGCGCTATGTAGACGAATACCACACATCTCTCAGCGCTATCTAGACGAATACCACACATCTCTCAGCGCTATCTAGACGAATACCACACATCTCTCAGCGCTATCTAGACGAATACCACACATCTCTCAGCGCTATCTAGACGAATACCACACATCTCTCAGCACTATCTAGACGAATACCACACATCTCTCAGCACTATCTAGACGAATACCACACATCTCTCAGCGCTATCTAGACGAATACCACACATCTCTCAGCACTATCCAGACGAATACAACACATCTCTCAGCGCTATCTAGACGAATACCACACATCTCTCAGCGCTATCCAGACGAATACCACACATCTCTCAGCGCTATCTAGACAAATACCACACATCTCTCAGCGCTATCTAGACGATTACCACACATCTCTCAGCGCTATGTAGACGAATACCACACATCTCTCAGCGCTATCTAGACGAATACCACACATCTCTCAGGACTATCCAGACGAATACCACACATCTCTCAGCGCTATCTAGACGAATACCACACATCTCTCAGCGCTATCTAGACGAATACCACACATCTCTCAGCGCTATCTAGACGAATACCACACATCTCTCAGCACTATCCAGACGAATACCACACATCTCTCAGCGCTATCTAGACGAATACCACACATCTCTCAGCGCTATCTAGACGAATACCACACATCTCTTAGCGTTATCTAGACGAATACCACACATCTCTCAGCACTATCCAGACGAATACCACACATCTCTCAGCGCTATCTAGACGAATACCACACATCTCTCAGCGCTATCTAGACGAATACCACACATCTCTCAGCGCTATCTAGACGAATACCACACATCTCTCAGCGCTATCCAGACGAATACCACACATCTCTCAGCGCTATATAGCCGAATACCACACATCTCTCAGCGCTATCCAGACGAATACCACACATCTCTCAGCGCTATCTAGACGAATACCACACATCTCTCAGCGCTATCCAGACGAATACCACACATCTCTCAGCGCTATCCATACGAATACCACACATCTCTCAGCGCTATCCAGACGAATACCACACATCTCTCAGCGCTATCTAGACGAATACCACACATCTCTCAGCGCTATCCAGACGAATACCACACATCTCTCAGCGCTATCTAGACGAATACCACACATCTCTCAGCGCTATCTAGACGAATACCGCACATCTCTCAGCGCTATCTAGACGAATACCACACATCTCTCAGCGCTATCTAGACAAATACCACACATCTCTCAGCGCTATCTAGACAAATACCACACATCTCTCAGCACTATCCAGACGAATACCACACATCTCTCAGCGCTATCTAGACGAATACCACACATCTCTCAGCGCTATCTAGACGAATACCACACATCTCTCAGCGCTATCCAGACGAATACCAGACATCTCTCAGCGCTATCTAGACGAATACCACACATCTCTCAGCGCTATCTAGACGAATTCCACACATCTCTCAGCGCTATCTAGACGAATACCACACACCTCCCAGCGCTATCTAGACGAATACCACACATCTCTCAGCACTATCCAGACGAATACCACACATCTCTCAGCGCTATCTAGACGAATACCACACATCTCTCAGCACTATCCAGACGAATACCACACATCTCTCAGCGCTATCTAGACGAATACCACACATCTCTCAGCGCTATCCAGACGAATACCACACATCTCTCAGCGCTATCTAGACGAATACCACACATCTCTCAGCGCTATCTAGACGAATACCACACATCTCTCAGCGCTATCTAGACGAATACCACACATCTCTCAGCGCTATCTAGACGAATACCACACATCTCTCAGCGCTATCTAGACGAATACCACACATCTCTCAGCGCTATCTAGACGAATACCACACATCTCTCAGCGCTATCTAGACGAATACCACACATCTCTCAGCGCTGCATACTACATATCTCTTCTTACTTCTACCACGTGAATGAATGAATGAATGAATGAATGAATGAATGAATGAATGAATGAATGAATGAATGAATGAATGAATAAACGAACGAATGAATTAATGAATATGTGAATGAATGAATGAATGAATAAATGAATGAATGAATGAATGAATAAATGAATGAATGAATGAATGAATGAATGAATGAATGAATGAATGAATGAATGAATGGAAGAAATAATGGGTGCATAAATAGGATATCAATCAATGAATGAATCAATTAATTCAATCAAGTAATCAATAAATGAATGAATGAATGAATGAATGAATGAATGAATGAATGAATGAATGAATGAATGAATCAATCAATAAATGAATGAATGATTGAATGAATGAATGAATGAATGAATGAATGAATGAATGAATGAATGAATGAATGAATGAATGAATAAATGAATGAATAAATGAATGACTCAATCAATCAATCAATCAATCAATCAGTCAATCAATCAATCAATCAATCAATCAATCAATCAATCAATCAATCAATCAATCAATCAATCAATCAATCAATCAATCAATCAATCAATCAATCAATCAATCAATCAATCAATCAGTCAATCAATCAATCAATCAATCAATCAATCAATCAATCAATCAATCAATCAATCAATCAATCAATTAATCAATCAATCAATCGATAAGTAAATACATAAGGTGTTGAGAGTTATGAGTCAGTATGCTAGATAAACATCACCAGAGAAGTCTGTGGATTTAAGAAAGTGATGATGAACAGCGTTAGTTTTGTTTTCTGTGCCTCCATTTTATAGGCAGTTCATTCTTCCTCTTCTAATGACGATAATGTTTATCTCCTATCGATAATATTGTTATTTTTTTATATGACGTATCAGATAAAGACAGGACATACTGTACTCTATGAGTTTCTAAGTGTTTTATATCCTAAACATCAAAAACAACACTATTAACCAGCTGATAAAGAATTGACATAGCAGTTCTTTTAACAAAAAACAGCATTTGGTCAACGTTTGTTCCTCAAACTGAAACTAGGTGGATCTATACCTTCTACTTATCTGACACTTCCTACTGCTGACTTCTCAGCCAGAGTCCATTCCTATTATGTGATCTTCAGATAAACGCTGCCTTCCAATCGTCCCGTCCTAAAAATAACTATTCATTTATGTTATCTTAAAAACAGCGGTCAATTTATTTGATCTTAAAAAACAGCTGTGTGATTTATGCAATGATAAAAACTGTTATTGTTTTATTGTCAGATTAAAAATGTCATTGTTAAATTATCACATATTTTATTATATAAAACTAATGTAAAGCGATGGTTTTCAGATCTGTAGTAGTGGATTGTTTTTGGATGTATTAGACATCTTGAATCTGATCGATTTCTGGCAAAGCCGATCTTTCTTAATTTTACCAGCAAAAAAAATGAGATTAAACTAGCATGTGTGTGTGGGGGGGGGGGGGGAGGGGTGGTTCACTTTTCCAGTTTTTTAACAGGACAGATCATTTGTTTAGCTTTAAAAGCTTATGCGCTGTGAATGATGCAATTTAGTGTGAATATTTAATTTACACAGCGTGTGATGACATTTCAGTCTTGTATATACAAATCAGCTTATTTCAAAGAAGTAGCTATTCTAGAGTTGATAGTGTTGAGTGTTTTTAGGACATTTACATAAACGCATATCTGCTTATCTAATCCAAAATCAAATCTACTTAGATATATAATTTGACAACATGAGAAATTGGTAGAACTAAATTAGGGGTAGAATAGTCAGCTAGGATAACGTTTTTTTCTAGTATTGTGTATTTCTACTGTTATAATAAGTAAATTTGCATCCAGCATGATGCCTTTCACATCAAAAATAATTTATAATTTTTTTCGCGATCTCCCAGTTTTTTCTAAGCAATCAGTAAAATTGGATGTTTCCCCATTTATCTATACTCTCGTTGAATCAGATTTTTTTTTATTTATCTGTACATGACACAATTATTTACTTGTTTTTGGATCACAGATAAATATTGTTCAATCATGGCTGATAATATAAGACATTTATGATGATTTCAAATTTGGTATCTGTGTTTTTTATAAAACTAATTCAGCGCTTCAAGGCTCCAAGGGTTTATATTATTCCTTATTGATTTGTCTCATGTTTCCCTAATGTTTTATATCACGCCATTTATTAAATTGAACCCTCTGGTTGCCAACGACTACTATAACCGTTTTTTTTATTAGCACCTCATATACCAGATTGTGGGGGGGGGGGGGAGAGGAGTAAACCTAACATCGTGGAAGAAAGTTACACTAAGAATCAATTGCGTTACAAAATAAATAGTAACAATTATATATCGATTCCATTTTACATGCATTCGATCAAACTTTTTTTATTTCTTCATTTGCTTGTCATTTTTATTGAGTACTGTTTAAAAAACGAAATTCAAGATATAATCACAACTTCACATAATCACATTTATTTATATAATCCCAAACACACAATGGTTAATTAAGTCTAATTACCTGGCCTGACATTAAAAATTTAGACACAATTTTGACACAAGTTTAATCCTTTAACGGCAAAAATAACGATCCACAACTTCAAGTGGCTGAAACTAATTCAGATTTGACTTATTTTGATTTTGAAACATTGTTTATATTGATATTAAAAGCTGGTATGTATTGTGCTAATAAAAAAAGAAAAAAAACATGAATATAATCGGGACTGGTTGTTGAAGGGTTAAATGAAACAGAGAAAGATAGAATGGATTTAAAGCGCTCCAGCAGCATAAATCACGAAGTTTTCATGCAGAATTTAAAGAAAAACCATCACGCTTGTCTGATGTTTGTCTCCTCGCATTGTCTCGTCTATTACTCCAATCACGTGACCAGACAGACAGACATAATAATAATAATAATAATAATAAACTTTATTTCAAGAGGGTAACCATTTAGCAAATTTAATTGCTAATTTGCAATGGGCCCTCTAAAACATATATACACATTCAAAATACAATATGTACATTTCAAATTAAAAAGTAAAGTACAACTTAATAGGTAGGTATAATAAATATATATATATATACATATATATGTATATACACATATACATATACATACACACACACATACATATACATACATATATATACATACATACATATATATATATATATATATATATATATATATATATATATATATATATATATATATATATATACACATATATATACATATATACACATATATATATATATATACATATACATACACATACACACACATACATACATATATATATATATATATATATATATGTAGTATCAACTAATTTAGAGTAAACAATATATTTAGCATATGGGTGATCATTAATTACCGAAATAATGTTGAGTATATGATTTTTTAAAACTTCATAAAGAAGGTGCAGTTTTAATGCTATTTGGAATTTTGTTCCAAGAATTTACACCAGTATAAGTGAAACTTTTCTTGTGCGTGTAAATGGTTTGATTTAGATGATCTAGTACTATAGTTATGGATATTTTTAGTGTATTGAAATAATTCATTTAGACCTTGATTGTTGTTGTTATTTAAACATTTATACACATGTATTGATCTATGATAGTCTATTCTATCTGCTAAAGGCATCCAACGCAGTTCAGAGAAAAGTACATGGCTTCTTGTATTAATATCTTGGTTCAATATTATCCGCGCTGCCCTTTTTTGTATTTTTTCTAAATCTGCCAATACATATTTTGGACAATTACCCCATATTATACTGCAAAAATCGAAATAGGGTAAAATGTAACTATCATAAAATAATTTTCGAGCACTTAGTGGTAGAAAACATTTGATACTCTTCAACAAAAATAGATTTTTAGATATTTTCTTTCTTACGTGTGTAACATGGTCTTTCCAAGAAAGGGTAGCATCAAAGTGAACACCGAGTATCTTAGTACTATTTACATATGGAAGATCTACATTATTAATATTTACATTTAGTTTGATACCCTGAAATTTACTTAATTTTTGTCTTGTGGCGATTAGTATAGATACACATTTGGGGATACTTAACATCATGTCGTTAACTAAACACCATTCGAATGCATAATGAACATCCCTTGATAGTTCTTGCTGAATTATTTCTACATTTGGACCTGATTTGGTTAGTGTAGCGTCATCAGCATAGAGTACTTTGTTGCAGCTTTTAAAGTAGAGGGGGGGATCATTAATATTGATTAGAAATAAAAGGGGTCCTAGTATCGATCCTTGTGGAACCCCGGATGTTATTTTGTGTGGAGATGAAACAGTTTTTTCAATAGAAACACTCTGAGATCTATTTGAAAGTAAGGATTCAAACCAGAAGGTAGATGCAGAGCTACAATTATATAGTTTAAGTTTTTGAAGTAACAGAGAGTGATTTACTAGGTCGAATGCTTTACTGAGATCAAGCTGTACTAATCCAAAATAGTTTCCTGCTTCAAGAGCTTCATAAATTTTCTCTGTTAAAGTTATAAGGGCAGTTTGACATGATTGGTTTCTGCGGAATCCAAACTGGCTATCAGTTAAAAGTCTATGGTGTTGAAGATATTTATAAAAGTGTAAAAATACATGTTTTTCTAATATTTTAGACAAAAGAGGTAGGACCGATATAGGACGGTGATTATTGCATTCTTCTTTGTTGCCACTTTTAAATAGTGGGGTGACTTTTGCAATTTTCCACTGACATGGAAACATTGAAGTTTGGATACTTAGGTTGCATATATTAGTTATAGAACTAGAAATAGCTATGGCTGATCGTTTCAATATTTCAACGCTAAGGCCATCCAGACCACAAGCTTTATTATTTGGCATAGATAATATTTGTTTAAAGACGAAGTCTTCACTAACAGGAGGTATAATAAATTTAGTTTCACTATTCATTTTGCTGTCTACAAAATTAGAAATCATTTCTACAGATGTAGGGGGTAAACTTGATTTTCTAACAGGTGTATACTTATCAGCAATAGTGGCAAAGTATTTGTTTAATGTGTCAGCTACTATTTCAGGATCTGAAATTAAATTACTATTTATCTGGAGAGATATTGGATTTTTTAATTTTGTGTTTGGACAAAGTTCTTTAACGTGTTTCCAAAGCTCTTTCGGTGAATTTTTGTTTTGCTCTATGAAATTAATGTAAAATTCCTTTTTTGAATTTCTTACTAGTCTTGAAACTCTATTTCGCCATATCTTATACTCAACATGATTGTTTTGCTTCTTGTATTTGTCCCTTTTATGCATCGCTGCTAAAATATCAGTTGTAATCCACTTTGGCTGGGTTGGGTGTTTAACACGCTTAGAAATAATAGGCATATGGTGATCTATCACAGAGTTAAATGCTTTATACCAGGATTGCAGAGCTACATCAGGATCTAGACTGGTTTCATAACAACAGTTAAAAGGCGTGTTTAACAGGTCATTTATAAACTGGTCTTCATCTAAGTACTTGGTACGCCTGTATGTTATTTCATTGGATGATTTCTTATTATTTGCAAATGACTTTTTCCAAGTCACACAAACTGGGTAATGATCACTTATAGCATAACAAGGCACTGAGCATTCAGTTATATTACTTAAATTTGAAACATATATATGATCAATAAGAGTTTTAGAAGTACTGGTAACCCTGGATGGCTTTTTTAAAATTTGATGAAGGTTTAGATCTGTGAGTATGTTATTTAATTTTACGGCTTTGTGATCAGTTTTTTCGTTAGGCCTACAGTTGTTTGAAGCTTTTTCTGTATGCTCTATGTGATTAAGAAAATCTATGTTTATATCTCCTAGTGCTAACATTTCCTTGTTTTCATTGTAAGCTTTATTCAGCGCTGAGTGAAAATATTCTAACCAATTTATAGGGGCATTTGGTGGTCTATATAACATACAAATTAGAATGTTTGCGGATGATCTGAATACCAATTCTATCCACACAGTTTCAATATTTTCGTCTTCAAGATCGTACCGTCTTTTGTAATTTAAATTATTTTTAATGAAACACACCAGACCTCCCCCTACTTTACCTATTCTATCTCGTCTTTCTAAAAAATAATGATGTACTTGTAATGTACTATCGTCAATGCTAAAATCTAGAAAAGTTTCACCTATACCGAATATATCTATTGATTGCTGGTCGATACAAAGTTTGATTAAATCAAGTTTGCACATTAGTCTATTTACATTGAGATAAGCAACATTTAACCCCTTTGCGTTAAACCATCTGCATTGTTCATGTGGGTCTGTAGACATGGTAGATGAGGTGACAGTGGAGCGAGATTTACATAGTTCTGACGTGATCTCCACGTCGTGTAAGGAGGGACTGTTTATATTGTTCAAAACCGGGCTAGTAGGGGGCGGGGGCTCACATTGATCATTTGTTGTAGAAATCTGGCAGAGGGGGTTACATGTAAGTCCATCAGGGCAGGGATCATTGGTTGACTCTTGTCTCTCAGCACAACTCTGTGCCTCCGAGGGTCCGTTGACTGACCAGTCGTCTGACGTATGATAGCTGCACCAGGTGGCACTAGGTTGTGCCGTTGACGAGAGAAGTCGGGTGGAGGGTTGCGAATCTTCCTCTGTTGTGGCTGTATAGTTAACTTAGCATTTGTGTGATTATTATTGACCATCTTGTGTGAAGTAGATCCTCCACTTACTGGTACAGTGGTATCTAATGTGTGAAGTACACTGGCTATGCGTCCAGCTAGCTGTGACACTCCAACTGGATTTAAGTGAAGACCATCAGGTTTTAGTCGAGACACATCTGGGGTATTTACAGAGGAATTTCTATTGTTCTCAATGAAGATGTGTCCACGGCGCTGACAAGCTGACTTGGCAAGTCTGTTGACTTCATCTATCGTCTTGTTTGTCTTTGAGCTGCTGTCAGTGCGATGGTGAATGCCACTGAATACAATATTAAACTGAGGATAAGTGGCCTTGGTAGTCTGTAGTAGGTGGTGAATGCCTTCAGAGACTGTATTGGCATCTTCACCAGCACCGATGTCGTTAGTGCCGCCTGCCAAGACCACCAGCTTTGGATTGTAAGGCTTAGCCTGGCGTTGTGTTCTGGTGACAGCCTCTGACAGTCTGTAACAGCCAGCTCCCGGGTAGACGAAGCTGGTGGAACTGAGTTGGTGATCAACATTCAGCTGTCTGGCTACGTGTCTTCCCATGCTGCTTGTGATGAGAAGAACATCGTTACTGCGGGGGACATGCTGTTGTCTATCAGCAACAGCTCTTCTCTTTCGGCTCACTGTGGTGTAGATCTTTTTCTCTTCTGCTAGGCTAAGTACTTTGGCTCGAAGTACAGCTATCTCGTCAGATAGCTCAGCATAGCGAGAGGCAGCTGTATCTTTGTCCAGTCTGAGTTGCTGGTTTTCCTCTCTCAGACGGTCATTGGCAGAGGTTAGGGTAGTGATGGTGTGCTGAGCGTCCTTCAGTTTGTCTGCTAAGTAGTGACTTGCAGCTGGAGGGGGCAACGTATAGTTTGTTGACTTGGGCACACTATTAGAAGCAGCTACGGTAGGTTGTGGAATTAATTGAACGCTAGCTACTCCAGGTTTTTCAGACTGTTCTGTTGAACTGTTTATCTCTAATTCACAGTGGATGTCGTTATCCGCCCCCTGTGGGTCATCGTGACAGTCCTCCAGAAGGTCCAGGCACAAAGAGATGTCTCCACCATGCTGTAGCAGGGCCGTATCTGAGAGATCGCATGGTGAAGTACTATCCAGGGTGATATTGGCCGTGTTCTGTGATGTAGTTGACAGTTTTGCAGATTTAGGAGTGCTGAAGGATGAAGGGATAATTAGACTAGCAGCTTGGTAGAGTCGTGAGACTAGAGTCCGTGGACGACTTGATTTGATGCTGTCATCGGGTCTGATCGGTGATACGGATACTGGTTGGCATGGAGAGTTGATGACTGAAGTGTCAGACTGACATGGCTCGGGTAGGACATTTGGCAGGAGAGACTTGATGTCAGGCATGTCATCTACCTCCCAGGTGGCACAACCTCGTCCTTGTATCAGTACCACGCCAGTGTGGTACACGTGGATAGTGACATAGCAGGCGTTGTCACAGTCATTGTTGTCTGGCACCAGAATCTGTGAGCCATTCCTCTGTTGTTTCATTTCTGGTGGCTTCACAAGCTTGCCGTTAGAGTGTCTGGTCCTATAATAAGTTAAACAAGCTTGCGACCAGTCATCTGCACGAGATGTCCAGAATTTGGCGTCACAAGGCTCTTCTGTCATTGCTATGACGTCATCTGCCTCATTATCATAGACGTAGTCGTAAAATACAGTCTCTGGCCTAGCTTTCATATTTTGGCGTTGTTTGTAATTGTGTTTCCTTTTTGATGTTTTCGATCTGTTTGTGGTATTTGGAGAAAACATGTAGCGTGATTGTGGGCTGACTTGAGAGCGACGTGTCATCGTGTGTGCTGCTGACATTCAGCACACACGACAGACAGACAAACACACAGATATTTTATTGAGAGAAAGAAATTCAATCCAGACGTATTTGTCATAGAAATAAGAGAGTTATGTACATCTATATACAACATTGGTAATTTGTTAAAAAAATATGACAATATACATAGTATGGCATACATAACTGAAATCATGTAAACTGGCATTGCCATAAAAAATACTGGGTATTACGATAATATAAATGACTGTTACTTAGGAGAAAATTGAATGGCATTGCCAAGATAACATAGGGTTTATCATTTTTTTCCCGCACCAAAACCAACATTTTTGTCGTCATGAATACGGTAGATTTATTATGTCATATCACGATCACGTGACTGTGTGAGACCAAGATAAAGTCTGAAATAATGTAGGCTGCACGGAACGCAAAAAAACGATCACATAAATTGTCAAATCTTGTTTTGACAAGCATGGGTATAAATCGTGAACTTCTCAATTTCCACAGTATACAGATTGTAAACTCACTGACACTTTCCAGACTGAGATAGAAAGACTTGTAGGAAGTATTGATAAAGAGAAAGCAAATCACCGGTGGATTCAAAACACATTCAAATGAGTAGAGAGTCAGGCGAATATTAACTCTTGTGTTCGCGTTGGTCTGTTTTGCCTTTTAACATTTAAATTCGATGCCTTTGCGTTTAACCCTTTAATTTGTGTAACCCAATAAGCGTTTTAAAATGTATTAGCCGATTGAATCACTTTTATTGTGAATTAAATGACTGTTTAAACATCAAGATTTGTAAATGCTTGATTTTAAATTAAGCAAATATGTGTAATTTTCAACCACTTGAGGTTGCGGATCGCGGTAGCGAGACACAACCTCAAGTGGTTGATTTTTTTAATAAAAAAACTTAAGGGATAAGAGTTAAAACTGCATTACTATCGGTCAACCTACATAATACATTGATAAATATCTATTTATCGCAAGTTGTATTTCTGATAAATCTCTAGGAATTTTGTCATAACAATTTCAAAGGATGATAAGCCTTACAGAAGCACAAACACAAGAATTCGACCCAATGCCGACTTATATTTGGGTTTACCGTGTATGAGGATGTCCCAACATTAAGCCAACATTATGGTTATTATAGGGGTCTTATTTCAAGGATAAACGTCGCAGTAAAAATGCCTTGGGATAATAAACAATGACGTCGTATAAAAATACGAAACCTCCCACGTCGTGAGTTATATCAGCTTAAATGTATCACATATCAAACCCTTAGAATATAATGAGGACTTTCTGTACCGCCGTCTGCTCTCAACTCTGGCGTCAGTGAAGCAGCAATACAGTGATATGATCGGCCCTAAACATGCTCGTGAAAATGGACGGTTTTGAGGTTCAAAAAATGCTTACAAAGCTGATGTTTACATGGCTCAAATACGCTGTGATACGCTGTCACAGTAAAAACAAAGATTATAGCAAACTAGCTGATACGAACACGAGATGTTGATCTAAAATCCAGCCAAGTGACGGCTTGTGTCAATTGGTCAGCAGTGGATCAATAATATACTTGGACCAAAGCTGACATACACTACCACGTCTGTATTTCTGTGAAAGTTTACAATCTATGCTGTTGATCAACAACAAGAACAGCAAAATAACATTATTTTGATATTAAATGCAGCTAATATCAAATGATTTTTTTTTATTATTTTAATTATAACTATTGCATTATAGCATATATATTTTATATTTTTTAACCAGTAGTACTATGTATATGTTATATAATATTATGATTGATTTATCTTTAAAACCGTAGTCTATAAGCATACACTTCCAATGCCACTTCAAACTCCTGGTGGTAAATTTACTTATTTTGGTAATTTCACCATCGATCGCAAATAGTACAGCTCATCTCTTGCATTTATATTGCTTGCTACTAGAAGTTTGCAATATTAATATTTTTCTAACAACCAAAAACGACAAATTTCATTCACCCTCTGCTCTGAAAAACAACATCAAAATGAATACTGGGTTCATGAGAGAGTCCAAACATAACTTAGTGGTTTGTTTTTAAAAGCCTTCAAATGTTTTCATTATTTTTGCATACCAACACAGTTCTTTGTAATGCCTCTACTACAAACCTGAGAGCACTGAGGCTTTGTATATACATTTCCTTAAGAAAGCATTACAGTCACAATCCCCAAGCTGTATTAGAAAATGTTTTCCGTACTAATCTCAGTCATCAAGATTCCAACAGAACCGACAAAAAGCATCAGCATATTTGCATTCCAGTTTAAGCGTTTTTCAATAGACCCACATTGATGGCAGCTTTTGATAATAGTAAATATGACTATTTTGTTAGTGTTGTCCACATTGTGATGCGAGTCTTTGAGACCCTACCATAGCAGTCTTTAATGTATCCGGGTCTGATGGACCCATCAATAGATGGCTCTAGTCCCAAGTTGAAAGGTTTGTCTGTGTTCTCCTGTATTAAATCGACTAATTCAGGAGTGTCAGAATGCCAAACAGTAACATATTTGAAGAAATCAAAATAAAGGGATTTAAGACAAGATGGTTAAGCTACCTGATGTGATAAAACGCTGATAACTGGTAGACATACTGACACCTTAGATATGAAAGGGTGTATCTGCCACTTTGCAAAGTGGCAGATACACCCTTTCATATCTAAGGAGACGAGTTACATCAATTTCATTGTTCTAACATTTTTAGGTTTCGCTACATTGCCGAAAGTTTAATGTTTAGTAAGGCAGTAGGCGTACTAGTTTACATTTTATGGTTATGTAATAAATATTAGAAAGTTGGTTGGATGTTCATTGTATTTCTTGACCATGAAAACATATGCATAGACACCGATTTCAGGGTTCTACCATTTTTAGTTTTGGACATAATGGCAAAAGTATGATTTTTAGCAATGACGGTACTAATTCCCAGTATTAAGGCTCCGTAGGAAATATATTAGAAAGTTCGTTTTATGTTCATTGTTTTCCTTGACCATGAAAACATATGTTTTGACACCGATTTCATGGCGCTACCACTTTTAGTTTTCAAGATATTGGCGAAAGTACGATATTTAGTAATGGCGGTACTAATTTTTTTTTTTTTTTTTGTAAAATGCCCAAAGGTGCCAAGAGGGCAACATCCAGTTTCTCAATCTAGGTTACATTAAAGAGGTTATATGGATAACCTCCTTGGGTATATCAAGATTAGAAAAATGCAATAAAACGTTGTATGGATCCCAATGCAAGGTGCAGCCACAATTCTTTATTTTACTCCCGGACTACAACACAGTCAATGTGAGATGGTAATAGTGCTTCTGCTGCTATAGCTACGTTTGCAGTTGTTTCGTTCAATGCTGTTAGAGATAATGATGGTTTGCCTGATACTCCTGTTATGGATACCCTATACATTGTTTCTGTCGTGAAAGCTATGCTATACAGTCCATGGTGTGGTTTTATCATAGAAATACCACTTAACATAATTTTCATTATGTATATCATACCATGTATATTGTCCTATAGATATTAACAAATTAATTTCTGCATTTTAGTATGATATGAGAAAACTAGTAATTATAGCACCATCTGCCACTGTTTATCACCAAGCCAATGATGCTAGACATTTGTCACGGCGCTCTCTCTTTCTTTCTCTCTTGATGAGACCATCTGCCATGTCATCTTTATGGTGACAGGATGGCAATTCCCACTAATCACATGATGACGTCATCCAGATGCTTAATGAAGGGGATTTCCTGAAATATATAAATATTCTGAAACACAAATCATATGATGATTGCCAGTGTTGCTAATGTTGCTGCTGCTTCTACTGATGTTGCCTGATGATGATGATGATGATGATGATGATGATGATGATGATGATGATGATGATGATGATGATGATGATGATGATGATGATGATGATGATGATGATGATGATGATGATGATGATGATGATGATGATGATGATGATGATGATGATGATGATTTCAGTCACTTATCCTGCTATTATTAATTTATAACTTTATTGAGAATGATGATAGCTGTCATATTTGATGATATGAAATATGTGAAATAGATAATTAATTGCACGCAAACTATGATCATGATAATATTACTATCTGACTTTCAGCATAACCTCAATCACAGTCAATTAAACATCATATCAATACATCACTATTGCTTCCCCTTGATTAATAATGACCTTATTCATAGAGCATCATACATGATCGTGATTATCATTCACACTCCATTAAACATTACATAAAGACGCCTCCCTGCATCTTGACCATTTATGGACACTGATTGACATTAACCCCTTAGGCACCATATCACGCATCCTGACGCATACTAAATCAAAATTAATTACACAAAATGGTATGAGATAAGGGGACGTGGCGCTTTGGTAGAACTCCTGACTGCCTTGCCAGTCATGTATGCGTTCCCGGGTACGAACATTGCTGAAGCCTGTGTGGGTTTTTCAGAAAAAATATCCGTGTTTCTCCCTTCTAAATGTGACTAGGCGAATGGCGGCCCCGTTGAAGCTGTTGTATCGACGTTAATTGACGCGCTGAGCGCTCTTTACAAAATGATATTTATAACATCACATATGAGTATAATGAAATCAATGATCCGAACAAACACGATACCTTCAGTTAATGTTGGTATATCGTTGGCCCACCGTCTGCGACGCTGACCCAACATTACGCCAACATTGGTTGCCGTTCAACGTATCTTGCATTGATCTTGAGCTTTTCAGGAGGTTGTTCCAATCAGACAAGTGAATGGGAACATTAACTCATGGATGCTGATAAAAATACCAGAAGATAGCTTTCCTAAAGCGATCAGTTATTTGCCGTGTGGTGTATAATGCCATGAGCTCAAAAACAGGTCCGAAAATGCTATGCTACTTCTGGCGTTTTGAGCCACACTCCTTTGTGAGTAAAGAGGTAAGCTTTGCACGTACCTTCCTAAATATTCTCACGCCTATTCCCAGAATTCCCACACATTATTCGGTCATTCTTCTCACCCCCTGTATCCATCCGAAAATCTCATAACACAGTATACCTTATATCACGCATAAAGAAAGCAATGCATGATTGCACATTAACCAAAAAAATACAACATTCCTGTATTTTGTTTTAATTCTACAAAAGCGGAAACAACCATATAAGGCAGTAATTTGTGTGCGGACTCTCCAGTAGCAACCCCTCTTGGATTTTAGCTTATTTAGGGTGAATATAATGCAACCAATCCCGTGTACGGCAGTAACAAGGATCCACAGTCATGGCTATACAAGTACAAGTCTCGCAATAAACATGAATTATTTGTTATCGGAAGAACACATTTCACACACCATGTTCGTGATCTCGGCTCTTTAAGGGGCCGGTTTGGGTCTATGGGTAATATCCTGGATATACGGGATAATTCGTCCCCATCTTATTACGTCCGCTATACCTCACGGATCTGTTTACAGTTCATACATGGTTCGTGTCTTGGAGTCATTATAACATGTGTGATAAGTGTGGCATATTAGGATGTATAACTTATTATGCTGATGGCTGTGGATAAAACAGGAAACTTTAACACCCGCACCACGGTCATTGACAGGCAATATAATAATTTCATCACAAACACAGTACTTATACGTAATATACACTATTCAATGAATGCAGCATAGCACGTTTGTCTAATGCCCAATCATGAGGGGGTTTTTCAGGGACCTCCTATAGACATCAGAATCTCACGTCTATAGACGTCGGCTTTTGATGTCTGATGTCTGATGTCTATTATAATGACCGTAGACCCATAACATAGGTATTTAAGTGAAGCAGAAAGCGCTATCTAAGACATTCATGATGATTTAAAATTTAAAAAACCCATGGTTCACACAATCATGTTTCAGTGTTATTTTAATGGTTGAGCATAATTGTATAGTAAACAGATAAATAGTAATATAAATACTAATTATTTTTATCTAGGAAGGGAAACGGTGGTGTGCGAAATTGTGAATTTTCACCTTTCCACTCAGCTTCTCACACAGCACGGTCGTCTATAAATACGCCATGTCTGGGGACCAAAGTCATGTAGACTTTGTGGAAATTAACTTCCGGTCTCGTCAGACTCTCCCGTGCTGCGCGTGATTCACTATGTGTGTTTACCAGCTTCACCTGAAAGCACTTGTCTCCTGAATGAGAAGTGTGAGGTTATATAACAAAACAGGGAATCTCAGTGCTAGGACTACAATATGTAAATCAAATTTTCTGATCGTGCCGCAAAAACAGGTGATATTTGTAATTCATCATGAATAATTGCCGCCCTCAAACCCTTATAGCGCTGAAATATATTTTTTATATTCTATTGAAACCACATAAATTGTTTTCAATTTAAAATAATCGAAATTATGCTTGTTATTAATGAAGAAAAAAGTACAGCCCTGCTTACGGTTCAAGGTCAGGTGCTAATTGGCACACCCTTAATTTTTCAACAATAGCGATAGGGGATAAGCCTCTTTCAATTCCAAAAAAATGTCCAGGTCTATTGCGTCTGCTCAAAGACCACAAAAGAGTTAACCCTTTAACCGCCAAATTATTTAATTTTAATTTTCACCCACGTGAAGTTGCGTCTCGCTGACGCGATCCACCACTTCAAGTATGTGAAAATTATTCATATTTGACAAAATGGAGTTTAACTCTTTCCAAATCTTGCTGATTTATGTCACTTTTTATCTTTAACATGTTTAAAATCTGGTATGCAATTTGCCAATAAAACATGTAAAAACCGAATATATTCGGGCCCGGTGGTTAAAGGGTTAGGTAACCCAGTTAGTACTGGTTCCCCCTGGACCTAAAGCGTTAACAATAAAAACATCTGGTGTCCAACCCCCGATAATTTAATATATAGTAGCACCCCCGCCTGCCTTAAATGCGCACAGAATAATAATTATTTGGGCGCATTTAAATTGTATTTTGATCAAATATCTGTACCCGCAGGGGGAGAGAGGGTTACAATGTTGTTTTACAACTGGGGCAAACTGGAACTGACCTTACATAAAAACTATGACCTGGCGTTGGTCCGAAAATCAAACAATTGTAAATAATGCAGTATTGATGGGTATTTTCAAAGATATGTATCATAATAATACAACAGTGGCAATTTACATAATTAGAAAGTGAGAGGTGAAACATTATTGGACGGGTAGAAAAATACATTTCTTCCTCTGATATTTTATTCCTACTAATAGTGTAGATCATGTGAATTTGGTGGGATGTGGCATTTTTTGACCCTATTTATGCTGTAAACAAAATAAATGTATATTGAATTTATATTAATAAAACATACTACTCTAGTATGTAACACATTAGGATTAAAGTATACCTGTTGACGGCTTGTTTCATTTACTAATTTAATTTATTCGACACATACAATATGATGCATTTTTGCAACTCAGGAACTTTGTTAAGTATACTAGGAAGCCTATGTCACTTGTTACCTTGGTAACCAGAAGCACGAACATCGTTCAGAGGTTATGTACCGACATGAAGGATTTGCCATTAATAGATCAACTTGTACACATCTAGTATGGTAGGAGTTGAGCACCCAATGCACCAGAAGCCATACCAATGACGAAATGTGTATGATTGATTGATTGTTTGCTTACTTGATTAATTGTTTGCTTGGTCGATCGCTTGATCCATCACATGATTGCCGATAATTATGAACCCTCTCAGTTCTGGTCCGGCTTTGTGCGTCAGAATCTGACATCTATTGACGTCATATTCTGTCTATAGTCGATCCCAGCACTGAAAAAATAAAATATTTATATTGGCCGTAGACCCATAACGTAGTTTTATATATAAATAGTTCAGCGTTGTTATGGTTAAAGGGACAGTCCCAGGCTAAAATCATCAACAAATCGGTGATTTTATTTTGTTTTCTTAATATGACCATATGATGTAAACATGTACATGGACTAGAACTGCAATTTTTTGTAATTTTTGTACTGCGCATTTATCAGTTAGGCAAGATATAGAGACGAAATTCCCGATTTCTAATTATTGACAACCAATACGGGAATATCGTCTCTATATCTAGCCTAACTGGTGAATGCGCAGCAGAAAAATTAAAAAAAAATGCCGTTCTAGTCTATGGACATGTTTACATCATGATGGTCATATTAAGAAACGAAAATAAAATCATAGATTTTTTTATGATTTCAGCCTGGGTATGGGCCTTTAAGCTACCACATTGGGACATCGTCACAGCAAAATTGGATACGTTCAGCTGATGTCGCAGACAGTGATCCAGCATTAACCCAGCATTGGATTGATGTTTTTTTAGTTATATCTATCACTTTAATATTTCTACTGCAGCCCAAATAATCTTACCATAATTTCCTTCAAACAATCATGTTTTTTCTTCGCATATTGAAATTAATGTTAGCAAAGCTTCCGAGGAATGTCCAGCGTGGAGCGAATGAACTGATTATCTAATTGGTCATGTTCATGTTTACTGGGTGGGTGGGTGGATGGATGGATGGATGGATGGATGGATGGATGGATGGATGGATGGATGGATTGATGCATGGATGGATGAATGGATGGATGGATGGATGGATGGATGGATGGATGGATGGATGGATGGATGGATGGATGGATGGATGGATGGATGGATGGATATATGGATAGATAGATAGATAGATAGATAGATAGATAGATAGATAGATAGATAGATAGATAGATAGATAGATAGATAGATAGATAGATAGATAGATAGATAGATAGATAGATAGATAGATAGATAGATAGATAGATGGATGGATGGATGGATGGATGGATGGATGGATGGATGGATGGATGGATGTATGGATGTATGGATGTATGGATGGATGGATGGATGGATGGATGGATGGATGGATGGATGGATGGATGGATGGATGGATGGATGGATGGATGGATGGATGGATGGATGGATGGATGGATGGATGGATGGATGGATGGATGGATGGATGGATAGATAGATAGATAGATAGATGGATGGATGGATGGATGGATGGATGGATGGATGGATGGATGGATGGATGGATGGATAGATAGATAGTTAGATAGATAGATAGATAGATAGATAGATAGATAGATAGATAGATAGATAGATAGATAGATAGATAGATAGATAGATAGATAGATAGATAGATAGATAGATAGATAGATAGATAGATTGATAGATGGATGGATGGATGGATGGATGGATGGATGGATGGATGGATGGATGGATGGATGGATGGATGGATGGATGGATGGATGGATGGATGGATGGATGGATGGATGGATGGATAGATAGATAGATAGATAGATAGATAGATAGATAGATAGATAGATAGATAGATAGATAGATAGATAGATAGATAGATAGATAGATAGATAGATAGATAGATAGATAGATAGATAGATAGATAGATAGATAGATAGATAGATAGATAGATAGATAGATAGATAGATAGATAGATAGATAGATAGATAGATAGATAGATAGATAGATAGATAGATAGATAGATAGATAGATAGATAGATAGATAGATAGATAGATAGATAGATAGATAGATAGATAGATAGATAGATAGATAGATAGATAGATAGATAGATAGATAGATAGATAGATAGATAGATAGATAGATAGATAGATAGATAGATAGATAGATAGATAGATAGATAGATAGATAGATAGATAGATAGATAGATAGATAGATAGATAGATAGATAGATAGATAGATAGATAGATAGATAGATAGATAGATAGATAGATAGATAGATAGATAGATAGATAGATAGATAGATAGATAGATAGATAGATAGATAGATAGATAGATAGATAGATAGATAGATAGATAGATAGATAGATAGATAGATAGATAGATAGATAGATAGATAGATAGATAGATAGATAGATAGATAGATAGATAGATAGATAGATAGATAGATAGATAGATAGATAGATAGATAGATAGATAGATAGATAGATGTTTTATTGACAAAAATACAAGTCATTGCTGACTTAATTGTCATAGCAAAGCTATATACAATATGTACAGCAGGGTTATAATGGTGTGCAGTGAATCACATAAATCCCAATGGATGTACACTTACATTCCGGCTTGCCATTTACACATTTAAACAAGCTTAGGGTATTTAAAATATTCATCATAACTATTTAAAATAACGTCAAACACGATACAACATTATCATGGTATATGTACATGGGTCATATATGTTTCCCGCACCAAAACCAGAGATACAATTGCTACTATAACTTATTTTAAATGGAATCAAAAAAGACACTCTGGAAAGCGTAGAAACCTAAGAAATATATACAAATTTACATTTTGTCTAGTGCGTGTTAAACACGGTCACACCATAGACATTTCCACATATTATTAAATATTGTACGTGTTACTTAACAATGTGGACATTGTGGTAAAATCGTAAACAAGTTTCCATTAAGCTGATATATCCACATCCCACAAAGCTTCATTTGAATACCCATGGTATGGGTTTGGGGCCATTATAAATCTTTTATTTTTTTCAGGGCGGAGAGCGACGTCAGAATCGGATGTTCACACAGTCGGTACCCGCTTAACCCTTTGACTTCTAGGCCGGGGTGCATACCAGGATCGAGATATACTGGTGTAGGAGTTCTATTTTTCGTCATTTGAAGCTGGAATTGCTAACGCAATTTCCAGCTTCAAATGACGAAAAATACATAAATGTAGTATATATTTGACAAAAATTTGTGTCATTTTATGGTTACGTTCATTGACGGAAATTTCCGTCATGTATGGTAGTGAAAAGGTTAATAACTTAGATATAACTTAGAAGTACATTGATCTGTAACATGCTGCAGCTTCACCTCGTGCCTCACACCACATGTCACTATCACTGGGGTCATGCTGGGACCTCATCTAAATGTAGCTACGTGAAAAACATCCAATTCTGATATAAACAGATAAACACGTCCAAGATGCAGACTTGCTTCTGGTGTGATGTATGTGAGCGTTGCTTTTCAGATGATTTATGATGCCATTGCAGACTGTCAGATAATCCAATAGATGGTCTGGTTTATATGTAACCCTATATGTAACCCTTTCAACGCGGGGGTCGACTTCAGACGTCATAATTTGACGTCTATAGAACGCCTGACGACAATAGACTTCAGAATATGACGTCTAAAATCGATCCACGCACTAAAATAAATAAACCAATTATAATGATGGTAGACCCATAAAATAGGTATTGTAATAAAGCGGAAAGACATAACTTTTATTATAAGACATTTATTCTGATTTCAAATTGAAAAAGAAAACATTTGGTCTACATGGCGTATACAACAATATGTCAGTGTTGACAGATTTAAGAGCATTTTTGAAGTGAGAAGAGCGCAAATGGTTTTTATACCAAATTATCCACTTCACCTTTGATGGACATTTAGCCTCCAGAGCGAATCAGTCGTTCATCTAATCTCATCTTCTGAAAAAATTCCTATTGACTGCGTCATAACAGCTTACTTGCAATGTAAATATGATAAGCTAAATAAATAGATCGGATATGTAGGCCTACTATTATTACGCTGATGATTAGTGTGCTGCAGGGCGGGTCATTGAGTGAGTGAGTGAGTGAGTGAGTGAGTGAGTGAGTGAGTGAGTGAGTGAGTGGGTGAGTGAGTGAGTGAGTGAGTGAGTGAGTGAGTGAGTGAGTGAGTGAGTGAGTGAGTGAGTGAGTGAGTGAGTGAGTGAGTGAGTGAGTGAGTGAGTGAGTGAGTGAGTGAGTGAGTGAGTGAGTGAGTGAGTGAGTGAGTGAGTGAGTGAGTGAGTGAGTGAGTGAGTGAGTGAGTGAGTGAGTGAGTGAGTGAGTGAGTGAGTGAGTGAGTGAGTGAGTGAGTGAGTGAGTGAGTGAGTGAGTGAGTGAGTGAGTGAGTGAGTGAGTGAGTGAGTGAGTGAGTGAGTGAGTGAGTGAGTGAGTGAGTGAGTTTTGACTACAGGTGGATTATGTCTCTTTTCATCGCCCTTATTTTTATCAGTCACTCTGGAGATAGAGGTCATTCCGCTCAGAGCTGTTTACTCATGTTTACTACGTCATATTGCTTTACACAGAGAAAGTATGCTGACTATTGCCAGCTGCCGGAACATGTTAAACACGGGGATAGCATCTATGAGCCTATTCATTCATGCGAAGATATAGTCGGATGTTTACACTGTTAAAAGTTGATGTTCAATTATTTTTGCATAAGAACATCTGCAGTTGTTTGGATAAAGAACTAAGATCTAATGGTATGTATGCAAAATGTTTATTACGACATTGAAAAAAAAGAAGTTATTATTGAACACACAGAATTAAAAGCACAGAATAACATTCGTGTCAGTGTATAAAAAGCGGAAACAACAGTAGAAGTAGCAGTCATACAAGAGAAGACCACATAAAACCGGTTTGTTCCAGCAACAACATCATAAGCAACAGTAATAACAGTATCAGAAGTATCAGAAGCAGGAGAAGCAAAAACAACAACAGTACCAGTATCAGCAGCATCAGCAGACGCAAAAACACCACCAACAGAAGCAGTAGAAGCAGAAGCAACAGCAGCAGCAGCTGCAGCAGCAGCAGCAGCAGCAGCAGCAGCAGAAGCAACAGCAGCAGCAGCAGCCAGCAGAAGAAGAAGCAGCAGCAGCAGCAGCAGCAGCAGTAAAACCAAAAGAAGCAGACACAACAGAAGCAGCAGTAGCATGGACATCCCGGTGTCAGCATCACCACCAGAAGCAACTCTGGCCACGGCAGCTAAAAGATCTAGATAAAATGAAAACTACGTAAAACCCAGAACATAAAGCATGTGGACGATGTCAAGATATGAGATAATTGTGACGACAAAGATGCTATCGTCAAGTGTGTTTTATGAAAACTAATTGTTATCGTAATTGCTTTTGTGTCACACATAACGAGACATTGACTCGATGTTGATAGAATGTTGGCCAATTGTCTGCAAAACTGACACAGCATTAAAACAATATAGAATCGACGTGTTGTCGTCGTTCTCGGGGCGTATGCTGCTTTGACAAACCATTGTTATTGTATGCCATGTTATGCCATGTTATGGATAAAGGTCCCGAGTAAGTCCTAGTGTGGAGATTATTGTAATGGTTCTCGCTTAAAAAGGTCTGTGACGACAGCAATTTTATGAATTATCATCAGGCAAACCACTATTTTAATTAGGAAGGCCATCAATGAAGGCCTCAACAGCCAAGTTGGCAGCAACAGCAGCAGCAATATCTTTTCACAGTGGCGACAGTAGCAGTTGTGAGAGACTACAGTAACATTGGCAGTAAAGGCAGCAATAACAGCAATGACACCAGCAACAGCAATGACAGCAATGACACCAGCAACAGCAATGACAACAATGCACAACAGTAACAGCAATATCAGCAATGGCACCAGCAACAGCAATAAACAGCAGCTGCAGTGAAAACTGAGAGATAAATTGTAACAATGTCAGCACAGAAAGCAGAAAGTCATAATTTAAATAGCTAAAGCGGTAAGTGATATTAATTTGACCTTTTTTGCTCGAAGTGAATTTAGTGGTTTTCTGCTTACATGTAGGCAGCTGTAGGCACATAAACTGATCAACTATCGTCAGGCAAACCACTATAATATTTAGCAAGGGAGCAAATAGCATCAAGGAGAGCCTCAACAGCCAATTATCATCTCACATGTACTACCTACTACTACAGCAGCCTCTGGTGGCAAAGTGTGGAAACTGGCATCCCAGTCATTGGTATCAGTGAGCGGTGTCATCATAGTATCACAGCGCCTCTGGTGGTAGAGTGAGGAACATGACACCCATGTCCCCGTATAAATATCTTGTCGAATGTGTGTCATATCACTGGGTATCGATCTATGGTCCAGTGGAAATCATAACATGGAGTTAGAGGCCTGATGTAAGCTTACAATGATCGACATTTAGACAATCTGGCGCCAGGAATACCTTATGATCAGAACATACATAGCAGGACATTACTACAGAAAAGGTAATTAAATAATATATATATATAACATTACATACTATTTTACAGTTAAAAACATTGAAGCACGCTATTTTCTTATAATAGGCGTACTTTTAATTTTATCTGGTTTGGTTATTAAAGCATATCTACTTGTCTGGAAGGACGCAGTTGTAAACAGTATATCTGGTTGTCTACTAGGACACGGTGTCAACGGAATAATGAAAGGCCAAGCGATAGTTGCGTATAGGATAAAGCCCGAAGAGCTCTGCATTCTTAGCCGAGGCCTTTTCCACAGCTAAGAATGTAGAGCTCCGAGGGTTTTAACTGACTTAAAACACATCTGGCCATAATGAAGATCCCTTATAATCAACAGCTCGGCTACACCTGAATGATTATGGCACCAAAGGCCTACCATGATAATAATGGTCTGTACTTGATTAACAATAACTCTTCATTCCCGGCTTAGAATGTAGTGGTCGGAACAAGCATATAATGTAGTGGTGTGTTTTGATTGCAAAGTAGGCAGATACAGCCTTTTACTGGCTCACGAGCTGCTGTTATAAACCATTTGAAACGGGCATATAGTTCACTGTTTGTCCATCGTCTATGACCCTGGCCCAACATAACACCAACATTATTTCAACGTCATGCGTTTGCTTGGTCGCTAGTTTCAAAGTTTCCATTTCAGAGCATATTTATTCTTGAAGCATATAAAAACGTCAGCTTCGTGAGTGTCTTTGAACCTTAAACCTTTCTGAGCGGGGATGTCAGAATAATATTTTGACGTCTAAAGTCAATCTTCACATTGTAAGAGTAAAAATATTTATAATGGCCATAGACCCATAATATATGTAATCAAATGAAGCGGAAATAGCCAACTAAGACATTTTTGATGATTTCAAATTGAGCAATACCTTTTGAAATCAATATTTAAAAAAAAAAATTCAGCGCTTTTCAGGAGTATGCACAAGGCGTTGAGCTGTATATCCATTTTGTTGCTGTTTTAATTATGGAGTTTATCAATAATATCCGTTATAAAATCAACATATCCTGAGAACTCAATTAACGTTATCCTGCTCGATTAAATTATTTACATTTTCAGCCTCTTGAAGTTGTTCTCGCTACCGCGACCCACAGTATATGTGTTTAATTTTGACACTTTAATCTTAAAATATTGGTGTTTAAACACTAACTTCACTCCCAATAACTGTGATTTAATCGGCTAATAAAACAAAGAACGGAATAAAAACGACAGCAGTCGTCATCAGCAGGCAAATAGTTACTTAGGGGTCTTGTGAAGTTAAAACAAATCCAATCATCCGAGAAAAACTCTGATTGGTCAGAAACCCCACTCACTCACCCCCCAATCCATTTTTTTTATATTTTTTTTGGAAACATGAAAAAAACACAAAAAACACAGAGAAGATAAAGTTTCTTAAAAAAAACTAAAAATGCGAGTTGGGGCTTGACCCACCCACCCACTTCCGAGGTTTCTCGGGTTTTTGGATCTTTTTACCTTGACAAAACCCCTTTCGTGATGCATGGTATAACTCAAGTCGGGTGAGAGATTTTATAATTTTCGTACGAAGTCGGTGTTTATTCACCACAGGCATAGTTACTGCGTTGTTTATCCTTGTAATAAAACCCCTATGAACGTGATGTAGTAAGCCCAATATTGGTTTAATGTTATGCCAGCATCATACACGATGGATCAACCATCAGCCGGCATTGGGTCGATGTCTTGTGCTTGTGTTTTTGTGAGGTTTATCATGCTTTGAAAATGTTATGGCAAACTTAATAGAGATTTTATAAAAAAAAACATCCGATTTATGATGATTACAAAATGAAAAAAACTTGTTGGTCTCTATAAAAGTATTGCATCGCTTTAAGGTGACCATGCAGTTATCATATAGGTGACCATGCAGTTATCATATAGGTGACCATGCAGTTATCATATAGGTGACCATGCAGTTATCATATAGGTGACCATGCAGTTATCATATAGGTGACCATGCAGTTATCATATAGGCGACCATGCAGTTATCATATAGGTGACCATGCAGTTATCATATAGGTAACCATGCAGTTATCATATAAGTGACCATGCAGTTATCATATAAGTGCCCATGCAGTTTTCATATAGGTGACCATGCAGTTATCATGTATGTGACCATGCAGTTATCATATTATATAGGTGACCATGCAGTTATCATATAGGTGACCATGCAGCTATCATATAGGTGACCATGCAGTTATCATATATGTGACCATGCAGTTATCATATAGGTGACCATGCAGTTATCATATAGGTGACCATGCAGTTATCATATATGTGACCATGCAGCTATCATATATGTGACCATGCAGTTATCATATAGGTGACCATGCAGTTATCATGTATGTGACCATGCAGTTATCATATTATATAGGTGACCATGCAGTTATCATGTATGTGACCATGCAGCTATCATATAGGTGACCATGCAGTTATCATATAAGTGACCAGGCAGTTATCATATAGGTGACCATGCAGTTATCATATAGGTGACCATGCAGTTATCATATAGGGGACCATGCAGTTATCATATAAGTGACCAGGCAGTTATCATATAGGTGACCATGCAGTTATCATATAGGTGACCATGCAGTTATCATATAGGTGACCATGCAGTTATCATATAGGTAACCATGCAGTTATCATATAGGTGACCATGCATTTATCATATAGGTGACCATGCAGCTATCATATAGGTGACCATGCAGTTATCATATAGGTGACCATGCAGCTATCATATAGGTGACCATGCAGTTATCATATATGTGATCATGCAGTTATGATATAGGTAACCATGCAGTTATCATATAGTAGGTGACCATGCAGTTATCATATAGGTGACCATGCAGTTATCATATAGGTGACCATGCAGTTATCATATAGGTGACCATGCAGTTATCATATAGGTGACCATGCAGTTATCATATTATATAGGTGACCATGCAGTTATCATATAGGTGACCATGCAGTTATCATATAGGTGGCCATGCAGTTATCATATTATATAGGTGACCATGCAGTTATCATATAGGTGACCATGCAGTTATCACATAGGTGACCATGCAGCTATCATATAGGTGACCATGCAGTTATCATATAGGCGACCATGCAGTTATCATATAGGTGACCATGCAGTTATCATATAGGTGACCATGCAGTTATCATATATGTGACCATGCAGTTATCATATTATATAGGTGACCATGCAGCTATCATATAGGTGACCATGCAGTTATCATATAGGTGACAATGCAGTTATCATATATGTGACCATGCAGTTATCATATTATATAGGTGACCATGCAGCTATCATATAGGTGACCATGCAGTTATCATATATGTGACCATGCAGTTATCATATAGGTGACCATGCAGCTATCATATAGGTGACCATGCAGTTATCATATAGGCGACCATGTAGTTATCATATAGGTGACCATGCAGTTATCATATAGGTGACCATGCAGTTATCATATAGGTGACCATGCAGTTATCATATAGGTGACCATGCAGTTATCATATAGGTGACCATGCAGCTATCATATATGTGACCATGCAGTTATCATATATGTGACCATGCAGTTATCATATAGGTGACCATGCAGTTATCATATAGGTGACCATGCAGTTATCATATAGGTGACCATGCAGTTATCATATAGGTGACCATGCAGCTATCATATAGGTGACCATGCAGTTATCATATAGGTGACCATGCAGTTATCATTTAGGTGACCATGCAGTTATCATATAGGAGACCATGCAGTTATCATATAGGAGACCATGCAGTTATCATATTATATAGGTGACCATGCAGTTATCATATAGGTGACCATGCAGTTATCATATAGGTGATCATGCAGTTATCATATAGGTGACCATGCAGTTATCATATAGGTGACCATGCAGTTATCATATAGGTAACCATGCAGTTATCATATAGGAGACCATGCAGTTATCATATAGGTGACCATGCAGTTATCATATAGGTGACCATGCAGTTATCATATAGGTAACCATGCAGTTATCATATAGGAGACCATGCAGTTATCATATAGGTGACCATGCAGTTATCATATAGGTAACCATGCAGTTATCATATAGGTGACCATGCAGTTATCATATAGGTGACCATGCAGTTATCATATAGGCGACCATGCAGTTATCATATAGGTGACCATGCAGTTATCATATAGGTAACCATGCAGTTATCATATAGGTAACCATGCAGTTATCATATAGGAGACCATGCAGTTATCATATAGGTAACCATGCAGTTATCATATAGGCGACCATGCAGTTATCATATAGGTGACCATGCAGTTATCATATAAGTGACCAGGCAGTTATCATATAGGTAACCATGCAGTTATCATATAGGAGACCATGCAGTTATCATATAGGTGACCATGCAGTTATCATATAGGTGACCATGCAGTTATCATATAGGTGACCATGCAGTTATCATATAAGTGACCATGCAGTTATCATATAGGTAACCATGCAGTTATCATATAGGAGACCATGCAGTTATCATATAGGTGACCATGCAGTTATCATATAGGTAACCATGCAGTTATCATATAGGTAACCATGCAGTTATCATATAGGTGACCATGCAGTTATCATATAGGTGACCATGCAGTTATCATATAGGAGACCATGCAGTTATCATATAGGTGACCATGCAGTTATCATATAGGTGAAATGTACGTAAATATCAGCTGAACTGTTAAGATCGTTCCCGAAAATTGACTTTATTTGTCTAGTATGTTGCTGTGCTTTGCCATCACACATGTTTATTTTATAACTGTGACAAGCTACTTAGATACACATCAATAGATCAAAATATAATACAACAACCGCCATACAGATATCACACATCCACCAGGAAATACCAGTAATCGACTTAAGCTACTTGACCCTTTGAGTGCGGGCGACGCTTTTAAGCGCATTCATACTGTTTTTCCACAACTAAAATTTGACAGAAATTGAACAAATATGCATATATAAATCTTGAGTAAAGCCCCCATTGTGAAATTTAGCAGGTTTAATTTTTAAGTGAGGAGGTATTTTCCTTTCATTTGAAGTTGGCAATTGCGTGAGCAATGCCAACTTCAAATGAAAGGAAAATGTTAAGTAGTAATGAAGCACTTAAAGAGTTAAAGTTTTTATTTACGTTCCGTGCAGCCTACATCACTTCAGTCTTTATCTTGGTCTCACACAGTCACGTGCCAGTGATAAATCTACCGTATCCATGACGACAAGCATGATGGTCTCGTGACTGACGTAATAAACGAGGCAATGCGAAGAAGACTAACATCAGTCTCACGTGATATTTGTTTTTTAATCCTCCCTGAAAATTTCAGGATTTATGTCGTTGTAGTGTAAGAAAACTACTACTACAATAACAAGACTGATGTAGTCTGTTTCATTGGCTGTAGATGTGATTATTTTATCATCAACATTAATCCGCGAAGCGCTGCAATAATCAGCTCCAATTAAAATAGAATTAACTCTGATAAAAAAGTACGCCGATTTGAGTTAAAAAATATCAACTCTCATTTGATCTGTTCTCTGCTTTGTTAAAGATAGCATCACGGATAAAACCCCGATTCAGTGCGGATGCTCATTAGATCAGTTAACTTTAGTATAATTGGTATTATCATTGATCTAACCCTAACATCTCTATCGACTTAGACAAACAAACAGAAACGATAATATTTGGTTAGAGAACGAACAGCTCCGAACACTTCTGCTATAATTATCATATGAACATTACTAGTGAACGCATTTGAATCTCACAAAGCTGTTTACCGGATTATAACGATTTTTTTTAGAACATGTAAAATACATGTAAACTTGCCTTCCAGCGGAGTAGGCACAGTTAGACTGATATAGACTTATAGTTTAGATTTAGTTTCAGATAATAATAATAATATGTTCCCGGAGTATCATGTAATCATTAGAACGTTATTAGTGTCATTATTGACATTTCTGTCCAAATTTACTGAGAATATCCTGAATTGTGTTATGTCATCTCGTTATCTGATACGACCATATCTAAAAATAACAATAATATTGATCAGATATAAACACTATCCTCATTAGAAGAGGAAGAATAAACTGGTTACAGGATGGTGTTACAGAAAACAAACCTGACCTGTTTATCATCATTTTCTCAACTTCACTAGTAATGTTTAGCTAGCATATTGATTTAACTCGTAGCTTTCAACATGTTTTGTATTCATTTATTCATTCATTTATTCATTTATTCGTTTATTCATTCATTCATTCATTCATTCATTCATCATTCATTCATTCATTTATTCATCCATTGTTTGATCGATATATTTGTTTGTGTATTCATACATCTATTCGTTCATGCATACGTTCATTAATTTTTATATTCTTATATTCAATCACTATTTCTTTCGTCAATTCATTCCCGTATTGATTGATTGATTGATTGATTGAATGATTGATTGATTGAATGATTGACTGATTGATTGATTGATTGATTGATTGATTGATTGATTGATTGATTGATTGATTGATTGATTGATTGATTGATTGATTGATTGATTGATTGATTGATTGATTGATTGATTGATTGATTGATTGATTGATTGATTGATTGATTGATTGATTGATTGAATTATTGATTGATTGATTGATTGATTGATTGATTGATTGATCGATGGATTGAATCATTCATTCATTCATTCATTCATTCATTCATTCATTCATTCATTCATTCATTCATTCATTCATTTATTCATTCATTCATTCATTAATTCATTTATTTCCTCTTTCCTTGCGTAGTTCGAGTCAGCAGCCATGTGTAGTATGCTTGTGTACATATCACGGTCACCAGTCATACAATTTACACCGCTGGCTGAATGTTGGCCGCCACAAGGTGATCGCATTGTTTACTGAGAAATACCACAACTAAATCAGCAACAATAGAGTCAAGGACAGTACTCAGCATGCTCTCCAGGATGCGCCACGCGTATTCGATCAACTGACGCTTGTTAATGTTAGCCCAACGTGCAACAGGAACACTGTAAGGAATGCATAAATAAATGAATGAATGAATGAACGAATGAATGAATAAATAAATAAATGAATGAATGAATGAATGAATGAATGAATGAATGAATGAATGAATAAATTATTCAGTGTTAGACGTTCTAGATCTAGACGTCAGAAGCTGACGTCTAACTATATGGACCTCAGACATCTACCATGGAGCCTAAAGGCTTTGCAGCTACAAAGGAATGCTATGTTGCTACCAAGCATAGTCCTGCAGCTTGTAAGATCACTTATTACCAAGGAGGCTATATAACCTCCTTGTTACTACTCAGCTACTAGTAAATATTATGGTAAAGATCCTACATCCCACACCCATCTTTATCTTTCCGGATTTATCGCTTGTGTAGCGTCATCACTACCAATAAAATGGGGAACGTTGACCAAATGTCATTTTGAATAATGTCTGTGTCGCATATGGCGAATGATCATTGGGCTAACATCTGGTGTTTGTGGATCAGAGACGTGAGTAGTAATACAGTAGGGCGGGCGGAGGGAGATCTACCCCAGGCGGTGATAAGGCTGTTTATGACGGTGAATTGTTCGTGCTGTGATTGGTCACGATAGGCGGCGTTAGTGTCGACGGGGCTGAGTGAAAACTACTTTGTTAACACTTTGATATCCGATTACTATTGGTGTTTGCTTATATAAGTTAATACACTGTATGTGGCCTATTCAAGATTTGCTACCAACATGATCAAGGTTATAAAACTTTTTAAAATATTTGTATACATATATTCACTGATTTCTAGTCGGGCGTTATTTGTGTATATATATATTTATTTATTTATTTATTTTAGCAGATGAAGGGTGTGTGTATACTCTATATTACTGCCCGCCGTCAATCTCAGAATGATTTGACTTGGCCGCGAGCCACAACAGATAACGGAGCGACTGGGGTGGTACTGATGCTGTTGTTGCTGCTGTTGTTTGCTTATGTTTCTTCTGCAGCTGCAGCTGTTATTGCTGTTGTTGTTGTTGTTGCTTCTGTTGGAGCTGTTGTCGCTGCTGTCTTGCTTCTGCTGCAGCCACAACCACTGCTGCCTGATGCTGCTGCTTCTGCTTGCTGCTGCTGCTGCTGCTGCTTGTTGTTGCTGCTTCTGTTTGTTGTTGCTGCTGCTGCTGCTGCTGCTGCTGCTAGCAGCAGCTGCTGCTGCTGCTGCTAGCAGCAGCTGCTGCTGCTGCTGCTGCTGCTGCTGCTGCTGCTGCTGCTGCTGCTGCTGCTGCTGCTGCTGCTGCTGCTGCTGCTGCTGCTGCTGCTGCTGCTGCTGCTGCTGCATTCATTCAACACTGTTGTCAAATAATATAATATGTATATTATTTTCTGCTAATAAATAAATGTATGACTTAACAAGAGACAGTTCAGTCGGTCATGTTTGTTGCGTTGACTTTTGTATCTATAAATAAGTGCACTGCAATATGAACATCTCTATGCCTGCGTCAACATGAAAACTTCATCTCGATGGCATTGATTTTTGTCTTTGTGACATGGATTTGTAGCTATGATTTGCTAGTCGCTGTAGTCGTGACTATAAGCAAAATGACTGCTAAATATAACAGAAATAAAATGTGTAGGCCTGCGATGAGTGAAATAATACATTTAATGTGAATATCAAGTAACATTTAACCGTATCTGTGGCATCATTCTGTAACTCATGTTCTGAGAATCTGTGTTAGTTATTATGTAGTAACCGTATCTATGCCGTAATTCTGTAATCTATTCTCTGAACCATTTCGCTGTGTTAGTTATTGTGTAGTAGCCGTATCTATGGCGTGGTTCTGTTTCCCACGATCCTCGTGGAGTACGCCAGTCTGCCATCACCCACAGAAAGCGGTGAACCTCTGAGCGGACGGGACGTGTGGGTATGTGTGGGAGAGCCGGCCGTATAGCCACGTCCCAATACACGGAGTGATAGCTGCTGTAAGACAATGTAAGAACAGAGAAGTGACCATGCATGCAGATTGTCTCTGGATCTCTCTGGATCTCTGAGAGTCTCTGGATAACAGTAGTCATGGACGGGCAACTCTTATCCGGGCTGTGGTGTACATTGTGTAGGATTACTATAAGGCCAGGATACTACCAGGATATGTGTAGAGTGAGTAGATTGCTTAACAATTAGGAATGTAGTCTTTGTAAACGGTTAGTTAGAAGACATTAGAACAGCGGGCTGGAAGTTCATCCCGTTTAAAACCCTTTCAAGCCTGAATTTACATTGTCATCTTCATCCACTACAAGTCGACAATTGCTGCCGCAATTGTCGACTTGTAGTGGATGAGGATGATTTGATGTGGGCGAATTTTTTTGAAAAAAGCCATGTATTGGTGAACCAGTTTCAAGGAAATTTTCCATCTAGAATTGTCAGTTGTAGGACAAATTAAGTCTGTTTGCAGGGATGATGCTTTAATGCATCGTGAGGGCTCAAAGGGTTGACCAACGTTGTGTGAATGCTGGCTCAGCGTATGTATGCTTAACCCATTGAACACGAGATCGAGATCATTGTGTTTCAGAGTATGCTATTTTTTACTAATGCTGTGTTAATGCTGTGTTAATGCTGGGCTAATGCTGTGTTAATGTTGTTTTGATGCTGGGCTAATGCTGTGTTAAGATGTGTTAATGCTGGGTTAATGCTGGGCTAATGCTGTGTTAATGCTGGGTTAATGCTGGGTTAATGCTGGGTTAATGCTGGGTTAATGATGGGTTAATGATGGGATAATGCTGTGTTAATGATGTGTTAATGATGTGTTAATGATGTGTTAATGCTGGGTTAATGCTGTGTTAATGCTGTGTTAAGATGTGTTAATGCTGGGTTGATGCTGTGTTAATGCTGGGTTAATGCTGTGTTAATGCTGTGTTAATGATGTGATAATGATGTGTTAATGCTGGGTTAATGATGTGTTAATGCTGTGTTAATGCTGGGTTAATGCTGTGTTAATGCTGGGTTAATGCTGTGTTAATGCTGGGTTAATGTTGAGTTAATGCTGTGTTAATGATGTGAAATCATCATAAATGTCTTAGTTAGCTCTTTCCCCTTCATTTGAATACGTATGTTATGGATCTACGGAAATTATAATTTTGTAGCTCTTACAATTTCTGACGTCTAAATATGGTCTTGTGCTGTCTTGCGCTGAAATATTTAAGTCAATATCCAGTGGCTATTTGTGCGTGCCAATGTTGATAATGTTGTTAACACACCAGAGCGACATAGATATCATTTTACATCCTAACAGTGGGAAAATAACCTCAAACGACTTAACTTTGTCTCAAAGCTGTTTCAATGTTGGGCCAGAATCTGTGATGAATGTTGGCCTGCAGATCTCATATCAGGATTCTACTAAGAGAGAAGCAGACAGAGAAATTTGTTAGCAGCCTCTGCGGCAGACACTTACGCATTCATTGATGGCATCTTCTCCTATTGAGTTCCTGCTGATTTTCACATTGATATCTATATCGCTCCGGAGCGATATAGATATTAATGTGAAAAGCGGAACACAGTGGAAAAAATTACCTCGAACGACTGAACTTTGTTTCAAAGTTGTTTCAATGTTGGGCCGACATCTGTGATTGAATGTTGGTCGTGTAGAGGACCGACTAACACATTAATCCAGAGATCTCAGTTCAGGGTGTAGTCAGAGAAAAGCAGACCGAGGCATTAGTTGGCAGGCTATGTAGCAGACAAAGGCCTCAGCATCCATTGACGGCATTCCCTCTGTCTAGTGGATTCCTGCTTTTTATTATAAAGATATATCGTCCCCTTGGATATGAAAGGATTTATATGCCACTATGTAAAGTGGCAAATACGCCCTTTCATATCCAAGGGAACGATACATTGATATTGGTCAGTTATCTTAGTTTTCCATCTCTGTGCATCATATTGTGCTGTAATATACACCGCGCGCCATGAATAGGGGAATTGTTACTGATATTATCTATTGATGGCGAAAATAAGGCAGAACACACATGTAGCCCTACCTGCCTACCGCATCCAGGAGGACTAAC
Source organism: Flabesymbios commensalis (assembly GCA_964017125.1). NCBI lineage: Eukaryota > Metazoa > Annelida > Polychaeta > Terebellida > Flabelligeridae > Flabesymbios > Flabesymbios commensalis. The sequence continues at coordinate 8,111,165 of OZ024911.1, read as the reverse complement.
AGTTACTGTGAAAACTCATACGTGAATGTGTGCTGTATAGCTATAGGTCATATTATTAACAGATGATTAACAGATGAAGTGCTGCTAGTTTACATGTAACCAATTCTGGTATGATACCGGCCCATCGTCTAAGATGCTGGGCCAACTTCACGCTAATATTTTATCATCGCACCATGTTTTTGTGACTTGAGATTTTACGTTATTACTGCGACTACTCTGAACTTCTTTTGATTAAGGACGATATCAAGCTCTAAACTCACATTCAAATTGACATTATCATGATCATCTCAAGATTTAGGTGCGTAATCTAGTTTTGTTTTTCTAAGATATTGTTTCCTTGCGTACCGTCTGAACTGAATTACCTATAATATATTTGCACGTATTTGACCCGGAGCTCGATCTAGCCCTCGTGCCCATAAAAGCTATGACATTTTCACTGAGATTTATATTTAACTTGACTCTTGAGACATAACGTGTTTTTGTTCTTTTTTGCCAAATAGGAAGCTTTAAGCCCCAATGCCTATTTTACCATTTTTCAGAATTACACTAAAATAACATTTACAACAATTCGAAAATTGTGCAACAAAGTTATAGTTTTATTTATTTTAACTATTGTTATAGTCACCGCCCTCGGCCGTATACACATGTAGGTCACGAAAAAAAAAATTGCCCAGATTTTATATTGAATATTTTTTTAAACACTTTAATCAATAGGGGCGCATAAAACAAGCACACATTATCAAATATGTGTCAAGTTTGGAAATCTGCCATTTTTGTTGCGTGCTACTTGGAAGCATGCTAATTCGCAAAAAGTACCCAATTATGTTCATGGTCTTTATCACTAATTCTTTATTAGCGGTAAAATTGATATGTGGTAATATTTCTGCCTCGGGTAGGCTATTATAATTAAGTTTACTCGACATACTATGAACATATATCGTTATTTTTATTATACGTGAATCTCATATTGATCTTAGTGTATATTTTTATAGAGATAGAATAATATATAAAATGACACTTTGAATGCTAAGGCTGAATTTGTGTTCCCAAAATATTAGATTCTACTCTGGCTATTTAGTATTATATTTATTATAAATTTGTTATGTTTATGTTAGTCTCATATTGATGTTTATGCTTGGGTCGATATTACCTGTACTGATACAGTGTTTTTCTAGCTGCTATAGTGTGGTTTTTTCTGGCGATTACAGTGTTTTTCTGTGATGCGGGGCTTGGCACGAGAGCTGATATTTCTAGTGCTAGTCGTTGGATCTCTCTGTCTGTTTCTAGTTGTTACAGTGTTTTCCTGGTGGTTACAGTGTTTTCTCCAGCTTTTACTATGTTTTTCTGTCTGTTACAGTGATGTGGCGCTCGGTACGGGAGCTGATATCGTTATAGTGCTCGTCGTTGGATGTCTCTTGCTGTTTCCGCCTGTTACAGTCCATTTCTGTCTGTTACAGTGCTTTTCCTGGCTGCTACCGTGGTTTTCCTCTCGCAGCGTTTTTTCGGGTTGTTACAATGTTTTCCTCTCTGTTACAGTGATGCGGGGCTCGGCACGGGAGCTGATATTTCTAGTGCTCGTCGTTGGATCTCTCTTGCTGTTACTGGTTGTTACAGTGTTTTTTCTGGTGGTTACAATGTTTTTTCTGTCTGTTACAGTGATGCGGTGCTCAGCACGGGAGCTGATATTTCTAGTGTTCGTCGTTGGATCTCTCTCAGTTCTCCTGACTTATCATCTCACCTGGAGATTACCACAGAGGGATCATGGAACCCTCAGGATCAGGTTTGACGGACGACTCGAGATCTTCAGGAGTGTCGTGGTGGCAGCGCCCCCTTACGGTGAGGATAAGCGTGAAGGAATAGAGGCGCCCCCTTACGATGAGGATAAGCGTGAGGAAATGGAGGCACCCCCCTACGGTGATGATGAGCGTGAGGGAATAGAGGCACCCACCTACGGTGAGGATGAGCGTGAGGGAATAGAGGCGCCCTCTTATGGTGAGGATACCCATCATGGATTACAAGCGCCACCTATAGATGAAGACACACACCAGGGATTGGACGGTACAGATCTAGAGAAACCTGGTGGCGGACGAAAGAAACAACGCCAGCCTCGACAGAGGGAGCCACTAGCTGAACTGCTACAGAAAGTTAAACAAGTGAGTTATAATTTATACACGTTATCTATCAAATGCTAAGATATAAATAATTTACACAGATTATTGCAAAACACGAGATGCCTGACATGCTTAGTTATGCCTCAGTAACACTGTCGCGAATCCACTGGCAATCCAGTACGAATGCTGGCGATATGTGCAATACGGATGTGAGTGCGAATCATGGAGAATAAAAATGCTCCTGAGGTGGATAATTTATTGAGCAACGAACCAACTAGAATCAATACGGTTCAAATTGCGAATGACGGAGAACCAAGTAGAACTAAGAATAATGAACTAGAACCAATGCAAATCAGGACGGGTTGACACGAACTGATACAAAAGGCTGTACGAATCAATACGATCTAATGCGAATAAACCTGCGAACAGACACGAACCAATATGACTCAAGTAGAATGCAACTCGGGCCAGTGCGAACTGATACGACCTGGAAAGAACCAGTACGAGCTCATACGACCTGGAACGGTCCAGTGTGATTCAATAGGGATGAGCTGTTGGCTACAAAATGTCGCGCTCATCCGTGTCTTATCGTCAGTCTTCTTTGTCCATCAAATTAACATCATCTTTGCCCAATTTTGGTGCAATGTTATATTATATTAAAAATTATATTACTAGCATTCGAAGTTAATCTTATCAAATTTATTCAATTAAAATCTGATTATAACGTTTTTAAAAGACCGAATTTATATTAGATTCGGTGCACAAATATAGATCATTAACGGTATCCCATAAGAAAAAAATGGTGTCAAAGAAGAATTCATATAAGGATATATGTTTTTAACCATAGACGGAAGTAGAATACCAAAAACGAACAAATTGGGACTCATCAGCAAACAAAGTAAAGGTAACAAAGAGGGGTACATAGTAGAAGACAATAATGAGCTGTGGTAGAAAGAGTAATGATTGCAACCACAGTATGAGAAAAAAAGGAAAACAGTCCCGGGGAATAAATTGTGACAACACTAACAAAAGAAAATTAATAGAACATTTAAGCAAATTACTTGACAGACAGAGGGAGATAGAGTATATCATCATATAGTGATAAAGACTTAGAATTCATCAGCGGAAAATATAGCGAGGTAAAGAGAACATGCAGATTATTAGTAAGAATATTACCGCACATGAAAACAATTAAAAAAACATAAAAAGAAAAACAGCAGAGAACAGAAAGCGGAGTGCCAGAAACACGCCACATATAAAGTTGCTGAATAAATGTAATGTCGCAGAAGACGACGACAGCTGTCAACTAGAAGTTCAAAAATAGAGTGGGTCAAGAAAAAAATTATTTAGAGAGATACATCATGGAGTTTCAGTATTAACATAGTGCTTAAAATCGCATTTGGCAGCAGCAACAGTCACTATCTTTAGCACCCAGTTAATTTTCTGATTTTTAATCATTTCGATTTTCAAATTGCTCCCAAAAAATCCCACTTGATAACGTAATAAAAATATATTTTAAAACATATCAGTGCTGAAAATCAGTATGCGTAATATCCAACGATTCAGTTATTATAGGCTTTCATTTAGTCATCAGTCTAAATGCAAGCCTATAATAACTGTTGTAAGTGTTGTAACTATATACATCTTAATATATATTTTTACCAATCTGGAACTGTACAAATTGGGTTATTGTTGGTATAATTATTTGTCTAATGAAAATAAATAATAATGTGTAAGAAGACACTGGTAATCTCAAAGTTGTATATTAAAATACGTACATAACACTTCTAGAAAGTGGCTAGTCATCCCCCCATGGGAACAGTCTTACAAGGGTATAGTTAATAAACAGTGTTTGAAAATATTTCAGCCACTCGAATCTCTTGGAACTTTTTGAGTTTATAGGAGATATATTTATGAGTAGGAAATAACAGTCAGAAATTATGTTGCAATTTGTGTGAGGTTTGACCAGTATTTGAAACACAATGATCATCAGAGTCTGCCCTGGCAACACTGAAATGATATAAGAGTCGAGTTAGTCATTACCGCTATGTGAATCTACCTCATTTGTTCTGTATTGCAGTGGTAACGTCCTGGTTCGCATTAATTGATTGTGAATCGCAGTCATTCGCATTGGGATCTACCTTATTCGTATTTTGTTTCACGCCATCGTTGCGCAACGTTGCAATCCGTAGCTATCCTTTGTAGTTCATCATTTAACTTGTACTGCATCATATCCCCTGACCGTAAATAGCAATGATTCAGCACGACAATCAACGACAACCGTATATGTACCGTGTTGCGTCGAGTCAGTTCTAGTCAGTTCTTTCTGATTCCTTGCTCGTCGGCAGACTCTTTCAATGCGAACCAACCTGTTACGCTGCGAGGCGATACGAAGAGCAATACGAAGTGCAAAGACCTGATTAGAACCGATTCGAACTACTACGAACTGTAAGGAACTACAACGAATGGGGTTCATTCGTATTGGCAGTACGGATGTTTGAAACGACAGTGGCGAATTAGCTGGCGAACTAATACGGATTCACATCCGTATCAGCTCGCCATCATGATTTGCGACAGTGTGACCGGGGCATTAGTCGACTGTCTGTGACGGTGGACCAACGTTAAAGAAACATTACGTAAAAGTGTATTTTTTTTAATTAAACAGCATAATGCAAACACAAATCGTATAGCACTAACGTGAAAGAGCAACAACATTCAGAGACCTGGAAACTTCATCCTTTTTGTAATTGTCTTAGTATTGGTTAACTCACCCAGCATGCTTTATAAACACATTCTTGGGCTACCGTCTCAAAGCATGGTATCGTGTTTGTTGGACAACAGTTTGTAGCAATCTGTAGCATTGAACGGGTTAATCTGATACAAATAGTCTTTTGTTGTGAGAAGGAAGTGGATACTAAGAACAGTTGCTTTAAAAAAATGCATCAATCTATACGATTAATGGATGTATTCAGTAAAACAAAAAATGAATTTACTTCGAACATTTTATGGCATTCTTGCACGTCAGAAAAAATATGTGATGTGACTGATCGAGACGTAATCTGTGAAACCGAATAAATGACACTAAAACTGTATAATCATTTGATGGTAAATATTCAAGATCAGATCGCACTACATTCGGGAGTTTTAAAACAAACAAAAATGTTTTAACATGAGCTTATCCCCACGTTTTATTATTAATAGTATTTTGTTAAAGTCTGACGTGTCTACATATACAAGAGAAACACAAATGCAAAAATAAAATCAACATAATAATTTCAGGCTAAATCTCAGGTTGGAAATCTGTCATTGACTTTGCTACGCTTTACAACAATCATATTTTAACCTTTAATTGCCAACTTGTCTCATTGCAATTTTACTTTCTTGAAGTTGTGGATCACGCTATTAATTTAGTGCCAACACGATCCATACTTATTGCGATTCATCAAATCAGTGGCCTAGTATATTTACCTCTTACTGGCAGCAGACATGTTACATTCTCTAAATGTATAAAAACGTGAAGATAATATGAGCTAAAAGTCAAGTACAGTCGTGATTATCATTTAAATGGTTAATAACAAATTGTGGTATTCTCTGAGAACTGAATCTTGTAGATCGGAAGATTTTTCTTTGCAATTACAGAAGCTTGTCCTTGGAATAAATGTCGATATGTGTTTCTCACTATGTTTGCTATTCGTCTTCTTACTTGTTCGCCAAGAACGTTTCCTATTAGACAGGAAACAACGTCGGCTAGAGGATTTCAAAAATAGTTTGTTTTTAACTTCAGAATAAATCAATGTCAGACAGGCTTTGTACAGCACGTCTCCTCGGAGCCAGATACATTATACTTCTCTCTGAATCTGTTTATATTCCTTGGTTTAGACAAGTGGCGTCAATACATCTGTGAAAGAAGAATATGTGAATTGCGTCATGTTCCACGTTTAAATTATTTTACCCAAAGAGTATGTATGTAAAAAGTTTAATAACATTTTCATTCGTTTTGATTTTAATCAGTATAGTAACATTTTATTTTACATTAATATATATTTATATATAACAAATGACGCCAGGAAGAGAGTGTATTATTAGATTGTAAAAAAACGAAAGTAATGTGACTTAATCCATACAGGCTGAATCCACCGACAACCCAGCCAGCACCAGGCGTTGGCACTAGGCTTTAAGGATATTAACAAACAAAATCAAATGCAAACACAACTTCAATAAGTAGTTGTTGTCGATTCCCATCAGTTTGTTACATAATTATCTCTGGGATATATTTATTTTTCAAAAGAGACACAAGTTTTGTCATTGAACACGTTTACAACTGGAAATGGTATTAGTAATTTCCAGCTCCAATGAACGATGAAAATGTCAGGCTTAATTGATAAATAATATTAGCTGACCATCCTACAGAAGTGTTTTCTATTGGGACATCATTGGACCATTCTCCTGTGTCCATGGCGGGGGTTACTATATTAACATGATTAAGTGAGACAGATATTCTCAAGAGAGGAAGGCAACATGAATATGTAAATGAGCATAGGATCTCAAGTGGATTCATGTCATATGCAATACATGTTATTTCCCAATAGGACAGGAGCATAGCTTTATTTCATGGGAAAGCAAATTATTGTTCGCGTTGCATTTCTGGTGAACAAGGAGAAACACGCGTAACAAGCGCAGCATCATCATCATCATCATCATCAGCAGCAGCAGCAGCAGCAGCAGCAGCAGCAGCAGCAGCAGCAGCAGCAGCATCAGCAGCATCAGCAGCATCATCATCATCAGCAGCAGCAGCAGCAGCAGCAGAAGCAGCAGCATTGTGGTGTTGATCAGACAAATGTAGTGTTGACATATAGTAGAGTTTCTCCTCTCACCACTTATCATGCTTATACTGAGTGACTATATACACTGATCAGTCCAATCCACTTAACATACTGACTGACTAATATAAAATGATCCCGTATTATCTTACTATGGTACATATGTCAGTCCCTTATCACTATTATCATCACCATAATTCACTCAGCTTCCTGGTAATGATAGGCCTAACCCGTTCCTAGTATCTGATAAATGCTACACAAGTCTCAACAGTACTCTGCTATTGTTTGCTGTTTTGGAAAGTAAATTACAATAACCAATGTTATATAGAATAACGCTTGAACTCATCAATTCACCGAAGCTGTCATAGTGTTGAATTATTACCAAATGAGGCGAGTGATCGAAATGAAGTTAATCAGCCAGCTTGGTAATTAAACTTCACGCCTCCACAAATTATCAATCATGCCGTGTCAGATTCTGACAAATGTGATGTTCTTATGAGTATGTGACATGATGACAATAATTATGTAGTGCTTAAAAGTCGTACTTTTCTTTTTATTTCGACTTCTTTTTCTGCTCCTTCTTTTCCTTCCTATTTTGGTACAGAAAATTAATAAACATGATATGCAACGGCTATTATTGATCAAAGATGATCAAATATAATACATAAGCAGCCAAGCAGCCAGGCAGTCAGTCAGTCGTTCTCTAGGTGCATTTTTCTAGATGAAAACATTATCTAGTGATCCAGTCAGCAAGGCAGCCAACCATTTATTCGATCCAATTAACCTGTCAGTCATTCTGCCAGACAGCTCGCCAGCCTTCTACTTATATCAGCAGTCAGTCATCCTACCAGACAACTCGCCTTCTTGTCAGTCAACTCTCCAGTCAGTCATCATATCAGCCAGCCAGCCAGCTATCTTGTCATTCCTGTCGACTTATCACCATGCATGTAATACTACAGAAGTACGAATCAGTCTCATATAATAAACGATTGTCATGTATTCCTCTCCCGCATCCATAGAACAGAAGCCAATAAAATCTCAGAATGCACTAAATGGGTCATGCATGTCCCTGTAGTATTGTATTATTGTGTTCTTATCGTTTTAAAATTGCTTACTATTTATGCCATGCCGATAAAGACAAAAAATTATAAAATGATCCCTAAAATTAATAACATAGCGGGCCTACTGCTTGGCTATTGTACAGTAATGTTTTTCATCATATTAGCATATATAGGCATATATAACATTTGAATTCGCAAAATGAGAAAACATATTTATCACAATGTTTTTACTGTTATCATGGTTATTGCTCAAATTTCTTGGAAATGGCCCGTATACATCAAGCCAGTCAGAGCAACAGCTCACCAATCTTATGATTTTCTAAGTGAGTGATTTATGTCCCCATAGTATTATAGTGAATCAGTGTATTAGAGCTACTCTACACGCGTTATTGTCGGCTCTCTCTCAGAATGGCTGTGCGTGGCGACCCCCAGAGAATCATCCATAATGATCAGTACTTTACACCATCTGCGTCCATCATGTAAGCCAGATAATACGAAAAGCTACTCAATCAACCAGTTCAGTTTACAACAGTATAGCTGACGTAGAGCTTGGCCATCTTAAGTATAGTCCCTACATTCGACCAATGAGAGAGTGACCCAGCAGGAACATGACAACATTTTATTTTATTTTAAAATAATACAATACTTGGCCTTACTTGGGTCAATTCCATTTCCTTTAAACATGTACATTGCGGGTCATGTGAACCATATATCTAACTGATAACTATATAACTGATAACTGATTTACTTTATAACATAGTCATGTGAGCCATATATATATAACTTATTATAACTGTGAATTATTTACTGCATGACATAGTAAGGTGGATCCTTATGGATTGTAAAAGGGAATTATACCAGCAAATGAATAACTGATGACTGATTTACTTTATAACATAGTCATGTGAGCTAAATATATAACTTATTATAACTGTGAATTATTTACTGCATGACATAGTAAGGTGGATCCTTATGGATTGCAAAAGGGAATTATACCAGCAAATGATCCGTGGACCCATGTATTGATCCGGATCAGTCAGTTTTGCTCGATTTACTATATAATATAGTCTGGTCAATCATTGCGGATGGTCCATGGATCATCACGTATAATCCTGGTCAGGCATTTTTCTGGTTTGCTTAGATTGAGGATTATAAAATACCAACCGAAAAAACTGGTCATTTTGTTGGGAGATAACTCTTTGAGCAAATAAGCAACAACCTAGCAAATACAAGACGTTAAAACAATGTTGAATTAATGTTGGCTCGGGTTGTAGACGGTTGGCCAACGCTATGCCAGCACTTGTTCAACGTTTGTGTTGTGCTTGTTTGGAACTGGTAAATAAACAAAAAACGCAATAGACACTGTACCATTTCCCTTTGTTTGAATTACTTGTGCTAAGATGTTATTGGATGCCAAACAGCACCCTTAATATCTGGAATAAATTGAACAGACAAGAGACTTGGCGTCCATTGGAGGGTGGACAACTCTATGGCGAGCCACGAGGAGAGATTAGAACGGGTTTATAACTCAACTCTATTTATATCTCAAAATGGTATTATGACATTATCAAGATGCAGAATGACAAGCAATCAGACTAAATCAAGGAATACATTTTAGCAAAATAAAATACAGATTATATGGTGTCCTGCGTAGATGGTATTGTATTTCGAGTATCATATATTTTGTGACAATAGCGTATATGTCCAGTATTTTTTAGTCAATGTCACTACCAATGTCAATGGCAAGGTTTACGTGTACATTATGTTTAAATTTGTGATTGTTTATGCCCGCTCATACCACTATCAAATACGTAAAACATGTCTTTGCAAAATAGCAGTTAATAGTTTTTACAAACAAGTTTAACTTATATTTATATTTATTTGCTTATACTGCTTCCGTTTAAAGCTAAAACGTGGCTACAGAATTATTTCGTGAAGGTTAGAAAATGAAGCTGATATTATCTAATATTAACAAGTAGAATGCTTAGAACAAATGGAAGTTCTATCAAACTTAAATACTGTAATTGTCGCGACATACTGTATTGCCTATCTCTGGGTGGCCCCTTAGGCTGACATGATGTGATGCGCAGTGCATTCTGGGCCAGACTGTGGCAGAGTTTACACAAAAAGCTAGCCCTGTAAACGGGCCACCCGGGCCTTGCGATAAATGTCAATTGCTCTGAAACATCGTGATCACATGATATTTCCGATCTCGCCTACATTTAAAGTGGTCAAATTAATTGCGTGAGACTTTATTATAAATTACTTGAGAATTTCGTAAGCATTGGTAATTAAATCCCGGCTAGGCCTAGTAGTAGACTAGTAGGCCTACTAATATTAGTATCTAGTCTTAGCTTAGATTTTTATACTACAGTCTAACACAAACCACAAGTCTATTCCCGAAAATGACACTGACAGCCTGAGACATTGGCCTGAGACTTATGTGTGATCCGGTCAACTTGCACCACAGCCAACTCGGACCTTGGCAGTATAGTGATATCAAACATATCTACAGGGCTAGGGTAGCCCGTCATTCAGTCATCAGTTAACGTTAGCGATGACATAGTTTACAGAGGCTAAGAATAATAAATCAGCCGATGTTTTTAAAAATGATAGTAATAATAAATATATATACAAAAATAAGAGGTAGACTCCACCAGAAACATTAAAATATATTCGTAATGATGAATACACTGTTTGCACGATTTTGCGCATAAGCAGGACTCCCAACTAAATAGTTCTGTTTTAATCACTGTGTGGCGCTTTGTAATAGAAAACAGTGTGACAGGACTCACAACTAAATAGTTCAGCTTTTAGTCCCTGTGTGGCGTGTTGCTATTGGGAAAGGTGTATTGTTTATTTTTTTGGCTAGCTAGCCCAGTAAACAGTCTCGGGCCTTCTGGTAAATGTATCTCCGATTCCGCTTACATTTCAAGTAATTATTTGTGTGAGATCTTATTATAAATTACTTGAGAATTTCGTAAGCATTGGTAATTAAATCCCTAAAGGCTAGGCCTAGTGATGTACTAGTAGTACTACTACTACTACTAGTAGTAGTAGTAGTAGTAGTAGTAGTAGTAGTAGTAGTAGTAGTAGTTAGTCTCAGTTTAGATTTTTAGACTACGCCCTACATTCACAAACCACCTATTCCCGACAGTGACACTGACAGTGACAGCCTGAGACGTAAATATGTGGGATCCGAGTCAACTTGCACCCCAGCCATCTCGGACCTTAATATTAGAGTTGCCCGTCATTCAGTTTTAAAACGTTATTGATGACATAGACCAGTGTAGACCTACTCACGTTTTATCGCCCACACTGAATGATAGTGAGCTCCGGTTGAGCAGCCTTTTCATTAACCCATAGCATGACATATGTAGTCTATAAATGGGCCAATAGCATTATCCCTACATTAAACAAAATCATGATCCATTTTTGCAAAGCACCCAAGAAATTATTCATATTTAAAATATCGACTATTAGTCTGGGACCCAAAACGTGGCAAAGGTCTGATATGTGTAGCCTATATGACAGGGAAATATCCTAAGAGCATTAGGCTATTAGGGTGGTTGTATAAGTTTATCGTGGCAGCAAAGTTTTTAAAATGATGGATTTTCAAGGGTACCATCGAGCCCCCAAAACTATACAGTTTTAACCCCAGGTTATTAAAAAATATATATATATATTGTTATGATTTTTTTTTAAATCACTGTCGATCCTATTTCTCTTTTACTAAAGATAGGGTGGCAAATGATTAGAGTTTCATTTTTTTCACAAAACATAAATCTACCTATAGAGCGCTGAAAGTCAAAATTAATAAAAAAAACTAACACAGCTCGTAGAATGTAATTTTGCCGTTCCCAGTACATTTCTATGATTATGATCAAGCTAATATCTGTTGACTTAACTTGGTACATCGTCATCTAATAACACCAAAGCAAATAAGAATAATGCTACCTTGTTGTGTGAAGGACTTATGAGATCAAAAGAGTGGCTGGAGTACTCTCACAAGTTACATTTGTTCGACCCCTATAACAACATAATCCTCATTATTATGGTTGTACACGCTTTTAATACAACTCTATATTAAGGGTGGAACATATATCAGGTTTCGATTTTTTTCATTAAACGTTAACCGCTGAAAGTCAATATTAAAAAAAACTTGAACACAGTTCTTAGTATGTAACTTTTTCTTTTCTGTATATTTGTATGATTATGAGCATACAAATGTCTGCTGACCTCATTTGATAAATGTGTCATCTGGTACCACTATGTCAAATTATAAAAAAAACTAACTTGTTGCATGTAGGACTTATGAGGTGGAAATTCCGGATGGGGTACTCTCACATTTTTTGTGTAACCTTTGTATAACAAAGTTATCATTCTTGTACTTATAACCAGCGTTAATACCACTCTTGCCACCTTTTGTCTCTTATGAGGTAAAATGTCCGGACTGGGTAGGCCTACTACATTAGTTGTATTGTCTCGACTACTTTGTATTAACAAAATCTTATTTTTTATAATTATAAACTGTTGCCACATTGTATCATTGAATACATTTAAGGTTTTTTTTTCTGCGGGCACAAAGTCGTGAGGTCGTGGGTTCGAATCCCACATTGTACATGATGGGAATTTTTCTGCGACCGGCCCCAACCCAGGGTGAGGTCGACACAGGCTCAATGGGTAGGTCAAGCCACAGATGAAGACATACTAGCCGATATATTTAAGCCTACTCATCAAATTTCCATTGTTGATTCTACTAGAGTGCAATAAACTGGTGTCACTAATTATCAACTAGTCTGTGTTAATGGTTTGAAATGTAATATACTGAAGAAATACAAAATTAAAAACTATACGGAATTGGCTCGCCCAGTGGAAGTCAACTCGTATATATATTAAATTTAGAAATTTTCATTCAATTTTATTTAAAAAAATTGTATACATACACATAGTTTGTTTCTAGTATTCATCTGCACTTAATTTTGAAACATCCATCTCTCCATACAATGAAAGTATCAGTCCGTCCAAAAACAGTATTGATCATTATTTTTTGTATACTATTTTTTGGTACGCTATTATAGGCCTAGTTTTTATATTTGCTACCATTTCTGCTCATATGCAGACTTTTTTTTATAATTCGTATACAATTGACCTATCTATTTTGCTATTGTATAACGTTGACTATTTTAGCACCATTATAAATCATGCCTTTTTAACAACCTATCATTTATTTTAAACTAGTCATATATTCTGTACTGTTTTTCTCATAGTTGCCTTCTGTTTTAATGCATAACCAAACAGCTAGTCATATCCTAGTTACACTATTTTTTTTTTTTTTACTCATGCCCTCTCGGTCTCTGTAATCAGACAACCTCTCATAAGTTCACAGCATATTATCCACTGTTGTTACTATATTATGTACATTCTGTTAAAAATGTTTTTTTTTATATATAACAAGAGGTGGCTATTAATATAACATATATTCTGATATTTTTATATGTACCATTTCTAACCTTATCCAGTATTGACACTATGTTTTATCCAAATTCATATGAAACAAGTAACCTTTCCATTCCACTCATATTATGTCTATTTTTTGTTATTGTAGTTTTATCTAACTTGACATTTTTTAGTTATTTACTTACTTAAAGTTTTATATTTTTTTGTTGGCTTCAAACATTTGCCAGTCGTCTAATATGTTATTTAGTTAAATAGTTAGTATGTTTTTTTGTTATAGATTGATATCTAACTCATCATTTTTCAACTTGTTTTCTTCTGCTTCTAGTTTCATAATGTTGCCACCATCTGGCAGTCATATACAATATCGTCAGTTAATTACTTGGACAAATGCAAATAATTAGCCATATTTGTACTTTTGTTGCTTTCAGTCTTAGCTCTCACCCTTGCGTAAAGATTACATTTCCGCCATGCAAAGCCAAAAGGCAATATCTGATTACTTTACAAGTAAGCAGATACTGCCTTTCAGCTTTGCAGAGCAGATTTGATTTATTTTGTCATTTGTATAAATACATTTTGTTTTAAACCTTCAAGTAGGTAGTTGGTGGAATAAATATTTTTATATGTACCTTACATTTTATTTCACTTTTTATATTGAATAAATCTTCTTACCATATCAAATCTGTTATTATTTCTATACTGACAATATTTCCATTCATTCTAGCCAACCTATACAATGTACACAACAACATTCTTTTCATACATTATATTTATTTTACTCTCGTCTCTCCCTTTCCACACTTAAACTTTAACCCCAAAGTACAAATTCAAATCAGATAAATTAGTCGATAATTGATCCAAAATCATCTGCTGTTCAAATTTGAGCTAAATGCAACTTTTTACAAAATTTTGATTATCAAAAGAAAATGACCTAAATGTAACCAAAAATGGCCTGTAATAAGTCCTCAACAATTTGATGATTTTCCATTATTTCATGTCATTTATTCACTGTTATATGATTGGATACGTACAGGGTTCGTACGTTCATGGAAAACCTACAAAAGTCATGGTATTTTACTTTTCGTCTAAAGGCATACAATTTAAAAAAAATAGCCTGTCTAGTAATCTAGCCCATTATATAATAAATAGTTTGGTCGTTTTTCTGGATAAAAAGTCGTTGAATTTTAAGAAATGACCATAGAAAAAATGTGATTCAGGAGAAATAAACCTGTACGTAACACAAAATTTGGTGCATTTAGAATTTGTCGATAATTTTCATTTCTTCAAGTTATTAGCAAGTGCATAATCATGTATTATTTGTCATAATTAGATACCTGAATATAGGCCTATCTATATATTAACAGCAGAGAAAAAAATAAAAAATAGTAAGAATATATGTTTTTCGGTCAAAAAAGTATGTAATCCATCCCATCCTATCATCTGCTCTCCAAGTCATATCATAATTGCACATAATTGGAATGGATAAATATTATCACAATTAGGGCCTACTGACAGATAGCCCGAATTATGACTTGTCCTATTTGACTCCCACCCTTTCATGTCCGTTCCCGAAATTATATGAGGGCACTCGTGCACATTCCAAGCTATTTTATTTAACACGTTTTTTGTATTCGTCTCAACAGTAGTCGCTTACTATATTGGAAATTCTGCTGTGGATTTTTTTTGAGCTGTACAATCAATTTAACCATTTAACTACCAACACATCACCAGACTAAGCCTATCAACATTTTTTCCCTTTTTATTAAAAACTGCTCAGAACTTGACATTATAACTTTAATTTCACTGGAGATGTTTCTTCAATAAACAATATCGCCTCTAAAAAAATCCTTCAGCACTTAAACATATTTTGGCCGCGACTATTACCATGTGATGCCTTGCATCACCTATCGTACTTGTTTATACTGTATTTATATCCCCCTAACTGACCCCCTACTGGATCAGACATGATGGCTACAGTCGCATTGATCCGTGTGGTGGACATGAAGTCTGGATCTCAGCAATGAGGCGTTGAATCTATGTTGGTTTAATGTTAGACCAGTGTCGCAGACGGTGGCCCAACATCACGCCAACATTGTTTCAACGTATCATGCTGACCGGTGACCCCTCGACCAATCCTCTCACAGTAAACACGCTGACCAAACGTTAGCACAATGATGTTATGACGTTCCAGACGATGACCCATACATCGCCAGCTATGAGCCAACATATAATGTTTGAAAGTCATATACTTACCAAGACTACTACTATATCTTCCAAGATCCATGCAGGGGGTGTAGAAAAATTAGCTAAGACGATCGCATTGTCTGTTCCGAAGAAAAGTAGAAATTATCACTTGTAACAATTAGTACTTTACCCCCAATTAGCACCCCCGTTGTTCATTGCTGACATACTGATATAAATAGTAGCTGGTCAGTGCACCCCTCTTGGCCACCCCTGGTCATTGTTGGCCTCCCGTCAGACGCGTTTTCCGCCGCCTCTCAAAATATTTGTTCTGTTTATTGGAAGGGACTTCCCCCCTCATTCAGTCATGCTATTCCCCCGTTCACCTACGCTAGGCCAGCGTTACTGTCTCTAGCTTTAGATATTTTTATACGTTATATATCACAATATGAAAAAAAGCAAACGTCCCTGAAGTGTATTAAAATTCAAATTCTGAGGTATTTGACACATTCCTCATGAAAATAAGTAAAGGTGTTTTATGTTTCGTATTTTGCAGATAGTTGACAAATGGTTTTAATCAATGGAAGTTTTGTATTTTGCAGATAGTTGACAAATGGTTTTAATCAATGGAAGTTTTGTATTTTGCAAATAGTTGACAAATGGTTTTAATCTATGGAAGTTTTGTATTTGTCAGATAGTTGACAAATGGTTTTAATCAATGGAAGTTTTGTATTTTGCAGATAGTTGACAAATGGTTTTAATCAATGGTATTAGTATTTGTCATCCAGAAGTGCATTGTTACACACATGTTAATTTTGTTAATAATGGAAATCTGGCTTTTTATAACAATATAATTTACTTATAACATTATTTGACACCCCGTTTGTTCAGTTCCTGGCGCAGCATCCCTCTGTCATTGACCACAAACTCTCACTAAGTCATGTTGGGTGTTATGGAATGACCGCTTTAAGATATCTACCAAGCTAATATTCCTTGGTTATGAAACAAACATTGCTTTCAGCATGTTCAGGACGAAGTTTTGCCAAATGCGGGATCTGTATGCAATAATAGATCATGAGAATTAACAAGCCCCTCATATTACGTACTATAGCATATCAGAACGGCGGTGACTGGATCGTTCTAATCTAGATAAATAACTCTGATATGACGGGTACATATCTATTGACACGATCCCAGCGGAGCGTGTGAAATCTCTGGCGATCTGGATCTAGCAGCACCAAGGTCAAGGTCATACTGAAGGAATCTGAGAAAGTGATGCGGCAGCGCGAATGTAGATCTCATCTGATGACCTTGTACCGCCCAGTCCGCTGTGTTGGTCTACGGGATAAAAACTTAAACAAGTGAGCATATGATCCCAGCAATAACTAGATGTTGAACCAATGCTGTATTACTTCTGGGCCAGCGTGGCAGACAGTGGTCCAATTTTAAAACAACACTAGTTCAACGTATCTGTTCAAATATGTACGCTGGGGTTCATCGCCTGTTTTCGGTGGTCAGGTTTTTTTATGTTAAAAATGTTTGTTTCCCGTCAATTCACAATATCTCACCGTTGTGGTAGCTCAACCTCAGACCGCCGGGGGGTTATAATTGTGCATACTGTGTCTAGAGGTGAGCGTCACCGGATTTATTTCACCATCCTGTAAAGGTTTTTTTGTCCCGTTCGAGCCTGTCGTTGTACAAAAGTTATCCCACATCCCATTCATTGATTCATTCATTTATTCATACATTGATGCATCGATTCATTGATTCATTGATACATTCAACCATTCCTAACTGTATCATATAATAAAAGTGGACTATACATTGTAGGCACTTGATGTGTAATTACTACCTTGAACTCTTCTGCAATTCTTGTTCTGCAATATATGGAGCATCGATACCTGTAACACATGATCTTTCACTGATGTTTAGCTGGTTCTATTTTCTCACCACGTGTTACTTCCTGTTGACATGTGCAGCTCTAACATGGTGCAGACACGGCCACTGAGATGGTGAGAACATGTCCCCCACCTGGTGGTGTTTACACTCTCTATCCCGCCACGTGGGCGGGGGCCCTAGGGTAGTGGTTAGCACCGCTACCATTCACGCCGCAGTTCGAGGTTCGGTTCTCGGTCTCGGCGGTTTGAAAGAAACAAAAAAATGTTTCTTCCCCAACCACGTGTGAAAGCCACGTGTTGTTGGGAGCCTCTGTGACCGAGAGGTAGCGTGCTCGGCCTCAGACCGCCAAGACTCAAATTTCGAATCCTGTGTCTGGAGGACAGTGTCATCTATCATCTCACCATCCTTAGGAGGTTCTCCTGGCCCAAGTTAGCCTATATGTGCACAAAGGTGGCCTAAAGCCCGATTCATTTCATTTTATCCCGCCACGTGTTCTTACCCTGTCGACTGGAAATATGTCTGCCACTACCGTTTAAGATGCCCGCTAAAGTGTGGAATAATGAAATTGTAAATTGATGGATCCTCACCGGATATAGGTCGACGATTGTTCTGTTTCGACCAGACCTAGTTCGGCGATTGGTTCTGTGTCGACAAGATCTAGGTCGGCGATTGGTCCTGACCAGACCTATGTCGGCGATTTGTCGGATATAGGTCGACGATTGTTCTGTTTCGACCAGACCTAGTTCGGCGACTGGTTCTGTGTCGACCAGATCTATGTCAGCGATTGGTGTGTTGATCGTGTTGCCATGGTTACTGATGGACAATGACAGCCACAGATTCATCAGACAAAATACATCTACGTCATTCATGTTACTGTTTATTATATGAATTATTCATGCCATAATAAAAGTCACGTCTTAGCCTCTTGCCTGACATTGATAGTAAAATAGCCGAGTGATGGAGTACACTATGTTAATGTATCAACATAGGCTCTGGTAGACAAAGGTGGCATTGACTGTTACTAGTAGAAAGTCATTTTTCAGTAGACGAGCCTTTGTTAGCTGATTTTGATGTAGATCCGAGTACAATATGTATTTCTGAAATAAAACTAGGTTATGTTTAGTGCGTTGCGTCATTAATGGATATTAAGTGTAATGCATACTTGTAGCATTTCAGGATTCCAGCAAATACGAGATGCTCCTGAAGTTTGATTAATATTGGCCCAACGTCCACGATGTCTGTCCAACAATAGTCGAACAATGTGACAACGCCTGGTGCTACTTGGAATTGTATGACATCTACACTCGACACAGGCATTTGTATCGATTCGGAACTTCTCTCATTTAGGATTACGTGTATTGTGTCTATTTCTAACAGTCTAATTTATTATTTCAGTATTAGCCACAAATGAATAAAAATCACGAATAATGATGAAAAACACCGGTATTCATTGCGTAAAATTATCTCTTAGGTCTGATTTAATATATCCTCACTACAATATTAAATAAAATAATTAAAAGCATTAAAATGGCATCTGACCAGTGTGTAGTTTTAAAACTATTTGCAGCTTGTCCTATCGTGTTTTATTATATTTATTTGAAAGTAATCAATATCATATCTATTTAGGAGAGGCTGAGTCTGATCATAATAATTGACATTTGAATTACATTAATGCAATTATGTTTTTACATTTTTTTAAGTTTAGATTTGTTTTGTCAATTTTAAATATCCGATAATTGTTCATAGTTTTGGTTAATCGTCAGAATATGATTCAAAGTCATAACTAGTTTAAATTTCCGATCAAATAGGGCCTACTGCATTTTATATTTGAACTTTCTCATTTACCAGACGTTAATAACAAGTCAAGTCGAATTTATATAATTAGACGTTAAGTGTCCGACCATAGGTCACAATTATTTACGGCTGATTGTCAAAATTTAAGTCTATTTAAAACTCAAAGATCTGAGCGTAGAATGTATTCAGCTTTAGTTTTAATCGGACTTTTTTTTAGAGTATTTGTGTAAGATGTTTTGCTCTTCTTATACCAGCCATTTATCAGTGCTGAATGTGTTGAATATGAGGATCCCTCATAATCTACAGCTCGATCACACCTGACTGATTACAGTACCATTAGGCCTACCATGATAATCGGCCTGTACTTGATCAACAATAACTCTCCATCCCCGGCTTAGAATGTAATGGTCGGACAAAGCAAATAATGCAGTGGTTTGTTTTAAGTAAATATAATATAAAATGGGGAATTAAATGATCTGCCCTTCTATATAGTAAATACGGAGAGCCACTGATCCTACAAACACGTCATATTGACCCGATGCTGGTCTAATGTTGGTCCACCGTCTGCGACACTGGCCCAGGATTAAATCACCATGGACCATTATACTATGTTTGCTGTGAAGTGGTAGACTGTAGTGTTATATAATGGAGAATGATTGGTCTGCTCTTTTCACGAATAGGCGACGAGAATGGAAATAAATGACAAATAAAGTGACTCTAATACAGACTTCCCCATCATGATCATGCTTAATGGACAATACACGGGATGAAGAGAGATGTGTTGGAGGAGTTGGCCTGCGAACGAGTTGTGTTGTAACCTAATTAGATTAATGTTTGGCCAACGTCCACACTAGTTTCAACTTTGACTCTGCAAAATAAACAGATAATTAAAAAGTGATTACAATTCTATGACAAAGTACAAACTTTAGATATAGCCAGGTTCATTTTATTACGTCCACTCATTTGATTTGCGTTCACCGCCAATCTATTTCGTCTGCTCATTTGATTTACCCGTTTTCCACCAATCTATTTCGTCTGCTAATTGGATTTGCTCGTTTACCACAAATTTATTTCGTCTGCTCATTTGATTTACATGTGACCACCAGTCTTTTTCGTCTGCTCATTTGCATTACCGATTTACCACATATCTATGTCATCTGCTCATTTGATTTAAACGTTAACCACCAATCTATGTCATCTGCTCATTTGATTTACCCGTTCACCACCAATCTATATCATCTGCTCATTTGATTTACCCGTTCACCACCAATCTATGTCGTCTGCTCATTTGATTTACCCGTTCACCACCAATCTATGTCATCTGCTCATTTGGTTTACCCGTTCACCACCAATCTATGTCATCTGCTCATTTGATTTACCCGTTTACCACCAATCTATGTCGTCTGCTCATTTGATTTACCCGTTTACCACCAATCTATGTCATCTGCTCATTTGATTTACTCGTTCACCACCAATCTATGTCATCTCCTCATTTGATTTACCCGTTCACCACCAATCTATATCATCTGCTCATTTGATTTACCCGTTTACCACCAATCTATGTCGTCTGCTCATTTGATTTACCCGTTTACCACCAATCTATGTCATCTGCTCATTTGATTTACCCGCTCACCACCGATCTATATCATCTGCTCATTTGATTTACCTTTTTACCACCAATCTATGTCATCTGCTCATTTGATTTACCCGTTCACCACCGATCTATATCATCTGCTCATTTGATTTACCCGCTCACCACCAATCTATATCATCTGCTCATTTGATTTACCTTTTTACCACCAATCTATATCATCTGCTCATTTGATTTACCCGTTTACCACCAATCTATGTCATCTGCTCATTTGATTTACCCGTTTACCACCAATCTATGTCATCTACTCATTTGATTTACCCGTTTACCACCAGTCTATGTCATCTGCTCATTTGATTTACCCGTTCACCACCAATCTATATCATCTGCTCATTTGATTTACCCGTTCACCACCAATCTATGTCGTCTGCTCATTTGATTTACCCGTTCACCACCAATCTATGTCATCTGCTCATTAGATTTACCCGTTTACCACCAATCTAATTATTTTTATTTTCATTCATTTTCAATGAATATTGCCTATGTAGCTTATGTCGCATTGTATACATTGTGGCAATATTGCCACATGAGTAAGTTTGCATTATGCTCTACTCTCGAATGAATGACTTCAAGGGTTCTTTATGGTGCACACTACCATAGAAAATACTGTACAATCCATGTCTTTGAACAGTTTTCGGCATTGTATGTGCACAACTCATCGACAGCCGAAACATCCGACATGGTCAGCAGTCGAACCCAGCACTTCTGAGGTTTTGACTGGCTGAGCCATCGAGGGCGACATTTATTGCAAATCACCTGTTTATGTCATGTAGCAGCAACACACGACAGAAGGATATATTTACTGACTCGCACATGATTACTTCATAACGATTACCGCACCACAATAGCTGCACGTCCAGATTACTCTGCGCTTAAACTCAGTCCCACTGAGCGAAATTATCAAGGCAAGAAGACACCAGACGCGGATAGTATCCTAATGCATTGTTTATGCCTCATTGCGGACAAGGACCTGGGTACTGATCTATTAATATCTGTATCGTCCTCAAAATGCGGGACATTCTGGGGCGTGCACTTCCAGGACTGTAGTTTGATCCTGTATTAAATTGGTCTGTCACGATGTGTATCCTGAGCATCTGTCTGTCTACATGCAATACCTATGATGTGTACAATATGCTTGGGCTCAAGGCATTATGATGTCAAGAGACATTGACCTATGGGGCTCTCTGTCCTCCACAAAATAACCACCCCGGGGCATAACAGATTGAATGAATGAATGAATGAGTGAGCATTGGTGAATGAATGAATGCATGAACGAATGAAGAATAAATGAATGAATAAATGAATGAATGGATGAATGAATGAATGAATGAATTAATTAATGAATGAATAAACGAATAAACGAATAAATGAATGAATGAATGAATGAATGAATGAATGAATGAATGAATGAATGAATGAATGAATAAATTAATGGATTTTATGTGATGTACATTAGAAGTAACAAAGACCACATCCTGTTGATGTGACATTTCATTTTAAGATAGTTACAGTCTGTGTCGTTATATTAGAAAGTAACTTTAAACGATACAGCTCCCATCAGCTCTGAGATATTTCTCCTCCTTGGAACATGTGTTTACGAGTAGCTACAGGCGGCACGCACGTAGTAAACAAAAACAAATGACTCCGCGTGGACTACATTACTAAATGTTTGTCAGGAAGTCACGTGGCCTGTGACTGATCATTCTATAAATCACTCCCCCTAAATATCAACAGCATCAGCTGTGAGATGTAGTTTGCCTGTCGGAAACGTTTAGGGTTGGCTAATTATTTATTTGACCTACTTGAAGTTATGTCTCGCAAACGCGACCCACAAAATCAAGTGGTTTAAAAACACACATATTTGTTTAAATTGAAATTAAACATTTGCATATTTTATGACGGACTAAACACATATTTCAACACATGAGCCTTTTTTCGTGTGATAATGAAATGATTCGAAACAATTACAGTCAAAATACATATCCAGTGGAAAGGCAGCTATACGTGAGATGTATTTTACTTTCAAACAATATGTATGTCTTGGCCCTAGTTGGGTTCAAGTCTGGGCTAATGAAGGCAATGGCGACCAACCAGCTAAGCCAACACTGTGTCAACGTCTGGGTTTTGATAAAGCTCAAGAACATATGTTCTTGAAGGTTTCTTTGCTGTAATCATATAGTAATAAAGAGAAAGGCTCGTGTGCGCAACCTTTGTCCAGATTACAATTCAACAAAGAGTGGTAAAGGTCATTTGTTCCAAGAGTATATATAGAAAGCCTGAAAGACTGACGTCAAACGTGCTACCTCAGGTCACGGAGACTCCACACAGGTTTAGCATGGGTCATGGGGCATTCCGGTATGTCGTCCGTCCTGAAAACAGATACGGTACACAAGGTGTATATTTGCACAACAACCAAGCGCTACCGATAAACATGATGAACAACTGGATTAGAAGAAGGCGTCTGATAAACAACTCGTTGACAACATAAACTACAGATGCCATAGACACATACACAGACAATGGTCTGGCTCAGATATAGGGGAGGGCTTAAAATCATGAAAATTCACACTTCGTAAATGTTAAGGCCTTAAAAATTTCAGCGCATCTGAAGTCGGTCCCCTCAGTGAAAAAAAAAATACAAATTAATTATATATAACATAGGTATTCAAAGGAAGCGGAAAGAATTAACTAAATCGTTTGTGATGATTTCAAATTAAATAAAACCTTTGAAAACCGTGTTTTTGATAGAAATATTTCAACACAACTTATATGATATAGACACGTACTTACATAATCAGACACTGATATAAAAGTATTTAAATTATATACATGGTAAAGATACATACACATACATAATCTAGCGCTGATTTGGGGATGGGGGTGCTAGGGGCATGTCGATGCTAGTCATATTGTGGAAGAGAAACAATATTCATATACATATTATATTTTGCTTCTGATGACATTGTGACAAACTATGACACACATTTTTTTTTATAAGAATCTCAATACACATCTCCCACCCAGATGACAAAGCATTATCTTTTACATATTATGTTTATGCGGAAGCAGCTGCGTCATTTATTACGCATGCGCGGCGTATTTGTCCTGACCGATAGCCGAGATAAATCCCAGAAAGCATTGCGTGGGTGACATTCCTTAGCACATCTAATCGGAATCATTGACTTCATTGCCAGCTTCTATATATCATACACCCCCCCCCCCTCACACAAGATAAATCTAAGGCACTGAGGTAGCGGTGGACCAATCCATTTTCAGGTTAGACATACAAATCTCCAAGCAGTGAACTTTGGGTTTTTGTCTGACGCAATATTGCTTAGTATTGAGCAAAGCGACTATAAATGTCGGTCTGATTTATTTCAAGCAACGTCGACCCACATTACCCAACGTTTGAATATAAAATTTGACTAACATGATTGATATCAAAGATAGTACCAGTAAACATTACTTGGTATATGAAATGTCCCTTATGTCATTTGTAACCAAATTTATTCCCAAAGAACGATAAAGTGATTGGATCATTTACTATTCAGACACAAATGCCAACAATTATTTACTGGATAAAAGGAGTATAAACCAATTCCATTGCACGCATAACTGTAATAGTTGTAACAAAAATATGTTAAATAAACCAGGCATATCAGCTAGAAAAAAAAATCATCGGTATGTTGCAATATTGGATATATTAGGCATATTATCATCCATTTATGTGGCTGCATATGTGAAATCTAATTATGTAGCGACAACAGGTACCGTAATTCACTGCCACTGATGAACTACCACCTCTTGAAACGTGAAAAAAATCATAGCTCATGTGCAATGTTTTAAAACAACATAATTGGATATTATAGATTGCCTGAGAAATTGAATTGTCGTGAAAACAATGCTATTTTTATCTTGTGTGAGATAAAATCTAATTGATTAGACATTTTTATTTGGTATGTATTGTGATGCAGCTCGTTATTTTGCCAGTTAAAATCGGACTATTTACTTCACGGAAAACAAATCTACATTTTATTTAATGCTTGCGATCTATGTATAAGACAGATTACATTTAGTGCTTGCATCTTAACAATCTATGCCTTATCACATTACATTAACAACTTCCTGCTGCTTTAATGTTTCACTAACCTTTCTGAAGACGCTCTCTACTTTCTAAATTGAGTTTACTTCCAGGCAACCTAATTTTGACCACTATCCTTCCCATCAAGGTCATTCTGTATCAGCTTAAGCTTTTGAATTCTAAGACGGCGTCCCGTCGTGATCACTAATGAATTGAATGCTGAGGAGAATATAGTAGGGAGTGAATTTAAGTAATAAGAAGGCCAGACAACGGTCGACACGCATTAACCCTTTCAGGACCATCACTTCAATCACATTTAACCCTATTTAGATAACCACATTAACCGTTTCAATGCGAGTATCTGCAGAACAAAAAAAAATATATCACCATCTGCAAGTCTAATAATGCACAAAATACTTAATGTAGAATTTTTTTTATCAAATAGTTAAAATGCTAATACTATACGTTTTGCTAAGTGCAACCATAATATGTGTTATGTGTTCATTGGAGAGACCATAGCTGCATTCATTCAGCACATATTTAAAGTTATGGATCACTGTAAATAAAGAAGGCCTACACATTCAAGGATATAGCGCAAAACGTACTAAATATACTAGAAACAAATATATCAAATGAAACAGCACATATAAGAATAACTATAAAAACGATATGGACTGCGAGAAAGAAAGTAATGTAAAATATTATAAAGCTGATAAACTGAAACATTTCATCATAATAAAACATCTGAAAATAAAAAATATTCTGTGACTAACTTTAACTAATTTATGTTGCTAATGTATTTCTAACTTAATACTTACCGATTTAATAGACAACAGAATAAACAAGTGGGACAACAAATTCAAATCAAAACAATATATACAATCTGATGTCCTCTCATGATCCATATCAGGACCTGCATTGTTCATTGTTTGCAATAAAAACATGTCATATCATACAAATCTTTAAAAAATAGTTACTTATCATGATAACACCAGGATAGATTCCGGACAATTGAGAAACCTGGAAGATTTGCCTCTGATTTTTGTTGCATGTCTTAGTTGGAGTGAGATCGGCTATGTGGCGCTGGTATATAATGTTCTGTTCTGTATGGCTTACTTGGAGACAGTTCATTTAGGTGGCGCTGGTGTATAATGTTCAATATGTTTAGATATAGAGATATGAGCTAGGTGGCGCTGGTATATAATGTTGTTTTCTGTATGTTTTAGTTGGAGAGACATCAGCTAGGTGGCGCTGGTGTATAATGTTCTGTTCTGTATATTTTATTTGGAGAGAGATCAGCTAGGTGGCGCTGGTGTATAATGTGGAGTATGTTTTAGTTGGAGAGGTATCAGCTAGGTGGCGCTGGTGTATACTGTTCTGTTCTGTTATTTTAGTTGGAGAGAGATCAGCTAGGTGGCGCTGGTGTATAATGTTCCGTTCTGGTATTTTAGTTGGAGAGAGATCAGCTAGGTGGCGCTGGTGTATAATGTTCTGTTCTGTATGGTTTAGTTTGAGAGAGATCAGCTAGGTGGCGCTGGTGTATAATTTTCTGTTCTGTATATTTTAGTTGGAGAGAGTTTTGCTAAGTGGCGCTGGTATATAATGTTCTGTTCTGTATGGTTCAGTTTTGAGAGACATCAGCTAGGTGGTGCTGATGTATGATGTTCTGTTATGTATGTTTTAGTTGGAGAGAGATCAGCTAGGCGGCGCTGGTATATATTGTTCTGTTCTGTATGTTTTAGTTGGAGAGAGATCAGCTAGGCGGCGCTGGTGTATATTGTTCTGTTCTGTATGTTTTAGTTGGAGAGAGATCAGCTAGGTGGCGCTGGTGTATAATGTTCTGTTGCCTATGTTTTAGTTGGAGAAAGATGAGCTAGGTGGCGCTGATTTATTATGTTTTGTTCTGTATGTTTTAGTTGGAGAGAGATCAGCTAGGTGGCACTGGTGTATCATGTGTTGTTGCTGTCCGTGGAAATGTCACCGAAGGATCACGGGAGGAAACAAATCTGTTTTTGTATCTACAATCTCTACAGAGAGTTGGTTATGTTATCACCCTACCTGATTACATGATAACACGTGTAGGTAAGTCATATGGTGTAATATATAATTATCTACAATCTCTACAGAGAGTTGGTTATGTTATCATTGTACCTGATTATATGATAACACGTGTAGGTGAGTCACATGGTGTAATATATAGTTATCTACAATCTCTACAGAGAGTTGGTTATGTTATCATTCTACCTGATTACATGATAACACGTGTAGGTAAGTCATATGGTGTAATATATAATTATCTACAATCGCTACAGAGAGTTGGTTATGTTATCATTTTACCTGATTATATGATAACACGTGTAGGTGAGTCACATGGTATAATATATAGTTATCTACAATCTCTACAGAGAGTTGGTTATGTTATCATTCTACCTTACGTGATAACACGTGTCATATGTCACGTGGTATAATATAAACATGTTAAAGCCATCACAATTAGGCTGTTTAGGTTCTACGGCAAAGATATATTAGTTGTGAGTGATATTTCAATGTATCTTTCAGATAAGCTTTCATGGTTAAAGAGCTATCGGAGAGCGGATGTTGAATTGTCAGAATGGCAGGGCTGGGATTTACTGTTTTGTGTGGGAACTGTTATAGAAGTGAATCTCACCCAGTGTCTTAATCCTGACAGTTTACACCATTTACAGCCTCATCAACAGGTCAGCTACTTTACAAATCTAAATAATATAAATGGTAAACTACTATAAAGACTATATATTATAATATATATAATATAAGTAACACATCAATATGTCTGATATTCATATCCAAATACAGACATGGTTATCTAGTCATCAATCAAATCAAATGATCCACTTGTGGCACACCAGGAAGTAGGATACAAATTAGTCATTTTGTATTGAGGTTTTTTGTTGACTTTATTTGGATCTAAAGTCATTCAAATTGCTATTTATTTCTCAACATTTTTGTTTTACGATATGACAATCAAGTAATGTGATTGTGTTCTGCTTCAGGTCAACATCATTCCTGCTCTGCAGGGCATGTTATGGGGACAAGATAAACTATGTTTGACAATGGAGCAAGTGAAACATATACCTGGTATGTATGACTATTTGATATGTGTGATTCTATATATGACCATAGATATGATTGTATAGAATATACACTATGGGACTGATATTTATTGAGAATGATGTTTTTGTCAATTGTAGTATTTACTATTATAATAAAGATTTTTATGTGTAAAAGTTTTGAATGAGCTTTTATCCCACCATACTGAATATTTACTAAATATAGATACCGGTTGTTAAAAAAAAACGGACTAAATATGGTTTTCTGCTTTCGACCAATGAAAGAGTGTCACATGACGAGATCTGCAAATCGCTGTCGTCATTCAGTTGTTATTTAAAGTATGGGGTGAAATACCATAGTTGGGCCCAAATGACTTGTTATCTACAATTGTATTCGGGTTCCTCTTGTGTTGATTCCCATACAAGAATGACTTCAATGCTTCTCATACATGAATTTCTTGATTATGTGTGTTACAGTCATTATGTCTAACAGTCTCTCTCTGAATCATGTCTGCTACAGTTGTAGGCCTATATCTAATATCCTCTCTGAATCCTGTGTGTTACAGTCGTTATCTCTAACAGCCTCTCGCTGCCGTGCTTCATCCTGCCTGCGCAATATGAAGCCTTCCTCACATTATACAGTGTACAGGGCCCTGGTGCTCACTGGGTGGTCAAACCCTTGCCTCCTATTGGTCCAGATAGGCCACGCCCTGATGAGCCTGAGATGCCACGCCCACATCTGCTCCAGCCGATCAGAACAGACACCAGCAATTTTAACAGGTACAGTTATAAAACATAGGGCAACAATGAACGTTAATCTATTATAAACAACAACACAAAAACAATTGGTAAATGATCCAAACATATAAGCTCACCTTGTATTGTGTGTTCAGTGTATTCCTATATTATTATGTCTCCCCTCTGTGCACAGAGGTGGGGACATGTTGCTTTCCCTCTGTCCGCTCAGTGCTGTCTGTGGCGCTCTGCGAGTCTGTGTGTCCCATTCATTTCTGACCTGTGTGTAACAGTATTGCCAAAATGCTGTATTTTCTCACTTTTAAATCAAGTATATACCTCCTTTTCGCTGGCGTCACTGCGCTTTCTTTTGCCTGTCATAGCCCTTCGAAGATACGATATAGGCACACTTGTGAAATAAGCAGATACTTCGATTACGCTATCTGCAGCAGTGCCTGTCACAGCCCTTTTAAAAGACGGTATATATGCACACTTGTGAAAGAAGCAGCTACTTCCATTTCGCTTCCATATACATATACAAACATATACCTTGTATTGTGTGTACAGTGTATTCTTATATTATTAAAGTTATAACATACAACGGAGCTAAGTAATACAACAATACGATCTCTTGATACAATACGTATCTGCTTGATACTGTTTGTTACTGTTCGGGATGCCTCTAAGCCTACAGGTGTTTGTATTATTGTATTATTGTGTATATTCTAGACATCGGAGATCAGTGATACAACGATACCAGGGGTCCCCTCTACTGCTGTTCGGGATGCCTCTAAGTCTACAGGTGTTTGTGTTGGTTACATCTGTTCTTCCTCTCGCAGCCTACATTCACTCACAGGGACTAGCTCAAAGTAGACATGATTATCAACATAACTTCATGAAGGTGAGTATTACGCATGGATGACTGGATAACAAAAGATAGCAGGCTTTGGTGAATTCACTCGTGGGGCCTTAAGGCATACATGACTATCAATATAACTTGAAGAAAAACGATGTTGAATTAGAATTATATATATGTTAACAAGGGGTATATAAGAATGTGCACTTTACGTGCAGTATATTTTGGTCTACTCCTTGTCATCCAGATGGAGGGTCAAATCTTCACACCAAACAAATCATATGTGATAAAAGTTGTGCATGTATGTGTTGAATTTGATTACCTGTTTAGTCCACTATTTGTCCACCAGATGGCGGGTCGGACGTGGAGTTTGGATCAGTGGCATCAGCGTCTGAGTCAGACATACAGCCACCAGGTGGCAGACATAACCTTCAAAAACATGTACAGCGTCATCGTCCAAACTCTGCTCATTAGTGACAACCAGCTACGTCATAATCACCACAAGTAAGTAACATGTACAGCGTCATCATCCAAACTCTGCTCATCAGTGACAACCAGCTACGTCATAATCACCACAAGTAAGTAACATGTACAGCGTCATCATCCAAACTCATCAGTGACAACCAGCTACGTCATAATCACCACAAGTAAGTAACATGTACAGCGTCATCAAGCAAACTCATCAGTGACAACCAGCTACGTCATAATCACCACAAGTAAGTAACATGTACAGCGTCATCATCCAAACTCATCAGTGACAACCAGCTACGTCATAATCACCTCAAGTAAGTAACATGTAAAGCGTCATCATTCAAACTCATCAGTGAAAACCAGCTACGTCATAATCACCACAAGTAAGTAAAATGTACAGCACCATCATCCAAACTCTGCTCATTTGTGACAACCAGCTACGTCATAATCACCACAAGTAAGTAACATGTACAGCGTCATCATCCAAACTCATCAGTGACAACCAGCTACGTCATAATCACCACAAGTAGGTAACATGTACAACTTCATCATCCAAACTCTGCGCATCAGTGACAACCAGCTACGTCATAATCACCACAAGTAGGTAACATGTACAACTTCATCATCCAAACTGTGCTCATCAGTGACAACCAGCTACGTCATAATCACCACAAGTAGGTAACATGTACAACTTCATCATCCAAACTGTGCTCATCAGTGACAACCAGCTACGTCATAATCACCACCATTAAGTAACATGTACAACTTCATCATCCAAACTCATCAGTGACAACCTGCTACGTCATAATCAACTCAATTAAGTAACATGTACAGCGTCATCATTCATACTCATCAGTGACAACCAACTACGTCATAATCACCACGAGTAAGTAACATGTACAGCGTCATCATCCAAACTCATCAGTGACAACCAGCTACGTCATAATTTCAAGTAATTAACGTCCGGACAGGAAAAAAAATCTTCTAATCCAAGCAATAGCACACACTTTTAATCTAGGTTGCCTTTGATCAAGTCCTGTATGTTTTAATTGAGTTGGTATTTATAATGGTATCTTTATGACGAGAACTAGTTCTTTTTACATACTGTTTGTTTGTAACATCTCGCATCACTTTTTCAGAAGGCGCAATTGCTTTCAGCTACTTGAATTTGAAGTTATTTTCAACTCGTCATTCCATCCCATTATTACAGAGGTGAGCTATGTGTCTGAATAACCATTATTTACGTTTATCAAACCATACAAAGTCTTAAACATTCTGAACATTAAATAGATAGACTGTGATCAATGAACTGGCTATACACCTGCATTTACATACATATAATATTTAGTTAATTTACACCTTTAACTATGCAGTTTGTCATAAAACGAGCCAATAATAAAAAAACATATTATAACATACTATGTATTTTTGCAACTTTCAGGTTCATGGTCATCCAGATTTACAACAGATGAGTCACATAGATGAGCATCACTCTGACCAACAGAGAAATCCAGTAGTGGAGGACACTGTAGCCATGGTAACATCCCGTCTCCACGTAGCTGATGACGTCACACAGGCCATCACGGAGCTCAATCTGGTTACTGGAGGTGTTAATTGTAGTCAGAATTGTCTCACAACTTATGACATAATACACATGTTATCATTACGCAGACAGAGTTTATCTCGTGGGGGATTCCGACAGGTAATTTGTAAAACGTCATCAAAATATGTCTGTTTTACAAAATAATCACAAACTCTCATAGCAATTATAGTAACAAAACATGATAACTGTGTAATAAATACATTACAATGTTTTTTATCATGACCAAATCAATCTGCAGCATGAGGCACAATCTAATAAACAGTGACGATTTACAAAGTACTATTTAAATGTTTACAAGATTATTTACAAATTTCTACACATAAAACCACAATGCAGAATTTGTGAAACGTCGGTAACATTTTTCTACGTTTTGTTTTACTTTGCTATGGGATCAGTTAGTGCTAGTGGATATTGTGGATAATATTACATTTAAGAATTATTTTACACATGACTAATGTTTTTGTTATTTTACAGCTTTATCCAACACCTGACTCGGATCGTTATTGGTCTCTCTTGCAACAACTGAACAAACAGACGCCACATGGCTCGAACCCCGCGTCCTCCGCAGCATCAGCTGCACGCTCCAGTCTGATCAATAAACATTCCATCTTCACCAGCCTAGTTAAATACTTTCATAATATAGAGTACATGGATGACAGTTATGACGACGTTAACAATGCTGATGTGTGAGTGTGTTATATATATCAGTAAACATCAACTGTGTTGATTATTTTTTAAACTTAAAGTTACCTAAAGTAACAATGCTGGTGTGTGAGTGTACAATGTATACTAACACTAACACTCCACTGTGTTGCACAATCAATATCTGCGTTTAGAAGAATACTTTTGTATTTAATGTGTGCAGAGTACATAATTTTTTGATGCATATTGTACAAGTCGATTCTTAATTAGACTTGCTTGATTAATCGAATATTAAGCAGAGATAACCGTCATTTATTATCCCAAATGTAAATAAACACTGTATATTTATTTTTAGTGCATGTCATACATACATACATACATACATACATACATACATACATACATACATACATACATACATACATACATACATACATACATACATACATACATACATACATACATACATACATACATACATACATACATACATACATACATACATACATACATACATACATACATAC
Organism: Flabesymbios commensalis; assembly: GCA_964017125.1. Classification (NCBI taxonomy): domain Eukaryota; kingdom Metazoa; phylum Annelida; class Polychaeta; order Terebellida; family Flabelligeridae; genus Flabesymbios; species Flabesymbios commensalis. The sequence continues at coordinate 8,078,187 of OZ024911.1, read as the reverse complement.
ATACATACATACATACATACATACATACATACATACATACATACATACATACATACATACATACATACATACATACATACATACATACATACATACATACATACATACATACATACATACATACATACATACATACATACATACATACATACATACATACATACATACATACATACATACATACATACATACATACATACATACATACATACATACATACATACATACATACATACATACATACATACATACATACATACATACATACATCATTTGCTGTTGCATTCGTTTCCTTGCAACTATATAGCATTTATGGTATTAAATGATGTATTTTCAAATAAAATTAATCTTATTAAGTAAACGTGTTTGTATTTAATGAAATAGTTCAATATCAACATGATATTTGTTTTCAGCTACAGCGAAAAGAACAGAAGGAAGTATAGGTCACAGCTTGTACAAAATGTATTATTTACCACAGTGACTGAAACAGGTATAGGTTTATAATATATATATTAAAATAATAATTATTATACAATACAGGCAATACAGGTTACTTCTGTAAAACATTTTTTCTTTTAATATATGCCTGTTTGCATTTTATTGTAGACATATAGTATGTCTGTTTGAAAAACGTTTTACAAGACGTGTATATTTTTACTTCGCAACTTGATATGCTATTCATTTGGGTAGTGCTCCGCGGTCAAAATTAAATACATTTAGTGAACAATTTCATCTTCTCAGTTTCAGTTGATGAAGGTAAAACGATATGATGTATCCAGTTTTTTCATTTGAAACATGCGGATTAGAAATCACATGATAAGCTACACACAATTAAATTAACTAATGTGTTTAATTTTGGGCAGCTAAAGAAGACCAGTCGTTATGCGATGAAGGTGAGATTTATCTATTGCATGATTTTAGGTTAGAATCACACACTAGCTCTGCAATTTAGTGTAGATTAATTTGACATGCTGATGATGAAATTTAGTAATGATCCATCTTCAACTTACAAAGCAAATGATATCATATATTTTTGTTTTTTCCCAGGAGAATCCAGTTTACCGTTACTTGACGCCATTCACACAGAGCCTCGTTTGAACATCACACCACATTTCTCAGCCACCATTACAGAATATTACTCCACTGTACCATACAACATATACCTGGTGAAGGTGTGGGCATATGCAAAAAGCTGCTACTCAGAGGCGAGACTCGATGCCAAATATGGTCTGTCCAGGTTAGTATTGTACAACAAATACCTGGTCAAAGTTTGGAGCTGTGCCAAAATCTATTTGCTGCATGCCTTTTAACTTCACACTGGGATTTGGCAGTATAACAACACACTTACATGATGTACAAATCAGGTTTTGTTACAGACCTTCTAACTACACACTAGGATTGTGTGATAATACAATACATATACCGATGTACATGTCAGGTTTTGTTACAGACCTTCTAACTACACCCTGGGAGTGGGCGATAATACAATACATATACATGGTGTACATGTCAGGTTTTTTTACAGTCCTTTTAACTACACCCTGGGAGTGGGCGATTATACAATATATATACATGACGTACATGTCAGGTTTTGTCACAGACCTTCTAACTATACACTGGGAGTGGGCGATAATACAATACATATACATTATGTACATGCTAGGTTTTATTACAGACCTTCTAACTACACACTGGGAGTGGGTGATAATACAATACATATACAAGTTGTGGACGTGAGACACTCAGAACCCTGGATTGTGGCGACTTATACATTACATCTGACCAGAGAACATCCAGGGCATCAGCATACTGCCTTCTCTAGTGACACACCACACACTGTATGCTCCCTGTTACAGGTAAACAAAACAATGTATGCTCCCTGTTATAGGTAGACCATATACTCTATGCTCCAGGTGTGCTGGCTACGTCATTAGCCATGTTTATGTAATTAGCCACGGTATGTTTTTACAATCTTCTTGGCTCAGATTGATCTGTGTGACCAAAATGAAATGAATAAATTAAATTGAAATTAATGGGGTATTAGGCCACCTTTGTGCACATAATAGGCTAAACTGGGTAAAGAGATTCTCATGAGGATGGTAAGATGAATCAGATGACACTGTCCTCCAGACACAGCATTCAAAATTCGAGCCCTGGTGGTCTGAGTCCGGGCACGCTATCTCTCGGTCACGGTTGCCCCCAGGCACAATATTGAATATTTACGAGTGAGCGAGAAAGAGTCTCTGTGTTTTCTCATCTCCAGATATCATATATTTGTATGCACCACATAATGATTTACTATTATATATACGCTGGTAGGTTATATGCTGCACTAATGTTGATTGAGTAATGATGCAGTAAAAAAACAGCTTATCTTTTTTTGTTTCTGGTCAGGAATGTGATTTCCGCTACTTGCCTTCTGCACCATGTGGATTACAAGTCACTCCTCACAACAGCTGGTCAGAGTACAAACATCACACCTCTACCCTACCTGTCTGTAATAACGAACATGTACCTGGTAAATACATTGTGTACCTTATACACACATCACACCTCTACCCTACCTGTCTGTAGCAACGAACACGTACCTGGTAAATACATTGTGTACCTTATACACACATCACGCCTCTACCATACCTGTCTGTAACAACGAACACGTACCTGGTAAATACATTGTGTACCTTATACACACATCACGCCTCTACCCTACATGTCTGTAATAACGAACAAGTACCTGGTAAATACATTATGTACCTTATACAGAAATCACGTCTCTACCCTACCTGTCTGTAATAACGAACACGTACCTGGTAAATACATTATGTAACTTATACACACATCACGTCTCTACCCTATCTGTCTGTCATAACGAACACGTACCTGGTAAATACATTATGTACCTACACACACATCACACCTCTACCTGTCTGTAATAACAGACATGTACCTGGTAAATATATTATGTACCTTTTACACACATCACACCTCTACCTGTCTGTAATAACAAACATGTACCTGGTGAATACATTATATACCTGATACAAACATCACACCTCTACCTGTCTGTAATAACGAACACGTACCTGGTAAATATATTATGTACCTTATACACACATCACACCTCTACCTGTCTGTAATAACGCACATGTACCTGTTAAATACATTATGTACCTTATACACACATCACGCCTCTGTCCTACCTTTCTGTAATAAGGAACACGTACCTGGTAAATACAATATGTACCTTATACACACATCACGCCTCTGCCCTACCTTTCTGTAATAAGGAACACGCACCTGGTAAATACAATCTGTACCTTATACACACATCACGCCTCTACATGTCTATAATAACGAGCATGTACCCGGTAAATACATTATGTACCTTATACACACATCACGCCTCTACATGTCTATAATAACGAGCATGTACCTGGTAAATACATTATGCACCTTTACACACATCACCTATCGAACTGTGTTTTATACACATTATGCACCTATATATCATTTATACAAAGTTAATTAAGTAACATGATTGAGTAATTATCTAACTTATGCTTATTTGTACTATGTGAATTACACATAAAACATTTTTGGTGCATAAATATTGGTGTATTTCTTTTAAACAAATTTATTGCAACAATAACATCAACTATATAATGTTGTATAGATTTATTTGAAATCTGCTACAGATGTCTCTGTCAAACCCAACTGAGATTGACTGTCATTCAACCCTGTCTTGATAATGTTGAGAGTGTAACTATCTTAAATAATTATTTTGTTGGCTAATTCTATGAGCGGTGCCATGTGATAGATTAGTACTGATGAGCCATGTTATTGGGATGTTACTAACTATTGCCTTTCTTCACCAGGTCGGTGGATGGTGCCATGTGATAGATGTGATGCTAGTGAGGCATGTTATTGGGAGGATGCTGTTTGGCAGCCAGAAACATGTTCACATCCGAGCATGCCACGTGACCAGCTCAAGCGCTGCCTGGCGGGAAAGCAGGTACGTTTATCCTCAGCTACATTATTGTGGTATAAAGAATACATACATTTCAATAGCCATATTTAAATATATATTTATAATAAAGGGATCATTCATTATGTTTTATTTGTTGATGCCACAGGTTTTATTTATTGGGGATTCCACTAACAGAGGGATCATGCATTATCTGATGGAACAGGTGAACGGCTCCCTGACACATTGGGACAAGACACATGACACCCAGCTGTACAGCGGCCTGAACCAGGATCAGACAACTGTAGGGTTTGCATATTATCCACAGTTCTGGCTTCCTGCTGGACAAAGACCTGTGTTTGATAAGGCGTTAGCTCAACTCCTCAAACAGTGAGTCTATCTTATAGTGTAGATCAAAGAAATAGCATAAGGCATTAGCTCAACCTCTGAAATGTATGATTGGAACTATGAAAAATGGGTTACGATGCCATATGCCTCCAGTCTATGCATGTCATGCCGCATTTCGGTTTACGACATGTAAATAAAAAAACATTTCGCTACTAAAAATTAATGTGAAGCCATATATAAATTGTAATATTTTGCTACGCATCATCCTCAGAAAGCAAATGTACAATGTGTTATGTTTAGGGCCGCACCTTTAGAGAACAACCCACAGACTGTGGTTGTGGTGGGAGGTGTACACTGGCTGGCTACACATCATCTCACAGTCATTACGTCATTACTGACAAGGTATATTATAATGTTTATTTTTAAGAATTTAAGAATACTGAATGTAAAAATGCTTAATTTTATTTAAATTTGCTATCAACTAACCAGTTTGGAGCTGGTAGGAACACAAACTTTTCCGTCATTGATTGCCCTATTCTTGTAATCTATAAGGTTAGCAGTGCAGGCCTTTTCATTTAATATCGACAACCTAGGCAGCTCCCAATATTATGATATCGATTTGGATGTAATATAAACATTCCAAAGAAATCTAAGCTGACGTGCATATATATTTTTAAAACATGTCAAAAGACATGTAAGTGTTGTCTTTATAGGGCATCTGGGATGATATCCAATATTACTTTCTTCTTCATGTTACAGACAAGGATTGACTAAGATACGAGTTATAATGAAAGGATTGGGTGCAGGTTTCCACCAACCTGTTGATGGTCTACATTGTCTGTCAGAAGTAAGTTATATATCTGAGCACTACAGTTCTGTGATATCGGTAGGACATTGTCTGAGGATATCACAGTATCATGTAGTTTTAACATATTATAACGGTGCCATCGTGCCGATTTTTCCACCCAGTTATAATGTCTGGTTTACTTGCAGAAAGAGCAGCGTAAGCTGGTGATACATAACAATGGTTTGTGTGAGTATGGCAGGCAACAAGGATTCAGAGTGGTGGATACCTTTAACATGACAATGGCCAGATATAAACACTTCCTGCAGGGTAAATGCGCCTGCCACTTTCACAGGGTGAGTTTTATAGTTATATAAACACTTGCTGCAAAAAGTGTGTAAGTTATAGACAGGGCAAATAAGTGTATACATTTAACAGTATCAGATATGAATATATATGAACACTATTTATACGTTGTCTGTCACGGAATAAGTCATAGACTGATTTAAAAACTTCAAAAACGTGCGACTCGATCAGTCAATCACAAATATTAAAACACCCAGTAGCAAGACAAAACGTTAATAAAAATAATTTGAATCACATGGGTGCTTAAACAGACATACATGTTATCCGCAATTTTGTATCTCACTTTCTGATCAAAATATTGTTTGTATCAAATGTCATTTCATCTTTCAAATAATGATTTATTTACCACTGACCTTGCCATATTTTGTTAATGTTGTAGGTAAAAGAGGTTCTTCCATCTTTTACACAATACCTGAAAATTACATCTCAACAAAACAGTGGTTTGACAGACATGCCGATACACTACCACGTCGAGGGACCTATCAACCAGGCTTACTCTGAACTGCTGATCAACCAGATATGTGATTATAAAGGCGAGAATCCTCACACACGAACTGATGACGTCAGCTAACAATGGGTTCATATAGACTGATGACGTCATTGTAAAATATGTGGGCATATAGTCCTACACTATCGCGTTGAAGGCCCCATGCATCAATCTACTTATCCTGAACAGGCTTACAACCAATTATGTGATTAAAAAATTGAGAATCCTCTGACCCAAATCGGATAGAGGTCTACATTGTGTGGTTACAAAGTTACAAAAAGATCTATGGATACACACTCGACGTCAACAGGCAATAGGTACATAGCGACGTTAGGTGAAATATGTATAAATAGACAGCCAAGTTTACTGTGTAACAATATTCATCCACCATCTGTGATTACGACACATAGCCAGCAGCTAACCATGTACACATAAAATGATGACGTCAGCTGGGAATGTGATACTCAATATGAGACTAACAGGGCTATAGACAATACAGTTATATCAATCTACAACCAATCGCACAAGTATATGGTCATGTCCATCTGTGAAGAGATCAAAATATACATCTGAAAATATTTTCTTTAAACACTAGATATAAAAAAAAACTTTAGATCCGGAATTATGTATTCTTTTTAAAGCATTACAAGATATCAATATATACTCTTATTATGCTGTATAGGACAGCAATTTATCCACCTTCACATGTTCTACAACAATCAATATATAGTTTACAGTGTACCCTGTAAGGATAGACATAAATATAGTCAGTCTGTGATATTGAACTAATCTGCAGTGCAGTACAGTGTGATTACGTTTTAGATTTGATTCAGATGTACTGCGTATTCAAATATGCACATTAGAGAGAGACATGGCGCAATGGTTAGAGTGTGGCGCTCTGCCGATGTCGCTGCCTGCCGTGCGGTTTCGAATCTCGCTTGGTGCAGAATTTTCAGAGAAATATCATGTTTCTCCCCTCTCAATCTTGGGACATTGTTAAGATGTTGTGTCCTTGGGCAAGGCACTTCACCCTCAAATGCTTCACTTGACTCAGGTGAACATGAGTACCTGGTAGGACAGAGATGGCAATATGTACGATAAGTTCAATGCGCCGAAACGGCTGCAGGCCTGTATGCTCCGTGGTATTGAAATGGCACACGAATGAACAGGTCCAGTGACCAGGGGGTAAGATGTAAAGTCGGATGATAGGTCTTTAGACTTGATATTAGTCTATAAACCTGCACCTTTACCTTTACCTTTTCTGAGATACAGATAGACTAGTCAATGTATTGTACTTATCTGCAGTTAGTCAAGCTACATCAAATAAATAATCCTGTGAATGCAGTTGTTATTATTACTCGTGTAAACTAGTAAATAGGCTGTGTGTATTTTTTAATCGTTTTATTAAACTGAGTCATTTAATTTGCAGCAGTTTAATCATGTACTGAAGAGTCAGTCATTTATATTTTGCTATCAGCTCGTTCAAGACATTGTAAATTGTAGTTGGTTTTCTTTTCAAAATGTCACGAATGAGCCGTGAAATAAAAACCTAATGCAATTGACACAATAAAGCTTCAAAGGCGACATGTGAGGTGGTGTAGTTTTTAGGTAATGTCAATTAAGTTATTGTTGTTATTGAATGATTCAATGGCAACATTTTTATTATTAATTTATGTCAAGTAATTATTTTTTGTTATGGAAGTGGGATCACTTCAGCCATCTTGTGTTTCAAAATGGCTAAATGCCTACAGATTGAAATACACTTACATGTGTAGTAGTTCGCATTAGATAATAATAATAATGAATGCATATATTTCGTTTGCTCTTGCATTCAATGTTTTTGACAATAAGCATATCCTAATAAAATAGTGTTGTTTCTATTTTGTGTTACATATAGTTTATTGCGTTACCCTATATAAAACACCGATTTATTATACAGTATATTATCTATAAAAAAACAATACTCGCTTGTTTCAAATTCTATTTTCTTTATATTGCTTATACAATGTTGTTTGCTTATGTATGTTTAATAAAACGAATTTACTTTTCGACAATGTATGACATCTACAAAGCTGTGCATTCAAAATTGTATATAATTTCCCATCTTGTTTTCATCATTATTCGGTTTTGTGAATAATGTCGTTCATTATCATATCATACACTAGTTCAATCATTGTATTATTTATATATATATATTATACATCATCCTCATTATATCCAAGTACACAGTTGTCATTTGTCCTGTCACTAACCTTGTTCACTGTATTTTAACGTCATTAAATCTAGGTTAAATCTACTGTCCAGGTATAGTAGTCTGCCATAACCAACCACTGGACGTCTTTCAGACACGTTGCATTGTAGCGAAATGACGGAGTGTGTGTGGTTTAGAGTTGAGTACAATACTTGGGCTCAGCTTATATACAGTGTTTGTTCTGTTATAATGTATTAATGTTATTGTTATAATGTAGTATACGTTATTTACATTTGCTGATGTATTTATAAAATAATGATGTTAATAAACGTGTTAGACTTGATCTTGTCCAATTGTCAAACCATTTGGGAAGGCGAGTTCTCTCTTATTAATATACCCACAGCATACCATTTAATATCTGAAAGTAAAAAAGTATTCTATAGGAAAATAATTAAAATACAGAGGTTTCCGGCCATTACGTTTCTGTGGTCGAAGGTCTAAACAACATCTGCATGGAAAAATCGGGGATCGTTTAAGTTAAAATGATTCCGTCAGCCAAACCTATAGATAGACATACATGCATATGTAGATAAACATTAAAACAATATCATGGGTAAAACTTTAATTGATGTGTTTGAAAAGAAATGATGAATAGTGATAATGAACGTTAATCCCTTCACGGCTGACGTGTATTGGGTGATTCGTTGTCTGCCATCACATACATTCCTTGATATTTTGAACTTTAATCCTTTCACAGCTGCCGTGTATTTGGTGATTCGTCCACTATCACACAAATTCCTTGATATTGTGAACCTTTATCTTTTCACGGCTGATTTGTAGTGGGTGATTCGTCTTCTATACCATACATTCCTTGATATGGTGAACTATAATCCTTTCACTGCTGATTTGTAGTGGGTGATTCGTCTGATACCACACACATTCCTTGATATTGTGAACTTTAATCCTTTCACGGTTGACTTGTATTGGGTGATTCGTTTGCTATCACACACATTCCTTGATATTGTGAACTTTAATCCTTTCACGGCTGACTTAAATTGGTTGATTCTTTTGCTATCACACACATTCCTTGATCTTGCAATCGAATAATTCATCGTAGTGTGCATCAGTGACTCCTCTTAGATTGCACATTTTTTATATTACTGGTTGTTATATGAATATGAAGCACATTTTTTGTTTTGCACAGTTTCGTAATCATTAAACTCTCAAGTCTCAAAGTTTACGATTTACTACTCTTGCCACTTGCCATCACATTCAAAAAGAGCAATACTGATGTAAAACTGAAATATATAGCTTGGCTATTAAATGACCAGTTATTATTCTAAAAATATCAGCTGGAATCGCGAAATGTATGTGAATAAATCAGCTCTTGTCTATTGTCCTGAAATGCTTTGCTGAATGATGACTTGAAAGCAATTAAATTAGTACAAGCATACTGCCTACTACGTAGCGTGCCCAACATCAGCTAAACAAACCAGATATTGAACAAATAGCTCGGTTTGCTGGACTTGGACGTAAGACTAGAACAACAACACTTATCGCACAATCACATAATTGGAATGGCCTTTCTCTAAGAAGTCAATGTGATAAGCCAGAATTGATGTCTCTACCCATGGCTACTTTCGAATACACAACGAGCTTTGAGATGAGGAGAGATCACAAAACATGAGAAACTGTTTAAGTCAGATGATGCAAATAATTGCATAAATGATTATATTTAAACCATATCTAACGGAATTGAATTAACATATAATTTATTAATTTACTCATTCATTCTTTCATGACATCATTCATTACGTCATTCATTCATTTATTCGTTCATTCATTAGTTCATTCATTCATTCATTCATTCATTCATTCATTCATTCATTCATTCATTCATTTATTTATTTATTCGTTCATTTGTTCATTTGTTCATTCATTACATCATTCGTTCATTCAAATATGTATTCATCAATTCTTTAAACAATTACGTAAACAAAATATTTCTGGGGACATAGTCATTGGTAAGACTACGTTTCCACATTGCACATCTGGTACAGTAACAGCAACACAAGCAACAACAACAACTACACAAATAGACCATACTTAAGGCATAATTGGACCAGAGTGTAAGTAATGTTGGTTATACATTTTAAACGTTCTAATCGGCTAATGTTTGGTCGGGTTGATACAGACATGGGTTAGTTTACTGTACTGTACCGTAGCCCCTAATGATAAAGATAAGTGATATCTGCATCAAAGACAGAGAGAGCAGTGGAGGGGGGAATACAGGAGGGTCATTTACGCTGGAAGTTTCGCGCCATATAGCCAATTAAAATTTTGATTGAGGTTGTCAACAATTTTGAACATTTCAGGTATGTTAAAATTTGGCCAATTTGAGTTTTTGTTGTTGAAAGGCCATTTACACTTAGTTATACACTGGTAGAGCTTCCAGAGGCAGTGATAAGGCTTTGTTTTAATTATTATTATCCAGTTATTTAGTTATTTAGTTAATTATTTGTTATGATTCTTCTGCTGCTGCTGCTGCTGCTGCTGCTGCTGCTGCTGCTGCTGGTGGTGGTGGTGGTGCTGCTGCTGCTGCTGCTGCTGCTGCTGCTGCTGCTGCTGCTTCTGCTGCTGCTGCTGCTGCTGCTGCTGCTGCTGCTGCTGCTGCTGCTGCTGCTGCTGCTGCTGCTGCTGCTGCTGCTGCTGCTGCTTGTGCTGCTTGTGCAGGTTTACTGTTGCTGCTTTTGCTGCTGTTGTTGCTGCTGCTGTTGCTGGTGTTGCTGATTTTTTTTATTGTGTGTTGTTGCTGTTGTTGCTCCTGTTGCTGCTGCTTCTGCTGCTGCTGCTGCTGCTGCTGCTTCTGCTGTTGCTGTTGCTGCTGTTGCTGCTGCTGTCCACCGTGATATATGCGACAATAATCAAGTTGCTATTGATTATCGGCGTGATCCGGTTATGCCCCGTAGCCCTCATCTCTCATATCTCGTAATAATCCAGTCATTGTATAAACCCTTCATCTAGTAAACACTCATGAAGAGGACCCCAATTTACTTGTGTCATCCTGTTATGACCCCAGGATACCAGGGACGTTATGGGATGCCTTAACAGCCCACCACCATGATACAGCACTGAACATAATTGCAACAGATAACTTTATATAGATATATAAAGTTATTGTTGCAACCAAGGAACATACTTTCTATTTATCTTGCTTGAACTAGCCGTAGCTGTGGCGTTTCAAAATCTCACATATCATTTTTTAGAGGGAATTGCAATTTAGTTATTTATCTGAAGTCTTTTACAAATACGACCTTTACCTTGCAAACCTCTAACGTGATTTTAATGTAAACATAGAGTGAATATTGGCGTGTTGAACTGGTCTGTAAAGCCAGTATCTCACCAAGGAACGACTGCTTGGCAACTCTGACGACTGAATTTTGCATGCGTTTTTAATCGACTGCTAAAATAATTTGCCGTAATAGTTAATGAATTATATCAATAACGCCTAATCAACGACCGTGAGACAACATATTTTCGATCTTTCGACGACCTTATATCAAATCAGACGAGGCCTGTGTGTTTGCTTGGATAATTATTATGCACACACAAATTATGTAAAAAAAAGCGGCAGGAAAGATATAGACATAAATGCAGAACAAAGTTTGTCTGTTTGCCTACTGGACTTTTAAGAACTAATCATTATTACTGTTGATTATATTCGCAATATCACAGTATGTTCACTAGCATTGAAATGATTATTCTACATACAAAATATGCATTTAAGTAAATATTTTTCTGTTTAATACATTTTGCCAAACATCTTACACAATCAAAAAAAGATAATAGGAGACTACAATTTTCCCATCCACCAATTTTATTATTTTACTTTGACTCCTGGGAATTAAACAGTCACCAATTTTACTTTCTTTAATTTTGGAAAATAATGGCATAAAAATAAGCAGTTATTACTAAAATATTAATACACACATATATATATATATTAGTCCCTAACGAACGGCCAGTGATAGTTTCTTAACATTTGCGGATATTTCACCATGGTAGGCCTATATAAAGGATTAACAACTTTGTCCGAATTTCGCACAATGGGTAATAGGCGTATTTAAACAATAATCACAGTTTAGATTGGTTCCTGGGCGGTGTTTATGGTGTAATATGTTATAATTGTACTTGAATGTATTTAAGCCGCAAATCTGACCTCATAGCTGTATTCCTGTGTGGAGACCAACAAGTAATATGTTACTATTTAACCTGACCTCATAGATGTATTCCTGTGTGGAGACCAACAGGGAATGTGTTACTATTTTACCTCATAGATGTATTCCTGTATGGAGACCAACAGGTAATGTGTTACTATTTTACCTCATATATGTATTCCTGTGTGGAGACCAACAGGTACTATGTTACTATTTTACCTCATAGATGTATTCCTGTGTGGAGACCAACAGGGAATGTGCTACTATTTTACCTCATATATGTATTCCTGTGTGGAGACCAACAGGTACTATGTTACTATTTTACCTCATATATGTATTCCTGTGTGGAGACCAACAGGTACTATGTTGCTATTTTACCTCATAGATGTATTCCTGTGTGGAGACCAACAGGGAATGTGTTACTATTTTACCTCATATATGTATTCCTGTGTGGAGACCAACAGGTACTATGTTACTATTTTACCTCATAGATGTATTCCTGTGTGGAGACCAGCAGGTAATATGTTACTATTTTACCTCATAGATGTATTCCTGTGTGGAAACCAACAGGTAATATGTTACTATTTTACCTCATAGATGTATTCCTGTGTGGAGACCAACAGGGAATGTGTTACTATTTTACCTCATAGATGTATTCCTGTGTGGAGACCAACAGGTAATATGTTACTATTTTAAAATCAGTCAGTCACGTTTTATGATTATTGTCTCACAATCAATTTAAAACCCTAGAAACTTGTCATTTCAATGACAAAGAACTGAGTAAAAAGTGACTTATTTCAAAACTACTTCTTGTTCTATTTGCGCTGCTGGACTGATTAACTTTTTGATCTGATATTTTGTAGCCATACGTTTACTGCGGCCTGTGTTGTTTACGTGGACGTTATAGAGCCGCAACAGCTGCACAGACACAAACTGTAAACGTTGAGCTGATTTGTTTTTTCTGATTCATCTATAGCACGAGCTATCTGAGTGGAAACAAGTAAAAAGGTGGAGTTAAAATTATATCAACATCATGTGTTTGCAGCAAAGACAGGAAACAGCTATTTCTGATGGGAAGTTGACCCAACGCTGTCTGAATGATGCCTCCATATTCAGACAACATTTGATCAACGTATTCTGCTACGTGGTACGCTACAGGGGTTTTTCTGATTGGACATGAGTGGTATTTGCTGACATCCACGTCTAAATATCGAGTGTTGTCATGGTGGTGGTGGGTAGATCATTACATAGTTAAAAATTATCAATGGGATTATTTTGATGTGTTTTTTTATGTTTATTTCACCGTTTTAGAAAACATATCTCATTCCTCGAATAGATCGATCCCCGACCGATAATTGCATCCATGATTTACGACACAATCCTGGACGAGTTATAATGTTATCCTTCAGCTGAATTGCTTATTGTCATTTTTCATCATTTGTAGCTGGAAATACTGTCGCAATTTCCAGATTATTTCATTTGCTGAGCATGGAGCACTAAATATTATTTTATCGAATGGTTTCAAGCACGGTGCCTTAGACAGGACTGGAAGATTTGTGTGTTTTTTATGTGCAGAAAAACGTAGACAAACATCTGTTCCACACAGGATTCGAAACCTGTAAATTCAAGAACGAGCAACAGCCATGGGGGCGGGGGGGGGCTAATATATGAGGTTGAATCTGTGGTTAATTTATTATTTAATTTGCCTAAGGCTGACATGTGTGAGGTTTAATGTGCGAATTACTATATGACATACGAGTAGAAATAACAAGTTGATACTGTATAATGCAATGCAATTAATTACAAACATAATTCAGAATAAAAAAACATTTAGAATGATTTACACGGAGGTTGAAAGTTTTCCAATAAGATATAAAATGTAATACCGAAAAAATTCCGGCGTGAATGCAAATGTGGTTGTCAAATTATTTTACCTTTAATTTCAATTCAACAACATTTTTTAAGAAGCTGCGAATAACTTTTATAGGAAGCCGACCAATTTAATAGCTAATTAAAACCGACCAAAAAACGACAAATGCAAGGAAATTAAATTATGATTGAAGTACAGTACGCTTCAAGCATCATTAACAATTTGCATGACACGTTCTATCCTGGTTAAAAAGAGAATTCATTGCACAAGAAAATGACCACACTCATTAAATGCAAAAGTTTTGTACACTATCGTGCATAATAGAATTAACTGGATTCAACTTCCATTTTGTTAAAGGCCATTAAAATAAAACAGCAATGTATTCGGGATACATTTGCTTAGATGGGATGTAGACTACGTAGCGTACAGCTGAGCCGCGGCCAGCGGCGAAAACCATACTGTAAACCTTACGCTACTTTACGGCTACTTCCTCTTTTCCCTGTGGTTCATTTAAAACACGGATTATCTGGGTGGCAACAACAAGTAGCAAGAGAAAACACAGACGAACAGCTCAACATGTTCAAGGTGGAGATCCTGGAGGAACATTGAGACAAGTTTGGGCGGGTTTTCCCTGATAAGTGATAGACTGATATATCACCGATACATTAACCAAAATATTAAACCCAGCATAGACGAGACGTTCAACCTGGTCTAACGTTGGGTCAACGTCGCAGACATTAAACCATTAAACAATTTACAGCGATTTAAGCAGCATGTCCTGCCTTGTGTTGTGTTGTATTGCCTGGTATTGCCACGTCCTGTATTTCCCTGGCATACCATGCTGTACAATCCCATGTCGTGTCATGTATTTTATGCCGTGACATGGCATGCCATGTCATGACGTGACATCATATGCCATCACATGTCAAAATTTGCTATGTTATACATGCATTTACCTTGTCATGACATATCTTGTCATATTATGCACAGTCATATAATGTATTACATTTCATTGCATCCATCATACGGTAACATCATATCTATGGATTGGCATCAATATTGCTAATAATATAATAGTGATGGATATTAGGAGAACAAGAAGGACTACGCTTCTCACTGGAGACTAAGTGGGTCAGTGGACAATAGACAATAGTTTTATTCCATAAGATCTCTATTATATACATTTATATAATAGAGACATGCATGAGGTAGTCTCTAGAGCAACAGGAAGCGGGAATATGTAAATCAACCTTATATCACATGTCACGTGACCGAAATTAACTAATTTATTAATAAATGGGACAGAGCAGGGTTGTGGCTTTGTCTTGTATTAGAAAAAAACTGTAGTGGTGGTGTAGTGATGCAGCAGCAAGAGCAGGCAAAGTAAGAACACCAGCAACAGAAGCAGCAGCAGTAGTAGTAACAACAACAACAACAGCAGCAGCAACAGAAGCAGCAGCAGCAGTAACAACAACAGCAACATTAACGGTAATAGGAGCAGCAGCAGCAGCAACTAGAGGAATTACATCAGATTCAGCAACATCAGCAGCAACAACGAAAACAGCAGCGGAGGCGGCAACAGCAGCACCAGAAGCAGCAGCATCATCATCAGCAGCATCATCATCATCATCAGCAGCAGCAGCAGCAGCAGCAGCAGCAGAAGCAGCAGCAGACACAGTAAAGCTATAACACCAGCAGCAAAAACAATAAGAGAACAAGTTACAACAGAATAGGAAAAGCAACAGCACCACTAGCTGTTGCTGCTGTTGTTGTGATCGCTGTTGTTGTATCTATTACTATCCCTGTCATTCATATAAAGTACAGTATGGATCTCATTCAGAGAGAGGTGAGCATCATGTAATCATGTTATCATTTAGTGTTGACATCTCATAGAGACAAGTCCTATCACTTATCTCACTCACTGACACAAACTGACCAGACTAATGTACTCTTATCGTGTCATGGACAAATACTACACAGACCAGAGTGATCAGCGTCCAGACATCAATGAAACACACTGAAACTTGTAAACCCATCTTCCACACACATTCATCACACACAAGTATAACTTGATAACTTGCAATTGTTTGGAAAATAAAATATGGGGATTTTTTAATTCTTGGGCCTAAAATTTAAATGAAAATGGAAATAGTTTTCTTAACTTAGTTAGTTAAATATTCAGACAACACTTAACTTTTTAGCTTGATTTTAACACGTTCACGGTCTATCTGTATTAATTAATTATTATGTCTATTGTCTGAGAATTGGACTGATACCTAGACAACTTAAATCAAACTGAAGACAAACTTAACGATAGGTACTCATTAAACTCTACCAGTTAAGCCAAAAAGTCGACCCGTTGGCCGCCAATGTATCAGTGTTGAAACTGCCCAGCCCGGGAATCGAACCACATCGTGATGCCTGAGCGTTGCCAGTTAAACCAAACAGTCAACTCGCTGGTCAGAGTGGTAATTACTCCAGTCTGTCATACACACATCCGGATGCACAATGCTATGCAGAGGAACAAGTGATGTATGTTATCGGCACTGACTGACCAATCACCATTCTGGTGTCTGTCACGTGAGATACCATCAATGCCATCTATTGTTGTCAAGGACAAAAGGACGACATAAAGTGGGTGGGTCAAGCCCCAACTTGTATTTGTGTGTGTTTTTGTGTATTTTTTGCATGGGCCCTGTGTTAAAAAAAAATGGATAGGGGGTGGGTGTTTGTGGTCTGGCCAATCTATTTTTTCCTCGGATTGTTTTAATATTTTTAACTTGACAAGACCCCTAAGTGTGTCTAAATTAATGTAATATCCGGTAACATCTTAATCAACCTTTAATCGATATATCTTCAACCCCTTCTACATTGAATAGATCAGCTACGATCTTGATTTACTAGGTTGAATCTAACAGGTTCTCGATAAGATTGTCTCAGTTTAAGGTCAATAAGTGTAATGTAAACTGCCACAATAACCGATAAAACCACCACCCAACTGATTACATGTAACACTAGAAGGTCATTATGTCAAGTGGACTCAGTATCCCTTGTATTATATAACTGGTTTTTTCCAGTGACAATTTAGGCTTTCTGTATTTCTGTCTCATCTGAATACAATTGAATAAAACAATTAAATACAATTGGATAATCCATACAGAATGTGGGCGTATTTAGCTTTGAATTGCTACATTACACTTGAATAATCCATACATAATGTGTGCGTAGTTAGCTTTGAAATGCCACATTGCACTTCAATAATCCATACAGAAAGTGGGCGTATTTAGCTTTAATTGATACATTGCACTTAAATAATCCATACAGAATGTGGGCGTATTTAGCTTTAAATTGCTACATTGCACTTGAATAATCCATACAGAATGTGGGCGTACTTAGCTTTAATTGATACATTGCTCTTAAATAATCCATACAGAATGTGGGCGTATTTAGTTTTAAATTGCTACATTGCACTTGAATAATCTATACAGAATGTGGGAGTATTTAGCTTTAATTGATACATTGCACTTAAATAATCCATACAGAATGTTGGAGTATTTAGCTTTAAATTGCTACATTGCACTTGAATAATCCATACAGAATGTGGGCGTATTTAGCTTTAATTGCTACATTGCACTTAAGTAATCCATACAGAATGTGGGCGTATTTAGCTTTAATTGATACATTGCACTTAAATAATCCATGCAGAATGTGGGCGTAATTAGCTTTAATTGATACATTGCACTCAAAAAATCCATACAGAATGTGTGCGTATTTAGCTTTAATTGCTACATTGCAGTTGAATAATTCATACAGAATGTGGGCGTATTTAACTTTAATTGCTACATTGCACTTGAATAATCCATACAGAATGTGGGCGTATTTAGCTTTAATTGCTGCATTGCACTTAAATAATTCATACAGAATGTGGGCGTATTTAGCTTTAATTGCTACATTGCAGTTGAATAATCCATACAGAATGTGGGCGTATTTAGCTTTAATTGCTACATTGCACTTGAATAATCAATACAGAATGTGGGCGTATTTAGCTTTAATTGCTACATTGCACTTAAATAATCCATACAGAATGTGGGCTATTTAGCTTTAAATTGTTACATTGCACTTGAATAATCCATACAGAATGTGGGCGTATTTAGCTTTAATTGCTACATTGCACTTGAATAATCCATACAGAATGTGGGCTGTTTAGCTTTAAATTGTTACATTGCACTTGAGTAGTTTAACCCTTTCATCGCTAAACACGACTGTAGTCGTTTTTAATCCGTTTTATTAGAAGTTATTACCAGATCAAATCACTGTTATTGGGAATGAAATGTGTGTTCAAACATCGAGATTTGCGACTGTTTGCTCTTAAATGGAACAAGTCTGTGTAATTGTCACACACTTAAAGTTGTGGGTCGCGGCAGCGCGACACAGCTTCACCACGATTTTGATATAACTTACTTCTCGATAAAATGTATTTAGATAAGGTCAATAAGTGTGATGTAAACTAATGTAATATCTGATGACACCTCGATAAAACATCCATATAACTGAATATATGTAACACTAGAAAGTGACTAAGCCAAGGGAATTTATCATCCTCTCTATTATATGTAGATGTATTTTCTTTTAGAGACCATTTAGCCTCCAAGTGACTGATTTGAATAAATACATTTTAAACAACGTGTAAAATTCACAAAAATACGGATTTTTGTAGGTTTTATTTTTTATATTAAACTTTTTTTTTAATTAGATATAATATTTTTTATTCGCCTGCTGCTGCTATTAATTAGTGAAGGTGTAAAATGAGAAGTTAAGTGTTCGAGGACAAAAACAGCAAATGGTGACCTTGGGTTAAAGAAAGGGTGGGTGGATCTTCCACTTAATTGCCATTTAGGTTTTAGGTACACTGTACTCCGTCACTGACTATTGTACTACGCCACGTGTCTGACTCCGAAAGTTTCAGCAAGTGTATCTAATCAGATAAACATGATGCTGTCTGGTCACGAGTAATTCATGGAAAATGTAAAACAAGGCGTCTCGTGCAAGATCATTCAGTGCGTTCATTAGAATATAAACTTAGTCCGTTTTCAGACAAAGCAAAACTATATGTGATATTGAGGAACACTAACCCAAGATGAACATTCAAATAGAGATATTTAGAACCCGCATAGAATGCCTCGGCTATTGTATGGATTTAGGCACATTTCGGTGTACAACACAATTAGAACAACTTTATATATTTTCTAACACCTCGAACATTCTCATATCAATGTGTAAATATCAAAACTAAGTGCCAGGTGTTTCTACATGGCGTAACCAATCAATGTAATTGTCCATACAATAGGATATGTTTCAGATATGCTCAGATATGCTCAGATATGTTTCAGTGTTCATTGATATTTTAAGAAAAAAATATGTCATCCCTAGACTACATCGATGCATGTATACATGTAATTGGATCTCCGAATCATATAGGATTGATTCACTGAGGTAAGGAGCCAATTCTGCACACAGCATTATAATACACTCGATTGAATCAACACAGCAACTGGCTCCGTGGTGCACCGAATGACTCCTTCTCATTTCGTGCAGAAATATTGTACTAAATGTAGTGCTTTTATTGATATTAAAAAATGACAATACTGTCCCACTTCGTCTGTTAACAAAGGCAACTGGAGAGTCCCTATACAGCCCTAATGACCAAATGAAAAAATAAAAAAAGGTAAAATCCGTCCTGTCCTGAAACTACATCAAAAATAAATATCTAAGCCCAGTAGTACCAGAGTGTTACCAGATTATAAGACTAGATGTCTGCACTTTGCCAGTAATATTATCTTAAGGTGACCAGACTTGCACTTTACATGTACCTGCAATATTATGATAAGGTGACTTGGTGAGTTTTCTTCACTCGTCTAGACGCTACGTGATTTGTCAAATGTGGCTGCTTCCGATGATCATTAAGGCTCATAGTGTGATATTTATAAAATACAACAAAGCTTCTATTACAGAACACAAAGACAGCAAAAACGAAAGCGTTGACTTTTATAGTTTATAAATCTATTCTTCGACTTCAAAGGTGTTTAGATTATGTGTTAGGTGTACTATTGATAGTCTCATGACAATATGTGCAGTAGAAAGAATGGCCGTATAGTTATTTATTCAAATTTCATCAATACTGCTCAAATGTAATGTATCAATATACTGTTTAGAAGTACTCACTTTCAGGCGCCTTGTATCATTTTTAACAGAATAAAATTTCTTCCAAGTATGTCCGATGACGCATCGAGGCAGCTTTGATTATTATAGTTTAGAGTGAATGTACAGTATATTTTATCATCTGGTTTGTTATCATTCAGATTGTTTTTTCACGGTTTTGGATGAGCGCACGCATTAGCTTAGGGCCGCGCATTATTTTGTCTGCTTAATCGCAGGTAAACATGGTAACACTACGAAAATGGCACTAGACGATAATCGCCTGATTTATGATGATTGTAATGATGACGAAATGTTATCAGAAGTATCGGTAACACATATATTTTGACGTTTTAAATGAAAAAATATCGATTAACGTCGAATTTCGACGTGTTCATGCACAATTTGACCTTGAAATCGACCTTGACCTTTGATCTTGACCTCTGACAGTCATAAAACTATGTCAAACGGGTCGGCGATGTGTGAAAATCTAATAGTGGATATTTAAATTATCCAAATCATCCCGGGGTTACCGCGATATCGCAATTTCTAGTTTTCACTCGTTAATCATGTTTAATAATTATAAATTTGGTCAAATTGGAGAATTAGAGGTATCATTTCACAATAATGGTCCTACACAGTAATCGCCCCAGGTCTGACACTTGAGACCCCCGCTTTCATAAGCCCCAGAGTAAACTACAACAGGATATAAGGTCGATAAAAGGTATACAATTTTTCAGATAAATGGCCCTATCCCAGGGACTACTTGATCATAGCTGTTATGTGTCACTATTACCATTTATATTACTGCTGCTAAAATGACAAGTTGTGTCTTCTGACAGCAGCATACCCCACAAAAGAGACATTCTGGAGCTGTGTTGTGTTAACCCTTACAATGCTGAAATATTGTGTGTAATTGTGTAATTTCAATTTAAAATCATCATAAATATCTTAGTTAGCTCCTTCCGCTTCAGTTGAAGACCTATATTATGGGTCTACATGAATTATACATATTTACATATATTTTAATTATTTCAGTGCGGGGATCAGAATTTGACATCTATAGAGTCTGGTTCTGATGTCTAAAGACGGTCCCCGCGCTGTAGGGGTAATATCGAGCCAGCATTGCAGACGGTGGGCCAACATTAAAACAACATAGAGTTAATGTCTCGTGTTGACTGGTAAATATGTGCCACGAAAACAACTGCGATAACAATACGTTTTCATAACACACTTGATGATATCATCTCTCTCGTCACAATTATCACACATCTTGACATCGTCCAAATGCTTTATGTTCTGGGTGTTACGTATTTTTAACTTTATCTAGATCTTTTATCTGTCGTGGCCAGAGCGAATGCTGCTGTGTCTATTTCTTTTGCGCTTGCTGCTGCTGAGGCTGCTGTTGCTGCTAATGGTGCTTCTACTGCTTCTGTTGCTATTACCATTGTTGCTGCTGCTAATACTGAAACAAACTGGTTTTATGTAGTCTTCTCTTGTGTGACTGATATGTACATTGATGTTTCTGCTTGTTATATACTTATATAAACATTATTCTGTACTTTTAATAACAACATGTTTACTTAATCGCGAGATAAACATTGGCATGCCTATCATTAGATCTTTTTATCCAAACAACTGCATATAGTCTTATTCAAAATCATTTAAAGATCAAATAAAATTGCTTTTTAACGATGTGCACATCCATCTATATATATATTGGCATGAATGAATAGGATCATAAATACCACCCTGTGTTTATACATGTAAGTGTCAGCAGGTCCCGGCAGCTGTCAATTGTCAGCATACATGTACCTTCTCTGTGTAAAGCATTATGATGTAGTAAACAGGAGTAAACAGATCTGAGCAGAATGACCTCCATCTCCAGAGTGACTGATAAAGATCAGGGCGATGAAAAGAGACTCCAGCTGCAGTCAAATGTGTAAAGATGCATTATTAGCAAGACCGATACACTGAAAAGAGACATAATCCACTCACTCACTCACTCACTCACTCACTCACTCACTCACTCATTCACTCACTCACTCACTCACTCACTCACTCACTCACTCACTCACTCACTCACTCACTCATTCTCTCACTCATAGTCTATGGAATAATTCAATGTAGTGATGAAATCATGAAATTTGGCACAAATGACCTCTATTATACACTTTTCGAATTCTGATAAAGGGCAGTGGAATTTGACCTCGTTTGACCTTCTAATTTGCATATATCCAAAATGGTCGCCATCTGATAGGGGTAATTGGAGTGGGAATGTCAAAATTGAGATAGAGACCTGCAAATAGGCTCGAATTGAAGATAATAATATGCTGATTACAAATTTTAAACTAATATTATTGTTATACGTCATTTTCTTAACCTGATTTGCATATTTCCAAAATGGCCGCCAATCACAAGGTGAAAACAGTAAAAAAGTCAAAAGTGAGATAGAGACATACAAATAGATTCAAATTAATGATAAAGATAAGCTGATTTCAAATTTTAAAAAACTATTATTGTTTTACATACTCGTCTAAACATAATTTGCATTTTTCAAAATGGCTGCCAATCGCCGGGAAGCAGGAAAAACGTTAATATTGAGACAGAGACCTGTAAATAGGCTGAAATGTAATGGCCGCCATTTGTGCAAGGTCAAACAATGAATTAATATAATTTAAACAGAATATAATGATTCGTGATTTGGGTGCCTACCAAAGGGCTTTCGGGGATGCCTGACATATAGTGGTGTGGTCAAAAAGTATTTTTAGACATTGCATTCTGGGTAAAATCTAAGATGGCCGCCATTTGTGCAAGGTTAAGCAATACATTGATATAATTTTCAACAGAACATAGGCATATTCATGATTTCGGTGTCTACCGTGGGGTTTTCATGTATGCCCGATATAGTAGTGTGACCAGAAAGTACATTAGACATTGCATTATTGATAATATCAAATATGGCCGCTATCTATTCAAATTCAAACAATAAATTAAACTGATATCATATTCTACAGGATAAAAGCAAATTCACGATTTTAGTGTCTACCATAGGGTTTTTCGGGTAAGCCCGACCTAGTATTGTAAGCAGAAAGTACTTTAAACGCTGCATTATTGATAAAATCGAAGATGTCCACCTTGTCTGCAAAGCTAAACAATTTTTTGACAGACAAACAATTCCGAAGTATTTTTAAAGACCAAAGATGACCACAAAGATTGCAGCCAATACATGTGATTATGCCTACCGAAATGCTATTTTTAACTAAACCCACTTTTTGTCGCCTTTTAGTGCATCTTCGACGCCCTTTAACACCTCCTTGCGCTGCTTTGTCGTTCTGTAACGTTTCTCCATCACCTTTAATGCCTTACTATTGCCCATTAATGCCTCTACATCACCAATTAAGACCTTCAGATTGACCTTTACCGCCTGTCCGTTGCCCTTGGACTCCTCTCCGCCGCACCTTTAGCTCCTCTTTATCGCCCTTTAGCACCTGGTTCGTCACCCTTTAACAAATTCCCATTGCTCCTTAAAGTTCTCTTTAAAACCTCACAGTCACACTTCGAACATTCTCATATCAATGTGTGAATATCAAAACTAAGTGCCAGGTGTTTCTACATCGCGTAACCAATCAATGTAATTGTCCATACAATAGGATATGTTTCAGATATGCTCAGATATGTTTCAGTGTTCATTGATATTTTAAGAAAAAAATATGTCATCCCTAGACTACATCGATGCATGTATACATGTAATTGGATCTCCGACTCATATAGGATTGATTCACTGAGGTAAGGAGCCAATTCTGCACACAGCATTATAATACACTCGATTGAATCAACACAGCAACTGGCTCCGTGGTGCACCGAATGACTCCTTCTCATTTCGTGCAGAAATATTGTACTAAATGTAGTGCTTTTATTGATATTAAAAAATGACAATACTGCCCCACTTCGTCTGTTAACAAAGGCAACTGGAGAGTCCCTATACAGCCCTAATGACCAAATAAAAAAAGGTAAAATCCGTCCTGTCCTGAAACTACATCAAAAATAAATATCTAAGCCCAGTAGTACCAGAGTGTTACCAGATTATAAGACTAGATGTCTGCACTTTGCCAGTAATATTATCTTAAGGTGACCAGACTTGCACTTTACATGTACCTGCAATATTATGATAAGGTGACTTGGTGAGTTTTCTTCACTCGTCTAGACGCTACGTGATTTGTCAAATGTGGCTGCTTCCGATGATCATTAAGGCTCATAGTGTGATATTTATAAAATACAACAAAGCTTCTATTACAGAACACAAAGACAGCAAAAACGAAAGCGTTGACTTTTATAGTTTATAAATCTATTCTTCGACTTCAAAGGTGTTTAGATTATGTGTTAGGTGTACTATTGATAGTCTCATGACAATATGTGCAGTAGAAAGAATGGCCGTATAGTTATTTATTCAAATTTCATCAATACTGCTCAAATGTAATGTATCAATATACTGTTTAGAAGTACTCACTTTCAGGCGCCTTGTATCATTTTTAACAGAATAAAATTTCTTCCAAGTATGTCCGATGACGCATCGAGGCAGCTTTGATTATTATAGTTTAGAGTGAATGTACAGTATATTTTATCATCTGGTTTGTTATCATTCAGATTGTTTTTTCACGGTTTTGGATGAGCGCACGCATTAGCTTAGGGCCGCGCATTATTTTGTCTGCTTAATCGCAGGTAAACATGGTAACACTACGAAAATGGCACTAGACGATAATCGCCTGATTTATGATGATTGTAATGATGACGAAATGTTATCAGAAGTATCGGTAACACATATATTTTGACGTTTTAAATGAAAAAATATCGATTAACGTCGAATTTCGACGTGTTCATGCACAATTTGACCTTGAAATCGACCTTGACCTTTGATCTTGACCTCTGACAGTCATAAAACTATGTCAAACGGGTCGGCGATGTGTGAAAATCTAATAGTGGATATTTAAATTATCCAAATCATCCCGGGGTTACAGCGATATCGCAATTTCTAGTTTTCACTCGTTAATCATGTTTAATAATTATAAATTTGGTCAAATTGGAGAATTAGAGGTATCATTTCACAATAATGGTCCTACACAGTAATCGCCCCAGGTCTGACACTTGAGACCCCCGCTTTCATAAGCCCCAGAGTAAACTACAACAGGATATAAGGTCGATAAAAGGTATACAATTTTTCAGATAAATGGCCCTATCCCAGGGACTACTTGATCATAGCTGTTATGTGTCACTATTACCATTTATATTACTGCTGCTAAAATGACAAGTTGTGTCTTCTGACAGCAGCATACCCCACAAAAGAGACATTCTGGAGCTGTGTTGTGTTAACCCTTACAATGCTGAAATATTGTGTGTAATTGTGTAATTTCAATTTAAAATCATCATAAATATCTTAGTTAGCTCCTTCCGCTTCAGTTGAAGACCTATATTATGGGTCTACATGAATTATACATATTTACATATATTTTAATTATTTCAGTGCGGGGATCAGAATTTGACATCTATAGAGTCTGGTTCTGATGTCTAAAGACGGTCCCCGCGCTGTAGGGGTAATATCGAGCCAGCATTGCAGACGGTGGGCCAACATTAAAACAACATAGAGTTAATGTCTCGTGTTGACTGGTAAATATGTGCCACGAAAACAACTGCGATAACAATACGTTTTCATAACACACTTGATGATATCATCTCTCTCGTCACAATTATCTCACATCTTGACGTCGTCCACATGCTTTATGTTCTGGGTGTTACGTATATTTAACTTTATCTAGATCTTTTATCGGTCGTGGCCAGAGCGAATGCTGCTGTGTCGATTTATTTTGCGTTTGCTGCTGCTGAGGCTGCTGTTGCTGCTTCTGCTGCTTCTACTGCTTCTGTTACTGCTGATACTGCTATTACCATTGTTCCTGCTGTTGCTAATACTGAAACAAACTGGTTTTATGTAGTCTTCTCTTGTGTGACTGATATGTACATTGATGTTTCTGCTTGTTATATACTTATATAAACATTATTCTGTACTTTTAATAACAACATGTTTTACTTAATCGCGAGATAAACATTGGCATGCCTATCATTAGATCTTTTTATCCAAACAACTGCATATAGTCTTATTCAAAATCATTTAAAGATCAAATACAATTGCTTTTTAACGATGTGCACATCCATCTATATATATATTGGCATGAATGAATAGGATCATAAATACCATCCCTGTGTTTACGCATGTAAGTGTCAGCAGGTCCCGGCAGCTGTCAATTGTCAGCATACCTTCTCTGTGTAAAGCATTATGATGTAGTAAACAGGAGTAAACAGCTCTAAGCGGAATGACCTCCATCTACAGAGTGACTGATAAAGATCAGGGCGATGAAAAGAGACATAATCCACCTGTAGTCAAAACTCACTCACTCACTCACTCACTCACTCACTCACTCACTCACTCACTCACTCACTCACTCACTCACTCACTCACTCACTCACTCACTCACTCACTCACTCACTCACTCACTCACTCACTCACTCACTCACTCACTCACTCACTCACTCACTCACTCACTCACTCACTCACACACTCACTCACTCACACACTCACTCACTCACTCACTCACTCACTCACTCACTCACTCACTCACTCATTCACTCATTCACTCACTCACCCACTCACCCACTCGCCCACTCGCTCACTCACTCACTCACTCACTCACTCACTCACTCACTCACTCACTCACTCACTCACTCACTCACTCACACACACACACACTCACACACTCACAAACTCACAAACTCATTCACTCACTCAGGACGTGAGCCCACCCTATAGCTTATCATATTACAGGTAAACTGTTATGACAAACTTTACGAAGATTTTATCAGAAGATAAGACTGATGAGATAAACGACTGATTCCATCTGTAGGCTAAATGTCCATGAATGGTGAAGTGGTGTATTTGATATATGAACCCTTTGGGCTCCACTCACTGAACAGTTGCTCTTAAAACTCACAACGCTGAAGTATTTTTTGTATAGACCATGTAGATCAATGGGCTTTTTCAATTTGAAATCGTCATAAATGTCTTAGTTAACTCTTTCCGTTACATTTGAATACCTGATTTATCTGAGGAGAACCCAGCATGCTCTCAGTGGTAGTAGCAAGTGGTGTAAGGCACGAGGTGAAGCTTGAGCAGGTTACAGGTCAACGTATGTCTAATTTATATATAAGTTCTTAAGCCTTTCATTGCGAAGATCAAGATTAGACGTCAGAATCTGACATCTGTGTACATCCGATTCTGACGTCGCTCCCCGCACTGAAAGTTAAAACATTTATAATGACCCCAGACAAATAACACAGGTATTTACATTAAGCTTTGTGGGATGTGAATGTATCAGCTTGATGGAAACATGCGTATAATGTTGCCGCAATGTCCAGAAAGTTCAGTAAAACGTAAAGTGTTTTACTTATTTAAATTTCGCTCACAGTTTTAGACTCGTATCTCTCAAATTTGAAAAATATATCCACGATATATCGACCATGTCTAAGAGGTAAAATGATAATATTTATTATATTTGTCATGTCAACATACATCAAATAGCATTTCGTGTAGCATGTTCAGTTTACTTATCAAACAATTTAATGTAAGAACAGAACACATTCTTAGTAAACATGAACATGACCAATTAGATGATGAGGTCATTCGTTCCACGCTGGATATTCCCCGGACGTTTTGCTAACATTGCTTTCAATATCCGAGCTCATTTAAGCAAAATAGTCAAATTGATTGTAGGAAAGTATGGTAAAATGATTTGGGCTACAGTAGAAATATTAAAGTGATAGATATAACTAAACAAAGCATCAAACCAATACTGCCTTAATGTTGCTTATGACATCAGCTTAACGCAGCTGAACGTACTGTGTTTAGCTGAGACGATGTGCCAATGTGGTGGCTTAACCGTTACGACGCTAACGTATTTTTTATATAAACGATGGAGACCAAAGGTTTTTTTCTCAATTTGAAATCACCATAAATGTCTTAGTTAGCTTTTCTGGTTCATTTGAATACCTATGTTATGGGTCTACGGTCACTATAAATCTTTTATCGGCGACCGATTTTATTAGCCAGAGTGTGTTTCTATAGACGTAAGACTTCGACGTGAAAAGTTGGTCTCCGCACTGAAAGGGTAGCAGCAGATAATCAAATTATCTGTCAATCATGTGATGGATCAAGCGATCAGTCAAGCAAACAATTAATCAAGTATGCAAACAATCAATCAATCAAACACATTATGTCATTTGCATGGCTTCTGGTGCATTAGGTTCACAATGATTTTCGTATGATACTAGATATGTACAAGTTGACCCCAAACTATTAATGGTAAATCCTTCATGCCGGCCCATAGCCTGAGAAATATTCGTTTCCTGGTAGCCAGTGTAACCAGTGACATGAGCTCTCTAAGTTGACCCTCTAAGCTACATAAATACATCATATTGTATGTTTTGAATAAATTTATATTAGAAAAAATGATGCAAGCCGCCAAAAAATGATGCAAGCCGTCAAAATAAGTATACTTTGATCTTAGTTTGCTACATTACACTAAAGTGGTATGTTTCACTGACAGCATAAACAGAGCAAAATAATAAAAAATCTGAGGAAACGAGGCTAATGAAATTTTTCTACCACTTCAATAATTTTCGAATCATGCAAATCTGAAGCTTCCGATGTTGTATTATACAGACACATACAAAATACTCATCAATATTATATACGATAACAATTATATTCGGTCTTATGCATTACTCATATGCCAGGTCATATTTGTTATGGAACGTCATTTCCGGTTAGCCACAGTCCTAAAAGAACATTGTATCCCACTTCCACCAACCCAACCCCCCCCCCCCCCTCCTGTGATCAAAATACATTTAACTTTGCCCAAATATGTCTTATTTGCTGCGCATATGAAGCAGGGCTACCATAGATTGATTTATTGGGGTGAACAACATTTAGTATATTTTTTATTGTCAATTACGTATTCGGTCTAAAGGAAGCCAAGTCTACAACCGGGTTACTTTTCTAGTTTATCGCCTTGGAGTAGACAGCAATACAGTTTCTAGCTTCAAATGAATGACAAAAATTGATAAATCCCCTTATTTTTTATATAACTGTGTTTCTCGTCCCATTCAGGAGACACGTGCTTTCAGGTGCACCTGGTAAACACACACATGATTGTTTTATTGTGAATCACGCGCAGCACGGGAGAGTTTGACGAGACCGGAAGTTAATTTCCACAGAGTCTACATGACTGTGGGTCACCAGACATGGCGTATTTATAGACGACCGTGCTGTGTGAAAAGGTTAGTAAAAAGGTGAAATCAACCGACCGAGTTTATGTAAATTTATTTTTACAATTTCGCAAATCACTGTTTTCCATTTCGTGAAAAAAATTGTTAGTATTTATATTAATAATAAAAATAATATACCGTTTTATAGAGCAAGTGTATGGCATGTACATGCCAGTCAAAGCGCTTGTGGCTCAACTCTTACAAAAAATAGTGATATATAAGGATGTCGTTAGCCTTTTTCTAAATGTTTCGAGAGATCGTAATTCTCGCACATCTAGAGGCAGATCATTCCAGTGACAGTGACAGTGACACCAAATCGCACGTTCCTATGTCTTTCTTTGTTTTATTAAGAGAGATTGATTGTGATGATGTGTTTACTATACAATTAGGTTTAATCATTACAACGCTGATATATGTTGTATTTTCAATGTGAAATCATCATAGAAGTCTTAGTTGGCTCTTTCTGATTCACTTGAATAGGCCTGCCTATGTTATGAGTCTATGGTCATTGTAGGGCCTACATTTGTTCATTCTTTCGGTGCGGCGATCGACTTTAGACGTCAGAATCCGACGTCTATAGACGTCAGATTCTGACGTCTATATAGAAGGTCCTCTAAAAACCCCTCATGATTGGGCAACGGACAAACGCGCTATTCTGCATTCATTGAGTCACATCAATACTGTATATTACGTATAAGTACTGTGTTTGTGATGAAATGATCATTATCTTGCCCGTCAATGACTGTGGAGTGGGTGTTAGAGTTTCCTGTTTTATCCACAGCCATCAGCATAATAAGTTATACATCCTAATATGCCACACTTATCACACATGTTATAATGACTCCAAGACACGAACCATGTATGAACTGTAAACAGATCCGTGAGGTATAGCGAACGTAATAAGATGGGGACGAATTATCCCGGATATCTAGGATATTACCCATAGACCCAAACCGGCCCCTTAAAGAGCCGAGATCACAGCATGGTGTGTGAATTGTGTTCTTCCGACAAAAAATAAATCATGTTTTTCGCGAACGCCAATCCTGGCGAAACTTGTACATAGCATTGGCTGTGGATCCTTTACTGGCGCACATGGAGCTCCTGGTATTATACACCACATGATACATAATGGACTGCTTATTGGGAAAGCGCATCTTTTTGATAACCATTAAAGTGCGTGGATCGAATTTTGACATCGGAATCTGACGTCTATAGACGTCATATTCCGGCGTCTAAAGATGATCCCCAAATTGAAATAGTATAATATTTATTATAGCTGTTGACCCATCACATAGCTATTCCCATGAAGCGGAAAGAGCTAAGACATTTATGATGATTTCAAATTAGTCTCTTGGTTTGAATAAAAGTATTTCAACACTTTAATAGTTGATATCCGCATTCACTTATCTGATTGAAACTTTCGACTTCCTGAAATCCTCAAGGCCAATAATTACACTCAGATGTGATGATATACAATCAGTGTCCATAAATGGTCAAGATGTAGGGAGGCGTCTTTATGTAATGTTCAATGGAGTGTGAATGATGATCACGATCATGTATGATGCTCTATGAATAAGGTCATTATTAATCAAGGACAGCTATAGTGATATATTTATGTGATGTTTAATCGAGTGTTACTGAGGTTATGCAGTCAGTCAGATAATACTCTAATAATATCATGATTATAGTTTGCTTGGAATAAATCTTCCGCGCAAATTGTATATCACATTTTTCATATCATGAAATATAATTTTGCTTTGTAGAATACATACAAAAAGCATAGATATATACTATGTAAGATACACAAATAAATAATGCTAGACCTATTCAGAAATATACATTTCATGTTTTCTATTACTATGACCATTGGTAATCTGCTGGACTGTTAGGGTTGAAACAATTAAATTAAAGACTAATACAGTATTATATCGCCTTGAGATCAAATCAATGCAACCGTTAACGATGCTCCTTAAATAAGGTTATTATCGCTAACATCATTATCAGTAAAGACAACAATTAATATTAGCAGAATAAGTAAGCAGCAGCAGTAGAATAATCATCATCATCAGCAGAAGCAGCAGCAGCAGCAGCAGTATCAGCAGCAGCAGCAGCATCAGCAGCAGCAGCAGCATCAGCAACAGCAGCAATACTGACAATCATCAAATGATTTGTGTTTCAGAATATTTCTATATTTCAGGAAATCCCATCCATTAAGCATCTGGATGACGTCATCATGTGATTAGTGGGAATTGCCATCCTGTCACCATAAAGATGACGTGGCAGATGGTATCGTCAAGAGAGAAAGAAAGAGAGAGCGCCGTGACAAATGTCTAGCATCATTGGCTTGGTGATAAACAGTGGCCGATAATGCTACAATAGTTGATGCAGAAGGGAATACTGCCTTGCAAACCCAAAAGGCAGTATCTTATCACTTGTAAAGTAAGCAGATACTGCATTTTGGTTTTGCACGACAGAAGTATATAGTTTGATACTGCATAGCCCCTACTTGTTTTCTCATATCATACTAAAATGCAGAAAATAATTTGTTAAAATCATAGGATACATAATTAAAATCATGTCAAGTGGTATTTCTATGATAAAACCACACCATGAACTGTATGACCCTTGCTATTTACGACAGAAACAATGTATATGGTATCCATAACAGGAGTATCAGGCAAACCATCATAATCTCCAACAGCATTGAAAGAAACAACTGCAAACGTAGCAATAGCAGCAGAAGCATTATTAACATCTCACATTCACTGTGTTGTAGTCCGGGAGTATAATGAGGATTTGTGGCTGCTCCTTGCATTGGGATCCATACAACTTTTTATTGCATTTTTCTAATCTTGATAAACCCAAGGAGTTTATCCATATAACCTCTTTGATATACCCTAGATTGAAAACTGAATGATGCCCTTTTGGCATCTTTGGTCATTTTACAAAAAATGGAAATTAGTACCGTCATTACTATTTTTGCCAATCTTAAAAACCAAATGGTCAAGAAATACAATGAACATAAAACCAACTTTCTAATATTTCTTACGGAGCCTTAAAAATGTAAATTAATACCGCCATTGCTGAAAATCATACGTTTGCCATTACCTCGAAAACTAAAAATGGTAGAGCCATGACATCGGTGTCTATACATATGTTTTCATGGTCAAAAAATACAATGAACATCCAACCAACTTTCTAATATTTATTACATAACCATAAAATGTAAACTAGTACGCCTACTGCCTTACTAAACATCATACTTTTGGCAATGTAGCAAAACCTAAAAATGTTAGAACAAAGAAATTGATGTATGTCTACCAGTTATCAGCGTTTTATCACATCAGGTAGTTTAACCATCTTGTCTTAAATTCCTTTATTTTGATTTCCTCAAATATTTTACTGTTTCGCATTCTGACACTCCTGAATTAGTCGATTTAATACAGGAGAACACAGACAAACCTCTCAACTTGGGACAAGAGCCATCTATACCCTTTGATGGGTCCATCAGACCCGGATACATTAATGACTGCTATGGTACAGGCTCAAAGACTCGCATCACAATGTGGCCAACACTAGCAAAATAGTCATATTTACTATTATCAATAGCTGCCATCAATGTGGGTTTATCGAAAAAGGCCTAAACTGGAATGCAAATATGCTGATGATTTTTGTCGGTTCTGTTGGAATCTTGATTACTGAGATTATTACAGAAAGCATTTTCTAATACAGCTTGGGGATTGTGACTGTAATGCTTTCTGGAGGAAACGTATATAAAAACCCTCAGTGCTCTCAGGTTTGTAGTGGAGGCATTACAAAGAACTGATTGGTATGCAAAAATAATGAAAACATTTGAAGGCTTTCAAAAGCAAACCACTAAGTTGTGGTTGGACTCTCTCAGGAACCAAGTATTCATTTTGATGTTGTTTGTGAGAGCAGAGGGTGAATGAAATTGGCCATTTTTGGTTGTTAGAGAAATATTTCTATTGCATACTTCTTGTAGCAAGCAATATAAATGCAAGAGATGAACTGTACTATTTGCGATCGATGGTGAAATTACCTAAGGAAGTTGTTAGTAAATGTATGTGTCATACCACCAAGAGTTTGAAGTGGCATTGGAAGTGTATGCCTATAGACTACAGTTTAAAAGATAAATCAATCATAACATTATATGGCATATACATAGTACTGCTGGTTAAAAGATATAAAATATATATGCTATAATGCAATCGTTATAATTACAATAATTATGGTTTTTAATGTAATATTAGCTGCATTTAATATCAGAATAATAGTATTTTTTTTTGTTGTTGCTGATCAACAGCATAGAAATGTAAACTTTCACAGAAATACAGACGGGGTAATGTATGAAAGCGTCGGTCCAAGTATATTATTGATCCACTGCTGATCAATTGACAGTGACACGTGCCGTCACTTGGCTGTACATTGCATCAACATCCCGTGTTTTTATCAGTTAGTTTGCTATAATCTTTGTTTTTACTGTAACAGCGTATCACAGCGTATTTGAGCCATGCAAACATTAGCTTTGTAAGCATTTTGAACCCCAAAACTGTGCATTTTCACGAGCATGTTTAGGGCCAATCATATCACTGTATTGCTGCTTCACTGACGCCGGAGTTGAGAGCGGACTTCGGGACAGAAAGTCTCGTTTTAAGTGCTCATTATATCCTAATATATATCGTCTTTCACAAAATAGGTCATAATTCTGAGCAAAATCAAAATATCAAGTGTTATATTGGCTTTAATTGACAAGGAGTGAACCTGGAACAAGCTTGTAACATTTCGTCCCCCTGACTTGATTTCTAAGCCCATTTTGGGATTAATTTCCTGGTCTATAAGGGTTGATACGTGATCCATTGAAGCTGTAATAACTCACAACGTGGGAGGTTTCGTATTTTCATACGAAGTCATTGTTTATTCACCCAAGGCATTTTTACTGCACCGTTTATCCTTGAAATAAGACCCATATAAACACGATATATAACCAAAATGTTGGCTTAATGTTGGGCCAGCATCATAGACAGTGGACCCAGATATAAGCCGGCATTGGGTCGATGTCTTGTGCTTGTGTTTCTGTCAAGCTTATCATGCTTGAAATTGCTATGACAAACTTCATGGAGATTTATCAGAAATACAACCTGCGATAAATGGATATTTATCAATGTATTATGTCGGTTGACCGATAATAATGCAGTTTCAACTGTTATCCCATAAGTTATTTTATTTAAATTTTTAACCAATTGAGGTTGTGTCTCGCTAGCGCGATCCACAACCTCAATTGGTTGAAAATTACACATATTTGCTTAATTTGAAATCAAGCATTTACAAATATTGATGTTTAAACAGTCATTTCATTCACAATAACAGTGATTCAATCGCCTAATACAACGATTTAAAACGACCATTGTGTTAAAAAAACTAAAGGGTTAAAGTGCAAAAGCATCAAATTTAAATGATAAAGCGCAAAGCGGACCAACGCGAACGCGAGAGCGAATATTCGCCTGACTCTCTACTCATTATCCAGCGGTGATTTGCTTACTTTTTATCAATGCTTCCTACAAGTCTGGCTATCTCAGTCTGTAAAGTGTCGGTGAGTTTATCATCTGTATAATGTGGTGAGAAGTTCCCGATTTATATCCATACATGTCAAGACAAGAGTTTATGTCGTCGATTTTTACGTTCCGTGCAGCCTACATGAATTCAGACTTTATCCTGGTCTCACACAGTCACGTGATCGTGATATAACGTGATAAATCTACCGTATCCATGACGACAAACATGATGGTCACGTGATTGGAGTAATAGACGAGACAATGCGAGACGACAAACACCAGACTAGCGTGATGGTTGCTCTTTAAATTCTGAATGAAAAATTGGTTATTGATGCCGCTGGAGCGCCTTAAATCCATTCTCTCTTTCTCTGGTTCATTTAACCCTTCAACAACCAGTCCCGATTATATTAGTGTTTTTGTCATTTTTTATTAGCGCAACAAATAAAGCTTTTTACATCAATGAACACAATTTCAAAGTCGTTGAACTCCATTCAGTCAAATCTGATTTTTTGTCACCCACTTGAAGTGTGTACCGAGACTTTCAAAGGTCAGGAACTCTTAACCATTGTTTGTTTAAGATTTTATTGATTAATGTGATTATCTGAATTTGTGATTATTTGTAGAATTTTTTTAAAGGGACCCCTTGGGATGAGACATTGTCAATGGTGTCAATTTTGAAAATTTAACTCATATGAAGCTATATAGCCTACTGACCTGAACTAAAAATACAAAAAAGTCAAAAAACAGTTTTAAAGCACAGAAAAAGGCTGAAATAGTTATATTTCCAGGTCGTATATTGCCATGTAAACAAAACAAGTCAGCAATATACAGCACTTCACAAGACATATTCCCACGTCCTGGCTGAGGAGATGAAAGCTATCGCCGCTAATTGGTGTGTGATTGGTGTCTTATAGTCAGGACATGAGGTGATACACCTGCAACACTGATTGTCTGCCCAACGCTGGGCCGACGGCATCAACATGTGGCCCAGTGTTGTAGGAACATTCAATTGTCCATCAGCATGTGTTTAGGTATACAAAAAGTTTGTTTGGGTTTTAAGCGGTTTCATAAATATATTAATAAGAAATATTTTTAAAAATCTGAAAACTCTGAAAAAAATAAAATCATGGTCTGTGGGATACACTACTTCACTACAAAACTAAAAATGAAAATTGGTTTGTCCCAAGGGGCTGCTTTAAATAAAATTATAAAATTTAAAATGTGAAACAAATGAAAGAATTAAAAAAAGAAAAGTTTCATTTAATTAATTTAATGGGGAGTAGCAATAATATTGTTTCTTTTTTTTCAACGCCATTGATCCTTAAAGTGTAACTCCTACAATTTACAGTTTACATCCCACAACCCGTGAAATGAAGTGCTAATTAAAAACGATTATATAGTCGTGTTTGGCGGCCAGAGGGTTCGATGTAATAAATGACATTGTATAAAACATTAGCGAACCATGGGACATATCCATCAGGAATAATAAAGGAGACTAATATATTTTTTATATCTTTGAACCGCTAAAATATATAAACCAAGATACCAAAGGCTTTTTTAATTTGAAATTATATAAATGTCTTAGTTAGTCTTTTTTTGCTTCATTTGAATACCTATATTATGGGTCCTTCAGTGCGGGGATCGACTTTAGATATCAGATTCTGAAGTCTTCAGTCAATTCCCGCACTGAAAGGTTAATTATAATGTCATCCGGGAAACTTGAGAAATATAAAATCGGAAATAATAAAAAGGTGTATGGTGTCCAATATCATCTTAATAATATTGACATTATCACATATCAATGTCTCAGGTTGATCTATATTTAACATTTCTATTTCCATACATATAATGAATAAATCATGTCATGTTGTTTATTGTACTGTGGATATTTTATTCATGCAGGTGTGTAAATACATTTTTATATTTGCACAGTTAAGCAAATACTTGTATTTACTTAATTATGTAAATTCAAGGGATTTTTTTGTAAATACAATAATTATCTTATTTAACCAAAGTACATGTACAGATAAACGGGGGAATTTATGGGAGCTGTCACAAAAATATACAAATCAGTTTTGACAGGAAAGACACCATGCTGTATGGGAATTTATTTGACCGCCTAATTTAACTTTTCTACCAAGTTTGCATATTGCTGAATTATAAAGTATATTTAATTTTCGATTAGATAAACCATATATGCTGTTATCTACAATATATGAAATATATATATTTATATAAAAAATATTTCAGCGCTTTAACCCTTACAGTGCGGGGATCGACGTTAGTCGTCAGAATCTTAAAGTCGTCAGAATCTTAAAGTCGATCCCCGCACGACTTTAGTCGTCATAATCTGACTCAGATTATGACGTCTAAAATTGATCCCCGCACTGTAAGAGTAAACATCTTTCTAATAGCCGTAGACCTATAACATAGGTATTCAAATGAATCAGAAAGAGCTAACTAAGACATTTGTGACAATTTCAAATTAAAAAAAATAACATTTGCTTGCGATGTTTTTTTACAAAATTAATTCAGCGCTTTAAACGTTAAGGGTTAGGATAATGTTGGACTCCAAACACCTTATTATAATTCCTGATTGATATGTCTCATGTTTCCCTGATGTCCCTAAAACACTCAACACTGCCGAATCTAGAATCACTACTGCTTTGAAACAAACTATGTATATACATCTCTAACATGTGTGTAAACTAAATATTTACACTAAGTTTTCCAACTTAAAAGCTTTTCGTGCAAAACATATTTGGTCCCGTTCAAAAACGATCCAGCAATGGCAATCTACTTGATCACTTTTGATTAAAAAACTTAGATTTTATGAGAAAGCGATCAGTTTTGATCAGAAAGACATCGGTTTAGATCAGCTTCGTGTAATAACTATGTGAGAACTTGAAGGTAAAAACACTTTGAATCTCACGAAGCTGTTTCAGCGGCAGAGGCAAATAGCTATTTTTAGGAGAGTATAAATCAATAAATCACATAATAGGAATGGACTCTCACCGCAAAGCCAGACATAGGGAGTGTGTGATAAGATATAAGGTATAGATCCACCTAGCTTCTATTATGTCTACATCTTATGATGTATAGATTTGTGTGGAGATTGTAACAACACAATTTGGAAACGGTATTATATCAAACATAAAAAAATAAAAACATATGTGTGCTGATATAACTACCATCATTCAGCTGATGAATATGGTTGCTCTTGATATTTGGGTCGTTGCACTGAGAAGCTCCTAATGTGTATTATATCCAGTCTTTATCTGATACGACCATATCTAAAAATAACAATAATATTGATACACTCTTCTCATTAAAAGCTAAAGATTAAACTGCCGACGGAATAGCGGCACAGAAAACAAGAATCGCTTTCATTGACTGACAAACTGGGAGCCTCCGTGACCGAGAGATGGCGTGCTCGGCCTCAGACCGCCAGTGCTTGAATTTCGAATCCTGTGTCTGAAGGACAGTGTCATCTCACTCATCTCACCAGCATCAGGAGGTTCTCCTGGCCCAGTTTATCCTGTATGTGCACAAAAGTGGCCTAAAGCCCGACTCATTTCATTCGACTGACTGACTGACTGACTGACTGACTGACTGACTGTCTGACTGACTGACTGACTGACTGACTGACTGACTGTCTGACTGACTGACTGACTGACTGACTGACTGACTGACTGACTGACTGACTGACTGACTGACTGACTGACTGGCTGGCTGACTGACTGACTGACTGATTGATTGATTGATTGATTGATTGATTGATTGATTGATTGATTGATTGATTGATTGATTGATTGATTGATTGATTGATTGATTGATTGATTGATTGATTGATTGATTGATTGATTGATTGATTGATTGATTGATTGATTGATTGATTGATTGATTGATTGATTGATTGATTGATTGATTGATTGATTGATTAATTGATTGATTGATTGATTGATTGATTGATTGAATGATTGATTGATTGATTGATTGATTGATTGATTGATTGATTGATTGATTGATTGATTGATTGATCGATCGATCGATCGATCGATCGATCGATCGATCGATCGATCGATTCATTCATTCATTCCTGCAAGCCTTCTTTCTTTCACACATTCATACATCCATTCCTTCACGTAGTAGGAGTAGTAGAGATGTGTGGTATTCGTGTACATAGAACTGGCAGATACGGCAACTAAATTTCTAAACAATGGAGTCAAGGACAGTACTCAGCATGCTCGCTAGTATTATATGCGCCACATGTTCACAATCAGATGACTCTCTGAGCAAGGAGTCTTTAGGGATAGATTCCTTGCTCAGGGAGAATTGTTTCATTCCAATGATTTGTTGGCGTCAATCATATAATTTACAGTAATTTGGCGTCAGAATATGAGATCGAATTAAAAGTAAGGTCATACATAATACCGCAAAATTATTGACTTCGCCGAAACCCTTTAAGTGTGAGGATTAACAATAGACATCAGAATGTGACGTCCATAGACGTCAGATTCTGACGTCTATAGACGAGTCCATTAACCTATGTGGCTAAATAAGTGTGGCGTAGTAATACAGTAGGGCTGGCCAAGGGGCTGTCGGAGGCAGTGATAAGGCCGATTATGACGGTGAAGTGTTCATGTTGTCATTGGTCACGATAGGCGGCGTTAGTGTCGACAGGGCTGAGTAAAAAACTACTCTGTTACCACTTTGATCTCTAGGGGTCCATTGTCTGTGCTTTATCAGTGTTTATACAGCTTTCTACACCGTCCACGATCAAGAATACTAGAACCCGCTGTACTATCAATGTAAGGTATGGATCAACAAGCTCCATGGCAAACATATTCTGAGCAAACACGAGACCTCAACCCGATACTGGTTTAATGTTGGGCCAGCGTCGCAGACGGTGGGCCAGCATTAAGCCAGTATTGGGTGGATGTATCATGTTTGCTAGGCTTGCATCCAGTCATTTTTATCCATATCTCATTGACTTTATGTCGTCCGTTATTTATTTATTCCAGTACATCAAAGGTCTATAAGCTCCATGGTTTACACTTCGCCATCAATCTGAGAATGATTAGATTTGGCCTCGAACCACAACAGATGTCAAGGGATGATGGTAAACAGGAGGAAGAGGATGTGCCTGCTGCTGCTGCTGCTGCTACTGATTCTGGAGTTTACTGCGGCAACTGATGTTGTCCTTGCTTCTGCTGTTGCTGCTTTTTCCACTGTTTCTGGTGCTGCTGCTGCTACTGCTGCTGCTGTTGCTGTTGCTGTTGCTGTTGCTGTTGCTGTTGCTGCTGCTGTTGCCGCTGCAGCCGCTGCTGCTGTTGCTGCTGCTGCCGCCGTCGCCGCCGCCGTTGCTTGTCCTGCTGTTTCTACTCGTGCACTCATTCTTTCCATCATTTGTTCATTAATCAAATTATCTATTATGTGTATTTGCATTATATTTGTATGACATATTTTCAGTTCCCCCATGTGTACTCTATACTTGTCTCATTCACTCAGGACCATAATATCAGATGTGTGGTCGTACTGTACCTTATATTGGGGTCGTGTGGTTTTGCGGTCAGATATCTTGGTTTTTTTTACAAAATGATTGTGTCGTTCATTCAATCACAAGTCACTCTGTGTTACTCTGATGACGCTAATAGCTCATAAAACACCGATGAAAATAGAAAATAGTCCAATGCTGAATTACTGTGGGGCCAGTGTCGCAGGTGGTCGGCCAACATTAATCCAACATTATTTTGAACGTCATGGGTGCCGGAGCCTGCTCCATGCTGAGTCCTTCTGGTAGCCTCTGAGCTGTAGATCTGTGATACTTATAGCCGTATTTGGGAAGCTACTGGTGCACTGAGCTGTAGACATTATCTCCGTGTTACTTATTGTTGTGTAGCCGTATCTGGGAAGTTACTCTGCTTCTCAGACTCCATGCTGTGGTCCCGCCAGCCACAGAGAACGGAGAGCTTCAGAATGAACGGACGTGTGGGTATGCCGGGGCGGGCATTCTCTGTAGACACGTCCCAATACACGGAGTAATTTAGCTACAAGGATCCAGCCCTGCTGTAAGACAATGTGGGAATAAAGAAGTGACCATGCATGCAGCCTGTGCAGTCTCTGGAGAAGTGACCATTCATGCAGCCACATTAGTCGTCTCTGGATAATGTTGTCATCTGTCACATGAGTCATGGACGGGCAGCACACACTCTTATCCAGGCTGTGTTTTACACGGTGTAGGATATACTATTAAGCTGGGATACAACAAGGACATGTCTGGAGTGTGTAGATTATTAAATCAAAATAAAGATTTTTTTGCCAAATTATTAAAAAAAATAATCCCTTAAATTGGCCTAAATATGCCCCCAAAATATATTATACCTCAAAACCCCCGCCCCCTTTCTTCAGATCCTGGGTCTGCCCCGGAGAACAGCGAACAGGGTTGTTATTGCTATTAACCCAATGTTGTATTAATTCTGCCACATTGTCTATATATATGTGCTGATATAATGTTGTTATATTGAGTCATGACAGTATCTGGGATGTATAGTCAATAATATAAAAAATCAAAGAATGAGTGGATTATATCTCCACATAAATGAAAATGAAATGAATCAGGCTTTAGGCCACTTTAGAGCACATATATATAAACTAAATTAGACCAGGATAACCTCTTGAGGATGGTGAGATGAGTGAGATGACACTGCCCTCCAGACACAGGATTCGAAATTCAAACCCTGGAGATATGAGACCGAGCACGCGACCTCTCGGTCACGGAGGCTCCCCATAATACGAGTTTTACGAGTGGATGGGGAATAAATCTGGGTGTCCTGTTGGTCAAAAAAATAACTATGGTCCATCAAACTAGACAGAGAATTGTGAATATCGGGACATAACGTCCCCTGGATGTGAAAGGGTGTATCTGCCACTTTCTAAAATGGCAGATACACCCTTTTATATCCAGAGGGACGATACACGGTGTAGGATATACTATTAAGCTGGGATACAACAAGGTTGCATTGTAGATAATGCTGACTTCTAACTATCTGACTTGCACTGTGGATAATGTTGACATCTAACTATCTAGGTTACACTGTAGATAATCTTGACACATCCAACTCCCTGGGTTGCACTGTAGATAATATTGTATCAAACTATCCGGGTTGCACTGTAGATAATGTTGTATCTAATTATCCGGGATGCACTGTATTTAATGTTGACATCTAACTATCTGGGTTGCACTGTAGATAATGTTGACATCTAACTATCTGGTTCGCACTGTAGATAATGTTGACATCTAACAATCTGGGTTGCACTGTAGATAATGTTGACATCTAACTAACTCCCAAGGTTGCACTATCTGGGTTGCACTATAGATAATGTTGACATCTAACTGTCCGCGTTGCACTGTAGATAATGTTGATATCCAACTCCCTTGGTTGCACTGTAGATAATGTTGTCATCTAACTTTTTGGGTCGGATTGTAGGCCTATATCAGAGAAGGACCAGGCTCATTACAATATATCTGGCTCCTTATCAACAAACGTATTGATGGTTTGATGTGAGCGATTTCCAGAGAACGATGTATTATTAGATAGTAATATACAGCGTTCGCCGTGGACGTGATCACTGTGGGAATTGTTACTGATATTATCTATTGATGACGAGCCTAACATAAAACACGTAAAACACGTACAGGCCTGTCGCAGTCACTGACAAGAAACGAGTATTGGATAAATATAGATATATATTAGTTTACACATGAGAATGTGTGTGACATTGTTTGGAATATCAATGTCATATCAAAATTTATAAAATCTGATAACATATCTATTGTCAACCTAAAGACACACTTTTTGGGCCGTTCTATAAAAATTGTCGGGAAACTTCTGTTGAGGGAGATTTTGATAAAGCGAGCTTCTTGCTAGCCGTGAATGTCACTGGAGCATTCCCTTAAACATGTTAAACAACACGATGAAACACAGACATATCGCACCAGTTTTGTTTAAATCGTAATAAAAATGATTATGGGAGGTGATATTACTAGTGTTCGTCGTCGTGGGATCTGCCTTGCCGATTTTATTTTTTCTAGTTGTTACAATTTTTTTGCAAGCTGTTTTAGTGTGATGTGATGCAGATCTCGGCACGAGAGCTGATATCTCTAGATTTTTTTTGTTGGCTACAGTGTGTTTTTGGCTGTTACAGTGTTTTTCTGTCTGCTACAGAGTTTTCTCTGTTTGTTACAATGTTTTTCTGGGTATATAACAGTGATGCGGAGCTCTGCACGGGAGCTGACATTTCTAGTGCTAGTCGTCGGATTTATCTTGCTGTTTGCGGTTGTTATGGTGTTTTGGTTGTTACAGTGTTCTCTCTGTTTGTTACAGTGATGCGGGCCTCAGCACGAGAGCTGATATTTCTAGTGCTCGTTGCTGGATCTCTCTTTCTGTTTCTGGTGGTTACAGTGTTTTATCTGGCTGTTACAGTGTTTTTCTCCCTGTTACAGTGATGCGGCGCTCGGCACGGGAGCTGATATTTCTAGTGCTCGTCGTTGGATCTCTCTCAGTTCTCCTGACTTATCATCTCACCTGGATATTACCACAGAGGGATCATGGAACCCTCAGGATCAGGTTTGACGGACGACTCGAGATCTTCAGGAGTGTCGTGGTGCCAGCGCCCCCTTGCGGTGAGGATAAGCGTGAGGGAATACAGGGACCTCCTAATGGTGAAGATAAGCGTGAGGGGATAGAGGCGCCCTCTTACGGTGAGGATAAGCATCATGGATTACAAGCGCCCACTTACGGTGAGGACTGACACGCACCAGGGATTGGAGGGTACAAATCTAGAGATACCTGGTGGCGGGCGACAGAAACAACGTCAGTCTCGACAGAGGGAGCCACCAGCTGAGCTGCTACAGAAAGTTAATCAAGTGAGCTATAATTTATATAAATGGTTTCAATGCAATCAACATATGTTCAAGCAATGTTGGGGTAATGTCATCCCAGCCCACCGTCTGTAACGCTGGCACAAAATGTATCTTTTCAGCGCGGGGATCGACTTTAGACATAAGAATCTGACGTCCATAGACGTCAAATTCTGACGTCCAAAGTCGATCCCCATACTGAAAGAGTAAAATATTTACAATGTCCGTACACCCATAATACAGGTATTTAAATGAAGCGGAAACAGCTAGCTAAGACATTTATGATGACTTCAAATTGAAAAAAAAACTTTGGTATCTGTGGTTTATAGAAACATATTTCAGCGTTGTAAAGCCTATAGGCCAATGCTGGTTCAATGTTAGACCACCATCTGTAAAGCTGGGTAAGCCATCATTGATTGTTTATTGTTGTTTTGTGAGTGTGTGATTTGACCTAATCGTATGTTTTTATCAGTCAAAAATACCAATTTGTCGTAAACTTTTGAACCATTTGGTAGAAAAAGATTTGTAGTACAGCTTTTTCAAATTGTGTTTAGAATGCTAAACTTATTTCCGCCACTAATTTCTTATTTTGTGATATTGCTCGTGTATACACCCAAGATGGCTGCCACTGCCATCCTGGAAAAAGATGTGTAATGTCA
The DNA here is from genome assembly GCA_964017125.1 of Flabesymbios commensalis. Taxonomy (NCBI): domain Eukaryota; kingdom Metazoa; phylum Annelida; class Polychaeta; order Terebellida; family Flabelligeridae; genus Flabesymbios; species Flabesymbios commensalis. Next base: position 8,033,238 of record OZ024911.1, on the reverse strand, counting down.
CTTTCTAAGTGAACTTCACACGAGAAGGTAATTTCTGTCACTTATTTTAACTTTGAAGTGTAAATGCTTTGATATCTTTGATATATTGTTCATGTATGCATCCAAGATGGCTGCCACTGCCGTCTTAGAAAAATATGTAAATTTCGCACGAGAAGGTTATTTCTGTCACTTCTTTTATTTGCAGGTCTCATTCCTTCATCATTCATATAAATGCACATAAATTCACAGTCATCTTGTGATATTTTTTTCTGATTTGTAATACCACTTGCAAAGTACATTTACACGATAAAACTATTTCCGACATTATTGTCTTGATCTTAGGTATCGTTCCAGCATATCAGGATCAGAATCAGAAATGTTTTTCTTTGTCCAAAAATATTTATTTTCATACACTTTATTATCGTTATGGTCGGTCAAGGAGACTCTCCTTAACCTTTTCACTACCATACATGACGGAAATTTCCGTCGTCATTCGTCAATGAACGTAACCATAAAATGACACAAATTTTCGTCAAATATATACTACATTTATGTATTTTTCGTCATTTGAAGCTGGAAATTGCGTTAGCAATTCCAGCTTCAAATGACGAAAAATAGAACTCCTACACCAGTATATCTGGATCCTGGCATGCACCCCGGCCTGGAAGTCAAAGGGTTAAGGGCAGCAAATGACCGCTCACAGGAGGGCCACCCTTTATCAAACTTACTAATACAGTTTATTTTTTTCTCTTTCCAATTACAAAAAAATAAAATACAATAATGACCACAGTATACCAATACCGGTCCAATGCTGGTCCAGAGTCACAGACCCTGTACCAACACTGATCCAGCACCGGCCCACGTATCAAGCTCGCTGGGCATGCATGATACATCGAATTACGGAGGCCTGTAAAAAAGGGACTCGTTCACTCCATATCGGCCCAACGCTGGGTCAGTGACATAGGCATAAATCCAAAACGTATAATGTTTTGCAATAAATATATTATCCAGTATTTTGAGTGGTCTTTGGAATAGATGTAGTGGATATGTTTTTTTTCACCATGTTTTGACATCAAGTTATCTCCTTGTTTGTTTGCAATGAACGCCTTTTATTAAACAGGAAACAATCTAAAGAATTCCCAGTGCAGTATTTTAAACTTCCGAATAAATCAATGTCAGACAGGATTTATGCGGCACGTCTCTGAGCCAGATGAATTATATTCTGTCAGAATCTGAAATAATTAATAATAGTAGCTGACCATTTTGCAAGAAAAGAGCCAAGACATTGTCTGTAATGTTTGCTATCTGTTGGAAAGCCATACTAGTATACATTATGTATTTCTGTTTTTATCTATTGGGACACCATAAAGGTAGATGGCCGTTTTCCTATATCTATTGGGACACAATTGGACCGATGTCATGTGTTCATAGGGGTTACTATATTAACGTAATTAAGCCTACAGATATTCTCAAGAGAGAAAGGCAGCAGGAATATGTAAATGAAAATAGGATCCCATATGGACAGTATGTCACAAGCTTTGGCCCATGTGGGCAGTGTTTTGACCCCAGACTAAGCCCTTCACAATACCATAGTGATGTACGATATCAGACTCAATAACATGAATATGCAGCGATATATACCCTAGGTATCTACTAGTAGAAGATCAATAGAGAGATATTAGCATGATAAGTGGGTCAAGGAAACCTCCCGTCTTTTTCACTAAAAACTAGGTCAATGGGGGACATATTCAAGAGAGGAATGGATCAGGAATATGTATGAGGGATAATTATACTCAAGAGATTGCGGACTATGTAAATCAACCTGAGATCTCAAGTGAGTTCATGTCACATGCAACACATGTTATTTTCCAATAGAACCACAACCAGCAAACACGAGATATCGACACAATGCTGGGTCAATGTTGAGCTAGCGTCATGCCGCAGCAGCAGCAGCAGCAGCATCAATAGCAGCAGTAGCAGCAGCTGTAGCAGCAGCAGCAGCAGCAGCAGCAGCAATAATAGAAGCATCATTATCATCATTTTTATCAAAATCATCAACAGCAGCAGCAGCAGCAGCAGCAGCAGCAATGCACATGGTCTGAGAAATGTAGTGTTGACATGTACGTCGTCTCACCACTTATCACGTTTATGCCAACTGACGTATAAACACTGACCAGTCTAATCCACTATTACCAAGTTATAGCACAAATACCAGAACCCCCAATGTCCAGTCGACATGGTATTTGTCTAGCGCTTTGCGGGTCATGTAATCACACGACAGCTATGCGGCATTGCATGCAATTAGCTGTTTATATGGACAATGTGGGGTAGTTTTTCTTCACAGGTGTTTTATGCTTCCTTCCAATTCCATTTCCAGACCCAGGTGTTATACTGGTTTGCTTCTCCTCAAGGATGTTATGGTACATTTCACCAGTAAACGCATACGTCTGGCAAAAATCACTGTCTGTTTCTCATCGCTATTATCCTCACCATAATGTACTCAGCTCCACCATATCTGATTAATGTCCCATAACTTTACTCTGCTTTTGTTTGCTGTTCTGGAAGATCGAGCACATTGCATTTTTGGAACCTCTTGTATGTTAAACTCATGCAGACATAGGATGCAGACATGGGATGCAACCATGGGGTGCAGACATGGTATGCATACATGAGATGCAGACATGGGATGCAGACATGGGATGCAGACATGGGATGCAGACAAGGGATGGAGACATGGGACGTAGACATGGGATGCAGACACGGGATGCAAACATTGGATGCAGACAAGGGATGCAGACATAGGATGCAGACACGGGATGCAGACATGGGACGCAGACAAGGGATGCAGACATGGGATGCAAACATTGGATGCATACAAGGGATGCAGACATAGGATGCAGACATAGAATGCGGTCATGGGATGCAGACATGGGATGTAGGCATGGGATGTAGACATGGAATGTAGACATGGGGTGCAGACATGGGATGCAGATATGGGATGCAGAGATGGGATGCAGACATGGGATGCAGATATAGAATGCAGTCATGGGATGCAGACATGGGATGTAGACATGGGATGCAGACATGGGGTGCAGACATGGGATGCAGACATGGTAAGCAGACATGGGATGCAGACATGGGATGCAGGCATGGGATGCAGGCATGGGATACAGACATGGGATGCAGGCACGGGATGCAGACGTGGGATGCAGAAATGGGATGTAGTCATGGGATGCAGACATGAGATGCACACATGAGATGCAGACATGGGATGCAGAAATGAGATCCAGACAAGGGATGCAGACATGGGATGCAGACGTGGGATGCAGATATGGGATGCAGACATAGGATGCAGACATGCGATGCAGACATGAGATGCAGAAATGAGATGCAGACATGGGATGCAAACATGGGCTGCAGACTTGGGATGCAGACATGGGATGCTGTCATGGGAGGCAGACATGGGATGTAAACATGGGATACAGACATGGGATGCAGACATGAGATGGGATGTTGACATGGGATGCAGACGTGGGATGTAAACATGGAATGTAGACATGGGATGCAGACATGAGATGGGATGCTGACATAGGATGCAAACATGTGATGCAGACATGGGATGGGATGTTGACATGGGATGCTGTCATGGGATGCTGACGTGAGATGCAGACACGGGATGCAGACATGGGATGCAGACAAGGGATGCAGACACGGGATGCAGACATGGGATGCAGACAAGGGATGCAGACATGGGATGCAGACATGGGATGCAAACATTGGATGCATACAAGGGATGCAGACATAGAATGCAGACATAGAATGCGGTCATGGGATGCAGACATGGTATGTAGGCATGGGATGTAAACATGGAATGTAGACATGGGGTGCAGACATGGGATGCAGATATGGGATGCAGAGATGGGATGCAGACATGGGATGCAGATATAGAATGCAGCCATGGGATGCAAACATGGGATGTAGACATGGGATGCAGACATGGGGTGCAGACATGGGATGTAGACATGGTAAGCAGACATGGGATGCAGACATGGGATGCAGGCATGGGATGCAGGCATGGGATGCAGACATGGGATGCAGGCACGGGATGCAGACGTGGGATGCAGATATGGGATGCAGACATGCGATGCAGACATGAGATGCAGACATGGGATGCAGAAATGAGATGCAGACATGGGATGCAGTCATGGGATGCAGGGACGGGATGCAAATAAGGGATGCAGACACTGGGTGCAGACATGGGATGTAGGCATGGGATGCAGTCATGGAATGCAGACATAGGATGCAGACGTGGGATGCAGACACGGGATGCAGAGATGGAATACAGACATGGGATGCAGCAAGACAAGGTATTCAGATACGGGATGCAGACATGGGATGCAGACATGGGATGCAGAAATGGGATGTAGTCATGGGATGCAGACATGAGATGCAGACTTGAGATGCAGACATGGGATGCAGAAATACGATCCAGACAAGGGATGCAGACATGGGATGCAGACGTGGGATGCAGATATGGGATGCAGACATAGGATGCAGACCTGCGATGCAGACATCAGATGCAGAAATGAGATGCAGACATGGGATGCAAACATGGGCTGCAGACTTGGGATGCAGACATGGGATGCTGTCATGGGAGGCAGACATGGGATGTAAACATGGGATACAGACATGGGATGCAGACATGAGATGGGATGTTGACATGGGATGCAGACATGAGATGCAAACATGGGATGCAGATATGGGATGCTGACACGGGATACAGACATGGGATGCTGACATGGGATGCAGACATGGGATGCTGACATGGAATGCAGACATGGGATGCTGTCATGGGATGCAGACATAAGATGCAAACAAGGGATACAGACATGGGATGCAGACATGAGATGGGATGTTGACATGGGATGCTGTCATGGGATGCTGACTTGGGATGCAGACATTGGATGCTGACAAGGGATACAGACAGTGGATGTAGACATGGAATGCAGACATGGGATGCAGACATGGGATGCAGGCATGACATGGGATACAGGCATGAGATCCAGACATGCGATGCAGACATGGGATGCAGACATTGGCTGCAGACATGGAGTGCAAACATGGGGTGCAGACATGGGATGCAGAGACGAGATGCAGACATGGGGTGCAGACATGGGATGCAGGTATACAACTAAAGAATGTCTCATTGATCGAGGGGTCACCGTCTACTTGATACAGTGTGCAGTCGCAAGTAGTGTAAGCCCTACTGCTCACTGATGTGTCCAGTTACAGCTAGAGTAAGCTTTAAAGAATAGTCTGTCACTCCCTACTATGTAGAGTCAGTCAGTCAGATCCCACCACGGGACACAATTATTTTTACATTGATAACCTCTGTCTATTTGGCAACGGAAATTACAAATCAATAGAAAAGCGAGATAGAGCGAACAAATAGTCATGTGGATCATCGCAGATTATGGTCAGATGACTGTGTATCATCTACTAAAGAAATATTCAAGTGAATCATACCAAACTGATTATAACTGTAAATGATCCACTATATAATATGGTCATGTGAATCATATATCTAACTGATTATAACTGTGAATGATCCACAACATAATATAGTCATGTGAATCATTATGGATTGTGAAAGTGAAAGATCCGTGGACCCATGTATTGATCCGTGGACCCATGTATTGATCCGTGGAACCATGTATTGATCCGTGGACCCATGTATTGATCCGTGGACCCATGTATTGATCCGTGGAACCATGTATTGATCCGTGGACCCCTGTATTGATCCGTGGACCCCTGTATTGATCCGGATCAGACAGTTTTACTCGTCTGCTCAGAAAGAGAATTATAAAAAAAAAACAGAAAAAACAGGTCATTTTGTTGGAAGATATTTCTTTCTTTCAGAAAAGATGCGACAACCAAGCAAATACAAGACATTAAACCAATGTTGATTTAATGTTGGTTCAGCGTTGTAGACGGTTGGCCAACGTTATGCCAACACTTGTTCCAAGCTTGTATTGTGTTTGTTGGGAATCGGTAAGTAAGCATAAAGCTTGATGGACATTCTAAAATTCCCTTTTGTTTGAATTACTTTGGCTAAGATGTTATTAGATGCCAAACAACACCCTCAATATCCGGAATAAATTAAACAGACGAGCGACTGGGCGTCGATGGCAGGCGGACCACCGCTGAGCGGACCACCGCAGGGCTGGCCACGAGGAGAGATTATAACGGGTCTATAACTCAACTCTATTTATATCTCAACATGGTATTATGACATTATCAAGATAAAGAATGACAAGTCATCAGAATAAATCACAGAATACATTGTTCGCAAAATCAAATACAACCTATATGCTGTCCTGCATAGACGGTTTTATATTTCGGGTATCATATATTTTTCTGACAATATCATATATATCCAGTATATTTTCGGTCAATGTCACTATACTACCAGTGTCAATGACAAGTCTTACAACTGCATTATAGTCTAGTAGATTTGAATCATATTTTCGGAGAATCGTTCACATTGTGATAAAAGCACCAACATTGGTACAGTGCTGCTCCAGAGTATACTGATCCATATTGGAAGGGGAACCACCTTGCAGCGGTAGAGTAAGGTGTTTTTTTGGGGGGGAGGGGGGCATTTTCATTCCCCCTTATTTTTTTTAAAAACATAAAGTAATTAATAGTCAATTTTTTTTTCACCAAATATGTTTATTAGTGATGTTAATATCTTATTAAAACAAAATAAAGGGAGTTTTCATGGGGCTATAGAGGTTCACCCCCCCCCCCTTTTCGACAAATTATTATAGTAAATGCCTTAAATTAGGTAACATCGTTCATAATGTGATAAAGCACCAGATTTGGTACAAAAATACACAAAAGGTATACTAATCCATATCAGGAGGGGAACTACCTTGGAGCTGTAGTGTAAGGGATTTTGGGGGCATTTTCAACCACCCCTTATTTTTTTGCTAAAAAATAAAGTAATTAGCAGTAAAAAATTCACCAAATATATCTACAAAACTGTTTATTAGTTATGTTAGTAGTTTATTAAGACAAATCAAGGGCGGATCCATGGGGCGTTAGGGGTTCACATCCCCTTTTTCGACAAAATAAGATAAAAAGGGCCCTAATTAGCTAAAATCGTTCATAATGTCATTGGTACAAAGCTATACAAAGGTATACTAATCCATATCGGAAGGGGAACCACCTAATAGCAGTAATTTAAGGACCCCCTCTTCTTTTTTAAATAATGTGAATATTTAATTAAAAATATGTTGAACTAAATGTGTCTACACAAGTGTTTATTAATGATGTGAGCACTTTATTCAGTCGATGCATTACATTTGAAACATAACAATACATACAATCTGATAAAAGACTGTAAAAAAAAATCTAAACACCCCTTGTATTGTTTTCGGTGCATTTTCTATTCTTTTTTTCTTTTGTCAAAATTATATATTTTAACTTGTCTTCAGTAGGACAATACAATGTTTTTATTAAAAAAAATACCCTTGTTTATAGCAGAACAAAATTGTACCATTTGTTAAATGTGACTATGTAATGATATTTTTTTTATTTAATACCACGTTTATCATGTGCGATAAGCATGTTTGTCAAATATTTTGGCTAATAGTTTTTGCTCCAGTCCTAGTATTATTCAAAACCAACTGAATTGATAAGCTTATATTATTCTATAAAACCACTCTAAAAAACTACTCTTTGCATTTACCATCACATCTACATAGTCCGGTACACATACGATTTGCTTTAAAACACTTGAAGAGACCTTACAGCTTTTTCGGCAACCACACTTTACCAACTCATGACATGACTTAGCAGCCTCGGGTAGGGCTGTCCACATGGGCATCCACGATTCTTTGACCAGGATCCACCCCCAGTCTGCAGGACTACACAGCATAGGGTATTTTAGTATGGACTGAGCCCAGCAGTGACCAGACTGGTATGCCGCACGTTTTGCGTACTCAACAAAGACAGCCTCAGTAGGCGGTATATTTTCTATGTTCTGCGATCCTCGACTGGAGAGTATTTGCCTTGCCTTATTCAGTTTCAAAAAATCACATGTCTTGTTGTACATAAATATAACGAAACGCTCAAGAACAGTTAGGGTAGCCTCTGAGAGTGTGTCTGGTTGCTTAGAATGATGAAGGGACACTCCCATGCCATTTTGTCACCTCGTCCAGTGAATGTTGAGGCGGTATCACATCCATTGAAGCTGTGGAATATTAGACGTGGAGCTGATTTTAAACTACAAGGGTGTGGGCTGGAATATAGTGGTGGTGCTTTCCAACTCTGAATGCGATTCAGAGCTCTGTAATTCCCAGAAACAAGTAATTAGCAATGGCGAGGACAACAACATAGATCTGTATCAACATTTATTATCATTAGTGGGCCACCATTCAATCTCCCGAGGGGGAAGGCTAGAGTTTTTGTCGCGGAGAAATTATTTATTTCAACCCAGCTCGATGCTGAAAATTTTAGGTTTTATTACAATCATGTTTCTGTAGATACAACAGTTTTTAAAGTGAATTAATTATTTCAATGTAGTTCAACCGAAATTACTTTTTCCAAAAATATTTCAGCCCCCCTCCCCCCATCCCCCTGGAGATCGAATGGTAGAAGCATGAATTTACGATCGGCTTCTTGTCGAGTACAAGGTTCTAGATCATCCCTGTCCAATCTTTGAGGAATACAAACAACATCCTCACCTATTGTAGTATAATTTTTATTTTGAATGTAAATTTTACAGATCTTGAAATAAACTTCCATTGTTTAGCGCTACTTGAGCCATAATCTGCAATAGTATCGATGTATCAAATACAAAAAAAAACTTTCTTTTAAACCCAAAACACATTTTCGACACTTTATTGAGGATAAGGTTTTTTATTGTTATTTCTCATTATATTAGTTTTCTGTACCACAATATTGAGATGTAATTACCATGATTTGTTTTTTGCAAACAATTTTTCGAATACAGATTTACAGCTCTTTTCATTAAAAAAACTGGACAATAGGGGTGTGTGATACCCCCCTCACTCCCCATGGATCCGCCCGTGCTTTGATTAAAAGGGCTAAAATCAATTATTAGATATTTTTTTTAAAAGGGGGTTGAAAATGCCCCGAACAAAACCCTTGCACTACAGCTACAAGGTAGTTCCCCTTCTGATATGGATTAGTATACCTTTGTGTAGCTTTGCACTAAATTTAGTGTTTTATCACATTATGAACGATTTTACTGAATTTGGGGCATTAACTATAATAATTTGTCAAAAAAAGGGGGGGTGTTTTTATAAATACTAACATCACAAGTAGACAGTTATGTGGACAGATTTGATGAAAAAAAAATTGACTACTAATTACTTGATTTTTTTTATCAAGGGGGCGAGGTTAAAAAGCCTTTACACCACAGCTACAAGGCGGTTCCCTTTCCAATATGGATCAGTATACTCTAGAGTAGCTCTGTACCAAATTTAGTGCTTTTTATCACAACGTGAACGATTTGACCCAAATCTACTAAACTATTAAAAACATTATGTTTATATCTGTGATTGCTTATGGCAGCACATACCAGCATCAGAATACGTAAGTCATGTCTTTGGAAAAAAGCAACTAATAGTTTTTACAAATAAATTATATTTATATTTATATTTATTTGCTTATACTTCTTCTATTTAAGGCTAAAAAGTACAAACATACTTGAATGAAACAAAGATAATGAAACGTTATGCCGATCATAATACTGTAATTTATATTGCATTTATAATTGAGGACAGTGATCCAGGTGAGCCCCCTACCTACAGGATAAGCTCCTGACTTGAGGACAGAGATCCAAGTGAACCCCCCACTGGATCAGCTCCTGACTTGAGGACAGAGATCTAAGTGAACCCCCTACTGGAACAGCCCCTGACTTGAGGACAGTGATCCAAGTGAACCCCCCACTGGATCAGCTCCTGACTTGAGGACAGTGATCCAAGTGAACCCCCTACTGGATCAGCTCCTGGCTTAAGGACAGAGATTCAAGTGAACCCTCTACTGGATCACCTCCTGGCTTAAGGACAGTGATCCAAGTGAATCCTCTACTGGATCAGCTCCTGACTTGAGGACAGTGATCCAGGTGAGCCCCCTACCTACAGGATAAGCTCCTGACTTGAGGACAGAGATCCAAGTGAACCCCCCACTGGATAAGCTCCTGACTTGAGGACAGTGATCCAAGTGAACCCCCCACTGGATCAGTTCCTGGGTTCAAGGACAAAGATCCAAGTGAACCCCCTACTGGATCAGCTCCTGTCTTGGGGACAGAGATCCAAGAGAACCCCCTACTGGATCAGCTCCTGGCTTAAGGACAGAGATCCAAGTGAAGCCCCTACTGGATCAGTTCCTGAGTTGAGGACAAAGATTCAAGTGAACCCCCTACTAGATCACCTCCTGACTTCACAGAGATCCAAGTGAACCCCCTTCGGGATCAGCTCCTGAGTTGAGGACAAAGATTCAAGTGAACCCTCTACTGGATCAGCTCCTGACTTGAGGACAGACATGATGGCTCCAGTCCTATTGATCCATGTGGTGGACACGGTGTCACGATAACAACACTGAATCCTTGACCACTCCTTACAGTCATCACAATAGGCCGACGTTAGCACAATGCTGTTCCAGCGTCCTATACGTTGGCCCTGTTCTCCACAAACTATCATATATTTGCCAGTGATCGTCTTACAATATACATTCCCGGATCCACGCGATTTAGAACGTATGATAAAAACGATTATAAAATAAATGTCGATCAATTGTTAATAATATATATTTATGGTCAGATAAATGACTGGGACCGCTACGAAGATATTTGAATGAAAAATATAAATTACCGTTGTGTATGCAGTATAAACGTTCCTGATAGTCATTATCGTCAGCCTGGCTCAGACACGTCATTCCGAGATAGAAATGGCCACTGGCTACTGCCCCCTCCTTGGCCACCCCTGATGGCCATTTTGATATGCAGATGAGTCTCGGTGCCAGATAAAAAATACCACTGGTCGCTGCACCCCTCTTGGCCACCCCTGATGGTCATTACTGGCCTCCCGTCAGACGCTGTCGCCGTGAGCGGCAAATGGCCGAACACGTCAGGATGAAAGACGCGTTTTCCGCCGTCTCTGAAAATATTTATTCTCTTTATTGGAAGGGACTTCCCCACACTTTCTGTCCTGTTATTCTCCGCTTCAGGTACGACAACCACACCAACGTGATTATCCTTAGCTTTAGATCGCACTTTATATATCACAGTATTGTAAAAAGTGTCCTTTATTGCATTATAATTACAATACTTAAGACACAACAAGGTAGTTCATAAATGTCAAACTATAGGCTGCAGGCTACTTATAACGTTATTTAACACCCCTGTTCAGGTCCTGGCGCATCCCTTTGTCATTGAACGCATACGCTCACTAAGTCAAATTGTCTGGTATGGATTGATCAGCTCAAGATTTCTCCAATGCCAACATTTCCCTGAGATGACAGTGCTGGCTCATCCCTCCGTCATTGTGAACATGAAACCAACATCATACTGTCTATACAATCTGCAATAATCGGCCTTATTAATCTTGCCACCTCGTCTGTTCAGACCTTGGCACATCCCTTTATCATTGATCACATTACTGGAATGGGCGGCTTAAGATTTCTACCATTCCTCCGTTATGAAAGCGCTGTGTTACAAAACAAACATTGCTTTCAGGACGAAGCATCGCTAAATACGAGATTTATATGCGAAGACGGATCTAATGTCAGCCCCGTTTGGTACAAGGATGACACAAGCCCCTTATTACATAATATAAGATATAAGTAAGGCGTTCTAATCTAGATAGATGTGGTTTATACCTCACTATTTGACACGACCCAAGCAGAGCGTGTGAAATCTCTGGAGATCTGGATCCAGCAGCGCCAATGTCAAGATCATACCGGAAGAATCTGAGAAAGTGATGCGGCAGCGCAGATGTAGATCCCATCTCATGACCTTGTACCGCCCAGTCCGCGGTTGATCCGAGTGATAAAAAACCTAAACAAGCAGGCTTCATAATATGCAACGTTGAGCAGATGGTGGCTCAATGCTGGCCCGGCGTTGCAGATGGTCACCCAACTTTAAATGACAATTGATGTAACGTCTCGTGTCGGGTCGTCCATACTTTAGAAGCCTAATGGTTGTCCATACTTTAGAAGCCTAATGGTTGTCCATACTTTAGGGGCCTACTGGTTGTCCATACTTTAGGGGCCTACTGGTTGTCTATACTTCAGGGGCCTACTGATTGTCCATACTTTAGGGGCCTACTGGTTGTCCACACGTTGTCAATAATCAGACCACCAGGGTTTAAATTGTGATTCCTTTGTCTAGAGACCAATGACATCGGATTCTCAGTCCGATTGAGCCGGTATTAGTAAACAAGTGATTCATTCATTCATTCATTCATTCATTTATTCCTTCATTCATTTATTCATTCATTCATTTCTTCATTCATTCATTTCTTCATTCATTCATTCATTCATTCGTTCATTAATTTATTCATTCATTCATTAATTTATTCATTCATTCATTCATTCATTTATTCATTTATTCATTCATTCATTTATTCATTCATTCATTCATTCATTCATTCATTCATTCTTTTATTCGTTTATTCATGCATTCATTCATTTATTAATTCATTCATTAACCTAATTATAAAACATGATAAATGGCAATTTTATATTGAAAACAAATACTAAATTATAATCCTTTATACTGCCCTTAATTATTCTGGAATAAAAATGCTATGTAAAAAACAGTGCTAGTAAATCCAAGATTTTAGAATAATGTTGGTTTAATGGTTGGCCACTGTCCACGATGCTGGCCTAACATATCCTTACCGTCTCGTGTTTGTTGGGGGGTGACACATGCTGATATTTCCTGAGGATGGTGAGATGACACTGCCCTCCAGACACAGCATTCGAGCCCTGGCGGTCTGAGGCCGAGTACGCTACCAATCGGTCACAGAGGCTCCTCGCGATATTGAATCTTCCCACCTGTAATAACTAAAGCGACGAATCATGACAAAGTGAGAATGATCAGTTCACTTTTGTTTGCCTGTGGATTTGAGCCTGTGAGCTCTCTTGACGCCCTCTTGACGCCCTGATCTCAGAGGTTGGAATGGTCAATAATCTCAGAGGTTGGCATTGTCAATGATCTCACAGGTTGGCATTGTCAATTATCTCAGCGGTTGGAATGGGCAATGATCTCAGAGGTTGGCATTGTCAGTGATCTCAGAGGTTAGCATTGTCAATGATCACAGAGGTTAGCATTGTAAATGATCTCAGAAATTGACATGTCATTTTCACCTGACAGAAGGAAATGTTTACTAACTCGCGAATATTTATCACAATTCACGTCCCACAAAAGGCAGACGTCAGGATTCCTCTGTGTGCAAACTCAGTCCCACCGAGAGAAATGATCAAGACAAGAAGAAACCAGGTGAAGATATTGTCCAATTGTATTGTTTGCTCTTCACTGACATATACATCAACTTCATACATACCCTGCCAATCTTAGTTATCTTCCAAATGAATAAATGATTGAACGAATGAATGAATGAATGAATGAATGAATGAATGAATGAATGAATGAATGAATTAATGGATAAGTGAATGCATGGATGAATGAATGAATGAATGAATGAATGAATGAATGAATACATAAATGAATGAATGAAAGAATGAATGAATGAATGAATGAATGAATGAATGAATAAATGAATGAATGAATGAATGAATGAATGGTGCCATTAGTGGATGATTGAACGCACGAACGAACGAACGAATGAATTACCACCATTAGTGGATGATTGGACGAAGGAACGAGCGAACGAACGAACGAATGAATTAATTAATTAATTAATTAATAAATGAATGAATAAATGAATGAATGAATGAATGAATGAATGAATGAATGAATGAATGAATGAATGAATGAATGAATGAATGAATGAATGAATGAATAGACAAAAATAGCCGATGTACATCAGAAGTAACACACCAATTTTACATGACGATAGCTGAGTCTTTCTGTTGGCGACATTCTCATTACACTAGAAGTAGACAATACTGTTTTCACCAGCTCTGAGACTGCCTCTCTCTTAGAATGCTCTATTGCTCACTCTCCTCAATATCAACAGTAACATCTGATTGCCAGTCCACTCTGGACTAGCTATTTACGATCCCAGACTAAAAAACAAACACTGGGTCTGATTAAAAATACAATATGTCATAATTAATAATTAAACTTATATGTGACCAGTGAATGAACGTGTATGCGCTACATTGTACTTTCTGGACCACAACACAAATGTCACCTGCTAATTAATGTATACCATATGGCATATACCTTGAGAGAGTCTGAGACTGATTGTAATGACTGCCTTTTACATGATATACATGTAATCATATCTCCATATTTTTGCATTCAATTTCTTTCCCTTAATAACACATCATGTTCATTTGAATTTTTCATTGTGTTTTATTGTTATGAGAATAAATTTTTCGTCGTTAGTGTCACAGTTTGACTGATTGTTAGATTAGGTTGAAACGTCCGGACACAAAAACTTTGCCTTTGCGGATTATCTAAGTCAAGTCAAAGTCACACCTGAGTTCTAATATCCCCTGTTTGTTGTGAAATGTGTCGAGTGTAGCTTTATATAATGAAGAATGATCGGTCTGCTCTCTCCAATGAGTTGCGGTGGGAATGGAAATAAATGAGAAATAAAGTGAGTGCAATATTCGTTTTCTCATTGGGCAATAAACGAGATAAAGTGAGGTGTGCTATTATTTTTTGACCATGGCGGATTTGACTTGAGTACATGGCTTTACTCTTTTCTTTTTTTTCCATCCCATAAACAGGTAAAATAAAAATAAAAATGACTAAAACATCATTTCGATAACAATGGGACAACTTTAGACATCACCTGTTTTAATTTTGTATTTGTACATTATATTTAATGTACCCTCTTTAACCCTTTCAGCGCAGGGAGTCTGACGTTTCAGAGTCTGACGTCTGTTGACGTCAGATTCTGACGTCTTAGGTCAATCCCCGCACTGTAAGAATTAAAATTGTATATTACCCATAATATAGGTATTCCAATGAAGCTAACTAAGCCATTAAATTTTATGACAATTTTTCGAATTGAAAACACTTTTTGGTCCCCAATTTCCAAGTGCAGATATTTTTTTATGATCAAGATGTCTTAACTAATTTAAATAACAAATGAATGATTGTGGTGATGGACCGATCTCGTCATATGACATGCAGATACACTATTTCGTTGGTCGGGGTAGAATACTATGTACTTGGTCCAAATCACCAGGGCATCCAGATGTTTTACTTATTGTAAACTACCTGTTTACAGCAGCGACACACGACAGAAGGAAATGTTTACTGACTCAGGCATGAATACTTCTTCACAATTCACGTCTCCCATAAGCCACACGGCAGGATTCCTCCGCGCGCAAAATCAGTCCTGGGGAGAGAAATTATCAAGACAAGAAGACACCAGGCGTGGATATTGTCTAATTGTATTGTTTATGCTTCATCGCGAACAAGGACCTGGGTACTACTCCATTAATATCTGTATCCACATTCTAGGAGTGCATTTTGTCACCAAGATCCCCGGATTGGTTAGCAATTATCGGATGCTTTGCTAGATTGGTCAGGTTTCTTTTACTACCATGATGTTTATAATGAGTACCTAACTATGTATGTGAATATCACTCCGGGGCATGAATGAAAGAATGAATGGATGCACGAATGAATGAAGGAATGAATGAATCAATCAATTGATCAATATTTTTTTCGGTAATTACATCAACAGATACAATGACCACACCCTGTATATGTGACGATTTTCATTGAGATGGTTGTGTCTTTGCTGTTGGCGACTATATCCTTACATTAGTAGTAGACGATAACGTTTTCCCCAGCAGTGAGACTGCCTGCATGGAATCTTTGTTTACGAGTAACCACTGGCGGCACACAGATAATAAACAAAAACAAATGACTCCGTGTGGACTACATTACTAAATGTTTGTCAGGAAGTCACGTGGCCTGTGACTGATCACTCTATAAATCACAACGCCTAAATATAAACACCAGCATCTGAATGCCAGTTTAAGCTGGACTTGCTTTTACGATCACAGACTAAAAAACGAAGTCTGAGTCTGATTAATAATTAAAAAAATGTTTTATTCAATGCGAGGTGGCGTTAATGGATATTAAGTGTGTGCGTTACATGAATGTTGGATGAAGTGGCAGCGCTGGTGACACGTTCCCAGCAAAGGGCATAGGCCTAGTCCCGAATCCGTGGTTCCCTCTATCGCGATATTGCCATGATCGTGCTGAAAACTATGTAAATCAATATGCAAATATACAGTTCAAAAACTGGTCAATTAAATGCGCAGAAAACTGGACATGGGGAAATTGGCCCAAAATCTGTGATGCTGACCCGAAATTAAACCTACACATGTGCAATGTGGCGAATGTAGCTGTACCTAATGGAGAATGATTGGTTTGCTCTTTTCACTAAGTTACTGTGAGAATAGATATAAATGTGAAATAATGTGGCTGTAATATCTGTTTTCTTATTGGGCAATAAACGGAATGGAGAAAAGTGTGCTGTTATTGGCGGCCACAGAGTTTTCTCACTCAATAAACTTTATGAACGCTCTAGTTTTGATGACAATGTAACATCTTGGGAAATCCCCTTGTTCAGTTATTAGCGTCTGTCCATTGGATCGACTATTTTAATGCCCACCTATTTCTTTCCATTTTCATTGCAAATCGCTCCGACTCAGACCCCATTTATTGGACACAATTGGACTCTTAACACAAATGTGTCCCTCTCGTATGTGTGAATAGTTGCTAATAGATGGAGGTATCTCATATGTAAATATTATATCACCACAAGTATCATAATCAACATAGAAAACTGATTCTGAATTCTGTCGGCATTTTCAACTATTTATTTGAATATTGCTTTACGTGGCTTCCAGCACAACCGTGGAAATATCACCATAGAAGGAAGCACGAATTCGAAACTTCATACTTTACTATTATATATTTATTTCAATGGTTATTTATAATGTAAAGTAACATAGCAATTACTGCGCATTCCAGGCCTTTGAACAGTTTGGAACACTATGCTTGAACAACCCACATTTCTAACATTCACCCGGTCAGGATTGGTACATAAAATCTCTGAGGCTTGATTCACAACTGGACTGGATGAGCCATCGAGGGCGACCACTTAGAGATGTGGGTCGCTGCCACAAATTCAACCACTATGTGAATAGAAACTAGAAAAGGAGTTGCCAAATGCTTTAGACAAAAAGTTGCTAAATATTTTCTGAGCACAACAGTGTGTTGGTCTTCCTCATGGGCCAGAATCCTAAATATCCGGTATTTAATTAAGAAAAGAACCAAGGAGAGAAGTTCAAATATATCTTCGACGTGTATTCCTTCCACCACCATCGCCTGTGCTGGCCAACATTCATTCAATACTTTTCCTACGTTGTACCTCGGATGTAGGCCTATGCACCAAATTCAGGTTTGCTGTTGGGCCAGGGTCGCAGCCCATTGCTGGTTCAATGTCGGTCAATCGTCTACGACGCTGGCTCAGCACTAATCCATCACTGAGTCTGCTGTATACTTTGCGCAAACACATGGCATTTACCCTACGCTGTTTCAATGTTGACTCACAGTCTTCGACGCTGGCCCGTCATTGAAACAGCATTGGGTGAGTGTACCAGGTTTTCTGACTGCTGCATAATGCGGGTGACGCTTCCTATCCCGGCGTATCATGTATCATGTTATCAGAAACACCAGATAACATGATACATTGGCCCAATGCTGATGTAATGCTGCGCCATTCTCCACGAAGCTGGGCCAACAACGTTATATTACACATGTTCATAAGGACTGGTGTACAGAAATGTGAACTGTTTCCCACACACATCCCGCCTCTTTCCCCTAAATAGGACACAAACACCGGCAAAATACACTTAATAGAGCCCAATAAAAAGAGTTAACGGCTTTTAATAATCCACAGATCTAAAAATCACCAGGAAATTCAGATTATGTTTTTATTGTTTATCACCGGTTTACCCCCTGTAGCAATGAAACACGAGTTTAAGGTCTCACCACACAAATTCATTCGCGCATATCATTATAAAGTTAAAGAATAAGAAAGTTAGTCTCTTTTTAAAAAATACGGCTCTTTGCAGCAGCCTCGGTGGCAAATATTCCAGATATATCATTTTGCTACCAATTTAAATCGATTCTGTGATGATTTGGTGTAGCAAAAGCATCAAAATGAGGAAAGATAGATCCAACAGGAAGTTCTTGCGCTGGCTGTTACAAGGCTCTTCTAAAAAACAAGGTCAATTATTTTCTAGGTCGATCAGAGGAGAGTGGGGCAAGAGGTTATTATGGGCTCAAATAAAAAAAATTATGTCAGTTAAACATGCCTTTTTTATTGTTTAGATTGAAAGAAAACAGACTGATGGTTAAAATGATATATAGTTTTATTTATATTTCTCCATTTAAAGAGTGCTGGGAGGCCTGAGTGTATGGGTCATATTACATGTAAGTCTATGGGACGGGTATTTGGTGTGGTGAGACGTTAAGGCCATAGTTCCAGAAAACGCATTTTCGCGCCTGTGGGATGTTTTTACTGCCACTAGACCATTTATTTTGCTCATTTATTATCACCAGGCGGCCAATTCAACGAAAAAATATAATATAGACATGTTTTCTAGCAAATTTAATGAAACTAATCTGATAATGTTCAATTATGGGCCATATACCAAGCATTCTTCCATATAGCACTGAAATAGTTGTAAGTTCAACTTGGTTCTTCCACTTCCCCGCATTGATTTTTTTGTCCTTTGGTATTTATACCTCTTTTGTTTGTGTGTATAATGTTCGTACATCACTATTCTGAAGAAATAAAATCATTCATTGCCTAATTTCAAGACGATTCCCTGAAAAAATAGACAATTCCATACAGATGCTTCATGAAAATGGAAAACTATGTTGTACTATAGAAAAACAGGTCATTTCTTGAGATCTAGTAAAAAACAGGGGAATTTCATTTTGCCTTTGTGCGCCCTCTGCTTATCGGAATTGGACAAGGTTTTCTTTTTCGATTTCAGAATAGAATGTGTTTTCTAGATCACTTGAAAAAAAAATTCCATAAATATGTTTCTTTCCCTTAAGGTCTCACCACACAAATTCATTCGCGCATATCATTATAAAGTTAAAGAATAAGAAAGTTAGTCTCTTTTTAAAAAATACGGCTCTTTGCAGCAGCCTCGGTGGCAAATATTCCAGATATATCATTTTGCTACCAATTTAAATCGATTCTGTGATGATTCGGTGTAGCAAAAGCATCAAAATGAGGAAAGATAGATCCAACAGGAAGTCCTTGCGCTGGCTGTAACAAGGCTCTTCTAAAAAACAAGGTCAATTATTTTCTAGGTCGATCAGAGGAGAGTGGGGCAAGAGGTTATTATGGGCTCAAATAAAAAAAATTATGTCAGTTAAACATGCCTTTTTTATTGTTTAGATTGAAAGAAAACAGACTGATGGTTAAAATGATATATAGTTTTATTTATAATTCTCCATTTAAAGAGTGCTGGGAGGCCTGAGTGTATGGGTCATATTACATGTAAGTCTATGTGACGGGTATTTGGTGTGGTGAGACGTTATACACATCACAGAATGATATACTTACTGACTCGCCCATGAATACTTTATCACCTTACCGTGTCTAAAGGCCACCCGTCAGGATTACTCCGCACTGAAACTCAGTCCCATCCAGAGAAATTATCACGACAAAAAAAAAACAGGCATGGATATTGTCCAATTGAATTTCTTATGAGTCCTTGCGGACAAGGACCGGTGTACTGATCCATTACTATCTGTATCATGCACAAAACACCACACATTCTGGGGGGTGCACTTTGTCCGCCACATTCAGATACTTTAACCTAATCTGTCTTAATCTGATGCTATGCTAAATTGGTGCAGTTTCTTTTCATGATGTTTATTGACGAGAATCTCATTACATTAGTAGTAGACGATAACGTTTCCACAAACTCTGAGGCTGCTTCTCTGCTGCATGGAATATGTGTTTACGAGTAGCCACTGGCGGCACGTGGATAGTAAACATAAACAAATGTTTCCGCGTGAACTAAATTACCAAATGTTTTTGAGGAAGTCATGTGGCTTGTGCCTGATCATTCCATAGATCACTATGCCTAACCATAAAAAGCCACAGCTGACGTAAAAACACAAATGTATGTGAGATGTAGTTTGCTTGTCGTCTTTAAACGTCTACTCACAAAATTAGCTATTTAGTTTTTTACTCACTTGCAATTGCGTCTCTGGAGCGCAACCCACAGCTTAAACTGGGTGAAAATAGTCATTTTTTTTTTCAACGTTATATTTAATATTTGCATTTATGGCAGATTAAACAGAGATTGCAACACAAAGAACATTTTTTATGTGGTCATGAAATGATTCGAAACAGATATAGTCGTTATTACAGCAAAATAAATATCCAGTGGAGATGAAGCTACTTGTCAGATGTGTTTTACTTTCAAACATTATGTATGTCTTGGCCTCACCTGGGTTTAATGTTGGGCTAATGACTGCAATGTCATTAGCCAAACAGCTAAGCCATCACTGTGTCAGCATCTGGTGCTGAAGGGCTTGGATTGTGATTAAGTTAAGAACATATGTTCTTGAAGGATTCTTTGCTGTAGGCATATAGTAATAAAGAGAAACATTCGTAAGCGCAACCTTTGTCTATATTACAATCCAACAAAGAGTGTTAAAAGACATTTGCTCCAAGGGTATATATATAACGCCTACATGACTGACGTCAAACGTACTACCTCAGGTCACGGAGAGTCCACGCAGGTTTAGCATTTGGTCGTGGACATTCCTGTCTGCAATCCTTTCAGAAAACAGATACTATACACAAGGTGTATATTTGCACAACAAACGAGGCGGTACAGATAAACATGAGATTGCAACACAAAGAACATTTTTTTTGTGGTCATGAAATGATTCAAAACAGATATAGTCGTTATTACAGCAAAATAAATATCCAGTGGAGATGAAGCTACTTGTCAGATGTGTTTTACTTTCAAACATTATGTATGTCTTGGCCTCAGCTGGGTTGAATGTTGGGCTAATGACTGCAATGTCATTAGCCAAACAGCTAAACCATCACTGTGTCAGCATCTGGTGCTGAAGGGCTTGGATTGTGATTAAGTTAAGAACATATGTTCTTGAAGGATTCTTTGCTGTAGGCATATAGTAATAAAGAGAAACATTCGTAAGCGCAACCTTTGTCTATATTACAATCCAACAAAGAGTGTTAAAAGACATTTGTTCCAAGAGTATATATATAACGCCTACATGACTGACATCAAACGTGCTACCTCAGGTCACGGAGAGTCCACGCAGGTTTAGCATTTGGTGGACATTCCTGTATGCAATCCTTTCAGAAAACAGATACTATACAAAAGGTGTATATTTGCACAACAAACGAGGCGGTACAGATAAACATGAGAAACTAATCGATTAGAAGGAGGCGTCTTATAAACAACTAGTTGACAGAATAAACTGTAGATGCCATTGACACATACACTGACAGAGTGAGACAGTGGTCTGGCTCAGATATAGGGCAGGGCTTGAAATCATGAAAATTCACACTTCATCAATGTTACAGCCTTAAAAATGTCAGCGCATGTCAAATTACACATTTATTATATATAACATAGGTATTCAAAGGAAGCAAGAATAAGTAACTAAGTCATTTGTGATGATTTCAAATTAATAAAACCTTTGAAAACCATGGTTTTGATAGAAATATTTCAGCGTTGTAATTACTGTATGTACACTATATTTCAGCGTTGTAATTCCTGTTTGTACAGTAGTCCACGCATGCTCAAGACGTGTCGTAGGACTATAAACACATCGTGTGTTGTCAGCACAACGTATATGATATAGACACGTATACTTACAGGATCATACATTGACATATAAATTATATAGATTATAAACATGATAAAGACACATACACATACAAAATCAGACACTAGTCTAGCGCTGATTGGTGGGGGAGGTGCTAGGGGCATATCCCTTTATAATTTTTATTTGTAACAGCTATTATTATCATGTAGCTATTAAACCTATCGTCGACAATCAAGAAACCTCATCGAAAAATTCAATGCTAGTCATATTGTGGAAAAGAAATAATTTTCATATACATAATAATCTTTGCTTCTGATGACATTGTGACAATGTATGACACACATTATTTTTAAAATAAGAGTATCAATACAAAAACGTTAATGAGATTGTTAATGTGAAGCCCATCCTCCATAAGCAGCTGCCTCGTTTATTACGCATGCGCGGCTTATTTGTCCTCACTAATAGCTGAGGTAAATCCCAGAAGTCATTGCGTGGGTGACATCCTTAGCACATCTAATCAGGATCATTGACTTCATTGCCAGCTTTAATATATTATACACCCCCCTCCCTCCCCCACACAAGATAAACCTACGGCACTAAGACAGCGGTGGGTCAATCCATTTACAGTTTAGACATACAAATCTCCAAGCAGTGTACTTTGTGTTTTTGTTTGCCTCAATATTGCCTCCTATTGAACAACGCGACAACCGATGTTAGCAACCAGATTTCCATTTAATTCGACGTTGACCTTTATCAAAAATGTTAATATAACACAATATTGACATGATTGATATCAAAGAGAGTAAACATTATTTGATAAAATGTCCCTGAACAAAGCTCATTCTCGAAGAACGTTATAGCAAATGGTTCATTGACAATTCAGAGAAAAATGCTGACAATTGTTTACTGGATAATAAAAAGGTACATTTATTACGCGTAGCTGTAAACGTTTAATACAAAATATATTAAAACATGTTTTTTTTAGCTAAATAGAGAAGGTGTAAAGGCTAGAAAAACAAACAAATTAATTCAACGTTATTTAGTCATGTTTGTATATGGCTGCATTTATCTAATCTAATTACTGTGGCTTCTATAATTCACTGCCACTGATCAATAATCAAATCTTGGATTAAGAAAACGTCATTGTTCATGTGGAATGTTCTAAAACGATAGAATTGGATATTATAGATTGCATGAAAAATGTGACTTGGATGGTCGTGAAAATAATAACATTTTTATTTCGTGTGAGATAAAATCAAATTTATTACCACATGACCGTCTTTTTTATTTTGTGTCCATTGTGATGCAGCTCGCTTTATTGCCATTTTATAGCGGACTTTTTATTTCAGTAAATGCAAAGCTAAATTAAATTTTATACTTGCAGCTCAATATCTTAGGATAAGACAGATTACATTTAGCTGTTTAGCACTTAAACTTTGACAATATCTGCCTGAGCACATTACATTAACATATTTTGCTGCTCTAAGCTTTCACTAACCTTTCTGAAGACTCTCTCTGCTTACTAAGTTGAGTTAACTTCCAGACAACCTAATTTTGACCGCCATTCTTCCCACCAAGGTCATTCTGATTCAGCCGAAGATTTTGAATTCTGAGGCGTGTCGTGATCACCAATGAATTAAATGCTGATGATAATATAGTTGGGGGATGGATTTAAGTAACAAAGACGCAAGACAATCAAAGTACCCACTTCAGAAGAAATGCATTAACCCTTTGAGGACCAACACTTCAATCACATTTAGCCTAATTATTTAATTATTAACCTAATTTTTAGAACCGCTTTAACACTTTCAGTGCGGGTATCTGTAGAACAAAAATATCTCAAACACAAATAAAATATTTAAATCTGCAAAATTAAAAAAGCACTAAATACTTAATGTAGACACATTTTTATAAAGAAATAAAATCCTAAAATATTTCACTTTGTGAAATGTAACAATATGCTATAAGCTTCATATACAGATAATATAGCTGCAATGTACATATTTAGTATCGCTCTGACTGAAGTATAAGCTCAAGGATATAAGGATTAAAGTGCCTTTGGTTTTCTAAAGGATACGCTATTTTGTGTAGATCAAGTGTTACAACATTCGAGATGCAGCGATTTCTTTTGAGATTATTAGTCATTAGCGGTGTTCTCACTAATACTTGATATACTCAAAACATCGAGATCATACATGTATTATAATTCCAATGCTAGGTGACATTGGAGCATAACTTTTAGAACTGCATATTTTAGTTTGGAGAGAGATCAGCTAGGTGGCGCTGATGTATACTGTTATGCTGGGTACTGTTTAGTTAGAGAGGAATCTACTAGGTGGCGCTGGTGTATAATGTTCTGTTCTGTATGTTTTAGCCGGAGAGATATCAGCTAGGTGGCGCTGATGTATAATATTCTGTTTTTTATGCTTTAGTTGGAGAGAGATCAGCTAGGTGGCGCTGGTGTATAATGCTCTGTTTTGTATGTTTTAGTTGCAGGGAGATGAGCTAGATGGCGCTGATGCATAATATTCTGTTTTGTATGCTTTAGCTGGAGAGAGATCAGCTAGGTGGCGCTGGTGTATAATGCTCTCTTTTGTATGCTTTAGTTGGAGAGAGATCAGCTAGGTGGCGCTGGTGTATAATGTTCTGTTCTGTATGTTTTAGCTGGAGATACATCAGCTAGGTGGCGCTGATGTATAATGTTCTGTTCTGTATGTTTTAGTTGGAGAGAGATCAGCTAGGTGGCGCTGGTGTATAATGCTCTGTTTTGTATGTTTTAGTTGCAGGGAGATCAGCTAGATGGCGCTGGTGTATAATGCTCTATTTTGTATTTTTTAGTTGGAGAGAGATCAGCTGGGTGGCGCTGGTGTATCACGTGTTGTTGCTGTTCGTGGAGATGTTACTGAAGGATCGCAGGAAGAAATACATCTGTTTCTGTATCTACAATCTCTACAGAGAGTTGGTTATCTTGTCATTCCACCTGATTACATGATAACACGTGTAGGTGGGCCACATGGTATATTATATAGTTATCTACAATCTCTACAGAGAGTTGGTTATGTTATCATTCTACCTGATTACATGATAACACGTGTAAGTGGGCCACATGATATAATATATAGTTATCTACAATATCTACAGAGAGTTGGTTATCTTGTCATTCTACCTGATTACATGATAACACGTGTAGGTGGGCCACATGATATAATATATAGTTATCTACAATCTCTACAGAGAGTTGGTTATCTTGTCATTCTACCTGATTATGTGATAACACGTGTAGGTAAGTCATATGATATATTTATCTACAATGTCTAAGGACAGTTGATGGGTCACATAGTATAATATATAGTTATCTACACAGATAAGGTGACTATGCTGTAATTCTACCTGATTACATGATAACAATTCTAAGTAAAGTATATGGTTTACTATATAGCTATAATCTCCTCAGAGAGTTGATTATGCCGTCATTAAATATGCCAACGCCATCCCAATTAAGCTGTTTTTGATTCTAAAGGGACGATATATCAGTGTGTGAGTGATATTTCAATATATGTTCAGAGAAACTGTCATGGTTGAAGAGCTGGCGGAGGGAGGATGTTGAGTTGTCAAATGGCAAGGCTGGGATTTACTGTTGTGTTTGGGAACTGTAACAGCAGGGAATCTCACCCAGTGTCTGAATCTCGACAGTTTACACCGTTTACAGCCTCATCAACAGGTCAGATACTTTACATGGACTATATCATTTATAGATTACAGATACTAATGGTAGTCTCTGATGTAATTTACATGTCAACATCAATAGACATCCAAATCGACATGCAGACTATGGTTATCTCGTCATCCATCAAATCAGATGTTTCATCTGTGACATCATACATTAATATACATAAGCCCTATTATCAAAATAATAGTGTCTCAGTAAATGACTTTCACAATTTAAAATATGTATTTATATATCACTCATTTTTTCAAGGAGGTCTCATGTTGATTTTATTTAAATCTAAACTCACTCAAATTTATATTTATTGCAACAACAAGTGTTTAGCCAAAACGACAATATATATCGTGTCATATTATTGTTTTCTGTTCAGGTTTACATCATTCCTGGACTGGGTGACATGTTATGGGGAAAAGACAAATTATGTTTGACTATGGAGCAAGTGAAACTTGTACCTCGTATGTAAGATTATTATATGATTGCTATGTGTACATGTTTATAAAACTGTAATATGTGACTGATATGTATTGTGTATGATGCTTTCCATTACAAAATATAGCATTTACAATAATAATAATAACAATGATGATTTTACTCATACACAGTTTGAACTCCCCACCTCCTCTTTCAGAATCAGAGGCGCGAGCTATTAATCACACTTGTTGAATGTGCTTACATCTTTTATTTTACTACTTAATGTGTATTTTGAGAATCGATTTTTTTTCTCACTACAAGATTATGTCAATTTGCAGAAGACAAGAACACCGTCTCCTGAACAATGTCACCATAATAAATATTTGTTAAATATAACTGATAATTCGGCATGTATTTGGATATAAGCAGCACATCATTTCTCTATAGCATCATAAAAATGTTGGAACGAAACCACAAACATACATTTTGTAACTAGTTTATTAATCTGTAGATACCCGTGATCATATAAAGGACGGACCAAGTATGATATTCAACTCTCGATCAAAGAAATAGTGTTGCATGAAGTCACATGACTAGATCAGCCAATCGAGATTGTCAAGGAAATGCTACACTTTTTTTAATCTTTCTCAATTTCTCATACCCAGATATCATTATTGTATTTGTATTCACTACAGATTGGTTTACTATTACAGTGCAACCTGTACATACCGGACCCTGTACAAACCGGAATCCTGTCTATACCGTAATGATTATTTGGTCCCGGATTAATTGCACTCAAAACAATACTAATTAACCCTCTCCAAACCGGAACCTGTCTAATCCGAATACCGGACTCAAAATTTTCCCCAAATTCATAAATTGTATTGTATTTCACCTGTCCAAACCGGAATCGATTAAAAAAAAAAAAATTTAATCGCATGCGGTGCACTAATGGTTAAATAGGGGGCGGCAAGGTGACGTGATGTTCATCCTGCTTGTTAACTGGTTATGCAATGGGGAAGGTGCGAATTTAGTGTTGGTAACACCTTATACGCGTTAGAGGAACTATTATAGCGCCTTTACTTTGAGATTGGTAGGATATATTAACACATAATAAAATAATTGGTTAGTAAAATAAAATAAAAAAAATCTTTGACCAATAAAATATTAAAAGGTCGTATAAATTCATAAACATATCAGTGCATTAAACAATAATTTTCACATACATTAGACTGTGTTTTGGGATAGATTTATTCTGTTTGTGATATTTAATGGCCCAATAAATAAATAACTAACGGTATGTAGCATATAAAAACATTAGATTTATTCTTTCATTGGTCAATTATTCCTATATTATTTTTTACTCTTAGTCAAGGCACACTGTATGCTCCTTGTTACAGGTAAACCACATACTGTATGCTCCCTGTCACATGTAAAAACACACTGTATGCTCCATGTTACAGGTAAACAGAACAATGTATGCACCCTGTTATAGGTAGACCACATACTCTATTGTTATGTCATTTGTATTAAATGACATAATTATACAGTATCGGGGCATTTAGTCCAGCGTCAAACATTCCAGAAAATATATAAAAGTTAACAAACAAACGTTGTTGTCGACATAAAACAGTTAAACAAATAAAACTGCTGCAATATGATTAACTCCGTAGCGAAAGCACAACTTCTCCTACTACCGCATTGATATTTAAACTGACAAATGTGCTCCGTGTTTCAAATGTGTGACTGACGATTACAAGAATGTAATGTTATTTTAGATTAGGCGCTAATAAATCAATCTTTATAAAATCACAAATGCGCTCCGTGTGTGAAATATGTGACACACAATTACAAAAAATGATAAATTATCACGGACACAATATGCATACTCGGTACTAGATATACTAATCTATGTATACTACCTGTATTATGTGTTTTATTTATGAATCATGCTTGAAAAAATAATGTATCCATTGATTATTACATGCTAATTATTTTAATATAATAAAACATCTTTGAAAAAAAAAAAATTATATAAATTTATTTGCATACATCCACCTATCATTTGTAAACCTACCGACCACACATCCTGAATTATAAGCCTCATGTCAATTGTACAATTTATCGTTGCTTGTTCCTTTCCGGAAGCAAAAACCCTCTCCAAACCGGAACCTGTTCAAACCGGAATAAAAGTTTGACCCCAAGGCATTCCGATATGGACAGGTTTTACTGTATATATACGCTGGTAGGATCTATGCTGCACTAATGTTGATAGATTAATGATGCAGAAAGGAAACAGCTAATCTGTTTTTGCTTTTGGCCAGGAATGTGATTTTCGCTACTTGCCTTCTGCACCATGTTAGACAGGGATATATCCTAACCAATCTAATAAACATGTCTGTCAAACTTTTCTCAACGGTTTCTATTGTGTTTTTTCCCGTAGATTTCAAATCTGCCAGATACCATTCGAGATTTTGCATATTTAATTAGCTAATTTGCATATTTCCAAAATGGCCGCCAAAAAAAGTAATCGGCTATGAATACAATCACGGCAATCATAGAAATGTGTTTTTTTGGCCATAAGTTCGGGTTTTGAGATCCCATAATGCCATTTTGACGACAATGTTATTTTTGGGGTCATTGGAAGGTCATAGGTCACGTGACCATTGAAATACAATATCCCACCTTTACGTTTTAGCAAAAAGTGCACAAATGGACTTTTTCGGGATAAAATGATGATTAGAATGCCTGATATTATATATATAATTTCAGAGAGTTACATCTCATACACAAGACTATATTTATTAATACAAGATGGCCGCCATAATTCAAAATGGCCGCCAGCCGAACCTAAAATCAAGATATCTGAGCTTCTAGATATCATATTTAAGCGATCTTAGTGTCTAGATTGGGGTGTTGTGGATCAAGAAATACAATGTCAGACATCATTATACTTTCAAATGATTTTTGATGTCTTTTTGATCCCTATAGTTTGATATTTTGGCAAAATTGTGGTATATCATAGTTATATTTGAATAACTTCCTCCCAGAATGAGGTTATCATCCGCACACTGTTCTGAATTCACATGCTAACATGATTTAAAGTAAAACCATAAACATCACATGTATATCACAGCGATAAAAGAGATAAATAGACATTTCATTTACATTATAATACGGCACTGTTATTTTGTATCGTATGTAGAACTACTACCCAGAACTACTACCCAAGGGATAAACATCATATTTTCTGGAAAACTGACACGGCGTGTTGTAAAAGTTTGAGCACCTGAAATGATATCTACATATATTTAGAATCACAACCTCGGTGCACAACCTTGCAAATCGACTAAATAAATTGGAAATTGGCAGGAAGCCAATAATGGCGGCCATTACCGAAAAACTTGAATTTGTCAATATCTCGGTAAATATTTAAGATAATTTGCTTTTAAAGTTGTCTAGACCAGTATTTTCAGGGTCAAGGATCAATATAAAACCAGTCCTGAAGTGATGTTATGTCTTGTAAATATGTATACCAGTAGGCCTATATACACACAACTCTGCTTTTATGTTTTGGAAATAATTTTTCACACTGTATATTAATAATCACTTTTGATAAGAAAACATCGTGAGCGTACGATGTCATAACAATGATAATGTTTATTGATCAAAAACTTGATAATAGGATAAGTATTAGCCCTTGCAGTGATATATCATTTGGTATTATAATCACTTCATTACATAGTCAGTCAAAGGGGTACTGGGATGATTGCTAATAGTAGTACTTTTCGCACCCCCCTGGGGAGGGCCATTTGGGATCTGTCCCGTCTGTTGCATGCTGGGGAAGCTGCAGCTTACACGTGGCTGGCTATACTATTGTGGTGGATTGCCAGCGGGGTAGCCTGTTTCCTCCACTCAATAGTGGTATCAATGCAGCTCCCGCATCAGTACAGGCACTGATGTTGGCCATGCTACAGCAATACAGGCAATAGTGTTTGACATTAGGTCTCTCATGTGGAATGAATGGAGTTACCCTCAACTATTGTGACTCTTGAGGACTATCCGACTAGAGGATAGCGGAGCTGTGCTAAAGGCCTCCGTGTTTCAGCATTAAATTGCATATCAAAACCTAAGTCTTTGATCGTCTGGGCATGTCTGAGGGTAAATCCCCTAGACATGCCCAGAACATCGGGCAGTAGCCCACCATGCCCTATCACCCCACGCTCACGTCATCAAGGTATCAAGGTGTTGTACGCAGCTACCTTTTCTTAGATATTTCTGACAGTCCTCTACATAGCAGGGGATTTTTCTTCTCTTACTCCAGCAGTTTTTGTTGCAACCCTTGCAGCCACTTGTCATTGTGTGTGTCATATATGGTGGCCTTGGTGGGTTTGTAGATTTACCTAGGATCAGTTTATCATTTTATACAACCCGTCCATAGTCCTCAGGCTTTCAGGTAAGCTTGGCTATGTAAGCTGACTTGTCAAGTGCTGTTGCCAATGCTGCCCGCTTTAGATGATGTTCTAAAGCAAGGGGGGTGGCAGTAATTTCAGCAGTGTTATTATAAAACTTGATGAATCGGAGTTTATATAGCTATATCACAGCCTTCGAAGTTGGATTATGTGTTCACAAGAAGCTACTTTGCCTGGTCATACACATCTACCGTTATTTCAATGTGAGCACCATGGCATCATCAGCTATCATGCTAGTTTGGTTTTCTGCGAACAATGATGGAGGCATATTGCTACATTCATGATCACCAATAAAGTTATTATTTTAATGTCTCCACCACTTACTTTTTGTGTGTTATTTGCCGAAGAGTAGAAATGTCATTACTCTTGTCAGACGAATCAATTTCGCTTATAATACTATTTTGGTTTCTGGTTCTGAGTCTAGTCATTCACGGGTGACAAGAGCTTCCTATAATTATGATCTTGAAAGTAATGACAGCTTTGGACACCATTTCTTTCACATCAAGACCAGAAGCTCTGCTGAACATAACAAAATAGCTAACAGGGAGCGATCCAAGTGGTTTTCAAGAGTTTTTCCAACATGACTCGCTTTCTTGCTTTTCTATGTCAGACATGGTACCAGGAGGAGCAAAGTGATCCTTCCATTTGTTCAACTAAATTTTACTTAGGTGGTGGATAAAACAGAGTGTACTAATTACAGTCACATACATTGCATTGTATATTTGGTCATTGGTCGTTCATCTCAAGACAGCTATCCATTCACGAGTTTTGCCGCTGCAATGGGTCATGCAAACTTTAGGGCACTGTCATTTATTCACATTATTAGCGGACGAGATACCATCAGCTATTCATTCTCTACTGGCATGTTAAAATTGGCTGAATGACATAACTACACTGGTAGACTTTGCTGATGATAGTGCTCCCATTAAAATCACGATATATGTGTGTGACCAGTCACAGCAGCTTTTTGTGAACTCATATTTCAACAAGGGAAGGCTGTGATATAGATACGCTCAGAGACAAAACGTTCCTAAATAATATTATTAAGTCAACACTGCTGAAGTTGTTGCCACCCAATAAAAATGCTTTCCAGCAGCATATAAAGCATGCAGCCAAGCCATCCTCAAGCCTTAGGACTATGGATGGGTTGTAGAAAATGACAAGCTGATTCCTGTTCAGTCTACATGTACGAACCCACCGTCGCCACCACATATGATTCACAAAATTTTATCCCTGCATGAAGGATTGCAACAAGAACTGCTAGTGTGAGAAAAGGAAAATCCCTGCTAATTATGATGTGACTGTCGGTGATCCCCAAGCAAATGCAGCTTTGCACAACACAACACATAATTCTTATAATTAAATAGCATAACTGCATCATATACTTTTTAGGCACACTCACTTTTAATAATCTTATAATCGATATACAATGTAGTTGTGTGCATGTTGCTTCCTGCCACTAGTTCCTTCGACAGTATTATTTTCAGCGCTCTTAATTTTTGTTTCATGTAACATTCGGCTAATTATGTTTTGAAGTGATTATTGTAACAAGTGATGTAACACAACAAGGATTAATACGTATGTTAGATTATAATCAATAAACTTACCATTGTTATCACATCAAATGTTTTCTTATCAAACGAGATTAATAATATCTAGCGCAAACATTAATTTCACACTATCAAATGCATGGCTTTGTGTACTATCTTGTTAAGAAGACATAAAATCACTTCAGGGTTGTCTCCATATTGATCTTTGACCCTAAAAAGATAGGTTTAGACAACTTTAAAAGCAAATTATCCTAAATATTGACCGCGATATTGACAACTTAAGGTTTCTCGGTAATGGCCGCCATTATTGGCCTCCTGTCAATTTCCAGTAGTCGATTTGCAAGGTTGTGCACCTAGGTTGTGAACCTAAATATATGTAGATATCATTTCGGGTGCCCAACCGTTTACAACACGCCGTGTCAGACTGTCAGTTTTCCAGAAAATATGATGTTAACCCCCTGGGTATTAGTTTTACATACTCTACAACATAACAGTTCCGTATTATAATGTAAATGATGTTTATTTACCTATTTTGTCGCTGTCATACACATGTAATTTATATGGTTTAACTTTATATCATGTTAGTATGTGAATTCAGAACAGTGTGCGGATGATAAGCTCATTCTGTGAGGAAGTCATTCAAATATAACTATGGTGGCGTAGATGGATCACACAATTTTGCCAAAATATCAAACTATAGAGATCAAAAACACTTCAAAAACCTCTAAAAAATCATTCGACAGTAAAATGATGTTCGGCATTGTATTCCTTGGTCCAAAAACCTTAATCAAGCCACTAAGATCGCTTAGATATGATATCCAGAAACTAAGATATCTTGATTTTCGATTCGGCTGGCGGCCATTTTGAATTATGGCGGCCATCTTGTATTAATAAATATAGTATTGTGTATAAGATGTAACTCTCTGAAATTAAATATATATTATCAGGCATTCAAACCATCATTTTATCCAAAAAAGGTCAAGTTGTGCATTTTTTGCTAAAACGTGAATGTTGGATATTGTATTTCGATGGTCACGTGACCTATGACCTTCCAATGACCCCAAAATTAATATTGTCGTCAAAATTGCATTATGGGATCTCAAAACCCGAACTTAGGGCCAAAAAACACATTTGTAGGATTGCCGGAAATGTATTGATAGCCGATTACTTTTTTTTCGGCGGCCATTTTGGAAATATGCAAATTAGCTAATTAAATATGCAAAATCTCGAATGGTATCTGGCAGATTTGAAATCTACGGGAAAAAATACAATAGAAACCGTTGAGAAAAGTTTGACAGACATGTTTATTAGTTTGGTTAGGATATATCCCTGTCTATGTGGATTACAAGTCACTCCTCCTCACAACAGCTGGTCAGAATACAAACATCACGCCTCTACCCTACCTGTCTGTAACAACGAACATGTACCTGGTGAATACATTATGTACCTTATACACACTTCACACCTCTACCCTACATGTCTGTAACAACGAACATGTACCAGGTAAATACATCATGTTCCTTATGCACACTTCAGACCTCTACCCTACTAGTCTGTAATACCGAGCATGTACCTGGTAAATATATTATGTGCCTTATGCACACATCACACCTCTACCCTACCTGTCTGTAATAATGGCCATGTACCTGGTAAATACATTATG
Organism: Flabesymbios commensalis; assembly: GCA_964017125.1. NCBI lineage: Eukaryota > Metazoa > Annelida > Polychaeta > Terebellida > Flabelligeridae > Flabesymbios > Flabesymbios commensalis. Next base: position 7,999,343 of record OZ024911.1, on the reverse strand, counting down.
TACCTTATACACACATTACGCCTCTACGTGTCTGTAATAACGAGCATGTACCTGGTAAATATATTATGTACCTTATACACACTTCACACCTCTACCCTACCTGTCTGTAATAACGAACATGTACCTGGTAAATACATTATGTACCTCATACACACATCACACCTCACCTGTCTGTAATAACAAACATTTACCTGGTAAATACATTATGTACCTTATACACACATCACGCCTCACCTGTCTGTAATAACAAACATTTACCTGGTAAATACATTATGTACCGTATACACACATCACACGTCTACCCTACCTGTCTGTATTAACGAACATGTACCTGGTAAATATTTTATGTAACTTATACACACAGCACACCCCTACCTGACCGTAATAACGAACATGTGCCTGGTAAATACATTATGTACCTTATACACACATCACACCTCTACTCCACCTTTCTGTAATAACGAGCATGTACCTGGTAAATACATTATATACCTTATACACACATCACACCTCTACTCCACATGTCTGTAATAACGAACATGTATCTAGTAAATACATTATGTACCTTATGCACACATCACACCTCTACCTGTCTGTATAAGGAACATATACCCGGTAAATATGTTATTTACCTTATACAAACATCACACCTCTACCCTACCTGTCTGTAATAACGAACATGTACCTGGTAAATACATTATGTACCTTAGACACACATCACTGATGCACATGTGCAATATACACAATAGGTACCTATATTCTATAATTATTTGGTACAAGTATCACGATTGAGTAATTATCTAGCTTATGCTCATTTATATTATGTGCATAAAACGCAGAACACTTTTCTGAATGTAATTATTTAATATATTTATTTTAAACTTATATATTGTAACATTATCATCACAGCTATTGCCTTTGGTAGCCAGGTCGATTAGGGCTGTCATATGTCATAGATGTAATACTGGTGAGGAATGTTGTTGAGATGTATTTAATTATTAATCGATTAAATCACTAATTAATACCTTTCATCAACAGGTCGGTGGATGGTACCATGTGATAGATGTAATGCTAGTGAGGCATGTTATTGGGAGGTTGCTGTTTGGCAGCCAGAAACATGTTCACATCCAAGAATGCCACGAGACCAGCTCGAGCACTGCCAGGCAGGAAAGCAGGCACGTTTTATCATATGTTATTTTTTACACTATTGCGACATTAAAATTACATATATTTTAATAGCCATATTCAATACATATTTATATAACACAGTGATCATGCTTTATGTTTTATTTCGTGTTACCACAGGTGTTATTTATCGGGGATTCCACTAACAGAAGAATCATGCATTATCTGATGGAGCAGGTGAACGGCTCTCTGACACATTGGGATAAGACACATGAAACCCAGCTGTACAGCGGCCTGAACCATGATCAGACAACTGTAGGGTTCGCGTATTATCCACAGTTCTAGCTTGCTGCTGGTCAAAGACCTGTGTTTGATAAAGCGTTAGCTCAACTCCTGAAACAGTGAGTCTATCTGATAATGTAGATCAAAGGAATAGTAAAAGGCTTAACTCGTGAAGCAATGAGTCGATCTAATAGTTTACATAAAAGAGATAGGAGATCAACTCTGGAAATAATAAATATAATAATGTAGAAACCTATAGTACTTAGTTTATCTCGCGAATCAGTTGTATATACTAACTTAAGTAAGTATAGAATCAGTACTTTTGCCATAACAATAGACTTGTATCTTAGCCTGACTTGGGAGTGTACATGAGCAAAATGTGTTACAATACAATATGCCTCAGTCATGGTGGAAGCTTTATCTATGTTTACTACATGTACGTAAATAGAGAACCTTTGGAAAACAACCCACAGACTGTGGTTGTGGTGGAAGGTGTACAGTGTATTACTTATTGTGCTATGTTTTAGGGCCGCACCTTTAGATAACAACCCACAGACTGTGGTTGTGGTGGAAGGTGTACAGTGTATTACTTATTGTGCTATGTTTTAGGGCCGCACCTTTAGATAACAACCCACAGACTGTGGTTGTGGTGTGAGGTGTAACTGTATTGCTTATTGTGTTATGTTTTAGGGGTGCATCTTTAGAGAACAACCCACAGACCGTGGTTGTGGTGGGAGGTGTACACTGGCTGGCTACACATCATCTCACAGTCATTACGTCATTACTCACTAGGTATAGTATGGTGTTTATTAAGAATTCATGATTGGTGAATATCAAATTGTTTAATGTTACTTACATTTGCCATTATGATAACCAGTTTGCAGCTGGTTGGAACACAAACTTGTTCGACATTGCAAAGCCTAATCCTAGTCTTATACAATCTGAGAGGTTAACAATACAGACCTTTCCATTTCATATCGAAAACCCAGGCAGGTCCTAATGTTATGCTATATATTTGGATGTGATATGAAATGTCCTATAAATCTGAACTAACACGCATACATGTATATAGTTTTAAAACATGCACAAAAGACACGTAATTGTTGCCTGTAAAAGGCCTCTGGGATTATATTTTATAGCATTTGTTTTACTTTCTTTTGCAGACAAGGGTTGACTAAGATACGAGTGATATTGAAAGGATTGGGTGCAGGTTTCCACCAACCTGTTGATGGTCTACATTGTCTGTCAGAAGTAAGTTATATATCTGAGCATTATTGTGAGAACCCTGCCTAAGCATATCACAATATAAGATAATTTCAACATATAATACAGGTGTCACCATCCCTGATTGTCCACCCAGTTATAATGACTGATTTTCTTGCAGAAAGAGCAGCGTAAGCTGGTGATTCATAACAATGGTTTGTGTGAGTATGGCAGGCAACAAGGATTCAGAGTGGTGGATACCTTTAACATGACAATGGCCAGATATAAACACTTCCTACAGGGTAAATGTGCCTGCCACTTTCACAGGGTGAGTTATAGATAGATGAACACTTGCAGCAGCAGGTGTGTAAGTGATAGACAGGTTAAATATGTGTATACCTTTAATAGTAACATATATAGATATATATATGAACACTATCTATATGTTAAATTGCCGTTATAGATAAATGAACACTTGCAGCAGCAGGTGTGTAAGTGATAGACAGGTTAAATATGTGTATACCTTTAATAGTAACATATATAGATATATATATGAACACTATCTATATGTTAAATTGCCGTCAGGGAATACGTCATAGACTGATTTACATATCTGCTCAACCTGCGGCTAGATCAGTCAATCACAGATATTAAGACACAGATAATAAAGTTGAAATATAATGGCAATAATAATAAACAGCCTTCCAACATGCCTAATTATTTGAATCACATGGATGTTTAAACAAATCTACATGCTTATACCCAAGTACTTTGATTGTTTCCATTTTTATTTGTTTCAATGTAGTTTTAATTGTACATCATTTTACTTAGTCATACTTAGTCTTTTGTATAATGATTTATGTACTATCAACCTTGCCATATTTTTACCTGTCGTAGATAAAGGAAGTTCTACCATCTTTTACACAATACCTGAAAACAACATCTCAACAAAACAGTGGTTTGACAGACATGCCGATACACTACCACGTCGAGGGACCTATCAACCAGGCTTACTCTGAACTGCTGATCAACCAGATATGTGATTATAAAGGCGAGAATCCTCACACACAAACTGATGACGTCAGCTAACATTGGGTTCACACAGATATGTGAGCACATACACTATCACACAAAAGGCCCAATGCATCAACCAACTTATTCTAAACAGGTTTATGGCCACATATGTGATTACAAAAGTGAGAATTCTCACACACAAACCAGATTGGTGTCTAAATTATGATGATAGGTACATAGTGACGCTTGACCTTAGTGGAAATATCTACAAATAGACAGCCAAGCTTATTGTGCAACAATATTCATCCACCATCTGTGATTACGACTTATGGCCAGAGCTAACCATGTGGACATGTACACATTAACTGATCACGTCAGCTATGAATGTGTAATGATGATACTAATATATGTGTCTAACAGGGCTCGATAGACAATATAATTATATCAATCTACTACCTATCGTATTAGTATATACCTATCGTATTAGTATATGGTGGTATCCATCTCTGAAGAGATCAAAATATACATCAAAAAAAAACAATTAAACACTAGATATAAAAAAACTGTAGATCCGGATACTATTGGATCTTTTTAAGACACTACGAAAAATCAATACATACCATTATTATGCCTTATAGGACAGCAATTCATCCACCATGACATGTTCTACAACAATCAATATATAGCTTACAATGTACCATGTAAGGAAAGACATAAATATAATCAGTCTGTGATATTCAACTAATCTGCAGTACAGTGTGATTGCGTTTTAGATTTGATTCAGTTGTAGCGTGCTATCAAGTATGCACTCAGATGCAGGTAAACTAGTCAATGCATTGAACTAATTCACTGTCAATCAAGCTACATACATGTTTGCAGATAATCTTGTGAATGCAGTTGTCATTATTACTCGTGTAAACTAATTACTAGCTTCAGGGTATCTTGACTCGTTTTATTCAATTGAATTATTTAATTTGCAGCAGTTTAAAAATGTTGAAAAGTGTGTCGGTCATTTATATTTTCTTGTCAGCTCGTTCAAGACATTGCTAATTTTAATTAGTTTTCTCTTCAGTAAAATGTGATCAAAATGGCCGAAGACCTCCGGATTTAAATGCACTTACCTTTGTGATCGTTCGCATTAGAACAGTGTTGTTTTTCATTTATGTTATGTATAATTCATTACACTATGATACATAAAGCAAAGATGTGTTTTACAGTATTTTGTGCATTCAAAATTGTATATACCTTCTCATCTCGCTTTCATCATTATTATTTGGTAGTAAATAATATCGCTCATTATCATATCATAGATTTTTATATTAGGCATTGTATTATTTATATAATCATTATACATCATCATACATCATAATATTTTCAATTACCTGAATACACAGTACTTTTTGTCATTTGTCCTGTCACTAAACGTGTTCACTGTATTTAAACGTCAATGGATCTAGGTTGAATCTACTGTCCAGGCGTAGTACTCGTCCAAAACCAAACACTATACGTCATTCACACACGTTGCATTGTAGCGAAATGACGGAGTGTGTGTGGTTTACAGTTGAGTACAATATTTTGGTCCATCTTATCTACAGTGATTGTTCTGTTATAATGTATTAATGTTATTATTAAAATGTAGTATACGTTATTTACATTTGCTGATGTATTGTATAAAATGCTGATGTTGATGAAAGTGTTAGGCTTAATTGTGTCCAATATACACTCTATTTGAGAAAAAGAGCAATACACCACAGTATACCATTTATCATCCGACAAAAAAACGTCTTTTAGAATATAATGCAAAATCTAGAGGTGTCCGACCAGTACGTTACTGTGGTGGAAGGTCAAAACAAAGTGGGGATCGTTCAAGTTAACACGTTTCCGTCAGACAAACTTATAGATGGACATATATGCATATATAGGAAAAAAATAAAACAATATCTTGGGTAAAACTTTAATTTATGTGTTTGAAGACGAATGGTGAATGGTGTATTCATCGTAGGGTGTGTCAGATTCCTCTGAAATTGCTCACTTAACTATAAGTGGGTGTCATGACAGGGAAAACGCCTCTAGCCCAAGTGATCAAATGTGTCTTTTAAAAAAATTTAACAACATTTACATTGCGTTACTTTTTCTATTAAAATAATGTAACTTGATATCTTTTCCCATTGTGATCAATTAATATGTCACCAATGTTACGTAAGATCTTTCAAAATTTACGTTTAACTGCTATGGCCACTTTTGATCACAGCTGTAATCCTAAAGATATCAGATTGAATATAAAATGCATGTGAAATCAGCTCTAATGTCGACGTGATATATAATATAGTTATTGCCTATTGTTCTAAAAATTGTCAACTCGGATGATAAATGATCTTTTTTTTGCAATGTTCAGCTTTGCTGAATGATGAAGTAAAAACACAATTCAATCAGTGCAACATACCGCAAATCCCACAGCCTTATACTTGACCAATTTCAGCTAGAAAATTCAGGCATTGAATCAATAACTCTATTTGTTGGACTTGGAGGTAAGATTAGAACAACAACGCTTATCTCACAATCACGTAATTGGAATGATCTTTCTCCGAGAAGCAATGTGATAAGGCATAATTGATGTCTCCACCCATGGCCACTTTCAATGGAATACACAATGAGCTTTGAGATGAGGAGAGAACACAAAACATGAGATGATGATGCCAATAGTTACTTAAATATTTTTTTTTAGACCATATCTAACGGGATTGAAGTACAAAATATTTATTTATTTATTTACCAATCCCTTTAATATTACATCATTCATTACATCATTTTTTCCACACTCATTCGAGCATTTATTCATTTCTTCATTCATTCATTCATTCATTCATTCATTCATTCATTCATTCATTCATTCATTCATTCATTCATTCATTCATTCATTCATTCATTCATTCCTTCATTCATTCATTCCTTCATCCATTCATTCATTCATTCATTCATTCATTATTTATATCTGGAAAGAAGGTGGTCACGTTAACGATCGACGTAGCTGTTGCTCTACCTACTGTGCACAGAGTGCATCTCAATCATTTGCACATTTTCTTGGTGAGTTCGTCAATAAACATATTATTAGTAGGCCTACTATTATTATTATTATTATGCCTACTTTGCACACTTTTCATACACTATTACAATAACAGTAACACAAGCAACAACAACAACAACAACACAAATAACACAAATAGTCCATACTTAAGGCATTATTGGACCAGTCAGAGTGTAAGTAATGTTGGTTATAACAAGGAATCTATAGATTCCTTGGTTATACGTTTTAAACGTTTCTAATCAGCTAATGGATTGATACAGACATTGGTGATTTCACTGTACTTTAGCTGCTAGTGGTAGAGATAAGTGATATTTGATTTAAGAGCAAAAAGAGAAGTGGATGAGGGAATACAAGAAGGTCACTTCAAGGACAGAGAAAACAGTGGAGGAGAGAATAAAGGAAGATCATTTACGTTTGATGTTTCATGACACATTACAAAGGAATAGCACAACAGCTAATTTGACCATGGTTGTCAAAACTTTTGAATTTTTCAGGTGCAATACTATTTCGCCAATTTGAAATTTGATTGTTGAAATAAAATATACACGTAGTGATACAGTTGTAGGACGGAGGAGGAAGAGCTACCAGGGGCGGTGATAAGGCTGATGTTGATCGTGACGGAGGAGGAAGAGCTACCAGGCAGTGATAATGCTGATGTTGGTGGTGAAGATAGTTGGTGCTAGTGTTGACAGGGCTGAGTGAGATAACTGGTAAACACTGTGATCACCGCAGGATACTTTCTGTCTATTTTATTATATACACTTTTACAGTTGTATTGTTAATTGTAGCACGCCGTACGTGGAGTGAAACGCTGGTCCACTGATACTGCTGTTGTTGTTTTTGCTTCTGCTTCTGTTGTTTCTCCTGCTGTTGCTGTTGTTGCTGCTGCTCATTCTTTTTATGGTGTGCTGCTACTGCCGCTGTTGTTGTTGTTTTTTGCTGTTGCTATTGCTGCTGCTGCTGGCTGCTGCTGCTGCTGCTGCTGCTGCTGCTGTGTGATATATGAGTCAATAATCAAGTTGTTGTTGCTTCTCATCGTGATCCGGCTACGCCTTATAACCCTTTATCATGTTTATCTCTCATATCTCGTTATTATCCGGTCATTGTATAAACCCTTTATCTCCTCCATTTAGGAGGTCACCCCAATTTACTCGTCTTCGCTGAGTGAGTTAACTGGTAAACACTGCATCACTGCAGGATAATTTATGTCTATTATATTATACACCTGTACACTTTCATTGTTAAATATAGCACGCTGTGGTGTGAAAATCATGGTCCATTACTTCTGCTGTTGTTGTTGTTGCTTCTGCTGTTGTTGTTGTTTTTGCTGCTGCTGCTGTTGCTGCTGCTTCTACTGCTGTTGCTGTTGCTGCTGCTGCTGCTGCTGCTGCTGCTGCTGTTGCTGCTGCTGCTGCTGCTGCTGCTGCTGCTGCTGCTGCTGCTGTTGCTGCTACTGCTGCTGCTTCTGCTGCTGCTGCTGCTGCTGCTGCTGCTTCTGCTGCTGCTGCTGCTGCTGTTGCTGCTGCTGCTGCTGCTGCTGCTGTTGCTGCTGCTGTTGCTGCTACTGCTGCTGCTTCTGCTGCTGCTGTTGTTGCTGCTGCTGCTGCTGCTGCTGTTGCTGCTGCTTCTGCTGCTGCTGTTGCTGCTGCTGCTGCTGCTGCTGCTGCTGCTGCTGCTGCTGCTGCTGCTGCTGCTGCTGCTGCTGCTGCTGCTGCTGCTGCTGCTGCTGCTGCTGCTGCTGCTGCTGCTGCAGCTGCTGCTGCTGCTGCTGCTGCTGCTGCTGCTGCTGCTGCTGCTGCTGCTGCTGCTGCTGCTGCTGCTGCTGCTGCTGCTGCTGCTGCTGCTGCTGCTGCTCCACTGTGATATATGAGTCAATAATCAAGTTGTTGTCGTGATCCTGTTTCGTCCCATAGCCCTCACCTCTCATATCTCGTTATAATCCGGTCATTGTATAAACCCTTATCTCCTCCATCTAGTAAACACTCCTGAAGGGCACCACAATTTACTCGCCTTCTTCCTGTTATGACCCCAGGTCTCGAGGTCATGACCCGGTTACCAGGGACTTTATGAGATGCCATAGCAGCCCACCATCATGATACAGCACTGAAACTTGAGTTATTTATCTCAAGTCTAACATATTTTACATATAAGACATACACAGATGTTAGTGTAAATGTAGAGCACTATTGGCGTGCAGAACTTTTATGTATGTATGTCATATATCTAATTAATCAATCAAGCTAGGCTGGTTAACAATCTTGAATCCGTAATCGAAATTAGCAATCTTGAATTCGTAATCGAAATCAACAATCAACATTACCTACCTTATCTTTGACTCCAATGGATAAAAAACACAGAACTTTTATGTTTCTCCTTTCTGATAGGCTCATATTGGAGTGGTGGCATTAAACAAATGTTCCAATCACGTGTATTAAGGTAAGTGTTTAGTTTAGTTTCTACACGAGTTTGACCAAGTGCGGCTTATAACACTATCTAAGTATCTTAGGTAGTCTATGATTTACACAATGATCGTAATGTTAGTAAACAAGATTTCTTCATGTTCAACCGTCATCAGTATAAGAATCGATTTACTATGAAAATTACGGATGGTGATATTCCAATAGCAAAAATAGAGCAGCGTAGTAAAAACGCGTTCTGTGTCGGATTTGACGTCAGAAGAAACTGAAGTAATGTATTTTCCAACTCTATAAATAAAAATCACGACACCTAATGGATATACAAGAAAAACAAGATTGGCTGAAAATAGATTGCCCAGAGCGCCAGGATCTTGCTGCGTTACTGTGGGATGGTTCCATTTAAATAGCGGTGTGATAGGAAATCAACTGGCTGTACACATACCAGTAATTTTGTTGGGCTAGGGTGATATACAAGACGAGACGTTTCTTTGAAGCAGCTCTATAAGCCGACATGTCAATAAAAAAAAACATTTAGATAAAGTTTGTAGTATTTTTTTAATATTTAAAAATAAAAAGAGCTAAGTAAGCAAGACTGTTTTGTATTATACAACACATAACAGAACTGCAGATTTTGGACGGAGTGATTGAGGGCACTTCAAAGCCAGATTATCAATCGGGGTGTGAAAAGTGTGAAATTCGAATATTATCTGCAACAGCATTTGTCCCACGGAATCAAAATGTGGCCCAATGGCACTATGCTATGCTAAGATGTGGTCGTCCAGGTGTATCAATAGTTTGTTTTGGGCTTAGGCTGGATTCTCAGAGATGTTGATCAAAAATGTAAGAAACATCAATGGCTTCCTTCCTGTACGCAAACGTTATATATTTGAAATAGCATGCCTAATATACCATACTTTATTCAGTCGACAATCCTTCTGACTTCTCTGACCTTCTTGTCATAATGTCGACACAATCCAGATTTTTCGAAACGTTTTATAATTGTACTCGTAACTTTAGTGCACGCCTTTTTTATTGAAGTGGCATCCCCTCCCTAGCCGTAAGCTTCCTGTCGCCCATGTTTTTTTCACATAAACGTTATAGAGCTTCAAGCAACAGTCTCTCACAGACAAACCGTAAACGTTTCAGCTGTTTAACGGCTGCTTGTTGTTTACTTTGGGCTCCATCATCTATAAGACGGGTTACTTGAGCTGAAACAGCAGGTAGCAAGATATTACAGAGACGGCGATATCTGACGGGACTCTAACCCAACGTTACAAACAAGATACTATGCCAAACCAATGTTGGCATAACATTGGGCCATCGTCTACGATGTTCGCGGGGACCGTCTTTAGCCCTTAAAAAACTGAATTAATTTGTAAATAACATCGCAACCAAAGGAAGTTTTTCAATTTGAAATCATCATAATTTTTTTAGTTAGTTCTTTCCGTTTCATTTGAATATCTATGTTATGGATATGCGGCCGTTAGAAATATTTTTATTCTTACAGTGCAGGGATCTACTTTAGTCGTCAGAATCTGACGTCTACAGACGTCAGATTCTGACGCCTAAAGTCGATTCCCGCGCAATAAGGGTTAGACATCCAAATCTGACGTCCACTGGCGTCTCAAGTCGGTTCCTGAACTGAAAGAATAAAAAAGTTGTAAAGGCGATAGACCCTTAACAATAGAAACATAAGAGCTAACTAAGACATTTATGATGATTTCCAAAAAAAAAAACGATCAAATATTTCATCTTTATTAGTGTTATAAGAACAATGCATGCATGTTGTTACGTTCCAAGGAGTCTACACGGTTTGAAATAGTGAACTTGAGTAATATTTGTTCGTATCGATGTGTAAATATTACAGACAAAACAAATCAATGCAATCATTTGTCACCAGATACACAGACAAGTACGTCCAGGCTGTCAAAGGTACTAAACAATTCTTTTTAAATCTAACCCCCATTGCTCTTTTTGTTTGTGTTTTTTTGTTAATTAATCATTTTATAAAGCATCTCACAATCCCAGTAATATATTCATGACCGAGAATGGGATCCATGATAAATGCAATAATTCTGGACGAGATGGAACAAAAGCACGCCCGATTTATTCAGCACTAGAATCAGCTCCGGGAATTATTCATTTAATCAGTAGATTTATTCAATCACATTTTAGTTTTTTGAGCACTGTATACTATATATGTATATGCAAAGCCACTATGACAAACATCCGACTCACAAGAAATGATGTGTCTGATTGTGGGATTTAAAACACGTACGTGTAGAAATATCAAGTTGAATTACTAATGTGCAAAATTAATGTCAAATTATTTCAGCATGAAAAGGCATGGGATTCATTTACATGAAGCAGCATTAAAAATGCATTTGTTAAAAGCGAGCTTTACAATTTAATTTAAAAAGAAGATTTGCATTTGCATATAATTGCATTTTCCAAAACCATTAAATTATATTGGGCGGCAAAATGTTTACTACAGTGATGGGGATTAGAAAACAGACTACACGTATGATGGAGTTAAATTCTGCTGGGACAAATATCGCGGTTCAAGTCATCAATAATGTTTAGCGCCCTTGCTCCCGTGCTTAAATATAATTTATAAAAAATAAAAAAAATTATGTTAAAAAAATGTTGAAGACGCTGATATAAATACGAATTTAAAACCATAGCAGTCCACAGGAAATGCAGAAAACGTTGTTGTGTAAACAATAAAGACATTCAGCTACATTACGGCTGACTGCTCTTTTTCCTCTGGTTAATTTGCTAACGGCTTATACCTGGTATACATGTGAATAATTTTGACCAAGATCCTGATGCATACTGCATGCGCATTTTGTGCCCTTATCAAACGTGTTTCTATCGTCTTTCTATGTATTTGCTTGTCTCTGGAGATCTCCCTGGTCAAATGTAGCCTTCATGCGAGGACTAAAGATTACGGCCACGGCCCGCAGCGAAAAAAAGCATAAACAGTAAACACCAAGCTACTTTACGTCAACTTTACGGCAACTTTACGGCAACTTGCTGTTTTCTCTGTGGATCATCTAAAATACGGACTTCCTGGGTGGCGACAACAAGAAACAAGAGATAACACAGACAAGCAGCGATCTCTGATGTCAAAGGCGGAGGTAAAAGAGGAACAGTCTAGCTTTGGACAGTCTTTCCTTGATAACCGACACTTCACCGTGGTGCACTATTTAGTTAAAACTGCCTGCTTTGAAAATGTGAGATCTCGGGTTCGACACCCGCTCTGGCACTCAGGTTTCCTAGAAACAGATGTTTCTTTTCCACTTACTCGTGAATATTCAGGATTGTGGGGGCCTACGATACCTAGAAGTAGCGTGTTTGGCTTCGGACTGCCAGGGCTCGAAATTCGAAGCTTGTGTCTGAAAGACAGTGTCATCTCATTTATCTCCCCATCCTCAGTCGGTTCTCCTGGCCCAGTTTAGCAAATGGTGGCCTAATTAGGCTTTAGACGTCATAATCATCCCCCACTTTAGTTGCGGAATTTCGAAAAAACGTGGGTGGATTTGTCGTGAATCTGACAGCAAGCTATCTTTTCAGTGGTGGTGTGGCGCAGCAATGACAACAAGAGCAAATGTAGCGGCAACAGCAACAGCATTAGAAGAAGAAACACCATTAAAACAGCAGCATCAGCAGCGACGAAAAGCAGCAGCACTATTTACCATCAGAAGGCTGAAACAGTTACATACAAACCAAAAATTGTAATCATCATAAATGCCTTAGTCTGCTCATTCCGCTCCATTTGAATACCTATGTTATGGGTCTATGGCCACTATCAATATTACTCTTTTTACTTGTGGTGAGCGACTTTAGACGTCAGAATCTGACGTCTAAAGTCGCTCCCAGCACTGGAAGGATTATTTGTGGTTGTTGTCGCTGTCATTGTCGTTGTTGTTGTTGTCGTCGTTGTTGTTGTTGTTGTTGTCGTTGTCGTCGTCGTCGTCGTTGTTGTTGTTGTTGTCGTTCTCGTTGTTGTGGTTGTTGTCGCTGTCGTTGTGGTCGTTGTTGTTGTTGTTGTTGTTGTCGTCGTTGTTGTTGTTGTTGTCGTCGTCGTCGTTGTTGTTGTTGTCGTTGTTGTTGTTGTTGTTGTTGTTGTTGTCGTTGTTGTTGTTTTTGTTTTTGTTGTTGTCGTTGTCGTTGTCGTCGTCGTTGTTGTTGTTGTTGTCGTCGTTGTTGTTGTTGTCGTCATCGTCGTTGTTGCTGTTGTTGTCGTTGTTGTTGTTGTTGTTGTTGTTATCGTTGTTGTTGTTGTCTTTGTCGTTGTCGTCGTTGTTGTTGTTGTCGTTGCCATTGTCGTCGTCGTCGTTGTTGTTTTCGTTGTTGTTGTTGTCGTTGTTGTTGTTGTTGTTGTTGTCGTCGTCGTCGTTGTTGTCGTTGTTATTGTTGTTGTTGTTGTTGTTGTTGTGATGGCTGTTGTGGAATTTATACTATTCTATTACCCTCTCAATGGTTACTCTGGTATTTATCTTATTCCCTTACTCTCTCATGTAGATTAATGTACAGCTCTCTAGTCATGAAATGGACAGCACCATAAGATATATAGTGTTAACATCTAGTGACCAGTCCACTACTTACTATGAGTGACGACCAAACAAATACACTGCCCAGCCTAATGTACCAGCTGTTATCAACTTCCCACATGCACTGACCAACCTATACTATAGTATGTTGCGATTTAGTGTCAACAAATCTCACCATTTACCCTAATATTACTGATGACCTACACTGACCAGCATAATGTACCGTTATCATGTTATACTACAGATGTCAGAATGACCTCCCCCCCCCCCCCTACCTTGATTGATACATTAACAACAAGACATTATTTCCAACATACACAAGACGTTGAACTTGCATTGGTTGCGCCATCTTCATCCATCCAGTTGTCTGCTACCCGCAGACTCCTGAATATCAGGTATATGTGCTATGAGTTCAGAACCCCCCTCCTCCCCGGCCAACTCAAGCAGCTCAGACAATCTGACCTGAGTGTGACCTCCACACTACAGTCAGTAAACCGGTCACGTCACAATGAATATTCATGTTGCTCGCATCCCTCCTTTTCGTACAGGCTTCCCACACACCTGTTGTCAAGGTCAGATCGGTGGTCTGATGGTCTGACCTGATATGGGAAGGTGTGGTTGCACAGGGTGTTGCAACAATAACCATTTCAGTGTGGGTCCGACTTTAGACGTCAGAATCCGGAGTCCCCCCTCCCCCCACTGAAGTATTTGCATACAGACCATAGACACTAAAGGGTTTTCCACTTTGAAATCATCATAACTGTCTTAGTTAGCTCTACGATCATTATACAATTTTCATTCTTTAAGTGCGGGGATTTACTTTAGACGTCAGAATCTGACGGCCATAGGTGTCCCGATTCTGACCTGTAAAGTCTATCCCCTTGCAGAAAGGGTTAAATAAATTCCCTTATACTTCGCCTAGCCATCTTGTCAACACACCCGCTGAGCCTTCACACAGGGATCGACTTTTGACATCAAAATCTAAAGTCGGTTCCTGTACTGAAAGGGCTAATTGTTGCTGTTGTTGTGATGATGGCTCTTGTAGTACTTATACTCTTTAGTCAGGGCCCATTTTTCAAAAAGGGGCATTCTTAAAGTTTGTAAGGCATTTCTTAGTAGAATTTGTCATGCAGTTGTTTTCACACAATTCGGATATGCTGATTCCAAATCTGCCCCATGCTATGCTCTATGTTTAGTTTTTCCCTTTCAAAATTGAAAAACAAAATGGCCGCCAAAACAGCAGATAAAGTCTCAATTATCAGGATTATACATCATGTCTGGGTGCACAGCGGACACATAAACTTGACTTTTGTGTTCAAAATACCATTTTTGTTTTGAGGAATTTCATGTTCCAAGACCTGGTCAACTATCACGCAAAAAATCCAAGATGGCCGCCAATAATACAGAAAGTACCATAACGTTTTTCTAAAAGTCATAGAAAGTTGTTTTGGTGACTAAATATAGCTTTTTAATGCCAATAAATCTAGTACAATACAGTAATAACCTCTAACTTTTATATTACATGTAGTTTCAGGGGAAAATCCAAGATGGCCGCCAATTATACAGTAAGTGCTATAACCATTTTTCTAAATGTCGTAGGAAGTTTTTTTGGCGCTTGAATAGTTTTCTAATACAAAAAAATTACACAGCATCAAAAAACTCAACTTGAACTCCCATGATAAATGTAGTTACGGGGAATGCAAAAAATATGATTATTTAAAAACAACACATTTACTATGAGGAAATTGCACAAAAGTAGCATGTGTTACTTTCATCACTGTAGCTGCATATGCTGGCTGTGTATATCTCAGATTTGCATGAATGCCATCATCTTGCATAATGATAATGCTAGAATAATCACCCTCATCAATATATTGATCATATATTTGTGCAGCTTCGGAATTGATGTAGCGACTCCTTGATAGGACGTCATTGGCTACTTTCTCGTGGTCCTAATTCACACTTAATCAAACTAAATGTGATAGTGAGCAGGAAGCTTTTACACGAGTAAAATGCAGTTGTCCATCAATGAAGCTCCAACCACAATCTCATAGATGTTTATAATATTGTTATCTGGCCAGAGCTGTATTTATTGCTAAGGGCTGTTCCAGTAAAACTCAGGGCTCCCCCCATGGACGGCAATGGAAAAACTACCCCCACTCCTCCCGGAAATCTTGGTCCTTGGGCCACCACAGAGCCTGGATTTCCAGAGTTTTTTAGCACCACAGTCCCCGGAATTTTCTCATGGCTGAACATAGTTTTCATCTACCACCCTCACGGATTTTTTGTGAACAAGGGGGGAAATATGGAACTAATATTAATTCTCAGGTCCACAGCTTTGATATCATTTTAATACAGAAACAATGCGATTGTCAACACTGCATTTTGTATTTAGGCTATGTATTAGGCCTACAATACATGCCAGAAAAGACGCCCACATGTACCACGGATTCCGGTCTGCTGACTAGCCTACCAACACCCACCGCTGAAATAGTTTTTGACAAAATACCCCACACACCGGAAGAGTCTCAATTGAAACCCACCACCCCTTTCGGAAAAATACGATCGCCGTCCATGGGAGGAGCCCGAATTTTTGCTGAAACAGCCCTAAACAGGCCTAAAATACAACGGAAACAATATCCACTTTTTGTGGCAGGGGTTATTGACGAAAAGGATACATTGAAATACTCCAATTGGCTTAAGTTCTAGTTCTGGGAGTTTATGAATTAATTTAAATGTCTTTCTTTTAGAGTTATTGTGCTGGTGTTGTGGAAGCCATAGAGACGGTTGAGTGGTACGATAAATATCACCAGTTCTAGGTTTACACAACTAGGCATTGCTATGATGAGAACGTTTTGAAAGCAGAATGAGCAAGTTTACATCAGTTCCTAAGACTACCACATTGTCAGTATCTGACAGTTTGATTGCCGTAATACATTTAACGTCCCATCATGTACCTCAGTATTTTTACATCTAAATACCAGTGTTCATTGAATAGTTGAATGGCATTGTTCTTTACCAAAAGTGGTGAATTTGAACATTGAACTGAAACTGTATTGCCCTCCTCCCTGATTCTGTACTTTATCTGTTATATATTCATCGGAGATAACATCGCAGTGTGCATGGAAATGTGATGTAGGATACATGTGTCTTGCATAGATTATTAGATGATCAATGTTTATTACAAAAGAATATAATATATAAGTAATAAATACTCTGTATGAATGATAATTAATCTACAATGTCTGGAGGAGACATATAGTTATTAGGGACCTAAATATCTTCACGTCCATCATCTGATTTCATCACTTTATATATGGTAAGACTTATTGTCTCTGACATTGATACCTCTTCCTGCAAAATAGGGTGGCAGCTCCCATACCACTTCAAGACAAAACTGAACCTGTTGGGTTATTGTATATTATGTGAGAGTGAGAGCTTATATCTAATTAGAAGCATGCATGACCAGAACCTACTGATTCCTCATACATTCTACCATATCACGACCATATCTAGAAAGTTTATGTACTTTATGTTAATATTCATAAAAACATCCTCATCGTGCTACGAACGGTATTATTGCCCCAATTACCACATATTCTACATCATATCTTGTTGCAATAGTGTAACCAATAATCTTTGGTGACTTGTTCATGACAGTCTGTAGCATTTAGTTATATTTATAAAAATCGTATATGCCCAAAACATATAAAAGCCAACTTCTGCACCAGATTACAGATTTCCGATATCGTGTAATTGTATTTTATCATAGTTATTGATGGTGATATCATCTATCTCATTCAAGTTAGGGGAGTATAAATATGTGTAGCCTATAAATTGCGGTTTTGTCTGGATCTCTGAACCGATGGTTGGGACTTTATTCGTTCAATTATGTCTGAGAACTGTGTTATCAGCGCATTACCAGGCTTTTGTACGGTGTCTCTTCTGATCAAAAATATAAAAATTAAGATGATACTATTAGCATGATTATGTAAATTGTCAATCCGATTGAGAAACATAATTTTTATGTGATGTGTACGTTTTAATCAGCACAATATACCTAGTTACTAGAATCATAAACTGTTAAATTTAAACGACTTTTTGTCTCAATAGGAACGGAACATGTATGTGTGTCATTATTGCCATGGTTATGCAGACCACCTTGGTGGATTAACTTCATGTTTTGCTTAACCCTAGTTAAGTACAGGGCTTGGGCAGGAGGGTGCCACCCGTGGCCAACGCACATTTAAATTATTGATTTCTTCCTTACGGTACTGTAAAAACACGATGCAGGTGGATATCACATAGGCCACATACTAATAGGCCTAGAACGGATATATGGTGAGCGACAGGTTATCTATATATAATATATATATGTATGTTATAATATTTTTTTTGTCAATAGCCTTAAACATTTTTACAACATGCCTGATATTACGTTTGTTACCCTCGGCTTCTAAATGTGAAATAATGACTTTATTAATAAATCATTATTATTACACTGGCCTACGATTTGTTTTTCCCCCCATAACTTTGTGAAATATTGATAATAGATGTTATCACGGCTCTGAATTGGATTCCCGGGTGTGAGAAACCTATATGCAGACACCAAAAACACATCTCTGCGTTATTTGAAAGCAAAGTAAGAGTACTAATTTTGGCGGCCATTTTGTTTTTGAATTTTGAGTAGGAAAAAACACAAAATATAGCTTGGCATGGGGCAGATATGGAATCAGCGTTCCCAAATTGTGTAAGAACCACCGCATGCCAAATTCTACTAAAAAATGCCTTACCAAGTCAGAAATTTCGAAAATGGGCCCTGACTACTTCTATTACTCTCTCATGTAGTGTAATGTATGCATATATGTACACGTATCTAATCAGGGGATGGTCAGCATAATGAGATGTATAGTGTTAACAAATACTGACCAGTCCACTACTTATCATGAGTGATGACATACACTGACCAGCTTAATGTAGGCCTACTGTTATCAAATTCCCACTTGCAATGACCAACCTATAATATAGTATGTTGCCATTCAGTGTCAACATTCATGAGAGACAAATCTCACAATTTTTCTTGTAAACATTCCACGGTTTTCTGTCTTAGATTATTATGTCTATTTTCTGTGTGATATGTAACTTCCAGGCCCCAGGATAAAATAAACTGAAGACAAATTAAAGAGAATGCACTCTCTGACCCCTGTACTGACATCCAATGAGATACAAGCACCAGTGATACATCTGATAGTACATCTCAGACAAAACGAGACGCTGACCCAATGTTAGTTTAATGTTGGGCCAGCGTCGAAGACGATGGGCCGACATTAAACTAACATTGGGTCAACGTCTGGCCAATGGTGGGTTAGCCTTAACTAACCAATAATTATTTGATTCCATTTATTAAGGCTTCATAGGAGTTAAATGAGTTACAATCAATAAATCACCAAATGCGATTTTTTGACGAAGGTCTTAATTTTGGCACACACTGCTCTGCAAAGCCACAATGTAGTAACTGTTTAAAATAGTACTGCTTTTTGGCTTACACGGCAAAACATTAATAAGAACATTATAAGGTCATTATAATATTATGAGATGGTGTTTTAACAAATAACAAATAACATATAGCTAAAAAGCATGACGTAAAACTGCAATCAATATCGCTTTCACCCTTTCAACATTGAAAAGATTAGCTACGACCTTGATTTCTCAGGTTACACCTGACACTTTCTCGATAAGATTGTCTCAGATTGAGGTGAATAAGTACGAAACAAACTGAAGTAATATTCGATAACGCCTTAATAAAAACTTCATCTACATGATACACCACTAGAAGGTCAGTATTTGTACTTAGTATCATCTCCGTTGTATATATCTCAGTAACAATTTTGAGGATCAAACATTTGCAAATCTTGATGTTTGAACACACATCTCGTTCCCAATATTAGTGATTTAATCGACTAATAAAATAGGTTAAAATCGGGGTCTACATTTCATCGAGTCGTAATCTGATAGTGTTCTTACAGACACTCCCCAGTCAAGTGGTTATTGAGATGTTTATACGAGATGTTAACGTGGTCTACAAACAGTAGCTGTCAGCAGAGTATTAATGTTATGTGACGGTAAACTGACAGATTCCTGCGCTGACTGACGTCTCATCACTCTTGTATATACATGTATTGTATCTGAAGCATAGCAAATGGGCTTCTTCGACGTTGGTCTAACATTGTATAAATGCTATACAATTGTTTTGTGTTTGCTGGGATTGTATTATACTCAGTCAGGTGTGGCCGAGCTGATTATGAGGGATCCTCATTGTGGTCGGATGTATTTTAAGTCAGTTAAAACCCTCGGAGTTCTACATTCTTAGCTATGAAAAAAGCCTCAGCCTCAACCTTTTTTCACACCAGAGAATGTAGAGCTCCTTCGGTTTTATCCTATAGGCCCTACGTAAACACGCGACATAGTCTCCTAGACGGTGACCAGCGTTGAGCCACCACGCAGTCAATGTCGCAACATAATGTTCTTTCAGTAAACAGAGGCATTTATGTGAATTTCTGACATGATATTCTCGAAAACTCTGCCTGGTGCCAGCATTACTGGAGGTAGAGCGCCAGGCCTCAAACCCTATTTCTGGAAGGCAAATTTTGACTGATTGCTATCGTACTTCACTCAGTCTCGGTGAATCACGTGACCAGGATTATTCAGTATTCACGCGATATAGTCTTAACTACCAATAACTATTTGATTCCATTTAGTGTAGTTTTCAGGGGAAGTTAAATGAATTACAATAATTAAATCACCAAGATATTATTGCGATTTTGTAAAAAAAAAGGTCTACATTTTAGTTTGAACGAGTTTTGTTGTCATGCTACAAACTAAATTGTACTGCATCAGCTGTTGTGAATAATAAACTTATCAAATGTTATTCCAACCTGCCATGTACACTGCCCTGTAAAGTAATAAGTTTTTTTTGGCTTTAAACGTAAGTAAAGTATGGTGATACAACTTCATACCATAAAGTCATTACAATATATCAGCCAGCTATGTCGGTTTACTTGCATCTCTTAAAGTTATAACTAAAAAGCGTAACGTAAAACTTTAATCAATATATCTTTCTTCCCTTTTACATTGAATAGATCAGCTATGACCTTGATTTATTAGGTTGAACATAACACGTTCTCAATTAAATTGTCTCTGATTAAGGTGAATGAGTGTGATACAAACTGACGTAATATCAGATAACGCCTTAGTAAAACCTTCATCTGCCTCATTATATGTAATACTAGAAGGTCATTAAGTCACCTGGACGTATTAGCACCTCTGTTATATATATTTCAGTGACAATTTATAGTCTCCGTCGCACCTATTTATAAGGTGGCTTATATCAAATCAACTTGAATAATACAATTTAATAAATATATAATAAATACAAATAATAACGGACGTTTTTATCTTTATTTATTTATTTCAAGTTGTGGATCGCGGGAGGTACAAAATGGATTTATAGTTCTGAGCTCTGGGAGTTACTAGGTAAGCTAGGACCTTAATGCGTTCTGGATAAGATTTATCAGGTTGAGGTAATAAAGTGTGATGTAAAGACGTAATCTCAGATAAAACCCGGATAAAACCTCCACCCAACTGATTGTATGTAACACTAGAAGGTCATTATGTCAGGTGGACGTAGTATCCTCTGAATCACGTATAACTGTAGTTTCAGTGACACTTTAGGCTCTCTGTCTCATCTATGTACAATGTGACACTTTCGGTTCTCGGCTCACCTATGTACAATGAAAATATTTTGAATACAATAATGGTTTTGCACGAGAGGCTTCAATTGAATAACATAATCAATTAAAATGGATAACCCAGACAAATATAGTCGTATTTAGCTTTGTATTGCTATGTTCCCAGAAAAATTAACTCGATGTCAGTTTGACTAAATGAACTCTGTACTTTATCTTTAAGATTTATCAAGATGAGATCAATAAGTGTGATATAAAGTAAATGTAATTTCCGAAGATACCTCAATAAAACATCCATCTAACTGAGCATAAACTATGTAACACTAGAATGTGATTAATCCAAGTGAGAGTATTACCATCTCTATATGTAGGCCTACTCTCTCTCTCAGAGACCATTTAGACTCCACTCTGTCTTATCCCTGTACCAAGTGACATATTTGAATAAACTTAAAGGGACAGGCCCAGGCTGAAATAAAAAAAAATCGGTGATTTTATTTTGCCTTTTTAATATGACCATACATGATGTAAACATATCCATAGACTAGAACTGCAAAAGCTGTTTTTTATTTTTGTGCTGCGCAGTTAGGCTAGATATAGAGACAAAATTCCTGATTTCTTATTTTGGTAAACCATGGCAAAAATAGGAAATACGGGAACTTCGTCTCTATATCTAGCCTAACTGGTGAAAGCGCAGCAGAACAATTAAAAAACTTTTGCAGTTCTAGTCTATGGACATGTTTACATCATATGGTCATATTGAGAAGCCAAAATAAAATCACCGATTTTTTGATGATTTTAGCCTGGGCCTGTCCGTTTAAATAAGGACATTCTTAGCTATTAGTTTCACCTCTTCATTTGATTCACCTTTTGTAATTCACAAAGTGTGAGCACAAGCGGTGTGTGCAAATGAGAAGAAACAACTGAGTGTTACGAGGAATAGACCAACAAGTGGGGCCTTGGGATATGAAAAGATAAATCTACCTCTTCACGAAGTAGCAAAAACACCCCTTCATATCCGCGTAAATAACTATGATGATAATTTATTATGATAATAATGCTGGGCGGTGGAGTGACATTAAGTGAAGTACGCCTCTATATCATAACCACGCTGCATGGTTATGTGCGTCTAATCGGAATTAAATAATTATGACACGAGTAAAATATGTGAAATAGACAAACGTAAAAAACAGATCAACCCAAGAGCAAGAACGCGGGCGACGCGCAGGGGCGGAATGCGACGTTTATTTTCTTGCATTTCCCATGCAAAACTGGCGCGAGCGTTGGCCTTCGCACTGGTGACATTGGGAAATAAAAAAAATAGAGTAAATAACTATTTTTGTGTCTCGCGACCGCGTTGGTTTGTTGAATAATTACCTATTTCTGCGCCCCGCGCCCGCGTTGCTTTGTTTTGCACTTTAGTCACCAAGTTCACCTGTCACTGAACACACGTGTCCGGCTCCGTCAGTCAGATAAAGATGATGATGATGAGTCATTTGAAATTGGTTTTAGGTACATTGCACTGTGTCACTGATCATTGCACTACGCCACCTACGTCTCGACAAGTGTATCTAATCAGATCAACATGATGATGTCCGATCACGAGTAATTCATGGGAAATCTAAAAAACAAGGCCTCTGCTGCCAAATCATTCTGTGCGTTCAGTATAACATTATTCTGGTCAAATACAAAGCACAACTGCATGTATTTGATGGATTAATTTAATACAACAAATTAAAAATGCCATTCTATAGTCGTGATTAGCGGGTCAAGGAAAACTAACTGCAAGTGAACATTCCAATGTCGTTCATATATTTATAACCAGCATGGATTGATTTCTAACATGTGCTTTTTTGGGTTATAAAACAATCCGAACAATTTTATATCTTCTCGAACTCAGAGGCATCTGTACCTTGACACTTGGAGCATGGTCAACTTTTGTGCCCTAATGAGATCTCATATGTCCTACGTCTTATTTCATTGTACCAGAAAGTACGTAATAGATAGTGTACAGATACAGTGTACAAATAGAGCAAAAACTTACAGAACTTAACTAAGAATATAAATGATTCGTAATGTATTTGTATTCTGTTGAGCACACAAAGAAGCATAACAATGCCTGAATGTTGATGTTACTTTAGTGCGAGTGTTGTTCATATCTATATATGCGAATATTTATGTGCCAGGTGTTTCTACATCGTGATAACCAGTTAATGTAATTGTTTATACACCATGATAGCCAACCAATATGATTGATTAGCTGTGTTTCTGTGTTTATTGATAGCTACAGAAAAATAGATTATTCCTAGACTACATCGATGCATATATGATTGGATCATCGATTCATAAAACATTCACAGAGTTAAGGAACCAGTTCTGCATACAGCAGAATCTGCTCGAATGGATCTACACAACAACTGGCTCCGTGGTGCACCGATTGACTCCATCTCATTTAGTGCAGATATATTGTACCAAATGCCGTGTTTGTATTGATATACAGATATCACATGAATAAGCAAAGCAAATAATGTAAACTGTAGTGGTATTATTCGTCTTGTTTGAAACCCTCCATACGTTGCCCTGCCCTGTCATGGTCCAAACCTGTCCAGTACTGCAGTGCACTGACATATTATACTCTGCCCTGCGTTGCCCTGCTCTGCCAGCCCTGTCCTATAATGCGCTGTGTTACCTAACTTGTATGAACGTAACAAAACAAGTAACGTTTTACCTTTTATATATGGACGTAGCAAAACAACTATGTCTGTTTTCATCGCCCTGATCTTTATCAGTCACTCTGTGTTAGTGCTGTCTGTAAGTGTACAGTGTCTCTTTTCATCGCCCTGATCTTTATCAGTCACTCTGCTTATCGCTCGGATCTTTATCAGTCACTTTGGAGATGAAGGTCATTCTGCTTAGAGCTGTTTACTCCTGTTTACTACATCATAATGCTTTACACAGAGAAGGAATGCTGACTATTGACAGCTGCCGGGACCTGTTAACACATACATGAGTAAACATAGGGATGTTATCTATGATCCTATTCATTCATGCGAAGCCATAGTTGGATGTTTACACCTTAAAACCGATTTGATGTTAAATTGATTTTGAATAAGACCATATACAGGTGTTTGGATAAAGACCTAATGATCTGTATGCTAATATGTATTACGCTATTGGGGATTATTAAACACACAATTAAAGTACAGAATACTGTGTGAATAAGTATATAAAAAACAGGAAAGGAAAAGAAACAGGAATAGAAATAGCACCCATGCAAGAAAAGATTTCTTAAAACTATTTTTTGTTCTAGTAGAAGCAACTGCAGGACCAATAGCAATAGCAGTATCTGCAGTAGCAGAAGCAGTAGACACAGAATCAGCAGCAACAACACCAACGGCAACAGCAAGCTCAAAAAAGCAGAAACAACAGCAGCAGCAGCAGTATGAACATCTCTGTGACAGCATCTATGACAGCCACAGCTCTGGCCATGACAGTCAAATGATCTAGATCGAATGAAAACTACGTAAAACCAAAGCATATGAATGATGTCAAGATGTGAGATATGAGGCGGCATAGATGCTATCATCAAATGGGTGTTATGAAAACTAATTGTTATCGTAATTGCTTCTGTGGAACACAAACGACATTGACTCGATGTTGTTTTAATGTTGGCCCACCGTCAGCGACACTGGCCCAACATTAAAACAACACAGGCTCAGCGTGTTGTCGTCGTTCTTGTGGGATATGCTGCTGTGACAAACCCTTGTCATTTTAGAAGCTTAACATAGATCTTGATAGTGACACATATATAACAGCTGTGATTCCATGGATAAAGTTCCCAAGTGAGTGCTGCAAGGAAGTAATAGTGTGGAGATTACGGTACTGGTTGAGGCCACAAGGCTCGTCCATACTCAAAACTAATTCAGCATGTTTGTAGCGACATGTAGGCAGTGTTAGGCACAACAATTTATGAACTATCACCAGGCATATCACTAGATAATATTTAGCAAGGGCATCAATGAAAGCCTCAACAGCCAATATGGCAGCAGCAACAGCAGCATTATCTCACATTCACTGTCAGGGTGTGGTGTCATCATAGTACTACAACGCCCCTGGTGGTAGAGAACATGACACCCATGTCCCCCGTATACATATCCGGTTCAATGTGTGTCAGATCATGGAGTATATCTCTCTAGACCAGTGGAAATCATAACATCGAGTTACAGGATTGATGTAAGCTTTGAGATCACAGTGATCGACAAATAGACAATCCTGTGGACAATCTGACGCCAGCAATATCTTATGGCCAGAACTTACATAGCCGGATATTACTACAGAAAAGGTTATCAAAGGCTATATTATAACTTTACTTACAATAATACAGTTGAAATTATCAAATGACGCATTCAATTTTGTATAATATGCATACTAGCATTTTCATTGAAGTATTGACAGTCTCTGGTCATAGTAGGTGTCAACAGAATACTCCTCTGCAACCAAAACGCAGTATCTGCTTGCTTGAAAAGTAAGCCGATACTACATTTTGCTTTTTCGATATAACGTAAAGGTGTCAACATAATACTGGAAAGCACAAAGTATCTGCACGCTTGTAAGCAGATACTGCCTTTTGGCTGTGCAGAATACTCCAGGCTGCTATAACTTCATAACCCCTTATTGGGCCAGTGAATGAAAACACTCTCAAAAACCCACCATATCGCGGTATTAAAATAAAAAATAGCGCGATATCGTTACGTCACGCACGATAGGGCACTTCAATGCGGTCATATTTCTATTCTTTACCATCTGACGACGATAACGAAATAGCTATCATGGTGTATTAAAAAATATAACGGCAACACCACACACCATGTGCCGCGTTGAGGCCTTCTTTTTCCATTGATTACACTAATATTATGTCAACATCACTCGTTTTCTTGGTCGCTAGTTTCAAAGTTTCCAATTTCGGAGAATATTTGCAGCATTTAAAACGTCAGTTTCGTAGTCATCTTTGAACCTCAAAACCGTATGTTTTCAGGAGTATGTTCGAGCACAAGGCATGCCATTCACTCGTGTCACCAGTGTCTCTATCTCTACTTCAGACACTGGTCATCTTCCCCTGATCAGCTAATATTAACCACCAGGGGACAGAGATTTCACAGCCACTCTCTGTACTGCGGCATCTAGGTGCGTGGGAAAAATCTCGCTTCTTTCAGAACGATGGCCTCACAGAGTGCAAAATAACTCGATTCATGTTATTACCATTGACGCTTCTGAAAATGAGATAAAAATAGCTAGGCTGAATATACACTGATATATACTGTATGTAGTAAAAACTGTGTTTAGCTCATACTTTTAAAAACTCCTGGATACCCTCAGGTTTGTATGACGAGCACTGCGTGCACAAATTCCCATGTGTTGGCAGCGGATGGGCAGGTGTGCATCTAAACACAACTGGCCAATCACGATCTACCTCACCGCTGGTGTCTGATTTATGAATTGCTGGCTGCTAGTTGGCAGACGGTGACGTAACAGACGACAGAGACCCCTGGTGTTGGATATGTGTACATGCCACACAAAATCTCAGTGGGTGACTGTGACACTCACTGATAGCTGAGTGTAGGCATGCCACTGTAAACCATTTATTTTGAGCTGTGATAATTATAGAGTTGAGAATTTATCAGAAATAACCGTTTTAAAATCAACAACTGGGAGCTAAAATAAACTTTGTCCTGCCAAATTAAATGATTTAAATTTTCAGCCACTTGAAGTTGTGTCTCGCTGCCGCGACTCACAACTTCAAGAGTCTGAAAATTACTGATATCTGTTTAATTTGACACCGAACATATGTAAATAATAATTATGTTTAAACACCTATTTCATTCCCTATAACTGTGATTTAATCAGCAAATATAACGGATTAAAAATGACAATAGTCGTGATCAGCAGGCAAAGGTTTTATTACGTGATGCATGTTTATCCACCATAGGCAGATTTACTGCGTTGTTTATCGTTGTAATAAGACCCCTATGAACACGATGGAGTGAGCCTAGATATAAGCCGGCATTGGGTCGATGTCCTGTGTTTCTCTGAGGCTTGCATGTATCTGGCTTTAAAATTGTTATGACGAACTTCATAGAGATTTCATCAGAAAAATGACTAGTGATTACCTCAGTCATCAATATTTATCAAAACATTATGTTGATTGACAGCAAAGTAGCTGTTTTAAACATTTAGGTCGCCATGTAGTTATCAGCTAAGCTGCCATTGCCTGCAAATTCACTACTTGAGCTTGGTTGTGATGTACGTGAATATCAGCTTAACTCATAAGATCGTCCCGAGAATAGCCTTTATTTATCTAATATGTCGCCATGCTTTGCTGAATGTTTATTCTAAAACTGTGATTTAAGCCACTTTAAGTTTTTATTTACGTTCTTCCGTGCAGCCTACATGACTTGAAACTTTATCTTGGTCTCACATAGTCACGTGATCGTGATATGACGTGATAAATATACCGTATCCATGACGACAACCATGGTGGTCACGTGATTGGGGTAATGTACGAGACAAGGAGGGTGGGTACTGACTGAAGAGTCGGTCATAAATTACTGCATTACCCTGTCGTTTCCGCTTCTGGTGAATTAAAAAAAATACAGGAATGTTGCAATTGTGTGGATAATTTGCAAGCCCACATTGTTTTGTTCATGCATGACATGAGGTATACTGTGTTGTGAGATTTTCGGATGGATACAGGGGGTGAGAAGGATTTGTGTCTTTTCTGGGGAATGGGTGTAAGAATATTTTGGGAGATCTGAGCAAAACGGACCATTTTACCAGGGAGCGTAGCTGGAAACGCAGGAAGTTAGCATACCATTTTCGCTAACGTTTTTGAAAAAGGACAGTCTAAGCTTTAATATGGTGTGTCACATAGGGGGGTAGTTAGGATCGAAAGTGGTGATTTCGGTCCTTATAATGATGGCATTATACATGCGTTTCAATAGGACTGGCATTCGGGGTGGTGAGACCATGTGTCTTTAAATTCTGCATGAGAACTTGGTGATTGATGCCGCTGGAGAGCTGTAAATTCATTCTCTCTTCCTCTAGATCATTCAACCCTTTAACAACCGGTCCTCATTATATTCGTGTTTTTCTTTGGTGTCTGTATTATATTGTTTCTACTTATTTTGCAACGCCATTGGTCTTTAAAGTAAAGCTCCCACAATTTTAGGTTCACACCCCACACTCTAGCATATCAGGTGCACTATATACAATAATACAAAAAAACTGTTATAGTAGTGTTTGGCGACCAGATGGTTTGATCCAATTAACGACATTGAATAAAACATTAGGGAAACATGAGACATATCAATCAGGAATAAAAGGTGTTTGGATTCCAATATTATCTTAACCCTTGAAACGTTGAATTATGTTTATATAAACCAAGATTTAATTTGAAATTATCATAAATGTCTCAGTTAACACTCTTCGCTTCATTTGAATACCTTTATTATGGGTCTACGGTCATTATCAATATTTTACTCTTTCGGTGCGGGTATCGATTTTAGATATCAGAATCTGACGACTATGGACGTCAGAATCTGACGTCTAAAGTCGATCCCCTCACATAAAAGGTTACTCATAATGGCAGCAGGGTAACTTGAGAAATATCAGAAAATAACAAAAAGGTGTCGGGAGTCCAATATCTTCTTAATAATCTTGACATTATCAGACATCAGTGTCTCAGGTGGAAATATACTAAACATGTATATTTTCATACATGTATATTCATAACAAATAAATCAATATGTGACGTTCATGCAAAACACAAAACATAACAGTTTTGATCTTCACAATAACAATCCCAAGTTATCAACGATGATTGAAGAATAATAATTATAATTATCCAAGATCCAAGTAAAAACACGATCTGATTTGAAAACGATCAA